>OY970822.1:17711057-18911057 GCA_963853835.1 Calendula officinalis
TTTTTTAATTAAAAAATCATATTTATTTGATAATTACGTGTATAACTTAATTACATGTGATTTTACACTAAAATCACATGTGATGTATATTTAATCACATGTGATGTTTAGTTCAATCACATGTGATTCAGTATGCAATCACATGTGATTCACTATGCAATCACATTATGTGTTATTAATGAAAAAAAATAATTTTTTTAAAAATAATAATTAAAAGATTAAAAATTTAAAATTAAAATATTTTTTTAAAAAAAATAAAAAAATAATTCTTTTAAAATGACCAAATACTCATCAATTAAAAAAAAAATAAAAAAAATAATTAAGTGCCAAATGACCAAAATACCCCTTTATGTATAAAATATGTGATTAATCTTGACCATTAAATCTTATTGATCAATGATTAAGATTTGTTACTCGAGACTTTATAAATATAATTGACCTGTTTGAATGTTTCTCTAGATAAATTAGCAAGTTAGAGGAAACTACCAACAAAAATTAACAAAACAACGTACCTAAAGAGAAGCCCTAACACCAACCCTACAAACCTACTGAAAATTACTGAAAAAACATACATACGAAAACTTTTAGATCATCATAAATTAAAAATAATGTATTACGGTGGAAATTGCCATCTTTATGTTATATTTATAGAGTTGCTGATATTGACGTTTTTATACATATTCTTTGTCGTTAATAGCGCGTAAATTGAGCGTGTTTTTAATAAATTTCATTTGATATTACTCAATTTACTTGTTTCCTGTGTATTTCAGGCCGAAGAGGAAAGATATGGCGAAAACGAGCGAAAAAAGGAGCTAAAACGGACAATGCGTGAAAATCGAAGGCTTCTGGGCGCGAGTCTGGACGCGAGCCAGACGCGAAAACGTCACGCCGAGTATAGTAACAATCTGTTTAACCTCGCGTCTCTTACTCGCGTTTGAAACTCCTTCTCGCGTCCAAAAATCGAAGCAGTTTTCCAGACGTCGCGCCGCGAGCTCGGTGCGAGCTCGGCGCGAGTTTGACGCGGGAATTCGTTTTTTATATCAGATTTAGTCAAAATTAAAAGAAGCTTTGAACGTGACTGTGTTTTTGGACGGTTGAGCGACGAACTACAGCAGTTCTCAAGAGAATTCTTCATCAAATCAAGCAATTCATTGGATTTTTATCATTTCGATCAAAACAATGTTCGGTATTTTGATATCTTTTGTATGTTTGATGATTATTAGCACTTCCATGGGCTAATAATCTTAATATTTACTATGTTTGACAGATTTTAGGGTTATGTTTGGTTAAATTTTAGGATTTTCTATCTTGTGTTTGAACAATTATTAATTAACGCATTAATCTTTCGGTTACACTTTGATCTTTGTTGTCTAATTTGTTTAAAGGTAACTAGTTGATTATTGACAACAATTGAATAGTTATTTTACCCTCATCTTTTCACCCAAGTGACCTAGATGGCAATTCACTATGAATAGGGATTGAATTAGATTCCAATAAGTTAGGGTAAATTGAAAGTCTAACCGTAGTGACGGGAGTTCTAGGTTAGAGGGTTTAGGTGATCCAAACCTATTAAAATTAACAACACGAGTGTAATTAGATTACAACTTTTGAGAGAAGGAATTCCCTATTAGTTGTGTCTAGTTTATTAAACGGAATTAAGAGGAATCTAGTACCAGTGACCTCTAGAACATTAGAAGTAATCGGGACTTAGGTGCTGTTTGTTTTTGACAAAAAGTCTTTCTGAGGTCTTTTGTCTTCGCGGCGCAGACGACGCGCAGAAAAAGTCTTGCGCAGATGTTGTTTTTCGGAAGCCCGCAGACCTTATATTGTCTGCCTAAGGTCTTCCCCAGGAAGACTTGGACATTAGCTTCTTGGGTCTTCCAAACTTCAAAAAGAACATCTCCAAACTTAATTAATATTATTATTATATTAATATATATTATTATTATGTTAATATATAATATTATTATATTAATTAATATTATTATTATTATATTAATTAATATTAATATTATTATATATTAATTAATTTTATTATTATATTAATATATATTATTATATTAATATATTTTATTATTATGTTAATATATAATATTATTAAATTAGTTAATATTATTATTTTATTAATTAATATTATTATTATATATTAATATTAATATTATATTATATTATTATATTATTAGATGATAAAATATATTATTAAATTTAAATTATAAATATTATTATATTTAAATATATTTAAATTATATATATTACTATTATATATAAATATATAATATAATATTAATATATCAATATAATTATTAAATTTAAGCAGTCTGCAGATGTTAAAAAACAAACAACAGTTTTCTTGCAGACTGCAGACCTTTGGTCCATCTCAGAAGCTGCAGCATCTGGCAGATGTGGTCCGCAGACTGCAGATCTTTTTGCTCTGAAAAAACAAACAGCACCTTAATAACCAGACATAAACCTAGATGAAGTCAGACATAGTGAATATACTTTAATCTCTTGAAAAACAAGTTTTCTAAACCAATTCTCACTACATTTTCTAAGTATTTATTCAATCAATCTAATCTTTATAATTCAAAAAATGAAACTTTTAATCAAAATAATTAATTTGTTAACTTTTGATCATTGGATTACATAAATTGCTCCCTGAGGATCGATAACCCTAATACTTACCTAAGCTATATTACCCACGATTAGGTATACTTGCCTATGAATGTGGTAATCTGGATTAGTGGTATTTGGAGCTTTATTTTATAACTAGATATATCTCATCAAGTTTTTGGCGCCGCTGCCGGGGAGCGGTTTTATGTGTTTAATAATTAAAAGTTAATTTGTTAATTGATCCTTGTTTGAGAATTTATTCTTAGACAAGTTAGTTATTGTATTTTCTATTATTCTTTACTTTGAATATTAGTTGCATTTGATCATTTGCATTGAGTGTGCATGTGTATGAGCAATAAGATAAATCTTAGAGGTAAAAAGTCTAAACCTGATCAACCTTCACCATCTTCGGATCCAGAAAAATATTTTCGAAGGAGAAAGAGAGCTCAATTGCAAACAAACTATTTAGCATCAATCAAGAAACCTCAAAGTATTGAAGAACCAATTCTTGAAATCAAAATCCGCTTTTTGAAGTTCAAGTACAAAGTCTTGAAGATCAGGAGCCGATTTCTGATAATCAAGAACATTTTATTGAAAATCAAGAACAAATTCTTGATAATCAAATGGGTGAACGAGATCCACCCCCGGAACAACCAATGTGGCAAACGAGGCAAACAGCCCCGGTTGATCCCATACCGGCAATTCGAATGCCGGAAATAAATGGCCAAAACTTTGAAATTAAAAGTCAATTCCTCGTTATGGTTCGTGATTTGGGTTACGATGGTAGGCTTACAAGCGACCCAAATCACCATATCGAGTGTTTTAATGATATTTGTCATTTATTTAAAATACCTAACGTTTCACAAGATGTGATAAGGCTTAGACTCTTTCCATTTAGTCTAATGGGAGAGGCGAGAACTTGGATCAAGTCTCTCGAGCCAAACTCCATCTCGACTTGGGAGGAACTCCGAAGTCGATTTATTCACCGTTATTTTCCACCCGCGAAAGCGGATAAACTAAAAACTGTGTGACAACCCTCGCGATTGGGTATTTAACCCAACACCTAATTGTGACCATTTAGTTACAGTTCCTATGACATTTATAATAGTGTACTTTTTATTGCATAAGTCTATCAAAACATACAAATAATCTATTAATTTGTACACATCAGCGATGCAATTGATTTAGGTCGTGCAATGGTTGACAGTAAATTAGCAAGTTAGTGACCGAATATAAACCAAAAGTATGAACCTTATATTATAAAAATTATAACCAAATTAAAATGTTTGGTATAAAGTGATGCAAGCTATATAACACTATAATAAAGTTATAAGTAAACTAAAATGGTGGAGATGAAAAGTTGTACAAAGGTGATATTAACAAATCAACAGGGATAAAGGAATTAAATCTCAAGACTTAAACAACAAATATAAACCATATGCACGTGATCATGTACGTATAAGCATGCATGGGGCAAAAAGGAATATTCTTTTTATTTGAAACTCAAGACTTATCCTCCCACCTTTCCATGATGAAGGCAGTACCGAACCACCCCTGATTTTCCGGTACAGAGGGTGGATTGACTAAATCTGATATTCACCAAATGGGTACTTATCCTCTTATATTCAAAACAGCACTCCTGCAAATCCTAATCTATCATATATATTGCTATACACTCTCCCTCTTCTTCACTTTCGGCAAAACCCACAAAGTGTAAACGTGTACCAGAAACTCAAGAAGTTCCGGCGAACCCGTGATCTGCCGGCAGTCACAATCTTTCCAACGAACAGAAACAACTCAACCGATCTCTTTGTCCCTCTCGTTCGTGGTTTCTTTCAAATCTCGAAAGGTATAAACTTTTCTACCTTTTTCATTCAGTTTAAGCATTGCATTCATGAGTTTTGATCGGTTATTTCCGGGATATTTTGTTTGTCTTCTCCGGCGACGCACACAGTGTGTGTGCCGGCACCTCTTTGGCATCGTTTTACACTTTACTCCATGTGCCAAACTGATTTTTCTTATATAAGTTCATTCCACGACTGGGTTTCGATCTCTGTTGCTCAACCCCCGTCCCCGACGAGGGGTTGCTTACTGTCTTGGGTTGATGATCGCCGACTCCGGCGGCTCAAACACACACGGTGGCGTGGGTATTCGTATGGGTTGGGAGAAATTATATCGTATGTTTACATACATATTAATCGAGTTTTAAAAAGAAAAAAAAAAAGTGACGATGTCAAATGGGTAAACGAGTAATCGTATAAACGTTTTTTTTTTTGTTTCTTCTCGGCGAGGCTTGCAGTCACCGCCTGGTTGCTGTTTCCGACTCCAGCCGGAGAGTGGTGGCCCCAGGCTGCTAACTCAGTGGGGGTTTCACATTTTTGATAAATCAATAAACAATTAAAATCCAATATAAGAATATTAAGCCCATATGAAATTAATTTCAGCCCAAGACTTTTTAAAATCCAAATTCACTTTTAAGCCAAAACAAATAAGCTGTCTTTATTGAATTGGGAGCCCAACCTCCGGTAGCCCAAAGCAGTGGCAGGCCATGGCTGAACCAGATTAGCCGAATGGGCCCTGGCCTACTGGCCGGCCCATGACGCAAGCCCAGTTCGATCTCCACTTAGTCCATCAAGTCTTCATTTGTTAATACCATTCAAGTTGAGCCCAAAATCTCTTTTAATAAGAACAAGTAGATTTTTTTTAATAAATAAACTAAATAAATTTCGTTTTATAACTCGAACAGTATGTAGAATTCAAAATAATTATTTATTTTAATTATTTATTTACTTATTTATTTATGTATTTAATCAAATATTTATTTAATAAATACTTATTTAGCAATTATTTAATTAATGATAAATTAATATCTAAAAGTCATTTTCTTTAGTTATTATTTAAGTAATAATTACTTATAATCATGTATCTATGATTTAATAATTAACTTTGGTTAACGAAGTGTTAAATACGAAATAACTTTTACACAACGAATGTATACTTAACATATTTAACTATATTTAATATACAAGTCCAACCTTATCAAGTCACCAACATATCGCTCATGTCAAAACTCGAGTTGAGAGAAACATTCATACATCATATAGACTAGGCGTGTCATTTTAGACCGTCACTTATTAACTATACTTATGCGTTTAGGACGCTAGGAAACTTTGGTTGGAATCCCCAACTACGAATTTGGAAGCTTCGCTAAGGTGAGTTTCACGGCCCCACTCTTAATATTTTTATAACTATTTTAACTGGGGGAGAAAACATATACTATTCAACTATTTTGCAATAAATAATCCTTGTGTAATCATTGTTGTAAACACGTACCTACCATGAAGGACAAACGGACCATATTGCGAGTCCACGTTTAACAGTAATCATTAGCTAATGTGTTAGCCAAGGAATATAGAGATAGTACTATCGGGATTGATCCCCCGCTCATGGCTAGTTATGCGCTAGCCTAACCGTGTTTGAGCTTTATATTCTAACAATTAGATTTCGGATTGATTATAGGCTCCTTGATTATACCTTAACTTGAATGTATTGCAAGCATGTCAAGGGATTATGAATTGCACCAAAAACTATTTTTGTTCAATATTTCGGAACAACGATACAAATCGTACAAGATTGTACGTAACGATTTTAAACGATATGACTATTGGAGTCACAAAACCGTGAACTCACCAACCTTTGTGTTGACACTTTTTCTATATGTTTTCTCAGGTAACGGAAATTAAACTTTTAAGCATTGCATAAGTGGTGGGTCGTCAAGCATTTTTCAAGAATTAAGTCTACTAATTTTGGACATCAACTATTTTTCAAACTTGGTTTATTTGGTTGAAGGGTTTTCAACTTTTTCAATTACATTTTTGTAAACGATTGTTTTGGATATTTACTATGATTGCGTTGTTTTACTATATTTGATGTGTGATGTTACCGACGTTAGTCGCACCTCGTTCTTCCGCAAAACCATTTTTGGCGGGGTGTGACAGATTGGTATCAGAGACATTGGTTATAGTGAATTAGCGTGAGTCTAGTCTATAACCGGAAAAGATTTTGAGTCAAAACGTTTTCACTTCAATTAGAGTTGCATCACCCATAAACTTGCATTGCATGTAAAGTTGCATTTCATATCCCTCATTGGACATACTATTAGGAGCTTTAGCTGCCTTACTTTTACATTAGATAGAGCACTCTTATATTATAGGATACTTTACGAGAAACTATATGTGAGAATCACTACGATATATCATATACTCAATACACTACACTACACTACACTTTTCACTTCACATTTACTCCACATACCTTGGACCTAAATTGAACCTTATCTACACTTCACTAATCACTTAAACCAAAACACGAATTCGAGAATTTCTACCGAGCATCTACAAGCAGTGAATATGTTGGCTACTCTACTCGACTGGATAGGGAGCAGCAGGACATCACGACTTTGCACAATAAACACCTATACACGTGCACCACGCATCTTAAACGCACACTATATTTGTACTCATCTCACGTAATATATACATTATGTATCCTTCTCACACCATGTTCCTCCCGCGAAAATCACAAACTTAATCCTAATTTCTCATTCCACTAATCGTAAAACTCGTAGGATTCATCGCTTGACCAAAGACTGAATGTCTAACAATCAACCTCTAACGCCACAAAATAAAAATACAAAGGTTGTCCCACGTCATCTCTATGATGTCTCTAAAATAAATTCTAATCACAACATATATATTCGTATAATCCTATGTGAAGAAAAGATTCCAAAATTCTTTAGAATCAGAAATACAATCATTGAATTCAGTGTATTAAGGAAGTACGAAGGAAATACACCTACTCATTAATAAAGAATATGAAGTGATAATGATGAGGAAATATTGTATTATGAAATTATAAAAACGGGTGGCCAACGTGTTTATAATTACATAGTAAAATATGGAATTATCAAAGTCATGGTTTAATAAAAGGTACCAATGAATAAACATCCTTCGCAAAACTATTAGGAGGTACTCCTTAAAAACTTACTAAAATTTCTACCACCCTCGTCAAATTAAACTAAGAACCAAACTAACATCAATCCTCATTTAAGGCGTCAACTTTACCATCTATATCCACCTAAAGTTACCTCATATGAATCGTATCAAGAAACTCGGAATATCATACCACTAGTTGTCATTTTCTAACACGTTCACCAAAGAAATTTCGATTGCACTTTATATCAAAGAAACTTAAGTTGTTAATTATGTACAAAGTATATGAAAAGCAACACATTCATTTCAATGATACCTATAAAATATACACCTAACCGACTTTTGGTATCGAATATATAGAACTATACAATATATAATGTTTTGCATGGAAATATAATTTGTATATGGTTTATAAAAGAAGTTGATATGTATAAAAGAGTTTATATCTATTTTTTTTTAACGAAATATTATGACATGTGTATAAGTGCTTAAAAATACTTTAAATCTATATTTTAATAAATGAAATTAAACATAAGAAATCTACATGTATTACTGAGAATAGACGATCTGTCTGACCTATCACAAATATAAAATTCCACTCAAATATCAATCAACGTTCCGACTATCACAACTGAAGTTCGTAAATTTCTTAGTTTTGTCAGCTACTAACCGACAATTATTATAACCCATTTTCTCTACGTACAATTTTCTCATTAATAAAAGTATTCATAATTGCATTTAAGTCTAAGAGAGACCATTATATTTCGTGTTTAATACACATCAACAATTTTCACAAGTCAGATTGTATGTGTCTCATATGGTTAGAACTGTACAATTAATGAGTTTGTGACGTATCATAAAATTTAACGTGAAACAAAAATATAAATTCTATATTTCATAATGAATCGTTTGCTCATCAAAATCAACCGGTACGGAATAAACGAAAGCACGAAATATCATACGCAATTATATAAACAAGTTCAATTTAATACTGTCCATAATATCACCTTTACGTATTTTACCACTATCGAATAACATCGAGTTCCGATATTTCCATATCATCCAACATGTGCTAATAACTTGCATCTTTACACACCGATAAAACGTATTTAATATTGATTCGGTTGCTCACCACCCCTCATCAATTGAACCGGAAAGCTCTGTAATTGTGTTACACCACTTATTGATGTTCCTCCATATTTCTTTTGCTAACTTACATGTAAAGAAAATGTTATTATTATACCCCACACCTTGATTACAACTATGAAACATAACGGTTTCAATATCCCTCTTCTAGAAAGGTTGAACCTTGTAGGAAGACGATCCAAAGAGAGTCTCCAAATGAACACTTTAACTTTAATCTGAATTGAAGCATACCATTTAGATGAACCTTCATGTCCGGGATACAAGATGGAGTTTATATGTAATCTCGTCTCACCAACATACTTTACCTTTCTCTTCCACTAATTGAATCCCACTAATAAGAAGTAATAAATTATCGAAATGTTCTTGTTCTATTCCCCCTATAACATACCTCCCCGAAATAAAATAAAATAAAAATAATAAAATAAAATAAAATAAAATAAAGAAAATAAAGAAAACCACCCATCATTATTCCATCTATCACTTACTTTACAATATGGGTTTAGTTCCAACCGAAATAGTCTATTAAATATAATACATAACGGATTATTACTTATCCATCGACCCGTTCAAAATTTGATAGACTCGCCACTTATAATGGAATATTTTATCGAAATAAAAGGAATGATATTTTTGTCATGCAAATAATTTATCGAAACGATAATTTGAACCCATGTACTTTTTTTTATATCTATGAGTTAGAAAAACCCTATATCTATTGCCAACAATTTTCTCGAAGCCACCATCGTCCCATGAATAGATTGAATCACTCTATTTCATAAAGCTTCTTTTCTCTATAAAATCGCCATGTTTGACTTCCAATTATAAAGTCTCAAACAAATTCTGTTACAAACCTCCTCCCAAGTTTGACTCCAGCTCACGTTAGCACCCAACTATACACCTAAATTCATGAAAGGAATTACTCCTTTTTCACACCCATATTTCGAGCAGGCTGCATACTTCACCATCTACAACGACGCATCACACCAAGGATTAAGTTGTGTATCGAAACTAAAATAGACTAAAACAATAGCAATTAAATGCACCAATACACAATGAAATTAAGAGATGTCAACCCTAACAACATGCAACAAAGTATTCGTGATTGGAGCTTAAAAACACGTTAAGAGTTTGATACAGAAAATGATACGTTTCTTATATAACCAATACTTTTAAAATCATTTTTTTTTCTTTTGAACAACAATCTTATAACAAGGAGTTTAGCAGATAGCTAAACATAAATCATAATAAAGGATTCTTAATCCAGTCAATCCATGAATTCTTACATATTTTTTTTTTTATTTCGAAGAATTAACCAAGAAACCGAGTTCAAAATAACTAAATCGACTACATCTAATTTATGAATGCTACCGAAATCAAATATGATAGAATTCCTATATCGCCAAATCTTAAGCGTTACTAGTTGATTTTACGCGTTTGAAAACGTTTCACATTTCCTCCATCAATCGTAAAAAGAAGATCTCGAAATCATATTAATCTCGCACCATATACCAATACCCTTCCAAATTTGATTTGATATTACGAAAGAATTACCAAGTGCCCTAGCTCGCGTGACAATGAAAATCTAAGGAAACGAAAGTATCTACAATTTTTTTTTTTTTTTTTTTTTTTGACACTTAACCTAGTAGTACGTCTCTTGAAAATTTCGGGACGAAATTTCTTTAACGAGGGGAGAATGTGACAACCCTCGCGATTGGGTATTTAACCCAACACCTAATTGTGACCATTTAGTTACAGTTCCTATGACATTTATAATAGTGTACTTTTTATTGCATAAGTCTATCAAAACATACAAATAATCTATTAATTTGTACACATCAGCGATGCAATTGATTTAGGTCGTGCAATGGTTGACAGTAAATTAGCAAGTTAGTGACCGAATATAAACCAAAAGTATGAACCTTATATTATAAAAATTATAACCAAATTAAAATGTTTGGTATAAAGTGATGCAAGCTATATAACACTATAATAAAGTTATAAGTAAACTAAAATGGTGGAGATGAAAAGTTGTACAAAGGTGATATTAACAAATCAACAGGGATAAAGGAATTAAATCTCAAGACTTAAACAACAAATATAAACCATATGCACGTGATCATGTACGTATAAGCATGCATGGGGCAAAAAGGAATATTCTTTTTATTTGAAACTCAAGACTTATCCTCCCACCTTTCCATGATGAAGGCAGTACCGAACCACCCCTGATTTTCCGGTACAGAGGGTGGATTGACTAAATCTGATATTCACCAAATGGGTACTTATCCTCTTATATTCAAAACAGCACTCCTGCAAATCCTAATCTATCATATATATTGCTATACACTCTCCCTCTTCTTCACTTTCGGCAAAACCCACAAAGTGTAAACGTGTACCAGAAACTCAAGAAGTTCCGGCGAACCCGTGATCTGCCGGCAGTCACAATCTTTCCAACGAACAGAAACAACTCAACCGATCTCTTTGTCCCTCTCGTTCGTGGTTTCTTTCAAATCTCGAAAGGTATAAACTTTTCTACCTTTTTCATTCAGTTTAAGCATTGCATTCATGAGTTTTGATCGGTTATTTCCGGGATATTTTGTTTGTCTTCTCCGGCGACGCACACAGTGTGTGTGCCGGCACCTCTTTGGCATCGTTTTACACTTTACTCCATGTGCCAAACTGATTTTTCTTATATAAGTTCATTCCACGACTGGGTTTCGATCTCTGTTGCTCAACCCCCGTCCCCGACGAGGGGTTGCTTACTGTCTTGGGTTGATGATCGCCGACTCCGGCGGCTCAAACACACACGGTGGCGTGGGTATTCGTATGGGTTGGGAGAAATTATATCGTATGTTTACATACATATTAATCGAGTTTTAAAAAGAAAAAAAAAAAGTGACGATGTCAAATGGGTAAACGAGTAATCGTATAAACGTTTTTTTTTTTGTTTCTTCTCGGCGAGGCTTGCAGTCACCGCCTGGTTGCTGTTTCCGACTCCAGCCGGAGAGTGGTGGCCCCAGGCTGCTAACTCAGTGGGGGTTTCACATTTTTGATAAATCAATAAACAATTAAAATCCAATATAAGAATATTAAGCCCATATGAAATTAATTTCAGCCCAAGACTTTTTAAAATCCAAATTCACTTTTAAGCCAAAACAAATAAGCTGTCTTTATTGAATTGGGAGCCCAACCTCCGGTAGCCCAAAGCAGTGGCAGGCCATGGCTGAACCAGATTAGCCGAATGGGCCCTGGCCTACTGGCCGGCCCATGACGCAAGCCCAGTTCGATCTCCACTTAGTCCATCAAGTCTTCATTTGTTAATACCATTCAAGTTGAGCCCAAAATCTCTTTTAATAAGAACAAGTAGATTTTTTTAATAAATAAACTAAATAAATTTCGTTTTATAACTCGAACAGTATGTAGAATTCAAAATAATTATTTATTTTAATTATTTATTTACTTATTTATTTATGTATTTAATCAAATATTTATTTAATAAATACTTATTTAGCAATTATTTAATTAATGATAAATTAATATCTAAAAGTCATTTTCTTTAGTTATTATTTAAGTAATAATTACTTATAATCATGTATCTATGATTTAATAATTAACTTTGGTTAACGAAGTGTTAAATACGAAATAACTTTTACACAACGAATGTATACTTAACATATTTAACTATATTTAATATACAAGTCCAACCTTATCAAGTCACCAACATATCGCTCATGTCAAAACTCGAGTTGAGAGAAACATTCATACATCATATAGACTAGGCGTGTCATTTTAGACCGTCACTTATTAACTATACTTATGCGTTTAGGACGCTAGGAAACTTTGGTTGGAATCCCCAACTACGAATTTGGAAGCTTCGCTAAGGTGAGTTTCACGGCCCCACTCTTAATATTTTTATAACTATTTTAACTGGGGGAGAAAACATATACTATTCAACTATTTTGCAATAAATAATCCTTGTGTAATCATTGTTGTAAACACGTACCTACCATGAAGGACAAACGGACCATATTGCGAGTCCACGTTTAACAGTAATCATTAGCTAATGTGTTAGCCAAGGAATATAGAGATAGTACTATCGGGATTGATCCCCCGCTCATGGCTAGTTATGCGCTAGCCTAACCGTGTTTGAGCTTTATATTCTAACAATTAGATTTCGGATTGATTATAGGCTCCTTGATTATACCTTAACTTGAATGTATTGCAAGCATGTCAAGGGATTATGAATTGCACCAAAAACTATTTTTGTTCAATATTTCGGAACAACGATACAAATCGTACAAGATTGTACGTAACGATTTTAAACGATATGACTATTGGAGTCACAAAACCGTGAACTCACCAACCTTTGTGTTGACACTTTTTCTATATGTTTTCTCAGGTAACGGAAATTAAACTTTTAAGCATTGCATAAGTGGTGGGTCGTCAAGCATTTTTCAAGAATTAAGTCTACTAATTTTGGACATCAACTATTTTTCAAACTTGGTTTATTTGGTTGAAGGGTTTTCAACTTTTTCAATTACATTTTTGTAAACGATTGTTTTGGATATTTACTATGATTGCGTTGTTTTACTATATTTGATGTGTGATGTTACCGACGTTAGTCGCACCTCGTTCTTCCGCAAAACCATTTTTGGCGGGGTGTGACAAACTGAAATTATGGCTTTTCAACAGGAAGCAGGGTAAACTTTAACGAAAGCTTGGGAACGGTTTAAAAGTATGCTGAGAAGGTGCCCGAATCATGGATTTGAAAAAAGCAATATTGTCCATCTTTTCTATAGGGGCTTGTTAAATAATGCTCGGTCCACTCTCGATTCGTCGAGTGGTGGAATATTCATGTACAACACCCCTACGGAAGGATACCAACTTTTGGAGGATATGGCAATGCACAATGCGGAATGGGCCACCGATAGAAGAGCCGGGAAGCAATCAAGTTCGGTAAATGCGGTTGATGATAGGCAAAATGATGAAGTTTCCGCCATCAAAAACAACCAAATCATGATTGAGCGTAAGTTAGACAAAATAACATCTTCCTTACATGCTATCCAGGTTGGATGTGACAGTTGTGGCGGGCCACACCTTACTAAAGAGTGTCAACAACATCAACCAATGATGACCGAGGAGGAGGTCAACTATTTAAACCAAGGTTATGGTAATAATTACCAACGCGGAAACCAAGGGTACAACATTAATTTTAACAACAATGGGGCTTCAACAATAATATAACAACAATAATAACTATTCCCCTAGACCAACAATCCCACCTGGTTTTCCCCAAAATAGCCAAAATAACCAAACCAATTACCCTTCTCGAAACAATGTCAATATTCCCGAATCAAGCTCAAAACCCACAAATCAAATGTCACCTTTAGAAAGTGCTATTGGAAAGTTCTTGATTAGTCAAGCCAAGAAAAATGAGGAAACTAAACAAGACTCCAAAGAAATGAAACAAAACTTGAGAGACCAACAAGCGGCCATACAAAACCTAGAAAGAGACATAGGAAGAATCTCACAAGCCTTACAAGATAGACCACAAGGCAATCTACCTCCTTCCACTCAAGCAAATCCAAAAGGAGAATTTAACAATACAAGAGATCTAAAAGCTATCACCACACGAAGTGGTAAAGAGGTAAGTTCTCCATTAGTTTCAACTAATGTTAATGGTTTTGATGAACAGGTTTTGTTAGAAGATGAAACACCGGTGAATGAAGAAGAGGTGTTTGTAGAGAAGATAGTAAAGAAGGATGAACCGGAAAAGATG
The DNA here is from genome assembly GCA_963853835.1 of Calendula officinalis. NCBI lineage: Eukaryota > Viridiplantae > Streptophyta > Magnoliopsida > Asterales > Asteraceae > Calendula > Calendula officinalis. Next base: position 17,725,581 of record OY970822.1, read on the forward strand.
AAGCAAAAAGAAAAGATCGAGTCAAAGAAAGAGGAAGCAACAAGTTCTTACCTACCTAAAGTTCCTTTCCCACAACGGTTGAGAAAGGAAAAACTCAAAGAAAAATACGGTAAATTTGTTGATATGATTAAACAGGTACGCATTAACGTGCCTTTGGTTGATATGTCGGCAGGTATGCCAAGTTATCGGAAATTCATCAAAGACTTGGTGTCAAACAAAGCTCAAATGGAGGAAGCATCTTCAGCTGTGTTGAGTGAAGAGTGCTCGACGATTATACAAGCAAAAATGCCACCAAAGCTAGAAGACCCAGGGAGTTTCATAATCCCTTGTCTTTTTAATAATTTACCGGTTTGCAATGGTCTAGCAGATTTAGGTGCTAGCATAAGTTTAATGCCCTTGTCGATAGCTACAAAAATAGGATTAACCCATTTTAAACCAACTAGGATGATTTTAAGATTAACAAACCTTTCTTACACATATCCCATTGGCATTGCGGAGAATGTCCCGGTTAGAGTAGATAAATTCGTGTTTCCCGTAGACTTCGTTATCCTAGAAATGGATGTGGACCCCAAAGTCCCATTAATTCTAGGAAGACCTTTTTTGAACACGGCGGATGCCATGTTCCACGTGCAAAAACAACAACTAAGTCTGGGAATTGATGATGATAGGGTCACCTTTTCTATAGAAAAAGCCATGAAGCATACCTCAAAATCCGATGACGCTTGTTATGTCATTGATGTTATCGATTCATGTGTCGATGAGGAGGTCACTTCATTTCTAAACCTCGATTGTGATGAGATCACCACAAAAGGTGATTTCACATTTGATTCCGATGATACAATCCGCGATCTCCAAGAGTTCGATGATTTGCTTCATGTTGAGGATGAGGAATCCGAGGTAGGGGATGTAGAAGTTGAAAAAATTGACCCTAATGACAATCTTCGTATCAAAACATATTTATAAGATCCACCTACTCTAGAGCTTAAACAATTACCTAATCATTTAGAGTATGCTTTCCTAGAAGGTAAATCCGATCTTCCGGTTATCATCTCATCCAAATTATCTTCCAACGAAAAACTCAAATTAATTAAAATCCTTAAATCTCACAAACGGGCCATAGCCTGGAAAACTGCTGACATCCTGGGAATTAACCCCGCTTATTGTACACATAAAATCCTCATGGAGGAAAATTTCAAGCCAAGTGTACAAAGGCAAAGAAGGTTAAATCCCAATGTCAAAGATGTGGTCAAGAAAGAAGTGCTTAAGCTTCTTGATGTAGGACTTATCTACCCTATCTCCGATAGTCCGTGGGTGAGTCCGGTACAAGTTGTGCTAAAAAAAGGGGGTATGACAGTTATCACAAATGAAAAGGGTGAATTAATCCCTACTCGAACTGTCACGGTTTGGCGTGTGTGTATCGATTACCGCAAGCTAAATGATGCCACCCGTAAGGATCACTTTCCTTTACCGTTTATCGATCAAATGTTGGAGAGACTCGCGGGAAACAACCTCTATTGTTTCCTCGATGGCTTCTCCGGCTATTTTCAGATCCCGATAGACCCCCTTGATCAAGAAAAGACCACATTCACATGCCCATTTGGCACGTTTGCTTATAGGAGAATGCCGTTTGGTTTATGCAACGCTCCGGCCACATTCCAACGTTGCATGACGGCTATTTTCCAAGACATGATAGAAGATTGTATGGAAGTATTCATGGATGATTTCTCGGTATTCGGGAATTCATTTGATTCATGTCTAGCAAATCTTGAAAAAGTTTTAAGGAGGTGTGAGGAGACCAATTTGGTGTTGAATTGGGAGAAATGCCACTTCATGGTACGTGAAGGCATCGTGTTAGGGCATAAAATTTCTGAAAAGGGAATGGAGGTTGATAAAGCTAAAATCGATGTTATATCTAAGCTACCCCCTCCTACAAATGTTAAAGCCGTGAGAAGTTTCCTTGGACATGCGGGTTTTTATCGTCGGTTCATAAAAGATTTTTCTAAAATCACCTGACCGATGACCCATTTGTTAGAGAAGGATACACCATTCATTTTCTCAAGTGAATGTGTGGAGTCCTTTAATTTGTTAAAGGAAAAACTCACCGAAGCTCCCATCATGGTTTCCCCCGATTGGGAATTACCATTTGAATTAATGTGTGATGCGAGTGATTATGCACTCGGTGCGGTGTTAGGGCAGCGAAAGAATAACCACTTTCAACCCATTTATTATGCTAGCCGAACACTAAATGGTGCTCAAGTAAACTACACAACTACCGAAAAAGAATTACTTGCTGTTGTGTTTGCTTTTGATAAGTTTAGACAATATCTCGTGTTGTCTAAAACCATTGTGTACACCGATCACTCCGCACTAAAACATCTTTTTGCTAAATAAGACGCCAAACCGAGACTCATACGTTGGATTCTGCTCTTGCAAGAATTCGACATTGAGATCAAGGATAAGAAAGGGGCGAAAAATCTTGCAACCGATCATTTATCCCGGCTTGAAAATCCTCATTTGGAGGAATGTGATGAAAACGGGATAAATGATAAATTTCCCGATGAGTTCTTTGAAGTAGTGAATGCCTTACAAGACACAAATGACCCGTGGTACGCTGATTTGGCTAATTATTTGGCAGCGGGTGTTCTTGTAAAAGGCATGACTCATCAACAAAAAGGGAAATTTTTCTCTGATTTGAAGCATTACCATTGGGAACATCCCTACCTTTTCCGGGTCGGTGCAGATTTTATGCATAGGAGATGTGTTTCCGGTGAGGAGGCTTATGACATTCTCAACGAATGTCATAAGGGACCAACCGGGGGTCATTTTGGTCCTAATTACACAGCTCGAAAGGTTTTAGATGCAGGATTTTATTGGCCTACGATCTTTAAAGATGCATATGGTTTGGTCAAGACTTGTGATGCCTGTCAAAGAACAGGGAGTATTTCTAAGCGAGATGAAATGCCTCAACATGGCATCCAAGTTTGTGAAATCTTCGATATATGGGGTATCGACTTCATGGGTCCATTCCCGAATTCCCAAGGTAATAGGTATATTTTGGTTGCCGTTGACTATGTATCAAAATGGGCCGAGGCAAAAGCTCTCCCAACAAATGATGCCCGGGTTGTAGTTAAATTTGTGCAATCTCTGTTTTGTCGGTTCGGATGTCCCCGTGCTCTCATTAGTGACCGGGGTACACATTTCGCTAATCACCTCATGGAGAAAACTTTACAGCGATATGGTGTCCATCACCGATTCTCAACTTCATATCATCCACAAACAAGTGGACAAGTTGAGAATACAAATCGAGCACTAAAACGAATTCTTGAAAAAACTATTGAGAGAAATCCTAAATTATGGTCTCAAAAGTTAGATGATGCTCTTTGGGCATTCCGAACCGCTCACAAAAATCCAACCGGTTATACCCCGTATCGCATGGTTTACGTGAAAGCATGTCACCTCCCGTTAGAAATCGAGCATAAAGTTTATTGGGCGATTAAAGAGTGTGACATGGATGTGAATCTTGCGGGTACCGAAAGAAAGTATCAATTGAATATTCTTGATGAAGATCGATTTCTTGCCTATGAAAATTCCAAAATTTATAAGGAAAAAACCAGACTTTGGCATGATAAGAAATTGAGAGCTCAAAAATGCTTCAAACCGGGAGATAAAGTTCTTGTTTATCAATCTCGGTATAAATTTTCTCCCGGAAAATTGAAATCTAAATGGGTTGGTCCTTTTACCGTTTTTCAACAATACCCTTCCGGGTATGTAGAACTCATTGGTTACCGTGATCATTTTAAAGTAAATGGTCACCGTTTGAAGCATTATTGTGGGGACGAAGTTGAGAGTATGAGAAGTGATGAGGTGGAGGTGATTAATTTCACCTCGGTTGGTGAATTTTGATTTTTAAGAGGAATCCGAGTCAAGCTCTAGACTCGTAAATCTTTGAAGCGCTTCTCGGGAGGCAACCCGTGTATATTGTGGTTTGTTTCCTTTTCCTTTCTGCATTTTTTTTAGTTGTTTAGGTTCATTTATCTGCTGTTGTATGCAAATTTCTGGAAAAAATCCGTTTCTGGGCTGTCTCGCGTTTGAGCTAGCGCCGAGCTCAACGCGAGGGATACCGCGAAGTCAAACAGTGGGTTTGAAGACTCGACGCGAGATTCTCGCGTTTGGGTCGCGTTTCAAGTCGCGTTGGAATCCAATCCGAACCATTTCAGGTTGCGGGTCCATGTCGGGTCGCGTTTAAGGACGCGTTTGGGTCGCGTTTCATGTCGACGCGAGAACTGAATTATTTAAACCGATCGGTTTCTTTTTTCTGCTCATTTCAAAATTGGAACCCTAGCCTCTCAACGCGACTTCGACGCCAGCTCCATCTTCCGGCGAATTTCTTCATTTTTCCAATTTTCCGGCCGATTTCTTCCATCTTTCTCTCCAATCTCATGCTAAGATGCCTCCTAGGGTAAGTTTCTTGCTAATTTCTTCACTTTTCTTTGAATGCTTGTGCCTATTCCGAAAATTTTAGGGCTTTTTAAAGAAATTGTTGTTGATTCTAGGTTTAAGTTAGTCTCTAGTTGCTCTTAGACAAACCCTTAGTTTGAGTTTGGAAATTATAGCCTACATTGTCAAAATCTTTTAATTTTCAGATTTTTGTTGATTATTTGGGTTGATTCTTAGAAATTGGTTAAGAATTTTGGGAAGATACATAAATGGGATATTTGTGAACTAGTGCAACTGATTTTATTGTTAAATTTTTTTTTTTAGAACAACTAGTTCAAAATGGTGGTTTAGGTAACATTGGTACTTCATATTTTTATGCTTCCTTGTATAATGAAATACACATTTATTGTCAAATTAATCATCTCAAAAGTGTTAATACATACACCACTTAGTTTTAATAAGTAAATATTTTAAATAGAAATGGATTAATTATACTTAATCTAAAAATTTTACATAACTTTAAAAACTAAGTGTGGGAAAGGGTAATGTTCATTTTAATTGTATCACTTATTATTCTAACACCCTTCTATATTTTATATTGTACAATTTAACACGTTTGCTTGATTTTTTTTAGGGTACAAAGAGAACTAAAGGTTCATCATCCCGACCTTATGCACCACCATCGCCCCCACCAATGGCTGATGATGGATTTCCTGTTAATCTTGAAATCAGAGGCACACATGTGTTTTTAGATTTCTCAAATGCACCATCATTGGAGCAAAGACAACATGCAGAAAAAGAATTCAGTGATTTCACTGCCAAACCGGTAGAAGCGGGGAAAACCCCCGATTGGAGACTGTTAGCCAAGTATGACAAGAAAGACGACATTGTGGAATATCTTTCACGTAAATTCACACATGCCAACGGGGATATTTTATTTACGTGTCATGCATGGAAACGAGTACTCACCATGCGTGAACCGGTTTATCGTGAATTGGTTTTCGAATTTCTTTCCACAATACGATTCAAAGCGACCTTAGCATTAAATAATCCAAATGCACTTTGTTTGGAATACCGAATCGCGGGAAATTGGTATAACACTTCTCTACGTGATTTTGCTGTTAACATGGGTTTGTACACGGAAGACGAAATTACTGATTCATATTTCATGCATTATTTAAGAAATTGTGATTGGGAGGCTCCTAAGGATGTTGATACGTTATGGAGTGAAATTGGAGCGGGTGGATATGATGGGTCAGACACTACCGAATCCCGAATCTTCTTTAGTGATTACCGGTATTTACACCGTATGATCTCTAATACGATTTGTCAAAGAAAAGACGGTTCGGAAAAAGTGAACAAATACGAAATGTGGTTACTCGATTAACTCCGACACCATCATAAATTCACTAACATACCCTATTTGTTGGCTGATTTTTTAAGTGACGGTGCCAAGGGTTTTCTACCCAAGAGTGGTTTATGTGGTGGCCATTACATCACGAGGTTAGCTAAGGCACACGGTGGCCTTCCACCCCGAGTTTTAGACACTTTGACCCCCTTAGAGATGGGTTATATCAATGCGACTTTATTGGCCCGAATGAAAGTTCTAAACCGCGATCAAAATAACAAATATCAATGGGTGGACTATCCTGTATTGGCCGAAAAATGGCGAGTATCACCTCCACAATCTGACGAAGAGGAACAAGAAGATGCACAACTGGGTGATGAAATGGGTGATGTACCGATGATGGATTCAATACCACCATTTACGGGTCAAGATCAGTTTTTTTGCGGGTGCTTCCGGTTCAGGTACGGGTCATGCAGGGCCATCGGGACCCGGTGCAGGCCCATCGACTTTTGATCCTTATTACTCATATCAACAGTTAAATGAGTCGATGGGTGCCTTACGGGTTGATTTCCAAGCTTCAAATGCATCGATACATTCTCGCATGCAACATTTTTATTATGAGAATCTGCAACAACGATATGAAACAAATTGGCAAACTCGTGGCATTAGTAGCTTGTTGTATAATGATGTTCCCCCACCCGATAGATTTGCACCTATGCCGGATTGGACATCCGGAAATTTTCCGCCCGGCTACCCAGATTATGACGCTTGGAACCAGCATTACACAGATGGGTATCGTCGGGACCCGCCACCGCAGTAAGCAGCAACAGCAGTTAAATAAATAAATAAATAAATAAAAACAACGGTTCCTAATTGATGATTGGAATTCTTGAAGATTGTTGATTTCGGAACAAAATTGCACACCACCCCCAGGTCGTATTTATTCTTTTAACTTTTTAATTCCCCGTTAGTGTTCAATTCATTGCATTGAGGACAATTCAAATTTCAAGTGTGGGGAGGGGGTGAATTAAAAAATTCCACCACTTAATTTTGTGAAATCTTTAAAAGAATCGTCTAAATACATATAATGGTTAAAGTGATAATATAATTCTAATTAACATTAGCAAAAAAAAATTTTTAGACACTTCTCAATGCTTCGAGGAAGACAAATGAGGAAATTTTTTTTGATTTAAACGATAAAATTTATTTTAGTTTTTATGTTCAAGAATTTGTGGCTTTCCATTATTTTAAAATCCTTTTTATTAGCTTACTAAATTTTTAGTGGCCTAAGTAATACAACAAGTCTTGCATAAGTCAAAATCTTTTCTTAAGTTAACTTTTGACCCAAAAGGTTGAGATTGGGTACTTAGTTTAAAAAAAATACCTTTGTGTACGAAATACGCCGGCAAAAGCCGAGAATTAAAGCAGTCAAAGAACTAAGATGTTGCATCAGTTTCAGCTCCCTTCGGCCCAATTGGATGTCCAATTTATATCATAGATCAATAAGGGGTCCGTTGGAAAGTCGAAGTAAGGGTTGGTTCTGGTGTTAATTATCGAAAAATTCATAAAGCTGAATAAATGTGATGTACAATGTACATAACAATCATAAATAGGCATTGGCAAAAAAGTTTAAACTGTGTTCAATTCAAAATATCTTCAAGTTGGGAGTTTTCGGAAAAGTAAAAAAAATTAGGATTATGCAAGAATGAGTAGACCTTAGGCTAATAAAAATTGAATAAGTTAACTAAAAGGGGATTAAGATAATGAAAAGTTGGGTAAAACTGTACAAAAATCTTGGCATAAAAGCTTTAACAAATTTTATCCGCTACAACAAATAATTTTCCGAAATTTGTTAGAATCATGCATTGAAAGAAATGTCAAGAATAGATCTTTATTGTGGCTAGTTAAAAATATATTTACATGATGATTTGCTTGAGGACAAGCAAAGTTTAAATGTGAGGATTTTGATATTGACGTTTTTATACATATTCTTTGTCGTCAATATCGCGTAAATTGAGCGTGTTTTAATAAATTTCATTTGATATTACTCAATTTACTTGTTCCTGTGTATTTCAGCCCGAAGAGGAAAGATATGGCGAAAACGAGCGAAAAAAGGAGCTAACACGGACAATGCGTGAAAATCGAAGGCTTCTGGGCGCGAGTCTGGACGCGAGCCAGACGCAAAAACGTCACGCTGAGTATAGAAACAATCTGTTTAACCTCGCGTCTCTTACTCGCGTTGAAACTCCTTCTCGCGTCCAAAAATCGAAGCAGTTTTCCAGACCTCGCGCCGCGAGCTCGGCGCGAGCTCGGCGCGAGTTGATGCGGGAATTCGTTTTTTATATCAGATTTAGTCAAAATTAAAAGAAGCTTTGAACGTGACTGTGTTTTTGGACGGTTGAGCGACGAACTACAGCAGTTCTCAAGAGAATTCTTCATCAAATCAAGCAATTCATTGGATTTTTATCATTTCGATCAAAACAATGTTCGGTATTTTGATATCTTTTGTATGTTTGATGATTATTAGCACTTCCATGGGCTAATAATCTTAATATTTGCCATGTTTGACAGATTTTAAGGTTATGTTTGGTTAAATTTTAGGATTTTCTATCTTGTGTTTGAACAATTGTTAATTAACGCATTAATCTTTCGGTTTACACTTTGATCTTTGTTGTCTAATTTGTTTAAAGGTAACTAGTTGATTATTGACAACAATTGAATAGTTATTTTTACCCTCATCTTTTCACCCAAGTGACCTAGATGGCAATTCACTAGGAATAGGGATTGAAATTAGATTCCAATAAGTTAGGGTAAATTGAAAGTCTAACCGTAGTGACGGGAGTTCTAGGTTAGAGGGTTTAGGTGATCCAAACCTATTAAAATTAACAACCCGAGGTGTAATTAGATTACAACTTTTGAGAGAAGGAATTCCTATTAGTTGTGTCTAGTTTATTAAACGGAATTAAGAGGAATCTAGTACCGTGACCTCTAGAATATTAGAAGTAATCGGGACTTAATAACCAGACATAAACCTAGATGAAGTCAGACATAGTGAATATACTTTAATCTCTTGAAAAACAAGTTTTCTAAACCAATTCTCACTACATTTTCTAAGTATTTATTCAATCAATCTAATCTTTATAATTCAAACAATGAAACTTTTAATCAAAATAATTAATTTGTTAACTTTTGATCATTGGATTACATAAATTGCTCCCTGAGGATCGATAACCCTAATACTTACCTAAGCTATATTACCCACGATTAGGTATACTTGCCTATGAATGTGGTAATCTGGATTAGTGGTATTTGGAGCTTTATTTTATAACTAGATATATCTCATCAGTTGCGTTCAAGGATGTCCATTATTTTTACGAAGTCTCGAGGAACAAATCTCAACCATTGATCAATAAAATCTAATGGTGTAGATTAATTATATATTTTATATATTGAGGGGTATTTTGGTCATTTTTAACAATATATGTTCCAAGATATTTCATTCAAGATATTTTCGGTGACATATTTTTAAATAAATATACTAATTAGTATCTAATGTTATTTTATATTAAAAAAATAAAATATAGGTTTTAAGATATTTAATATGAGACAAAAGAACTCACTTACGGCCACTAAAGTTCACCCACACCGACCCCAAACTACCCACAAAGCTTCTTTTATTAAATTGGAAAATTAATTTGTCATTAAAGAAAGTATAGAGTGTAAAAAAAATAAAATTAAAAGTAAATATGTTAGGTCGATATTTTTGTAAACAATGAAATACTTTATGGCTACTATTGTAAAATTTACATTAGGCAAGGGTTAGAAATACAAATAAAAAAAACATGCACAAGCCTGGACTCGAACTCAAGGTGTTGGCAAAGGAGCGAGCACATTTGCAAAGAAGTCGCCGACCATCTTGGTAGAAAAGCGAATGCTAAGAACTTCCCATTTATAGTATATCATGTATGGATATTTACAGAAAATGAAATAAAAAACAGTATTTACTTGGTTTATAAATGTGTTTTTTTATATAAATGCTTTTAATATTTTGTAACACATGTAGGGGTGTCAAATTTGTACCGAACAAAACCAGCCAATATGCTACCAACCATATTAAGAATAGTTGGTAGCCAATATGTTGGTAGCCAACATGTTTGGTTGGTAGTACCGTACCAATTGTGTAATCATGGTACGGTAATGGTACAATTTTTTTAAATACCATGGTATACCGTACCAACCAAGATATATACTTCCTCCGATTCAAAATAAGTGATACACTTTGGATTTCACGGTTTTTGAGGCAAAAGATTATAATGATGGTTAAATTAGATTAATTGGATGGTTAGTGGAGAATGAGTCCCACACTTTTTGAATAAAGTAGGGGTTAATGATGTTTAAAAGTAAAAGTAAGGGTAAAGGGGTCATTTCACTTTGTTAAAGTAGATAGTTAGTGGGTGAGGGTCTCATTTTTTTTTTGCCAAATAAGGTAATTTTTCAAAGTGTATCACTTATTTTGAATCACCTCAAAAGGGAAAGTGTATCACTTATATTGAATCGGAGGAAGTATATATATTATATGATTCTTAGTTTAATATATTATACCAAACTAGCAACCTATTTGCCCAAGATTCTAATTAAATATTAAAATATATGTTATTTTATTTAAATTATAGAAGTGTCCAAAAAATATCTTTGAAACTAATAAAATATAATAACACATACTTATTTTATCTTTGAAACTAAAAATATCTTTGAAAATATAATATTTTATCTCTACATTCACACAAATCAGTGATTCAGTTACGACAAGATAACTACATCTTTTGTTACTTTATCGTACTAAATTATGTCTATATAGCACGTAACATATTATATCATTTTGTTTATTTTGTTTCCATGTTCGGAACACTTGTTAATATGTTTAATTGGCCGATAATGATAAAATATCATTGTTCTTTTGTTATTAATTTTTTTTAATTTCATATGAGTTAGTGATGTTGGTATATACCATTACCAATTTGTACCAACCAAGATTGTTGGTAACCAACAAAATTGGTACCAAGTAAACGTGGTATGGTAATGGTAGCTAAATCAGTATACCAATTATAATTGGTACGGTACACGGTATGAAGAAAATATACATGGTACCGTACCATGTTCACCCCTAAACACATGTACTCTAATAAGTGTAAGTAAATTTCAAATTAATACTTTTTACCTACACTTTTTAGGAAGCGTAGATAGAAAGTAGTCAAGTACAGTCTTCTACTATTTTAGAACATCAGGTGTGGTCACATTAAGTCGGATGCCACCTATGCGCCACCTCAGCGCCAAATCACCATTTCACATTTCACATTCTAAATTCCAAATACCCCTTCTACCATAACTTAACCTAAAATATTTTTTTGGGACCTACTAAAACACCCCTTACCCAATAAAAACACCCCAAATACACTCTCTCTCTTCCGCCGGTCTCGCCAGAAGTTCGACGCACACCATCACTCACCCAACGGGCGGTGTGGTGGCGAAGGAGAGCAAGCCGGCGAGGGATGCCACATCACTTTTTTTATCCGGCGAGGGGAAGGGGTCCGCCACCACACCCCTCCCTCTTAGATGTGATGATACTTTCTTCAGTGTGTCACTATTCATCTCTAATATAGTAGTATATTTTATCATAAAGTGTTATTACTTTCCTAATGGTGTGTGTTTTGGAGATCGACTTGTAATTGTCAATGGCTTTTTTCTTCCTCTTTACATGCACTACTAGAAAAGTTACCAATACCAACAGAATTTTACCAATGGGCAGTATAAATGAAAGTTTTAATGCTACTAATTTTTATTTTTTTTGTGATGACCTTTTTTTACATGGTTCTAATTTGTTTTGTGAATTGATTAATATAGAGTGACCATTCGCTTTACAACTAGTCTTGAGTCGGCAAATGTGAACCTCTATGGTTACATGAAGTATACTTTTTTGCTTCTGAAACCTACTCAGTATTCCATTATTTTTGTATGTCAGTATTAACTTGTTTCTTCAATACCGTATAAATTGAAATTCGACCATAATTTATCCGTGAACAGTACATTCAACACGATCAAATATATATGCGGACAGGTTATTATTAAAATGTGGAAATTGTAGAAGCACGTACATTGCATAATTAAACTTATACCAAATGATACATTTCTTAAAACATGATCAAATCATGTATTTTATTCATACAAAACAATTGAATAACGACCGCCCTCCGGCTTCTCATCTTTACTTCATAATCTCCACATCCTGAACTTACTGTGCAGTAAGTGCAAGCTGCAAGAACAAATTTTTATCACAATTAGAGAACGATCTGAAGATCTGTCTTAAACAACATCTAAATTTGTTAATTAATAGATACATACCTTGGATTGATGGTCGCAAGCAGCGAGGGCGTTGTCTTTGCAAGTTGGGATGGTCTCGAACTGTGCGATATCAAGGTTGACCGTGACAAGTCCAAGAGTGAAAGAGAGGCTTCCACCGTTGACTTTAATTTCGTCAATATTGAGCCAAAACCACATGGATTGGGCCTTAAGTCCTTTCAATTCGGTGATCTTTCCCTGGCTGATCTTTCCGGTGATCTCGGTGTCAAAGGAAACAAGGTAATCGTACTTGACGTAGCATGGCTTCTTAAGGTAGATGACGAAGGTGTTAGTTGTGTAGTCTGCTGAGAAAGAGGAGACGGAATCAGGCAAGATTCCTGCCGGAAGTCCAAATTGTTGCAGGATTTCGTAAATGGTTGGTGATGCAGAGGCGGAAGCGGTAAATGCGATTATGGCGATGAGGAGGAAAGAGATTTGGGAAGCTGCCATGGTTATTTTGTAGCTACTAAGTAATTATTTAATTATGGAGGATGGTTTTGAGTTGTGAAGATTCATAAAAGCTTAAAGATGCTATTTATAGCCACATAAACGCCTTTGTACCCAATAAAATAATCACCTCATATGGTTTTATATTACAAATTATAATGTGCATTTATAAATAACGAAGAATAAGATAATAAACATTACTACTCGTGTTAAAGGGAACCATTGTAAATGATTCCAGGTAGGTGCCTTTTAGCCGTCGGATTTGATCAATTTAATTAAATTAATATTATATTATTTTAAATGTACATTAGACATTGTATTCTTACGTCTTCTTTATTATTTTCCAAACACTTGAGATAAATCTTTGCAAGGAAATCCGATTTTTGATTATGTGATCCAGTCCGCTTCCAGAAATATGTAATACTACGTATAACAAGTTACCTGGCTATTAACTATAGGATGCATCTAATTGAGAGTTTGTTTTTTAATTTATTTTTAAAAAAATATTTTTTTAGTTTTTTTTTATTTTGTTTTGAATCAATATTTAATGTAGCGAGTGTTGGTGATTTGTATCACCAATATAATTTAAGTGTAATGGGATAAACTTGTTGACCAAATGTAATCTTAATAAATATTAAACAATAAGGATGGTGCGGAGTGCACGCTTGTTTAAATTTATTCTGATTAAAATACACCGACTGAACGGGGGTCCGGGGGCAGCGCCCCTGGGAACGGGGTCCAAGGGGCAGCGCCCCTGGCGGGGTCCAAGGTTAAAACCCGGATTCTAAAAAATGTGTCGAAAAATTCGAATTCTAGAATAAAACCCGGATTTTCAACCCGTTCGACCTAACCCTAATTTGACCCGATCTTAGCAGTTTGATCGGTTTTATGTGGTTTTGAAACTGCATTCTAGCAGTTCTAAGCGGTTGGTGAGAGATGGAATTAAGCATCGTTTTGGTCATAATTCACTGGTACGAAATTTCTCAAACACACACAATTCTTTGTTCTTTGCAATCGTGATTTTATCCGATCGAAGATTTCGTAGTACCGACGAAATACTTTGATCTGAAAGTGTTTCACGACTTCACGATTTTCCAAGTTACCGAAATCTAACCAAAAATTTCTAACAGCGAGTATATTGTTTAGATAAGTCAAATATACTGTTTAGATAAGTCGAATATATACAATTAATGTAACTTGAATATATAGTTTAAAAAAAATGATCCAAAGTTTAAGAATGGTTGGATTTACCTAAATGGTGTATTCCACATATAAAATAAAATGCATAATTTACCAAAAAGCTATATTCGACAAGGTAAATTTTTTTTTTTAAATTTGAAGGCTGAGTTTGGTTATGTATGTAACGTTGGTCTTGTATTGATCCTTTCTCTTTATATACATAACTTTTTTATTCGTGTAAAGAATATATGTGTTGTGTTTGTTTGTATTACAGTTGTAAGTATTTTACCTTATATGTATGGATAAAGTAAAATCGTACATAAATGATCACTCTTTTATACCCAGTTATAAATGGTAATCTTCCATCGTTATGGTGGCTACTTTATTTTTCCAATAACCAGTTTTAAAAATTATATTAATTTCACATTATCATATATTTATTGTACATATTATTCAATTGTTAGTAAAAAATACAATCACGTAAGGGTTTATGGTTGTACGATAAAACCATCTGAATGGGCTAATCGCCTAATCCGTTGCTGATTGCACAGATCTAATCAGAGGTGAATGTTGTTTGATAAAATTTAAGAGACTTTGATTGGCTTAGCAACCAAAGACTTTCAAACCATTAAAGAACGAGGTGTAGCATCACTTAGATCCCTCCCAACCATTACACAAACTGACACATTCGGTTTTTGCAAAATCAGTGTCACATCAACTCACCATCCAACCGACATTAAACTGATATACACATGCCCATAATACTTCTTCCCTTCAACTTTTGACACCCACCATAACAAAATACACGCCCTTTGACCCACCTCACCAATAGTTTGAATTCCAATTAACAAACTAAAGTATTATATTTGTTTTGAATAAAGATAGATCACATGTTGGCAACAATTATTGAACGTTAATATAAATATTGATCAGAAAAATAATGGCATATTCCATTATTTTAATATGAATTTGTTTAAGAATTTTAACTTTTAAACAAAATCCAAACGAAAAGGTATCACATCCCATTCTTATATGTATCATATGTTGTTAATAGAGTCGAGATGCAACTTATATAAAACTAAAAATAATTGACATTTGATCCGAATCCAATGGAAAAGATATCCAAAAATTTGAAATCAAATGTACAAACAAGATATACACAAGAAGTAGGAAAATGTTTACATTGAAGAATTCCTAGACCATTGTCACGGCTTGATTTTTGAGAGAGGCAAATTCGATCTCTTTGTCTCTTCATGTTAAGATTAAATATACACTTGGATCTTTATCTAATCCTCTACGTTATCATCGGGATTCATTTGGAAACTTTCTTTTGAATCGTTAAAAAAACTTAGTTTATTAAGTTCCAAACTTGGTCTTTGAAATTATCTATTTTTCATATCATCATTTCCCATATTTTTTCCGAACTTTGCAATCATGTATCTTTTTCATACGATTATATATTTCATCTTCATGTGCACTACGATTACATATTTACCCTTTACCCTTATCTTTTCTCTAAGGATGGTACATTTATTGTTCTGTCAGGATCGATTAATCCAAACAGATTATTTAATCTAAGACCTACTAACAATGAGAAGTTGCAGCGGATCAACACTCTTGTTAATGTATTAAGAACAATGAATACTGTAAACTAATATGAATAACAATAAGAAAACAGTAATCACAAAAAGCTTCAATGTATATTGATATGCTCGAACAATACACACGTACGTTTACAATTCGTAAGGAACTATTTATAATAGTCCTTGAAGCCTAAATTATTAACCTAGTTATTCTAGGATTCGATTACAATCAGTATACACTAAGATATACATTCTATAACAAACTATACTAGAATCTCGGATTCGATCAGCACCAAAAATAGAATCAGTAGTATTCTTGATCGTCAGTAGTAAATCCAAGTTCAGCATCATCAGTAGTAACTAGCTTTTCTGCCCCATCAGTACTATCTTCAATATATGTTGATCAGTACTAACTGCAACATCAGTAATAGAATGTTTATATCTTGCTTCATATCCCAACAATCTCCCCCTAAACTTGTTAATTCACTTTTAATTAAGCAAGTTTCTTCTCTTCTTCATTCTTCTTCTCTTGTTCTTCTAACAATTTTGCTCTTCTTTGCCTACCTTCAAGAGTTCTCTGATTTTGCAATTTTCTTTGAGCTATTATATACTTGCTGTTTCTTTTTACAAAGTAATTAAACTTTTCTTGAAACATCACAGCAACATAAGGTTTCATGAGGGTGTTTGTGAATATCTGTTACATTGTTTCTTCTGAGTGTGGATATTCTTTTTCAAATAAGTATAATTCACAATTTCTACTGGCTCTTTCAACGAAATACATGTTTACTGTGGGGAGCACATTCCATGCATACACATTTTCTTTGTTTGTAAATATTTCAGGATAGTTGTCTGGATAAAATGCAGCATCAATCATCTTAGTTAAGTATCCAGCTCCTGAATTCTTCCATGATTTCTTAGCTATTCTTGGCTTACCAATGATCAGAACTTTAATAATATCACTTCTGCTACATGACATAACCATTGGTTTCCATCCAGTAAAACTCTGAGTGGTTTTGTCCTCTCTTATGACTTCTAGGACATTATCAACAACCCTCCAATTGATAATTGGATTATCTTCAATAGGAGTAATAGGAACATCAAATACTTGTATTTCTTGTTTTCTTTTCTTCTTTGATCCTGTTTCAGGTTCAGTTCCTTTCCTCTTCTTAGAAGGTGTTGAAGATTCACCAGTTGTTGGTGTTCTGGAGAGAATGATTGTTGGATCTATGTCAACCAAAACTTTTTCTTTTTCTTCTTCTACTTCCATTTCTGCTAATTCTCTCTTTTTGGCAGTACAATATTTGTCTACTAATGTTATCATTTTCATTCTGCCAAATGACTTAGCACTATGACCTTTAGATTTCAAGTAGTCAGTCATTTTTGCTTTTTGTTCAAAAATTGCATCTGGTAGATCAGCCTTTTCTCTTTTGCATTCTGCTACTAGATCTTCAAGGCAATTTAGATGTTCTTCTTCTATTTTTCTTTGTCTTTCAAATTCTGCCTTTTGATCATCTACCAGGACTCCTTGAATTGTTACATCAGCTGCTTGAATTGCTGGATTTTTCAGTCTTTCTTCTTCAGCCTTTTTCTTGTCTTCCAGAGCTTGAGTCTTAGCAACTTTTCTTAAATACCTTATCATGTTCACCTTCCATTTGTCTTGTTTTGCAGGTCTGACATGGTTCATTTTGTTTACCATGTAGTGAGCTAGAGCTCTGTTTGGATAATCATCATCAAACTTTTCTTTTTCTTTTCCAATACAGGCTGATAGTGGAGGTGGAGTATATTTTATGTCAAGAACAGGAGTAAATATAATTGATGGTGAGAATAAATGAATCTTATTCTGTGGTAGTATTTTGGGGTGTGCAGGAAGTTCACATTCATCAACCTCATACCAATTTACATTATCATCAATGTCAGGTATGATAAGTGGTGGTTCTGGAGTTAGAGGTTTTGTTATGATTATAACCTGTTCACGTTCAAGAACTTCTGGTATTTCTTCATCTTCATCCTCAGTAGTAACCAAGGTGGTTGCTACTGGTGTAATCTCTGGTTCAAATACCACTATCTGTTGATTTTCATTTACTACTGGTGAGGTTATTGTTGTAGTTACTACTGCTAGGGCATCAGTAGTATCCATAATATTTTCTTCTGGAGCATTTACTACCGGTGTATCTACTTCTTCATCATGACCAGTAGTAACTACCTCTTGATCCTTTGCCTCAGTAGTATTCATTGGATCAGTAGTCTCTATGACCTCAGTAGTAACTGGAGAGTTTATTTGTTCTTCTGTTTGAGATTGATTTGCAGACACAAACACATCCTCATCCATACTTTTCATTTCTTTGTTCAGGTCTTCACCAAAACTCTGACCTGTTTCACCATGGACCTCTTTTAGATTTAGGAGAGCTGCTGCTGCTATAGATTGATCAATCATCCCTTGAATTTGATCTTTCTCCCCCTTAGTGATCTCAACCTGTTGAGCCTCACTATCTGCAATCTTTCTTTGTAATTTTCCGATCAAATTGGATTGCCTTTGAAGCTTATACTCGAACCTCTTCTGTCTTCTGTTCAGAGTATTGATGTAGTGCTTCATGTAGGTCATGGTTTTCCATTGGTTATTCAGTAGATTCAGACAATGTTGTACAGTGGTTTTAAGGTTTTCCTTCCTATCCGTCAATTGAATTTGTTTAATACTGCCCTCAGCTCATTTGGGTGGATCATTGGGCTCAGTTGGTACATTGGTTTGAAGGTTTTCCATCCTATCTGTCAATTCATGTTGGCACCGGGGTTGTTTGGACACTCTCTTCTTCCTAGAAGAAGCAATAGTGCCCCCTTGCGGTTTCTTGGCACCGGGGTCCTCTTAGTGATGCCTCAAAAGATGAGTCATCACTTAGAGTTGCCGAGGTCTGGGTCCTAATGATGTTCTCACTAGCCTGTGCACACACCTTTGGGGCATCAGTAGTGAGAGCCCTTTCCTCATGCCCTCTCTCCTCCTTGGAGGAAAACTCTTGGAGTCTGTGGTTTGACTCAATTGGTCCCCTGGTGTCCTTTAAGGAAGTTTTCTTCCTTTTGTAAGTTTTTGAAATTTGTTTGGCTATGGTCTAGTCTTCCTCAGAGTGAAGAGTAGCACTCTGTGGATTAATATCATGTACCTGGGACACATTCAGGACATCTGTGGGTTCATGTATTTGAGTGGACTGAATGGGTTGTGTTTGGGCTGTATTTGGTGGTGGAGTTGGTTGGGGTTCAAGGGGGTGACTTGAACCTTCTCCTGTTGGGGGTTGATCATAGATCATATTTTGAAACAGAGGAGTAACCTTTCCAGAAAAATTAAATTGTTTTCTCATATTAGAATATACCTTTTTATTCAATTCTGGTGCAACAAAAATGTTCTTAGGTGATGAAAGATTTTGAATTTCACAGTTTATAATATGAGTTAGGAATCTTGGGTACATTAAAAATTTAGCAGATGATAAGTTTCCAAGCATTCCTTCAAAAATCATGTTTGAAAAGTTGAATACTTGTGCTGTGCACAAACAAACAACAACAGAAGCTATTGCCTTGTTGAACTCATTCCAAGTACTCTTTTTAGGAGAGATGCAATGTTGGATAGTGTGAACTAAATATTTCCATTGGGGTGAAAGAAGACCTTTTTTAAATGTGACAATGTCTAGTCTTCCTTCATACCCCATCTTTTGTAAAACATCAACAAGATCTTCCTTAGGTAAAGAAAACAAACATGTTTCATCATTCAGTTGAAGATGATGTCTGATTGACTGTTCAGTGATGATGATTTGCTTTCCATCTACTATGGACTTGATTTTTGATACATTTGATTCTTCTACCCTTTCAGCATTTTCCCAGAAATCAACCAGATGTTGTTGATAAGCTTTAGGGTTGATGGTGAGTGCAAACTTGATGTGTGAGTTCTTTAAAAACATCACTATTGGACGAAAATCCTTTGTGCCATCTGTATTTCTCAAGAATGCACACATGTTGTGAAATTCTGAAAATTTGAGATCAGTTTTAATGTCAAGGGATTTTAGAGTTGCCATTTGAATGATTTTGAACTTTGAAGTTGTGTATTTTACAGAAAGTTCAATCGCTTTTGCAAGAATTTGTGATTTGTGGAATGAATTTAGTTGATACTGATGCAGGGTTTTGATCGGATTTTGCAGAGATTAGGGTTTAGCGTAGGGTTTATCGAATCGAGGAGAGGATAATTCTATACTAATCACAATCCGCTATTTATATTTTTCGAATTTACCTGCAAAATGACCGAAATATCCTTCGAATAATAACCCAACGGCTATTTTCATGAGGGTCAGTATGGTAATTTGTGTATTTTACAGATAACGGTTGATCAGTAGTAACTAAGTGTCAGTAGTAGAAACATCAGTAGTAACCATTGTTTCTATACTTAACCTAATTCTACTGAGAAACTCTATCAGTACTAAATTTTAGGAGTAACACAAGATCAGTAGTAATAATTAACCAGTAGTAAAACAAAAAAATGATAAATTTGTACAAAACACTTTACAAATTATTTTCTTTTTGTGAAATCAATTTATTAAAATCATTCCAATACTGCTAACCAAGAAGCTGAATCTTCCTACATCAAATGCTTTTGTAAAAAGATCTGCCAATTGATTGTCAGTATGAATTTTATCTACCTTGATTAATTTCTTTTCATTACAATCTCTTATAAAATGGAATCTTATTTCAATGTGTTTTGTTTTTGAATGTTTTACTGGATTATTTACAATACTGATAGCACTTTGATTATCAATAAAAATAGGAGTTTTAAGAATAGAGATACCAAAGTCTAGAAGTTGATTTTGAATCCATAGAACTTGAGCACAGCAAGCAGATGCAGCTACATACTCTGCTTCAGCAGTTGATGTTGAAACATTGGTTTTTTTCTTGCATTGCCATGACACCAATCTTGATCCAAAGAATTGTCATCCACAAGTAGTAGATTTCCTATCTTGACATTCACCACCATAGTCACTATCAGTGTAGGCTATGAGTTCAAATGGTGATGCATGTGGATACCAAAGACCAAGAGAAGGTTTTACCTTCAAGTATCTAAAGATTCTTTTGACAGCTTGCAAGTGTAGTCCCTTAGGTCTTGCTTGATACCTGGCACATACACAAACACTATACATAATGTCTGGTCTTGATGCAGTTAGATACATTAAAGAACCTATCATAGATCTGTAAAGATGTTCATCTACATCCTCCCCCTCAACATCAGGATGTAGGTGTTTGTGAGTTTCCATTGGTGTGCTTGCACTTTTGCTGTCTTTCATTGCAAATTTCTCTAAAATGTCTCTGACATATTTTGATTGATTAATCAAAATACCATCTGATCTTTAATTGATTTGAAGTCCAAGGAAGAAGTTCATTGGACCCATTGAGCTTATCTTGAACTTGATTTGCATCAGTTCTTCAAATTCTTTACACAATTGATCATTTGTTGATCCAAAGATGATATCATCTACATATATTTATACCAGTAGTATATCATCTTTGACTTTTCTTGTGAACATGTTTTTGTCAATTGCACCTCTTTTGAAATTGTTCTTCAGTAGATATGATAATAATGTGTCATACCAAGCTCTTGGAGCCTGATGCAGGCCATATAGAGCTTTGTCTAGCTTGAACACATAGTCATCATGTTCTGGATATTCAAAGCCTGGAGGTTGACATACATACACTTCTTCTTCAATTTTCCCATAAAGGAAAGCACTTTTCACATCCATTTGGTAGACTTTGATCTTCTTATATGAAGCATATGCCAGAAATATTCTTATTGCTTCAATTCTAGCAACTGGTGCATACACTTCATCATAGTCAATACCTTCTTCTTGAGTGTATCCTTGGGCTACAAGTCTTGCTTTGTTCTTGATCAATATACCTCTTTCATCTTTCTTGTTTCTGAAGATCCATCTTGTCCCAATGGCTCTTTTTCCTTTTGGTAGAGGTACAAGGGTCCATACAGCTTGTAGTTTGAATTGAAGAAGTTCTTCTTGCATTGCTATGATCCAGTTTGAGTCTTTCATTGCTTGTTGAATCTTCTTAGGTTCCTCCTGTGACAGAAAACATTCATACATGCATTCATTAGATATTAGACTTATGTTACAAACATTTGAATTTAATGATGAATTAAATTTGCTTCTTGTCTGCATGTTTGAATTGACATCACTTAGGACTAAGTCCAGAGGATGATTCTTTTCAGTTCTGGTTCCTGGAACTTTGTCAACAGGAATTTGACTATCTAGGTTTGACTCGTTGGATTCAGGAATTTGTGCATCTATCCATGTTTCTTCTTGATTGTTTGTATTTTGTGGAGATTCTTCATTGGTACTGGTGTCAGTAGTAGCATTTTCTTCATTTAGTTCAGGTGGTTCATTGTTGTTACTGACATCATTGTTGTGTAGTTCATCATCAAAACTCTAAGGTTCAGAGTTACTACTGGGATCAATAGTATCTTCAGAGATGGTGTTGTTACTGGTGTCAATAATATTAGGGTTATCAGAGTTACTACTGTCCTCAGTATCAACTGTGGGATCAGTATTAACTAAGATATATTTCATTATTTCTTGACTGCCACTTGACGATGATCCTCCTTGTTGGCTTTGATTGTTTGAATCTCCTGTATTATACACATAATTAACATCAAACGATTTGGTTAGATTATCAATGTTAAACAACCAATCTGGACCATTTCCTTGTTCATTCATCAGATTTTCATTAAAGGATACATTTACACTTTCTTCAATGATCCTTAGCCTTTTGTTGAATACTTTGAAAGATTTGCTTTGAGTTGAGTATCCTACAAATATTTCATCATCTGCTTTACAGTCAAACTTACCAATTTGTTCTCTTGTAATTAAAATAGTACAAGGACACCCAAATGATTTTAAGAAACTTATTGGTGGTTTTCTTTTATTGAAAAGTTCATAAGGAGTTTTAAAGTGAGGCTTAACAATTAATACTCTGTTCTGAACATAACAAGCAATATTAACAGCTTCAGCCCAAAAAGTTATTGGTAATTTTGAATCTGCAAGCATAGATCTGGCTGCTTCAATGATGGTTCTATTTCTTCTTTCAGCTACACCATTTTGTTGTGGAGTTCTTGGTGAGCTGTACTGCCTGTCAATGCCCTTAAGATCACAAAAATCAATTAGATTAGTAAATTCTGTTCCATTATCACATCTAATTGCTTTCACTTTGAGATCTCTTGTATTTTCCAGCTTTACAATCAAATTCTTTATAATCTCACTTGTTTCATCTTTGGTCCTAAGAAAGAAGACCCAAGTATATCTGGAAAAATCATCAGTAATAACAAGGCAGTATTGTTTCTTTCCAATACTCATTACATTTGTAGGTCCAAAAAGGTCCATATGTAAGAGCTGCAAAGGATTAGAAATAGAATTGATTGTTTTGGTCTTATGAGAAGTCTTGTGTTGTTTACATTTTAGGCATGCAACACAGTGATGATCACACATAAATTCTTTTTGTGGTAAACCAACTACCAAATTTTTTTTGACTAAATTGTTCATATTTTTAAAATTTGTGTGACACATCCTTCTATGCCAGACATCTGATTCATTTGTGTTTGCCTTAGATATAAAACAGTTTATCTCATTTGAAGAAATGAGTTCTCCCCTATATCCAGGCAATACACATTGTTTCTCCTTGGTGTTCTTAAAACAACAAATTTTTCATCTAAAAAAGTCATGAGAAATAATGATGTGAAGGAATTATGTGCACAGTCAGCCAACCTATGATGATACATCCATGCCTACGAAACACTTAAGGGTCACACCGGTGAGTACATGTAATACGAGCAAGATAAGCAATGATACTACAAAGAGGAATGATTCATAATAGTCATTATGAATCAGTTAAGTATTAAGTTAAGTTTAACTTATTACTAGATTAGTTTAACTAACTAATTAATACAAGTAGTTGTACATTTACTAGTTGGGTAAATATACAATGTGTTAATTATAGATTATCCATGATATGATTTAAAGCTATTAAATCATATAGTAATTGGATAATATTGTTGTATAAATTATATAAAGGTTATTATATAATTAATTATTGAAAGTATAAATACAAGTATATAATTCATGTATATGGGTACCGAATTATATAGTGTATTAATACTAGACATTTAATAGTTAAGTGCAACAATAATAAACTAGTTAAACTATAAGGGATGAAAGTGTTAAAAGGAAGTTTAATTAAAGATCTAATATTAATTAAACTAGAAGGGTTCTAAGCGTAACTTATTTGTATATAAATAAGAGGCTTAGGGTAACCCTAAACCCTTTGATCATTCACACGAAATACTTCCTCCTTCCCTCTCCTTGGCTTCGGCCGAAACACACCCAAGAACACCAAGTTTGGTGTTCTTCGTTCTTCGTGTTCTTCGTGTTCTTCAAGTCTTGAAGATCCAAGTTCATTGCTTAGATCAACTAGAAGATCGCTCGACTTGTTCATCATCAGTGGATCTATCTTAAGCAATCAACAAGGTATGTTTTGGGAAACCCTTTTCTCCCTTCTCCCTCTTGGACGAATTTCGGCCAAAGAACCCTAGGGTTCTTTGGTTGATGGTCGACGAACACACAAGTATGTGTGTCTTCGAGTTCTTCGTACAAGGTTTCTTTCTTGTTAACCTAATCTAGTTCTCCAACATCCCAATCCTTTAGGGTTTAAGGATTAGGTTTAATCCCAGTTCCGCATTTAGGGATTAAATCAGCTAGTTGGTTTTAACCGGCCAAGAACAAGTTCATGTTCTTGGTCAGTATGGTCGAACCAAGTTTACTAGGAGGTTGACCCAAGTGGTCGATCAATGTACTATGAAACCCTTCAGTGGTATCAGAGCCAGGTTTAGAGATCTAGACTAGATTAACAAAGATTGTTTGTTCACTTTAATTTTTAAGTTTTTTTGTTTCAAGTTTTTTTTTCCTTCTTCTTAAATTTCGAAATGGGTAAAGAACCCTAGGACCAAGAATATTAAACTAGTCTAAGTTTAATTGGTCAAGAGGTTTCTAAGAACCCTAGAATTTTCGAAAAGCAAGAAAGAACCTTAGGACCAAGAACATTAAACTAGTTTAGTTTAATTGGTCAAAAGGCTTCTTTCCCTAACCCTAGAATTTTCGAAAAATTGGAAGAACCCTAGGATCAAGAATTTCAAAGTTCTTGATCAAGAGGATTCTTTCCTTATTGTTTGATCTTCAAAATCTAGGATCAAGTATGTTAAACCAAGTTTTGGTTTAATTGATCAAAAAGGATCCCTTCATTTTCTCAAAGATTTCGAAATAAAGGAGGTTACTTGGACACCAAGTTTGTTAAACTAGCTTAGTTTAATTGGTGGAAAAGTTCCCTAGGCTTTAAGCAAATTTTCGAAAACCTAGATATAATGTAGGATTAAACTAGTTTAGTTTAATTAAAAGAATTAATTAGTACAATAATGATCTAAAACCTAGATAATTAAACAAGTTTATGTTTAATAAGTTTAATTATTATTTTAATAGATTTATTAAGACTAGTTCTTTAAACCTAGTAATTTAGACAAAGTTTTATTGTCTATAAGGTTTAATTTTAAAAGTTTAAATAAATTTATTAAAGGTTATAATCTATTTTAGAATATAAACAAAGTTTATTGTTTAGATAGGATTGATTAAAAGAAATTAATCTTTTAAATAAAATGATGTCTTTGATCAAGAAAGTCAAAACCCTAGTTTTGATTGATCAAAAACAAGATTAGGGTTCATCTAATTATAATTAGTTATTGTATAAGTTATAATATAATTAAAACTAGAAAGTACAAAGTTATGATTTCATTATAACTAGAAATTGTACAAGTAGAAATTATATGATTAACTAGAAATATACAAAGTTATATATATTAGGATGTATAAAGTTATAAGTTATTATAACTAGATAATTATACAAGTAAGTAGTTTACAAGTCATGTAATATACTAGATTAATGATCAAGTAAAAATAACAAGAACCTATATTTAACTAGTTCAAGTTAAATATAAGAAAGGTTTAAACAAACTAAGAATTATTATATAGTCTTTATATAGTAAGTTTATTATTTTCACCAAGTATAAACCGGTGATTGTGTTAGCTTAAGTTTCATCATGGTTGTTGAAGCTAGTGGGAGCTACACAAGAAAATCACAAAGTTTGTAAGTGTGTTGTTAAGACATAAGTTTTGGTCGAATCTAATAAGTCATAAGAAATGTTTGATTTGATTATTAGACATATGAAAAACTAGACGTGTTAAATTAGATTTATGATTCAAGTTTATGAATTATAATAGATTTAAAAAGTTTAACATAAGTTTATAAGTTTTTCAAGTAAGATAAAACAAGTAAGTTTTATTCTAGATAAGATTTTTTATAAAATCTAGTAAAACGTTTTGTACACCTCGTTTTAGGTATACATGTAAAATCGTGCAAATTCTTGAAACTATAAGTTTTAAAGAATAGTTCTTAAGTTTTAAAAAGGTGTCTTGTAGAACTCTTCAATTCACAAGTCACACATTTTAAACAAGGATTAAAGATTGGAATAAAGTTTTAAGTTTAGTTTAAGACTTAAATAAACCCAAGAAAATCTTAGATCTAAGTACTATCCACCTAATGGAACACCTCACTTGTTAAACGATATTCATATTGTAAGGATAAAGAACCTTAGATATGGATTCAAATCATTGAGAGTGTTAGGGTGCGTAAGGTTCTGTGATAATCGCGAGTCCCGGCGCAGAGCATCGCACTGTCTTAGATGGTCTGATCTACTTTGGTGATAATCGGGAGTCCCGGCCCAAAAAGTACTTGAGTAGAATAAACATACTAGACTTTATTACTAACTTGGAAATGTACAATTAGATTGTACAAAGTTGTAATAAGTTATAAGTCTAAAGATTCTACGACCCATAGGAATCGTGTCAAGTCTTGATACGATCGGTAAGGAAGTTACCTACCAGAAATAGCATGTCTCGTCGGGAAGTGCCCAAACCTTGCGGCGAGAATGTGATATATGGATCCTAGGCCTAAAATATTAATTATGGGTTTATAATATATTTTAGAGAATGTTTATTGATGATTACTAATTAAACTGGGTTTGATTTGTAGATAGCAGCAACAAACGTGATTACGACAACAAGTACCAACAATCTCTCACTTCGCTCAATCCTCGAAAAAGACAAGTTGACTGGGTCAAACTTTCTCAACTGGGAGCACAATCTTCGTATTGTGCTCAGGCATGAGAGAAAGTGGTATGTCTTGGAGAGAGCAGTACCAAACACCCATGCTGTTAATGCCAGAGCTGAAACGAGGCAAGCTTATGATAAGCATGTGAGTGATGCACTCGATGTGAGCTGTCTGATGCTAGCCACCATGAATCCTGAGTTACAAGCGGGACTTATGGATGTGCCTGCATTTGAGATGATCCAGCAACTTAGGGATTCATTTCAAGAGCAAGCTCGCACTGAGAGGTTTGACATCAATCGAGCTTTCAACTCTTGCAAGATGGTCAAAGGAACGCCGGTGAGTGCCAACGTCATGAAAATGAAAGGACACATGGATCACCTCGCTAGACTTGGTCACCCCATACCGTTGCAAATGGCAACAGATACTATACTCAACTCGTTGTCTGATGACTACAAGTCTTTTGTGGTCAACTACAACATGCATAATATGGAGAAATCCATTGCTGAGCTACATTCCATGCTCAAGACAGCTGAGTTGAGTTTGGGGACCAAATCTAAGGACGTTCTCTTGATCGGTAATGGCGGTGGCTGTGGGAAGAAGAGAAAAGGGCATGGTGGTAAAGGAAAGGGTAAAACCTATCCTAACCAAGGAGTGCCAAATGGTAAAGGTGTCAAACAAAAGGTCAAGAAGGTTAAGCCTAACACTGCGAGGACCGAGAACCGGTGCTTCAAGTGTGGTGAGGCTGGGCATTGGAAAAGGAATTGTCCAAAGGGTGCAAGTGGTAGTGGAGGAAACGCAAGTTCCTCAGGTAACACAACCACACTTCTTAATCACTTTAAGATACTTGTAAAGTACACTACGAGTAATCTAACTTTTGCAATCGTTTATTGCAGGAGGAGATGGAAAGTGATAGTGACCGGCATGAGATGGTGATGATCCCACGAGCACCAAGTTTTTTATAATTCAGTATTTTGTGGATTCGTTTTAAACAATTTTAGTTTATTGTTTTTGGATAATTTTCTTTTATGTTAAAACAAGTTTTATTTTGGTTTTAATTAAATTTCTAATCCATGGTTGAATTATAGTGTGTGCATGTGTGATAATTACACTAGTCAAGGTTTATGACTAGATTGTAGGTCAAATTTTGATTTACTTATATTTCATGTTTTATATATTTGTTTGATTATTGTATAAATAATGTCTTGATAGCACAAGGTATTTAGATACTAGTAATTAGAAAGTTATTCTAATGAAAGTATTTAAGAGTTTTATGGAAGCATAAGGTTCAAAAGTTATCGAACTTAGTTGAAACATCTTAAGTAATAGTCATTACTTATGATATAAAGTTTTAAAGTATTAGTATTAATATAGTATGATTATATTGGATATAATCAAGATAGACTTTAAAGAGTATTATTACAAGTCTTTTACACTTGTAGTAAAGGTTTTAATGAAGTCATAATTCCCTAGTAGGAATAATTGGATATTCGTATAATCCAAGTAAAATGACTTAGACATTAAATGACTCTTAAAAGGGACAAAACTATATTAAATTTTTTAAGAATTAAAAGGTATTATTGCAAGTCTTTTATACTTGTAATAAATACAATATTTAATCAAGTCATAATTCCCTAATAGGAATAATGGATATTTGAGAAATCCAAGAAATGACTTTGGAATTAAATGAAGTTCTTAAAGAATACTAATGTGTTTAAGAATTGATAGTATCATTTCAAGTGTTTTATACTTACTAGATATAGTAATCAATAAAGATCATGATTCCCTAAACAGGAATGTTGGATATTCGCAAATCCAAAGGATGATCTTAATTATTGATAGAATTCTTAAAAGATTAAACTACAAGTTATTGACTAGGTCAAAGTAGTTTAATAGATGCTTAAAATCCATAAAAGTAAGTGGGAGCTAAGACTAACGTAATTCATTAAAGATGTTAGTGAATTCAGTAAGTTAGTAAGACATTAACAACAAAGTTTTACCAAGTCGTTAGCCAAAGAGTTAAGAGAATTAATAAATGATCGTTGATTAGATTATTGCAAACCTAATAGCGTGATCACAAGTCTTGTGATTAATTATTGCATATCTAATAGGTTGTTAACCCTTCAGTGGATAACACAGTCATTTAAGGAAATTTCTTTAACTAGTAAGAATATCTACAAATCAAGTAACTAAAAGAAGCTTTAGTTACAAGGATGGTTTTATGAATTCAAGAAACTAAGGAGTTAATTTCCAATTCTCCTATGTTTACCGAATTACATAAAAGACAAGACTAGAATATGTTCTAGATTGTTGCAAGAACAATATCTAGCAAAGACAAAAGTAATAGTATTCCTAAATACTCGTCTTATTTCTTTAGTTTAATAGAAATGATTGGTTTAGTGATAAAGTTATAATTAAGTTTGTAAGAATCATTAAGTAACCAACACGAACGAAATGAATAAGTAATGATCCAGTAATAATCCAGTATCTATGTCCAGTGAGGAATAGTACATGAGTTAGTATCATTTTTATTCAGACTTTGTATGTTTTACAAGATCCATGAATAAAAGTCTATTTATTCAAGAAGACACAAAATCCGTGACTACTCGTCTTGGTGGGAACCTTGATGGGACGTTAACGTCATCGCGGTATTTGGTGGTAGATTCGAAAGTTCTTCGAAGATAGCTACACAAGTTTTGTGTAAACCAAATATCGGTGATATTCTGTTGGAGGCTCAACGAATATTGGATTGACCACCGTGACAATACTTCGTGGTTGAAAAGTTCAATAGTATTGTTCACTAGGATTGTCCTTAAGCCTGAGGTATTTGGTTTAGGATACAATGACTAATGTGCTTTGGTTCAACTCAGACAATTCTGAAATACGTTTGTCATACGAGGCGATACTGGGTACAAAGGAAGTTGTATTTTTAAATCGAAATATACAAGATGGCAATTGCACCTCCTCTTTAGGAGAGATATTTATAGGTCCTTTGACTTGATAAGAAACTGGCAAGTGCACGGCCGTGCCCAAACGCACTGATCTGTTCTTTGTCGTTTATCACAGCAGTTTGAATCAAGAAGTCATAAAATGATTTCGAATACAGGAGTTGATAATTTCTACCATGCTCGTATTCGTTATCACAAATATCGTGCTGCAAGGGATAAGACTAACATAGTTTGCCCAAGAAGTAAAGACAAAGTGTTCTTTACTAGGAGACGCTATTAAATAGTTTTTCATAAACTATACCTGGGTTACGTAAGCTGTTTTTATGGGGTTGGTTACCTACATGCCCATCTAGAAGGCCACTGTAGCTCGTATCATTAAGACAAAGGTTACAGACTTGCACAAGTGGGAGTCTGAAGGAATTATGTGCACAGTCAGTCAACCTATGATGATACATCCATGCCTACGAAACACTTAAGGGTCACACCGGTGAGTACATATAATACGAGCAAGATAAGCAATGATACTACAAAGAGGAATGATTCGTAATAGTCATTATGAATCAGTTAAGTATTAAGTTAAGTTTAACTTATTACTAGATTAGTTTAACTAACTAATTAATACAAGTAGTTGTACATTTACTAGTTGAGTAAATATACAATGTGTTAATTATAGATTATCCATGATATGATTTAAAGCTATTAAATCATATAGTAATTGGATAATATTGTTGTATAAATTATATAAAGGTTATTATATAATTAATTATTGAAAGTATAAATACAAGTTTATAATTCATGTATATGGGTACCGAATTATATAGTGTATTAATACTAGACATTTAATAGTTAAGTGCAACAATAATAAACTAGTTAAACTATAAGGGATGGAAGTGTTAAAAGGAAGTTTAATTAAAGATCTAATATTAATTAAACTAGAAGGGTTCTAAGCGTAACTTATTTGTATATAAATAAGAGGCTTAGGGTAACCCTAAACCCTTTGATCATTCACACGAAATACTTCCTCCTTCCCTCTCCTTGGCTTCGGCCGAAACACACCCAAGAACACCAAGTTTGGTGTTCTTCGTTCTTCGTGTTCTTCGTGTTCTTCAAGTCTTGAAGATCCAAGTTCATTGCTTAGATCAACTAGAAGAACGCTCGACTTGTTCATCATCAGTGGATCTATCTTAAGCAATCAACAAGGTATGTTTTGGGAAACCCTTTTCTCCCTTCTCCCTCTTGGACGAATTTCGGCCAAAGAACCCTAGGGTTCTTTGGTTGATGGTCGACGAACACACAAGTATGTGTGTCTTCGAGTTCTTCGTACAAGGTTTCTTTCTTGTTAAGCTAATCTAGTTCTCCAACATCCCAATCCTTTAGGGTTTAATGATTAGGTTTAATCCCAGTTCCGCATTTAGGGATTAAATCAGCTAGTTGGTTTTAACCGGCCAAGAACAAGTTCATGTTCTTGGTCAGTATGGTCGAACCAAGTTTACTAGGAGGTTGACCCAAGTGGTCGATCAGTGTACTATGAAACCCTTCATGATGCACTCAACATCTGTACAAACAATTTTGTTCTTTTTATCACAGACTTGTGAGACACTAACCAGATTATATTTAAGCTCAGCAATATAAAATACATCATCAAAAGTGATCTTACCATTTGATAATGTACATTTACCTGTAATCTTACCACCTCTTGGATTTTCCCCAAAAGCAACATATCCTCCTTCAAAAGACTTGAAATCTCTAAGAATTTGAAGATTTCCAGTCATGTGTCTAGAGCATCCACTATCAATATGCCATGTTCTACATTCTTCAGGGATCTGAATGCTCTGCACATAAAGTAAAAGGATTAGTTAATTTTTTGGAACCCAAGCTTATTTTGTCTTGGGTTCATCCTTTGAAGAGTAAGTTTTTCTACATGAATGAGCTTTGAATGCAGTTTTGTTCTTAGATTGTTGGTTAGTACTGGTATTCTGCTTTACTACTGATCTAGGTTTATACCCGTAGTGTTTAGCTTTTGAGTATTTTACTACTGATGGACCAGTAGTGTTTGGGTAATGTGAGTTTTTAGCATAGTCAGTAGTGTTTTTGTAATTGTACCAGACAACATTGTAATTAGGGTTTTTACCAGTAGTAAACCTGGAATAGTTCCTACTGATGTTAGAAAACTTTGAATATTGAGGAAATTGATTTTGTTTTCCATTGTTTTTGAAATAATTACTTCTGTTTGGACTTTTATGCCTGATATTTTGCACGAACCTTTGTGCAGTTCTTCCAAATTTGGGAGTTTCAACATGTGATTTTTTAAATTCTTTTGCTTTTGTTTCTTCAGTTTGTTTTAATTTTAAAGCCTTTCTTCTTTTCTTTGTTAAATTTAAATTCTTTGAATTCTTGGCAGTTAATAGGGTTGAAGTGACAATTCTTTGCTATGTGGTTAACCTTGTTGCAAATTAAGCATGTTAATTTTGTTGATTTAGCACCTTCAGGTTTTCTTTGTTCTTTTAACTAATTCAAGTTTCTTTGATTTCCCCTTCTTAAAATTTTTGGTATATTTTCTGAGTTATATTTTGGAGATTCAGTTTGACTTTGTGTGGTATGAAAACTTGTATCAGTTGTTTGATCATCATCAGAAGAATTAGTATTAGTTTCAGATTGATTATCTATTTTTAGTTCATTTAATGTTCTTTCTGTACTTGATTTAAGAGGAGGTATAAAATTAGTTGGAGGTGGAACAGTATGATATCCCACCCCATGAATGACTTTTTCAGTAGATTGATTACTGGTTAATTCATCAATTATTTTAGAACTTCTTTCAAATTTTTTAATAGTTAATTTATTCTGTTCTAATTCCATTTGACATTCTTCTAATTTGATTAAAGTTTCTTTTAGTTTTAGTTCATCATATTCTTTATCATAAGTAGTTTGTAAGAGTTCATCTTTTATCTTTTGATCTGTTATTTTATAAATTTTATTTTGATTTTCAAGATCAGCTATACAACCATTATATTCAATTCTCCTATTTCTGTTTAGAATCATCTCTTCAAGTGTTTCTTTGTTAAGTTTTTCTAATTCTTTATATGCTTTAATGCATTCAGGAGTGCAAGGTTTAGAATGTACCTCAGTAGTAGACTCAGTAAAGGCCATGAGAGCTTGATTCTGTGCATGTTCCTTTGCTTGAAAGCTCCAGTCATATTCTTGTCCTTCTTGAGATACTAATGCAGTTGAATTTGAAGTGTTGTTTTTGTTGTAGTTTGATCTTTGGTCTTTGTTTGGACATTCTCTGGCAAAGTGACCCAGATTGCTACAGTTATAGCATTTGACTTTGGTCTTGTCAAATCCAGCACGATCACCTTTGTTGTAAGTCAGATTTTGCCTTCCAGTTCTTTTAAGAAACCTTTTTGTTCTTAAGCTTAGCATTTCCATCTGCCACTTGATGTCCATCTCTTCCAGATCATCAGGATTGAGTTGTTCCAAATCCTCACTAATCAATGCAGTATGCACATGACTAGTGAAAAAGGATTCTCTTGCTACATCTTCAATGCCTGCATTCTTTATAGCCTCTTGACCTGTTCCTGTACTAGACACAAAAGCAATATTGTTTGAAGGTAAATTGGGAGTTTTAGTACTTACCTCAGATTCAAACAATCTCAACTCATTGTACAATTCATCCAGCTCTTTTTCTTCCAAAACATCACCTTGTCTATATATAACAGTATACATAGACCATTCTTCACCAAGAGATCTAAGAAACTTTCTATTTACATCATCATTGTCTGGTTTGTAACCAACTTGATTCAGTTCACCAATAAGTTTGTTGAACCTATCAAAGACTTGTGATAATGATTCATTCTTCTGTCCTTTGAAGTTTTCAAAGTCTTGCTTCAGAACAGATTTCATGTTTCTTTTGGTGCTTTTGGTGCCTACAAACCTCTTTTCCAGAGCCTGCCAAATCTTCTTTGCATCATCATATTCAACAAAGAGATGTTGATAATCATTAGGAATGGCAAGCAAGAGGGTGCTTAGGGCTTTGAATTCAATTCCTCTGTCTTTCTTCTCTTTTTCACACTTGAGTTTGTCGACTTCAGTTGAGGAACTTGCTGCTTGAGTCTGGATGGTTTTGTTGCCTTCAATAACAACTTCCCACATGAAGTAATCAGTAATAAGCATATATTGCTTGATTCTGTTATTCCACATTCCAAAGTTGTTGGGAGTGAGAATGAGAATTTTGTTAGCCTGAGTGCTTTCATTGTTATCAGACATGATTAACAATTTTGTGTTCGAAAGTATGAAACTTTTTGTTGTTCTTAATTCGTAGATCTAGAACCGTAAAGCTCTGATACCACTTGTCAGGATCGATTAATCCAAACAGATTATTTAATCTAAGACCTACTAACAATGGGAAGTTGCAGCGGATCAACACTCTTGTTAATGTATTAAGAATAATGAATACTGTAAACTAATATGAATAACAATAAGAACACAGTAATCACAAAAAGCTTCAATGTATATTGAAATGCTCGAACAATACACACGTACGTTTACAATTCGTAAGGAACTATTTATAATAGTCCTTGAAGCCTAAATTATTAACCTAGTTATTCTAGGATTCGATTACAATCAATATACACTAAGATATACATTCTATAACAAACTATACTAGAATCTCGA
This sequence comes from Calendula officinalis, assembly GCA_963853835.1. NCBI lineage: Eukaryota > Viridiplantae > Streptophyta > Magnoliopsida > Asterales > Asteraceae > Calendula > Calendula officinalis. The sequence goes on from OY970822.1 coordinate 17,759,825, forward strand.
ACTCGATCAGCACCAAAAATAGAATCAGTAGTATTCTTGATCGTCAGTAGTAAATCCAAGTTCAGCATCATCAGTAGTAACTAGCTTTTCTGCCCCATAAGTACTATCTTCAATAAATGTTGATCAGTACTAACTGCAGCATCAGTTTATATCTTGTTTCATATCCAACATGTTCCAAATTGATGATTTTCATTTTCCTTCAATCAACACTCCTACAGTTTCATCACCTTGCAAAGTCACTTATGTGGAGATTGAGATTAGATCATCTTCCTAATGGCATAAATCTTTCAAGGTGTGGTTTAGAATTTGAATCCATTATATGCTCGATTTGTAACGTGCAAGTTGATACATCAAGGCAATTAATGCGTCTTCTTGTGCGATTATACTTATGATGTTAATCTGGAAATCTATTCGGACTTGACGCAACTTACCTTTTCCTCCATTAAATTCTTGTTCTCATCGGTTTAGTTGGATTGATTCTATGCATATCTCGAAGGATAAGAAGAATCATCTATATACCATTGTTGCTACGACGTGTTGGATTATTTGGAAATATCATAATTGTGTCTTATTTAATCCTCAATCTATGAGAAAACGTGACATCTTAGACAACATTTGTTCTTTTTCTTTTTCTTCTTCTTTTTTTGGTTAAAATATAGAGGTGATAAATTATCAAATTGACATGACTAGATAAAAACTTTTTTTGTGATTCATTCAAGGTCATTGCAAGAAATTTTGATTTAGAATATAACCTGCTATTCTAAAAAACGATGTTTGGTTTTGTTTTGTTTTTAAAGTTTGCAAATGGGCAATTTGATGATTTAGTAAAGTAATTAAAAAAATACCATAACTGATCTGAAAATAACAACGTAGCAACCAATTTTAATTTATTGAATCCTTTGGTATAACCCCGTTTTTTATTCTATTGCCTTGACTATTGACTAAAAATTTAACTAGTAATATGTAACATTTCGACATAGATAGTGATGTTCGTCTGTTTTACCGGCAGACTATATGTCAAATCTACTAGGTCTTATTTGTTATTTTACTTATTTAATTTTTGTTTGGATATATTAATGCTCTTATTTATTTTACATGCTAAATCGATAATCTTAATAATAATGTGCGTCTGCTTTTATTGGCAATATATCACAAGGACAATTCTCCCTGTCAAAAATACCGAAGACCACATGTATCCACCACCACAACTCATCGAAGATCAACCTTACCACCATCTATCTATGCAGTCGCTCCTCATCTCACAAAGACCGTCTTTTTATGAACTTGGCCTCAACTCTGCAACCACCTCGGTCCTACACTTGTAATCGGAACTGGAAGTGGGGGAAAATGGCATCAATAAGACTCTCAATGCCAATTTCTAAAGTAAATTATAATGGGTAAAAGTTAGGATAACTGCAAAAACTATCAAATTTATTTTCTCCATTTTAGTCATTTCTAACATGTTTATGAAATTTATCTAAAATCTAAACTTAAAGGTATCAGGGCATCCACACCAAGGTTTCAAATGAATTGCAAAATTTATAAGCAATCCACCTAAGCATCTCAATTGCAAACTGTAAAATTCTATTTGAAAGACAAAGTGAGCCATTCAACGTGGGTCACCCATATAGCCTGGTACTCTCATTAACATCGTGATTACACAAGAAATGTTAATTACTACTATAGAAGTATTTAATTATTTAAGAGAGATGTTAAAATATATAATTAAAAAATGATGTGTCAGCAGAGCCACTTTTAAAAGTGTATTATAATTGCAGTGTATTGTAACGTGACACAATTAAAAGCTAGTACATATGACGGATGTAAATGGCCTCAAACATATTGTCATTTTAAATAAATGGATCTAGTTAATCCAAAAGGAATAACACATCGTATATTGTGGATCCACGCAGAAAAGGTGTCAGAGACAAAGCTTTTTTAAATATTAAACATTGTCTTTTTTGTTGGCGTAGCGTTAGCGATGCGAAGAGACTTTGTTATTTTACAATCTTGAACTGAACATCACAGGATCTTTTGGTCTTCACTTCATCGAGGTTGTCACAGATATTGAATGCTTAAGCTGTGATTATGGGTATCGGCATCACACCACACCAAATGTTTCTGGCACATCATCTATCAACTCAGCAAGCACATCACATCACACCACTTTATCCATGAAATATCCACCACACCAAACCATGTCATTTTTATTTCCATCTTATAATTCCTTTTCCATTTATTTTGAAAACAATTACTATTTATTACTACTTAATTTTAAAACAAACCATTTCAAAAGATGTGGGACCCATTACACACTAACAATCCAATTAATTTAATTTAGTCATCATTATAATCGTTTGTCTCAAAAACCGTAAAACTCAAAGTGTATCACTTGTATTGAATCGGAGGAAGTATAATTTTCTATTCTTTTCAAATTATCATCCATGTTAATCATGTTCAAATCTCGAAGAAGCGTCATCAATTTAAATATAGAAAGTGACAAAAATAAACACTAAAAAACCTAACAAATCAAATAATAAATATATTTAAATTATATGAAAAAGATTATTACCCGTCTTCATCCACCAACCTCAAATCTTCATATACTTCCTTCGTATCAAAATAAGTAACACATTTTCTATTTTGAAGTGTATCAAAATAAGTGACACATTTTGAAAACTTTCCTTATTTGGTAAAAATAATGGGATCCATACCCACTAACTATCCACTTTAATAAAGTGAAATTACCCTTATATCCTTACTATTTACTTTTAAAACTCATTAATATCACTTTATTCAAGAAAAGTGGGACTCATTCTCCACTACATATGCATTTTAATCTATTTTAACCTCTACTTTAGTCTTTTACCTCAAAAAATATGTAAGTCAATTTGTGTCACTTATTTTGATACGAAGGAAGTATATATTATCTTTCGATCTTCAAATCAACCATCTACTGATAGTTTAATGGTAAGAGTTCTTGACAAGTATGTAAAGGTTACGATCTTGATCCTTTTTTTAAACCTTTACCGGATGGTAATGAGGAAGTTCGAAAATGGTCAAGGCAATATTTAAGTCGTATACATCACGAATTCACAATCATAAGTTCTGTCACCCGGAAGCCTTTATAACAAAAATACTTTTTAAAAAATAAATTACATAGATAATATGATTTGCTAAAAAAATTAAATTTAATCATCAAGTCTTGATAAGTATACGGAAGAACATATACTTCTTCCGATTCAAAATAAGTGATACATTGTTGATTTCACGGTTTTTGAGGCAAAAATTATAATAAGAGTTAAATTAGATGGTTAGTGGAAAATGAGTCATATTATTATTTTAATAAAGTAAGATTAATGATGTTTAAAAGTAAAAGTAAGGTAGATAGTTATTTTACTTTATTAAAGTATGTAGTTAGTGAATGTGGGGCCCATTACTTTTCATTATATAAAATAAACTTTTAAAGTGTATCACTTATTTTAATACACTCAGATATAAAAAGTGTAACACTTGGTATGAAATATGTTTTCGGCACACACATTAAATCCTGTTAAAAGCCTATGTTAAGTCTGGTCATATGCGAGCAATGTTTTAAAACTCGGATTTTGAATCGGACCGGCCGGTGGCTAAAAAACGGTCGGACCGGTCGGACCGGTTGAACCGGCGGTTGAACCGGATTACATAAAAAAGCCTAAAAAATGCTAAACAATCATTATAATATATCCATAAGAATTCTAAAAATTATTTCCCAATAAAATTAAACAATATTAAGTTCCATATAAAGAGAAGATTATACTAAACATGTAATAATCAACTAGTTCTTATACTAAACACTTAACTACTACGGAACAGTAATCAATTACGTCAATATAATCATACATTTTTGTCTAAATACTAACTTATGTCTTCAAGTTTGATATAGTTTAATACTACTATATAGATATTGTCATATTGCAACCAAAATGGATATAATGCAAATTTCAAGGAATAAAAAATAAACTTGTTGCAGTGAAGTATTCCCACGCATGAAAAAGAAAAAGGAAGGAAGAAAAAAAAAAAAACTTTCACTTCTTGAGTCCTTTCGTCTTGTCCCACATCGCTTGAGGAGGAAAAGGTAGTACTAGGAGGAGAGTATAAATACCACATGCATGTGAAGCATTCTAACTACAACGCCTAATCAATTCGAGCATTGCCTTTTGGGGGTCTAATCCGGTTCAATCCGGTTTTGTAGTGAAAATCGCCGGTTCAATCCGGTCTAGTTTTGGCTTATTGGCCCACTATGTTTGAACCGGTGTAATGTGTTTTTTCCGGTTCGACCGGTCCGACCGGGCGGTCCAACCCGGTCACGAAAACACACTGTATGCGAGTGCCATGCAACGAAGATAAATTTTTCTTTTTAGGTCAGTTTAGTATCGGTTGAAGAGTGAACTGACGTGATGCTGATTTGTCAACACAGTTTGCCAAACAATTGGGAGCTGTCTAACAAACACACAGTCAAACATAAATACACAACCAAATTAACGCGCTGTTACTTCTTGATTCTTCATTCTCAAATAAAGAAAACCATAGTCCAATTAGGTCATCAATTCCTTTGTTCTTCTTGACCCACTTCACCAATGGAATTGGGAACCCTTGAAGAATCTTCCGATCAAGAATTGTTCGTTGAGAGTTGGTGTTCTTGAGAAAGATTGAAGATACCACAAGCAAAATCCAAATTACCCAAATTAAAACCAAATAACTAAAATCAAAAGCCCTAACTACAACATAGAAAAAGATTGAAGAGAAATCGGGAAAACCAAATTGATCACCAAAATCAGAAGAAGAAGAAGAAAAAGGAGGGGTGAGTCAATGGATGATGATTGCCACGGGATTTTATCTCTATTTATTAATACCATGGTTTTCCAATCAATTCATATTGCAAAACACAATTGAATCAAGAACCAAACGCCACAATTCAATTGATTTTTTTTTTTATCTAAATTGATGGGTGCTAGTACAGTAGCACAAAAAAAAATATTCTGGAGAATGCAAGTGGACACAATCCTAAATTCCATTAAAATAAATAAAAAGAACAATTTTAAATAAAAGACATAATCAATTCTGGAGATTGCAAGTAAAAAGATTTATCTTTATTGAAGTATGTTATTATTACAATATATATAGATGACAAGATACATAATCAATTGAGTTTATTATACAGATAAATGGAGAATGCAGGTGGACATGTGAAGTTTCAAGAAAATTACAATCCTACAGTTGAGTGGTAGTTGCAAGATGTGAAGATCATCTGAAGATGGTGATGGTGGCTGTTAAATGTTATTTTTGTCAATTTTAAAATTCTAAATCATGTTAGAGGTTTGGGTCTTGGACAGTGGCGGACCCAGGAAAAAAATTGAGGGGTGTCCCAGGTTGCACATTATTTTCTCAGGGGTGTCACCTACACTAATAAATTTTTTTATTTTTAAATATAACACTATTCGAACAAATTTCAGGGGTTGCACTGGCAACCCCATGCACCATACAGAATTTCATAACAGAGGAAGGGAACGAATAATATTACTATATAAGGTAAGAAGACTTATTCACATGATAAACTTTAACATAATCATTTAATGGGATTAGTATTAGGGACCAATATCGTGACAAAATTTCGTACTAGGGTCATTTAAGGGGATTAGTAATAGTGACAAAAAAACGCTACAGAATTTCATATTAGGGTCATTTAACTGGATTAATTAAAACATGGATTTGAAAATGGTGTAAAAGAATGAGCACGAGGAAATTAATTAAAACCAAATAATAAGAATGCATAAGAAAATCATTAAACGAGATGGAAGAAGATGATAATAAATTTAGTGAGAGAGAATTAGTCTTGGATGTGGAAGTATGTGATGCTAATATTTGCATTTGACATTCAAAATTGCAAAGTAACGATTAAGCAGAGTCAGTACAATCAGTTTATATACAAACTGCATGTATAAATACCTCAAATGCAGAGTCAGTACAATCAATTTTTGGGTGATGTGCATAATCATAAAAATAGGCAACCTAAAGCAAAAAAAAATTCAAAATATTTAAAATATTTTTGCTAAATTAAAAGTGTGACTCCGATCTTCAAGTTATATATCCGGTTCTTTTCTTTGTGCTCTTTAATCCGTTTGTTTTTAGTAATTCATTGCCTCGCCTTAAATCAAGTGAGCTTACACACATATATATACTTCACTTTTTTTTTTTTTTTTTGAAATTGGGTCTCTAAATTTTGTGGGCCCGAGAGACTTTCATTTCGTATCCTACCCTATATATGAGGCCTAAATTTGAAGAGGGTTTGACACCATGGCAATTCCAAGCATTCCTATTCGTCCATAATGCCACTTGGAATTCCCTGATTGGTCCACGTCATTTGCACTAATACAAACGAATCCGGTACAGCTTACGGTCTACATTCATACGCTGCATATACTGCAAACGAATCTGGTACGGCTTACGGTCTACATTCATATGCTCCATATACGACTTCCTACATACAAGGAAACAAATAAATAACTATTTAAAAGATCCTACATACAAGGAAACAAATAAATATTTAAAAGATCAATCAGCGACTCAATCGTATTTATTCAGAAGTGATACACGACTCAATATAATTTCCATAAAACCGGCATTCTATGATTACGGCATAAAAAGCTGGATTGTGCAACGGAACCAGACTTCAGATATTACGGATTACGACATAAAAAACTGGATTCTTCATTTAATAAAATGTCCGTGTAACATTTCTTCATTTACCGTTTTTTTGTACAAAATCATCATCACATCTATCGATTATTATGTCATTTAGAAATATATAAAGTTTTTGGACATTTTTCTACATACTAAAATTTACAGCATACCCGCCCATCGGGCGGGTTTTATAGCTAGTGTAAGTATATGTAAGTCGGTTCATCAAAAACATATAGATTTAATTTCAACCACAACTTTTCTTTAGCTAAACTAGCCTACTTGTATTGATCTAAGGTGTAAGATGTTGCTTATTTCCTATAGGTCATCGGTTCAAGTCCAATTGTTGACAAATAGGAGTAGATTAAGGCTCGTTCAAAAAAATCTATAACAACCAGATGCTTCTGCAGATCGATCGAATATTATTAAATGAGAAAATTGTAGAAGCTCATACATTGATATAATCAAACATGCACCAAATGAATAAATGTTACATTTCTTAGTACAAGAATGGAAATTTGAATTTTATTCATAAAACACAATCGAATAACAATTGCCCTCAGACTTCTCATGCCCAAAACACAGGCACAAATTATCTCAAGTGGATGCGTTCATTACTCCATGATCACCATATGAACTTACTCCAAAGTGAGTGGAAGCTGTAAACAGAACAAATTCAATCACAATTAGAATACAATCACGTGCAGATCTAGGTTAAATAATAGAATGTGATACAATAGACGATCTAGATTAGAGTTTGACCTTCGTCAGGCGTCTGGGAGGGGGAGGGGTTTGTCGTGCAACCATGAGTACCTAGAGTATATGTTAAACCATTAATTGCATTATAATTTATTATGGTTTACGTATTAGAGTATTATCATAATTCATGTTAGAGGTAGATAGAGACCTGAGGGATAAGTTTGGATTGATGGTCGCAAGCAGCGAGGGCGTTGTCTTTGCAAGTTGGAATGGTCTGAAACTGTGCGATGTCAAGGTTGACCGTGACAAGGCCAAGAGTGAAAGAGAGGCTTCCACCGTTGACTTTAATTTCGTCAATATTGAGCCAAAACCACATGGATTGGGCCTTGAGTCCTTTCAACTCGGTGATCTTTCCCTGGCTGATCTTTCCGGTGATCTCGGTGTCAAAGGAAACAAGGTAATTGTACTTGACGTAACATGGCTTCTTAAGGTAGATGACGAAGGTGTTAGTTTCGTAGTCTGCATTGAAAGACGAGACGGAATCAGGCAAGATACCTGCCGGAAGTCCGAATTGTTGGAGGATTTCATAAATGGTTGGGGATGCAGAGGCTGAAGCGGTAAATGCGAGTATGGCGATGAGGAGGAAAGAGATTTGGGAAGCTGCCATGATTAATGAAGTAAGTATGGTAGTTGGTTTTGATTGTGAATATTGATAACAGTCTAGAGATTCTATATATAGCCACAAAAAGGTCTCCGTACCCTATAAATTAATTCAATTCATCACATGGTTTAATGAATTAAGAATAGTAGCTGTGCTTATAATAGCTATTGTTTATACATCACGTTTACAGGAATATGCTTATAACACATTATGAGTTTGCATCTTTGTCTCTAGTGAAGTTCTGGTTGGACAGAAATATTAAATATCAATCTGAAATCAAGTTGGCCGCCATTCTTGAATTTTGCACTCAATAATGAATTAATTAAAAATCTGTTGTCTTAATAAGGCATAATCATTTTTTTCCATCACCGTATGTACTCATTTGGATTACGCTAGTAAGTTTATTTACCGTTAACGAGTGAGCAATAAGTATGGAAAACCATGATAGCGTATCGCTATCGCATTGGTGACACCATGTTTTTCCGACTACTGAGTCTGTAGGGTCGTTACTAGTCCAAATCCAGTATTTGCTTAGATTTGCTTTTCATGGTTCCCGCCCGGCAACAAAGTCGTGCCAGATTGGTGGTACAAAGTTTTCACTACTGTAACGAGTCCCTTGGCTTGGTACGTACCAGTCCGCTTCCAATATTCAGTCCTAATTGCTCATATTGTGGCAAAACACCATAAGTAATGTGGTCATGTTCAAACCCACCAACGCAAATGCAGAGTGGATATATTAATATATCATATTTTTATTTAGATTTATACGTTTGAATTATTATTTAAATTTTTATCAACAATATCATTAAAAAAAACATCCTAGTTAGCTAGGGGCTAGGGAACAATTTACATCAAATTTTCTAGACTTAAATTACATAACCAATTTGTCCAGTTTAACTTTTTTTTTAACTGATACTTATTCTGTCAAGATTTGAACTTGTGACATTTAAGGGTAAATTACAGTTTTTGTCCCTGATCTTTTCCCGATTCGGGGTTTTTGTACCTAAACTTTTTTCTTCTGTTTTTTTGTCATTTATGTTTTTAAAATTCTGCATATTTGTCCTTCCGTCTATTTTTGATCGTTAACCGACGATAAACGCAATGCATGTGAGGGCATTTTGGTCCTTTTCACCATTCATCCATGTGTTCTTCAATCATCCATGTGTTCTTCAGTCAAGGATTTCAATGTTCTTCCCCAATCATCCATGTGTTGTTCTTTTTATTTTTATATTTTTTTTTCTTTTTACATCTTCCTCGTCTTATGTTGTTCCCCAATCATCCATATTGATACGATTATTTGTTTCAATTTAATCTCCAATATATATCAAACTTAATTGGGAAAAGAATATTGAAGATTATGAAGATGAAGACTGTAACACCTCAAATTTTAATACAAAACATTTGCCCGAAATATATCATTTTTCATAAATAGAAGAACTATTCCAAAAAAATAGATTTACAAAAACCTTTGGTATGAAAATCAGAGTATAAAGTTGGGTGTTACAAAATAGATCAAAACCAAATCTAAGCATAAATTCAATCTAATGTTCTTCTACTCTAGGCCCCGCATCTCTATCCATGCGTACCTAAACCTCGATCCCGAACCTGAGTACATAGCAAAATAAACAAGGAGTACGTGAGACAAAAACGTCTCGTGAGCTACATGGGTTTAGACCCCGATAATAACAATAATCGTAAGACATATAACAAACATATAAGTAAATCGTCTATCTATCTAGTCACCCTATTGTGACTCTAATACCTTGCTTTCCTAGTAATCATATCTAGTTATGGGGTTGCCCCGAACTAACTAGAACCACCTTGACTTATTAACCGAAATCCATCGCCATTAATAAGCCTCAAGATACCGGCAAGAGGGATTCGCCCAATCTACCGATACCTGCCTTACTCACCGGACTACCTCCAGTTAGCAAGACTACTACCGTGGTTGAGTCGATGGGAATCCACCCAACTGCCCCTCACACCACACCTCATGACCGGGGTCCCCCGCATCATCACATCATCTCAACATATCATAACTCAATGGTTATGTCAATCTAGTTCTCGGCTATCGCGTCTATCATCAAACAAGTTAGTTCAATACTATCATTGGTATAACTAACTATCAACTACTAGTCTACACAATTAAGCAAATAGACCATAACACAAGTAATAAAAATGTATTTCATATGCTATGTACTAGTAAATTTCCACACGTACTCACCTTAGCAAATAATGCTCCAACCGTAATCTTTCCGCCGGTTTCCATGCTTCACAATTCGGTCAACTTTCCAAGACTTCACCGAATGCCTAATACAATAATCATAAGATGTTCAACATCACATAATACCAATAATGTATCCATTTATCACTAGATACCATCAACTAACACTTTCCCCAAATTATGGTGATTTACCAAACCCTAGGTTTAACCAATTCTTAACATTCTTACAAATCATCATCATACACTTGTTTCCTTTGTTAATATACCATCTATTAAGTGTATACATCATTTATATCACCATAACCCATAACACCATAACCCCAAGAACTAGGGTTTCAAACCCAAGCTTCAAGATCCATAGATCTTGAGCTACAAAGACGGAGGAGTGAAGATTTACCTTTAATCTTCAACTAGGAGCGAAGAATCACGAGATTTGATGAAGAAATCGGCTCCAAATGGTGTTTTCCACTCAAAAACGTATACAAAGTCGTTGGGAGAGAAACTAGGGTTTTGATATGCATTAAATGCGCTTTTCTCGACTTTAATGCTGATCAGACACCAAAATCGCGCTGTGATCTATAGATTGCGTCGCTATCTTCTGCCCGCGATCCAAAATCGCGATCCAAGACTTCGCTATTTCGGGTTTCTGGGAAAATCGCCAAAAATCGCGTCGCTATCCCAAGATAGCGCCGCTATCTTGGGATGTGCAGCCCAGACTGCACTTTTCGACCTTTGCTTTGACACGGTTTCGTCCATAACTTTCTCATACGATGTCCAAATGACACGAAACCAATTCCTACGTTCTTTAAATGATTTATCCTTATTTATCATATTTTTATAAAATTTATTTATCTACAAATTTCGGGTCGTTACAACTATCTACCCCTTAAGAAGATTCTGTCCTCAGAATCTCATCATAGTTCACGAAATTCGGGTATCTCTTCTGAATCTCGTCCTTGACTTTCCAAGTCAAATTTGGCCCAAGTGAATGCTTCCACTTGACCAATACCAACTCGATCTCTTTATTTCGAAGCTTCTTCGTTTTGGTCTCTAGTATCGCCTCAGGCTCCTCAATCAACCGGTTCGGGGCGTCAACCCGCAACTCTTGCAATGGAATAATATTTTCAACTTCCCCGATCAACTTCTTCAAGTAACTCACGTGAAAGGTGTCATGCACACCTTGAAGCTCGGGTGGAAGTTCCAACTTAAACGCTTGAAGCCCGACCCGTTTCAGTATCTTAAATGGTCCAACATACCTTGGACTTAGCTTTCCTTTCTTACCAAACCGCATTACACCTTTCCAAGGTGATACTTTCAACATGACCATGTCACCGACATCCAAGTCGTATGACCTTTTCTTCAAACCCGAATAACTTCGCTGTCTATCTTGGGCGACTTTCATGTTGGCTTGTATAATACCAATTTTCTCATTCGTTACCCTCATGATCTCGGGACCCGTGAGCTTTGTCTATCCCGCCTCAAGCCAACACGATGGAGTTCTACACTTTCTCCCATACAACGCCTCATAAGGCGGCATCTTAATAGTCGAGTGATAACTATTATTATACGAGAACTCGACTAACGGTAAATGTTCATCCCATTTACCACCGAAATCTAACACACACGATCTCAACATATCTTCAACCGTTTGAATTGTTCTTTCACTTTGACCGTCGGTTTGCGGATGATAAGCCGTGCTCAACCGCAACTTTGTACCCAACTCTTCTTGTAAAGATCGCCAAAATCTCGAGGTAAACCTCGCGTCTCTATCGGATACAATAGACAATAGAACCCCGTGGAGTCGAACCACCTCATCAACATACAACTTAGCCAATTTCTCAAGTGGCAACGTTTCCCGAATGGCTAAAAATAACGCACTCTTGGTCAACCGGTCAAGTATGACCCAAATGGCATCGTGACCCTTACTCGTCTTCGGTAACCCTACTATGAAATCCATAGTTATATCTTCCCATTTCCCGGTCGGTACTAACAATGATTGAGCTACCCCATACGGTACTTGATGCTCGGCTTTTACTTGTGCACACGTGGCACACTTCGAGATGTACTTGGACACTCTCACCTTCATTCCGGGCCACCAATAAACCCGTTTCATATCTTGGTACGTCTTTGTACTTCCCGGGTGAATCGAATACTTTGACTTGTGCACATCATTCAACAATTATTTTCGGATACCGCCGAACTTAGGAACCCAAATACGACCGCCTACGGTTTTCAACCCTTGTGCATTTTTGAGGAAATGTTGGTTCTTACCTAAACGTTCTTGCCTCAACTCGTCTTTTCCCATAACCTCTCGTTGGGCATTCTTGATTCTTTCGATAATACTTGAGACGACTTCTATACGTGTTAATATTCCTCGGTTCGGGTTCTCATAAACTTTTCGGCTCAAGGCATCGGCTACTACGTTAGCCTTTCCCGCATGATACACAATCTCACAATCATAATCGGCAATCAACTCGATCCATCTTCTGTGTCGCATATTAAGATCCTTTTGAGTGAACACGTATTGTTGAGTACCATACAAATAATGCCTCCACAACTTTAAGGCAAATATAACCGCCGCCAACTCCAAGTCGTGTGTCGTGTACCTCAATTCCGCATTTTTCAATTGTCGTGAGGCATACGCGATCACTTTACCCCTTTGCATCAACACACAACCGAGCCCTTGATTCGAAGCATCACTATAAACTACAAAATCTTCCATTCCATCCGGTAACGTAAGAATCGGCGCGTTACACAACTTTTCCTTCAACAAATTAAACGCCTCTTCTTGATTCTTCTCCCACACAAACTTCTCACTTTTTCTCGTTATTAACTTCGTTAGTGGAATCGCGATTCTCTAGAAGTCTTGTATAAATCTTCGGTAATAACCGGATAATCCAAGGAAACTTCTAACCTCGGTAGGAGTCCTCGGAGGCTCCCAATTTGACACCGCTTCAATCTTGGACGGGTCAACTTTGATACCATCACATGTCACCGCGTGACCTAAGAATTGTACTTTCCGCAACCAAAATTCACACTTCGAGAATTTGGCATACAACTTTTCCCGTTTTAACACATCTAACACAAGCCTCAAATGACCTTCGTGTTCTTCCTCGGTTTTCGAATAAATCAAAATATCATCAATGAACACGATCAAAAACTTATCAAGAAACGGTTTACAAACCCGATTCATTAAATCCATAAAAATAGCCGGCGCGTTTGTAAGACCAAATGGCATCACTAGGAATTCATAATGACCATAACGCGTACGAAAATCCGTCTTCTCGGTGTCGCCATCTTTCACCCGAACTTGGTGATAACCCGACCTCAAATCAATCTTCGAGAAATAACTAGCACCTTGCAATTGGTCGAATAAGTCGTCAATTCTCGGCAACGGGTAACGGTTCTTTATAGTTACCTTATTCAATTCACGGTAGTCGATACACATTGTCATCGAACCATCTTTCTTCTTGACAAATAATACCGGTGCACCCCACGCTGACGAACTTGGACGAATAAAACCTTTATCTAACAAGTCTTGAAATTGAGTCATCAATTCCCGCATCTCGGTGGGAGCTAAACGATACGGAGCACGAGCAATCGGCGTCGCCCCCGCAACTAAATCAATCTTAAACTCGACTTGTCTTTCCGGTGCCAAACCGGGCAAGTCATCGGGAAATACTTCGTGGAAATCCCGAATAATCTTGACATTATCCATCGACTTCTTTTCTTTTCGGCCATCTAATACATATGCAATAAACGATGCACAACCTTTCGATATACTTTTCCTCGCCTTAATGGCGGTGATCACATTAGGCATGTGATGTCGTTTTTCCCCATACACATACACCTTCTCGTTCTCAGGTGTCTTAATCGACACTATTTTCTTACCACACAAAATCTTGGCTTGGTGCATACCCAACCAATCCATACCGATCACCACATCGAACGCTTTTATCCCCATGGGCAATAAACCAACCTTAAATTTTCTACCGTCTATTTCTATCTCACAATTTCTATAAATACTTTCAACCATAGAAGTTTTTCCGTCGGCTACCTCTATCTCATAAACCTCATCTAACATCTCGGACGGCACATTCAACTTACAACCGAACTCATAAGACACAAACGAATAATTGGAACCCGAATCAAACAAAATATGAGTTGGCAAGGAGTTAATGAATAAAGTACCTGACACCACATCGTGTGCCTCCTTCGCCTCCCCCCGAGTGAGTTGGAAGGATCGCCCCTTCACCTTAGCCGGCTCCACTTTCTTTTGAGCCGTGGATACCATCGACTCGGTTCCCTTCTTCGGGCACACATTCCTATAGTGCCCCTTTTCATGGCATGAGTAGCACTCCACATCGGCCGACAGCTTGGCCTTACAATCCCGGGATATATGCCCCATCTTGCCACAACTATAACAAGCTTTTGACTCTCCTCGGCATATGCCGGTATGATTTTTCCCGCAATTCTTGCACGAGCCAACACTTCCTTGTTTAGAGAAGCTCGAAGTGAACTTCCCTTTCTTGAACGAACTAGAGCCGCTCTCGGCTTTCCTCTTCTCGCCCACATGGGCCCTCTCGGCAACTCGTGCCTCATTCACTTCTTCCACACCACGGGCGGCACTAATGGCCTCATCTAGTGTGACCGCCCTTTTCACCTCCAATTGGTAGTCCCACGGTAACCCACTAGCATACCGGACCACCCTCAACCTCTCATCCGAGTAGGTTTTAGCAACAAACGGGAGCAATCCCGTGAACTCCCTCGAGTATTCCTCGATCGACATATCACCCTTCTTAAGGGTCACGAACTTCTCGTGCATCTTTTTCAAATCCCTTTCGGGACAAAACTTCTTTTTCAATCTCGTGGTGAATTCATGCCACGTCATTTTCTCAATCACCTCCCTCCCGAGGGTCTCATACACAATATCCCACCAAACCATAGCATCTTCTTTCAAAAGTTGCGACGTATACGTCACCATATCGGCATCCTTACACTTGCTACTACCGATAACCCTCTCGGTCTCTCGGATCCACCTCATAGTTACTTTCGGGTCCGAACTACCCGTGTACACGTTCGGCTTACAAGCCATGAAGGATTTAAACGAACAACCTTCTTTCACAACGGGCTTTGCCCTAGCATCACTTTGGCCACCCGTGGAGGATTTCCCTTCACCGGTGCCACTACCCCCGGTTCTCTCATCCGATTTAGCCTCGGATTCACGGTCTCCTCCCGACCTCTCCCGGTCCCCAATAATACGTTGTACTTCATCGGCCACCGTTCCCTTGATATGATCAAGAAAAATTTGGAGATCCGCCATGGTTACCGGAGTCCTATTAGCTCCAACTTCCGATTCATCATCCCGATGCATCGACGGTTGACTTCCTTGTTCAACCACCACCTCAACATGAGGTATCTCTTCCTCCCGGCCCTCCGGGGCTTTACCACTTCTACGCGTGGTCACCATTTCTTTCAATCAAGACTATACGAAAGACATTAAACGTTTAGTACCTTATGTACAAACCATTAGTCGCATAAGACTCAATATCCAAAATTATCTCTGTCGGATCCCATCTTGCGTTCACCGATGATGGTAACGATTTGCGTTCACCGATGATGTTAAAGATTTGCGTTCACCGATGATGGTAATGAGTTGTGTTCACCAATGAAGCTAACGATTTTTGTCCACCTATGAAGCTAATGATTTCTGTGTTTTTTACGATTTGATTACATTTACTTGACTTAGTTTTTTTGTTCAACAGTGAATGTCATTTTAGGGTATAGAGATTTTTCAGTAGTGAACATGTTCTTTCTTGGTTTACAAAAGGACTCCTAACTGTAATTTTGTATTCATCAGTGAACAGAGGGTTCTGGTGAAGATGCGGACATAACTACTCTATGTTTCTTTTTTATATTGTTAGTAATTACTTTCTGTATTTCGTATAAATTCATATTTATGTAATTTTGTGTTCACCAAAAAATCGAGTTGTCTTTATTAGTAATTTTGTGTTCATATATGTTCATTAGTAATTTTGTGTTTACCAGAAACTGATAATAAGTACATATCAACATTTTTTCGGTGAACCTAATTTCCATGCATGATGTTTATTAAAGAGTATTAATTGTATTGATTTAATTGATAAAATTAAAAAGGGTTAAAAAGACAATCCTACCCTTACATATTAAAAAATTAATTAAAATAATTGAGTGGCTAAGATTGCTTCTCGCACTTCTCGTAAAAAAATCACTTCTCGCATAAACCCTCCCCTATATATATATATATATATGGGTCCGGATCCGGTGAGGACTCTTTTCCTCGCGAAGACTGTGAGGACTCCAAAAAAACTCTAAAAATGATCTAAAACAAATTTTTTTCAAAAAATTCATTTTTTAAACATTAAAATCGCTATGTATAAGATCCAAAAAAAAATTCCAAAAATGATCCCAAAAAAAATATGGATCATAATAATGATCCACAAAAAAAATCTGGATCATTGTTATGATTCGCTAAAAAAAGTGGATGATAATTTTTTTTTTTGAAATTTTTTTTTTTTTGTCAAATGTAGTAATGATCATGGTGGGTTATATATTTTTTTTTCGGAATTTTTTGAAATTGTTATGAGGTGTCCTCGCGAGTCCTCACCGAAAAAAGAGTCCTCACAGGATCCCACTTATATATATATATATATATATATATATATATATATATATATATATATATATATATATATATATATATATATATATATATATATATATATATAGGGTCGAGTTATATTGAGAACCCTGATTTCAAAAAGAACTCTGAGAACCCTTATTAACCAATCAGAATTTAGTAAATTAATTTTGATTTATTTAATTCATATTAATTATTCAGGGGTATTTAGGTCATTTTACATTTTTTATATTTTGTTTCCCTTTTGAGAATTACCTAAAATTGAGGCATTAATTTCGGTAATTTATATTGTTTAATATATGTTATTTTTCTTTATGCATTTATGTTATTCTTATGGTTATGCATATATGTTATTTGGTATTAAATCCGAAAAATTATTGTTGTATATTTCTGAATTTATAATTGTGCATATATGTTATTTTAAGATTTTGCAGATATGTTACTTTAACGATTATGCACATATGTGTTTTTTGCATTAATTTCAAAAATTTGTTGATATAAACTGAATAGCATACATGTACAAATAAAACATATGGATTCACAAGACTGACACTTATGTTAGCCTCAACAAATATTCCTTTTATTACAACACATGTATCCGAGTGATAACATAACATATATATATCCAAGCAAATAACACATATGTTTTTGACAAACAAATTGTTGATCAGTTTTGAACATATGTGTTATAATAACTTTCATTTCAGATCCAACAATAAATCTTCCAAAGGATGAATTGCATCAATGATCGATCATTATTCTTCAACCCTGTCCCTTTTTTCCTTTTGCATCTCGAGATCTACAAATCTTTTCTAAGTCCACCAATGTCCTGTATTTGTAAGAAGATAATAATCTTAAGAACAAACTAAATACAACAAATGAAAAGAATAATTAAAAAAAATCAAAATGCTTCAAGATATTAAACTTTCAACAGCTTCAAGAAATCAACTAAACAGAAAAATTAAAAAAAATTGTCGCCATCATCATCAAAATGCTTCAAAAAATTCAACTGATTCAAGAAATTAATCCAATACAACAAACAAAAAACAAATTAAAATATCAACTCTTTCAAAAGAAATTCAAGATACCAACCTCGTATTCATCACAAAAATTCTAATTAAAGGCCAATTTAATTGGTTCAACTAAAAGTCATGTGACCACCATCGGTATCATCATCAAAATTGCTTTGGACAAAAGCCATTATCGAACCGGAATATGGCCGCCGCAACTGCAAGATACACGACGACGATGATGACCGCAACTGCAAGATACGCTCTCATCTTCAACAATCATACCGTGGCCACATATCCCGACACCCATGAACATTACACCTAACCTGGGATGCACCGACAATTGAGATTGAAATCATATTCAGCGGTTTGAAGTTGTAGCCGCAAAGATTATTTAGGGTTTGTGAGGATAGGTTTTTTGAACGGTGGTAGAAATAAATGGGATAGAGGGGAGTGGGTTGGTGAGAAGAGATAGGGGGTGGGCGAGTGTTTTAAGGAAACCGTATATTTACACTTTTTTTAAAATTTTCATTTAATTCTTTTTTTCTAAAATTACTAATTCACCCTTTTCATTAATTAATTTCCAAATATATAATTTGATTTATTTATAAATTTGACATAATAAATCCTAACCGTTAATCTTAAATCTAATGGTCTAGATTGGTTAATCAAGAGTTCTCAGAGTTCTTTTTAAAATCATGGTTCTCAATATAATCCTTCACTATATATATATATATATATATATATATATATATATATATATATATATATATATATATATATATATATATGGGTTTTGCTAATGACAGCCCTAGGGCTGTCAATAAGGCATAAAAAGTTGTACATTAATTCAAAGGGTGTGGTAATTCCTAAAATTCAGGAGTTAGTTAAGGGTTGAAGTACAAAATTATGATGCATGTCATTAGCAAAACCGTATATATATATATATATATATATATATATATATATATATATATATATATATATATATATATATATATATATATATATATATATATATATATATATATATATATATTAAATATCAATCTGAAATTATGTTGGTCGCCATTCTTGAATTTTACACTTAATAATGTATTAAATTATAATATTTTTTTTCCATTACCGTGTGCACTCATTTAGATTAGTGAAAATAATAAGTTTATTTGCCGTTAATGAGTAGGTTTTAAGTATGGGTCATCATGATACCGGCCTTATCGGTATCGAATTGGTGATATTCCGGGTGCAGATTTCCTTCGATTTGGTATCTGTTCAGCTCCGATATTTTTTTGGTTTTGCTCATCTGTACCAAATTGTTGTACAAGTTGTCAGTGATCCTGCAAAACAGGGATTTAATACCATACCGAGTCCCACGACCTGGTAGCGATTAGGTTCCATTCCAATATCCAATCCTAATTGCACATCTATAGCTCTAGGTAGTTGTCTCAGATCACCTCCACATATATATTGTGGCAAAACACCATTAGTGATGTGATATGTTCAAACCCACCACCGCAAATGCAGAGTGGATTAGTGGCGGTATCAGGAAAATTTTCAAAAGTCGGCGAAATTTTAGAATGGAAGTCAGGTTTTTAAGTGATTGATATTTTTCTAAGGTTAAATCGTAAACAAAATCAAATAATCAGTTTTAGTTTGAAGAAAATCTAATTATAAATTAAATCACTCAAAATCAAAATTCGCTTGTTAGTTAATTCAACAATTAAATCAGTGTAATCATAAAAAAAATTATAACGTTGAAAAAATTCTTTAAAAGTGTTTATATATGAATGATGTGAACTAATATGTCACTAGTTAAAATACAAATGAAATCAAATACATTGCAAACATAACATTTTTAAACTAAGAAAAAAGAGGGAAATTAGTCAAAAGAAAAGAAAATTTTAATGAAAAATACAGTAAAAGAACATTAAAAATAAATAAGGAAATTTAAAAAAAAAAATTATGTATATGAAAGAGACTTGAACTTAATGTTATATGTTTAAGATATATGAGCTAACCACTAAGCTAATAAACGAGGTGAACTGATTATTACTCATACATTATATGCAAAAGCAAAAAATAAGTTAATACATAAAAAAGTTTATGTTAATCGAAATTTTTTTGGGGATGGGCATGGAACCGCCACTGGAGTGGATATGGATATATATCAATACATTAAATTTATATTTAGATTTCTAAAAGGATGCAAAGTATACGTTTGAAAATATTTTTTAATTTTTAACGGCGATATTATGAAATAGCACCCTAGTGGGGGGCTGGAGGAACAAACTAATCAAATGTTCTAGACTAAAAGTAGGGGTGATTATCAGGTCAAAACTGAACCGAGCCGATAGAACCGATACCCGATAATGATGAATTTTCAAAACCGAATCGATAACATGTTATCGGTTTCGGTTCGGTTCGATTTCGGTTCGGTTATTTAGGCCAAATGTTCATCCTTTTCCGAAAACAGAACCGAACCGATAGAACCGATAACGATGAATTTTCAAAACCGAAAACCGAACCGATAGTATGTTATCGGTTTCGATTCGGTTCGATTTTTTCGGTCCAAATGCTCACCCCTAGACTAAAGCAAGGGTTACAAGTTTATATTGACTTGTTTACTAGGCTCCCTCCTCAGTCCTCAGTCCTCACTTTGATTTTTTTTTTGCCCATAAAAAATTTCAAATTCAGCGGCCCAAAAGAAGTTTCGGCCAATTGTTCACCATTTTTCAAATTATGCGGCCCACCATATTCTTCGCCCATGTTGGCCCTGGCGAAGAGACCCGAGGTCAAAATATGTACATGATAGCCTTGAAAAAATTAACTGAGATTTTTAGTCAAATCCCCCCTTTTAACAATAATATGGATACAGCTAAATTGGCCCCATCTCGGAATTCACAGTAAACGGGATAATAAAATTTTTATCGGCAGGAAACAACTATTTACAGGTTGAAAATAGGTTCTATTGTAACAATCTAGTGCTAGAAAAGGTAATTATTTTAGCTTGGCATAGTCAAGTATTGACTTCCCACTAAAATCAATCTCGATAAAAAAGGTGTTGAGTTAGGATCTGTTAGACGTCCCACTTGCGATGAGGACCTAGAAGATGAAACGCGTATTTTCCTTTTATGCAAAGTGGCAAGAAATATTTGGAATCTCACTCTTCGTTGGTGCAACATTCAAACACCTTTCGATAACACCCCAGATGATCTTGGTTTTGCGGATTGTCTCATACTTGCGGAAAAAGAAGAAATCTTTTAAAAGTTTAGGAACGCAATTACATTTCACATGAAAAAAGCTAAGACAAGACACGTTGAGAAATGACATTAAATTTCTCGCTTTTCTTTGGGTCTCAAATAGGAGTAAAATTTTGAAATACCTAGCTTAACAAATTGTATCTTTTTCTTTCTCCAGCACATTGCTAAAGTTTTTATTTATATTACTATAGCAGCTAAAAAAATGAACTTGTTTACTCCTATAACAAATTCAGTTAAAAGAAGTAGTCATGATTAGATGCACTAGGCCAAATTGATCAGTTAGGCTTTTGGGCACTGGAAAATAGATTACGTTGGATTTGAAGATTCAGTGAACACCTCTGTTAGGAAAAACGATTATGTGTATATTTATATATTAGTTTCATGCATTATAGGTCACCAAAATGTTTGATTTTGATTTTGATTTTGGTTTTTTAAGATTTCATATGTTGTTGGAGAAGAAGTAAACCTCAAGCACAATGTACGATTTTTAAGTAGTTTAAGGAAAAAAGACAAAAATACTCTCACATGTCTAGCATGTGAGGTTAGTAAAAACGGATAAAAAAAAATTTTTATAAAGGGAAAAGAAAATGCTACAGTAGAGCTACGCCATGATCATCACCCTGTCTAGCGAACCAACTCTAGTTGGACTCTAGCGAACCAACTCTAGTTGGACTCTGCATATTCTTAATAGTATGTGACTATGTGGAGGCTTTTCCTTATATGAATAGGTGGTGAGATGCACAAAAACCGGTTAGGCCAAAAACCGGTTTCGGTTTTGACCGTAACCGGTTTTGGTCAACGCTCGTAATAACCGGTTTTCGGTTAACCGGTTTCTTTGGGGACTCGAAAACTCTAACCGGTGTAAGGGGTATTGTAACCGGTTCGGTTTCGGTTACAAACCGGTTAACCGGTCAAAACCGGTGTGCTGACCAAATTTGCGGTCGGTTTCGAGTCAAAACCGGTTCGGTTAACTGGTTACTAACCGGTTCGAACCATAAAACCCCCAACCGGTTACTAACCGATCGGTTATTCAATAACCGAACCGGTTATGGTCAAAACCGGTTTTGACCGGTTTCGGTTGCGGTTCGGGTACCGGTTTCGGTTTTGGTTTCGGTTATTTTGTGCACCTCTAATTCCCCATATGTGGAGGGTTTGAGGGAAGGCATACTGCCCATTGTGGATATCATCGTCTAGGCTCGAACTACTAACTTACTAACTGACCGTTAAAAAAAAGTATATATGTGAACAACTAGCCACCAAGGGAAACTTTGGGGGGTCTTCACAATGTCACGGGTCCGAATCTTGTTGGAAACTAGTGGAGGGTTCGAGGAAAGAGATAATGTCCTTGTGGATATTATTGTGTAAGCTCAAACTAATAACTTAGTAATTGGTCGTTCAACAAAAAAAGTATGTGATTGTGCCTAGTAAGTCGTTTCATAAACAACGTACTGATTCAACATCAGCCATAACTTTTCATTACAACTAAATTAGTTCAGTTAATTAAACAAGATGCTTCATGAGATCGATTATTAAAAGATGATATTGTGGAAGAACCTACATTGCATTAATCAAACATACACCAATGATACATTTCTTATGCCAAGATGAAATTTTGAAATATATTCTTACAACACAATAGAATAACAATTGACTTTGCATGTTCAAAACACATGCACAAAATATCTCGAGCAGATGCGTTCATTACACCATGATCACCATATGAACTTACTCCAAAGTGAGTGGAAGCTGTAAATAGAACAATTTCAATCACAATTAGAATACAATGTTCAAATCTAGGTTAAATAGTATAATGTGATACAACTGAAACAATCGATGATCCAGATCGAGTAATTTAGTAATGTAGGGTACAAATTAAGTGTGATCATTAATGATAAATACGTACCTGAGAGATAAGTTTGGATTGATGGTCGCAAGCAGCAAGGGCGTTGTCTTTGCAAGTTGGAATGGTCTCAAACTGTGCGATATCAAGGTTGACCGTGACAAGGCCAAGAGTGAAAGAGAGGCTTCCACCGTTGACTTTGATTTCATCGATATTGAGCCAAAACCACAGGGATTGGGCCTTGAGACCTTTCAACTCGGTGATCTTTCCTTGGCTGATCTTTCCGGTGATCTCGGTGTCAAAGGAAACAAGGTAATCGTACTTGACGTAGCATGGCTTCTTAAGGTAGATGACGAAGGTGTTAGTTGTGTAGTCTGCAGAGAAAGATGAGACGGAATCAGGCAAGATTCCTGCCGGAAGTCCGAATTGTTGGAGGATTTCGTAAATGGTCGGCGATGCAGAGGCGGAAGCGCTAAATGCGAGTATGGCGATGAGGAGGAAAGAGATTTGGGAAGCTGCCATGGTTATTGCTTCTAGTAATTAATTATGGAGGATGGTTTTGAGTTGTGAAGATTCATAAAAGCTTAAAGATGCTATATATAGCCACAAAAACGTCTTCGTACCCTATAAATTAATTCAGTTCATCACATGCTTTAATGAATTAAAAATGGTAGGTACTTATAAAATTTTAATAGCATTTGTTTATACATAACGTCTACAGGAATATGCTTATAACACATTATGAGTTTGCATCTTTGTCTCTGGTGAAGTCGTGGTTCGACAGAAATATTAAATATCAATCTGAAATTAAGTTGGCCGCCATTCTTGAATTCTGAACTCAATAATAAATTTATTAATTGTCTTAATTAGGCATAATCATTTTTTCCCCATTACCGTATGCGCGCTCATTTAGATTAGTGTGATAAGGCCATTCCGATCTGGAGGGTCACTTTGCAACCGATGGCACGGTCCGTTGGTTTGGAGGTGTTGGTTTGATTTTGGGGTGTGGCGATGAGCGGAGAAGAAAATAAGGCGTGATGTTAGGAATATTCTAGACAATATTCATTTAGATTTGATGTGTCAAAACTTAGAAACTACAAGGACCTAAATTGTTGATATGGAATTCAAGATTTGAATGAAGATTTAGGAGATAATGATAAATGTAAAAGATTTAGTATATCTTTATAGAATTCAAAAGATTTAGTAATTATCTTTTCCTTGTAAGTCTTAGAATCTCTATTATATAAAGAGACCTAATGACATAGAATTAGTCGTTCTTGAAACCCACGTTTCATAAAAAAACGTGTATGTGTGTGTTCTTTAAGCCTCAAGGTCATATTATGATCCTGTTACAAGTTTAAAACCGTTCTACATATTTTATGTAGAATTGAGGCTTTTAGTGATGAAAATAATGAAAAATCTTGTTTAAACAATACAAATATGTTCGTTTAAATTCCGCAAGTTTTATTATTTGTAGTTGTATATTCCAGATCAAGAACTAACTATTCTTGAGCCTAAAGATCGGTTTATATAGAGTTGTTCTAAACTCAGCAAGTGGTATCAGAGCGAGGTGGCTCTAGATCTGGAATTAAACAAGAATGATTCGATGATCACAAGAAGAATGAAGCATAAATTTTTTTGATATCACCGTTTTCCTATCAAGTCAAATGTAACACCTCAAATTTTAACACAAAATATTTCCGTAAAATCCCTTTTTAAATTCAAAACATTTAGAGTATTGTCCCAAAATATTGATTTACAAAAACCTTGGTATAAATAAAAATCATTAGTTGGTGTTACAAAATATATCATAACCAAAGCCAAACGTAAATCCACCTGCTATCTCTACTAAATCCGTGCGACTCTACTAGCAACCGCACCTAATCCTTAGCTCCTGAACCTGAGTACATAGCATCACAAACAAACATAGTACGTAAGACAAAATTGTCTCGTGAGATACATGGGTTTTAGACCCGACATTAATATATATAAATAATTACATTTATTAATACTCATATTTATTAGATAGATAAATATATATATATATCTATATACTTTAGTTACCTCCGTGGTAACCCTATCTCATTCATATACATCAATCACCTCTTCGGTGATTCTATCACATTTATTCATAGCTTATTCGACCCGTCAAGTTGTCCGGAAAGCCTCCAAACCAACGAGACCCCATTTTTGTCCTACTAACCAGAATACCTCTGATTCAGTAGAACCCCCATTGTCACAGTGTTCAGCCAAAGTGACCTATCTTCATCTTACTAACCAGAATGCCTCCAGTTCAGTAAGATCCAACATCTTGTTGGGTGATCGGAATGCCTCCGACTCATCAGTTTTATTCAAGATACCATGATAATCCAGAATGCCTCCAAATCTATCATGTACCTGCCTTATTTCAATCTACCCGTCATAACTATTACATGTGACTGTATGTCACATCTATCATCAATGCCATAAGGCCATCATACAATCTATCCACATGCTAATCTTAACTAGCACACATAATCGGATCAACTAATCTCGTTATTAGTGATCACATATTATAAAAGTACACTCTTTTACGTCATATCAATAATTAGTTATTAATTACTTTTCATTAACATGATCTCTTTCAAAATCATCAATCACTTTAGACATACTTAGATGTCTACTATTTATCACTTTCTCATCTTTTCAATCATTCTTTATTAAAAATTATTTATTAATAAAGACTCACAAAACATCATATATATTTTAAAAGAAACATTTGCTATGTACCCAGTTTTAAAAGTCTCATGTACTCACCTTAGCCAAGCTAACTCCAAATCGTGTCTAATAGCACGAATCCTTGCTTTCCAACTTGTGAAATGTCACCAATCTTTAGGCCTTCTTGACCTATCATCCATATCATCATATAATCTAGTTATTATCCATAACTAGCTACCAATAAACCCATAACAACATTCTTAACCACCAAGTTCATCCAACTTGGTGAAATCTCAAACCCTAGTTCAAGATTTCCATCAAAAATCCCAAATCCAACTTGTACACATCGATTACAAGTTTACAATGAGTGTTCTACACCCATAATTAGTCATCTTCCCCAAAGATGACATGGATGGTTCCCCAAACCACCATTTCTACCCATACAAGGTTCATAACTAACTAGATAACATCAACAATCAAGAAATCTTACCTTTGATGTTTAGATCCTTCAAGATGGATGAAGATTTGAGCAAGGAATCACCAAAATCGCCCCTTCTCTCTCTAAAATCGGCTGCACCACAACTTGGGTGAAAAATGAGCAAACCCTAGCTCAAACCCGATTTTATTCTGCTCGTCCATAGTTCGCGATCGCGAACACAACTTCGCGCCGCGAAGTTCCCGCCTCGAGCCCACTTCGCGATCTGTAACTGGTCGGGAACTCTTCACGTCCGATCACCAAATTTCCTGCCTCGAGTTCACGATCGTTAACCGAAGTTCGCGTCGCGAACTCCTCAGGTAGTCCAGGCTGCACTTTTTCATCTTTATCTCAACCCGGTTTCGCCCATAACTTTCTCATACGGTGTCCAAATGACCCGAAACCAATTCCTACGGTTCTGAAATGAATTATCCTTATTTATCATATTTTTCCCATATTTTATTTTATTAAAAATTTCGGGTCGTTACAACTATCCACTCCTTAAAAGGATTCCGTCCTCGGAATCAACTCAAGGATTTCCAATCCTCATTCCACTCCCAACTTATGATTCAATAATACTTACGCAATTAATTGCCCCCTTGACTCCGTTATACCCAAACGGGCCAAAATTTCACAATTCGACCTTAACATTTCCCATCATTTAACCACACTCTTCATCCTCATTGGGATGATATGACCCAATCACTACTAACAACCATTTGACCCAAATGATAGTCAACCCCTCGCTTTGACCAAATTGTCAACATTGTTCCATCTTTGACTTAGTACAAGGTCAACCATTTCTTGACAATTTCCTTACCCACTAGTGATTCCATTAACCATAAATTCCTTAACAATCGACCTTACCGTCATGGTCCAACAACAATCATACTCGATTTCTAAATTCCATTCGGATTGCCCAAAGGTCAAAGTCGCACTCTTTGACTACAATTATTTCCATTAATCAATCAACCACTATCATACACACATACATGTGATACATTATGTCCTTATCCTCGACTAACCCCTTTTAAACGAAAGTCAAAATCTAATTTTTGACTAAAGTCAACATTCCACAAGTTGACCAACCTTGACTTATGATTAAAGTCAAACTTACTTTGCAAAATTCCCATATTCTTTACTACTAAGGCGTCGCTTCCCGAGCTTTTCATTCCCGAATTCCAATATCCAAATTTCCTTTCTCCATTGTTCCTCTTTTCTTCGATTTCAATTTCCCCAATCGATTAACCATTTCCACTTGAACCAATACCAAATCTCTATTACTTTTTAACTCTCATCCAATTACTTATACCTTTTTATAATTTCCTTCAAACATCCTTACACCATACTTGAATTTCCCGATTACCGGCTCTAGAGCCTCGATCATATCCAATTGCGGCCTAACCACCCATAATATATCTTTCACCACTCATTGGCTTCTAACCACTTTGCTTCCTAAAGCATTCCTTTTTCATGAACCATTAACTTGTAGGTATCTCCTACACATACTTCTACTTAAAAACGACCCGTGTTTTCAATCCAATTTCTCACTTACCATATAATTATAGCAATAACTTAACCATACGGTTCTACATACGTCTGATGCAAACCTCATATTCCTTAAATATCAAATTATACTTAACTAACTTATCGAGATGATCGGAAAGCCTCCAATCCATCCCGACGCCAAACTGTCACAATGATCGGAAAGCCTCCAATCCAAAGTGACTCATACAAAACTATTCCATCTTGCATACAATTCATGTATGCCTCATTACACTTACCATCATGCAATCATTTTCTTTCACATTTGACTTTCACAATCAATCACATATTCTATCCAAATTTTCACTTTTCCACTTTCCACATAACATTATCTCTCTAAAACCTCATGCCTTCCAAGGCCATTATTTCCACTTACACGCAATACCACCCGGTATACACATAATCATTTCTAGTGCTTCCCACCAATCTACTCATTTATCAATCGCCTTATTCGATCTATTCTTACTAAAACTTCTAACTTTTCTTTCACCTGGACATCATGAGTCAACCAATTGACTTCGATCGTCACCCATACATACACTATCGTACTTTTTCCATAAACCTTTACCAAAAATAAATTATCCACTCTTGATGTCACGCCTGACATCTCTGACACAACCGTTTGCCATGGCTACTTGCCAACACTCCATCAATCGTATCCAATAACTAAGGTTCCATTTTATATACATATATCCTTTTCTTTTTCCTTTTTTTTTTTTTTTTTTTTTGTATTTCACGACTCACACTAACACCTAGTACTTCATTGTACTACCATCCTCATGTGGAAATTATTCACCACTCTCGTAATCCAACTTTCAATATTCTAAGATAACATAATCCTTCTTATTCTTATTTCTCGCGACATACCGGTCGCCAACCCATAACTATACACATAGCAACCAGGGGAGATTATCTCCCAGGCCTATATATATATATATATATATATATATATATATATATATATATATATATATATATATATATATATATATATATATATATATATATATATATATATATATATATATATATATATTTTTTTTTTTTTTCACATCATATATTCCATTACCCATCTCGACTCTTGCACCATAATAACGTCAGACCTTGTAATTTCCTTCACGTCGCCTTCCATCTGTGCACGAGTTCCTCACCATAAAATAACACTTTCACATTCTATAAACTTTACCTAGGGAACTTTTACAACTTTCATATTCCGTCTTTGATACTCCATGACACCATAGTTTTCCCTTTCTTTTTTTTACCAATCATAATATATTGATCATTTATTTAATTATCATTCTATACTTCCATGAAGGGTTCTCACCGTTACTCCCTTCCACATAATTTAATTTCTCTTTTCTCAATACCGGTCATTAATTCAGAACTTTCATCTTATACATAGGCCATGGAAGTTGACTCTACTAACTACTTTCACAACAATTGCTCATCTAACGATTATAATGACCTAATTCATTAGACATCGTCTCGTGCGGTTCATCAACAAGTAATTCACAGATCATATACCATGAGATTTATAGGCATCGTACCTGAAGCGGTATCGTGGCTTCCTCTAGCCTCGCCGTGAGCAGTTGACATCAGCATACCGGTTCCTCTCTTCGGGCATGCACCACTAAAATGCCCCTTCTCGTGACACGTGTAGCACTCCACTTCTTTGATATTATTCACTCCACAGTCTTTTGCCCTGTGCCCAACTCTTCCGCATGTGAAACATAAAGCTGTACCCGACTTGCATACCCCCTTGTGGCCCTTACCGCAACTATGACACTTTCCGCCACCAACTTTATTGGTCAAAGTCGGTGTGAACCTTCCCTTCTTTGATGGTTCCAAACTATCTTCGATTCTCCTCTTTTCTCTACTTCTTGGTAGCTCTTGAACCACTACCTGATCAACTTTCTTGGTGTACACATCCACCGACTCATCTCCTTTTCTGAGAATCATAGCTTCTTCTTGCACTTTCTAACTTTCTCTTAGGACAAAATTTCTCTTTCACACGGCTCGTGAATTCATCCCATGACATCTTGTATATCGCCTTCTTGCCTAAGACTTCGTACATCGTAATCCACCACATATGTGCTTCGTCTTTCAACATTCTGGAAGCATAAGTCACTATATCTTCCCTTTTACATTTGCTACTCTCCAAAGCTTGCTCAGTTTCTCGAATCCACCGGACGGTGACTCTTGGCTCAAAACTTCCCGAATACACCTTGGGCTCATATGCCATAATTGCCTCGAACGAACATCCATTTCTCTTATCAAGACTCATATCATTTTCCTTTTCAGTCGAGAATTTCTCCATGTGGGCCTTGCTACCCGAACACTTACTTTTTACACCCGGTTTGGAATCACCTTCCCTTTCCTTGGTCATCCGGTCATCAACAATCCGGTTCACATCCTCTTTTACTTCTTCCCTCATTCGGTCAAACATGTCACAAATCACTTCTAATGTTACCGGCGTGTAGTTAGCATAAACTTCCGGGTCCTCTCCCGAGTTAAGTGGAGTTCGTCCACATTCCACATTCACCATTTTGCTATAATAAGATGACAACTATACCTTAATCAATCATTTATTCAATAGACCATTACGACTCTCAAGCTCGAAAGTGACTACATAAGGCAATTCTTCCTAGGGTTCGACCCTAAGACAACTTAGCCCTATGGCTTTCAAGGTCAACCTAGTTATCTAACGGAAATATATCGTTCTACTTCTACAACTTAATCCTAGGGTGGTTAACCCAACCTAATTCGCTTAAGCTATAGCTCTGATACCAAGTTGTAACACCTCAAATTTTAACACAAAATATTTCCGTAAAATCCCTTTTTAAATTCAAAACATTTAGAGTATTGTCCAAAAATATTGATTTACAAAAACCTTGGTATAAATAAAAATCATTAGTTGGTGTTACAAAATATATCATAACCAAAGCCAAACGTAAATCCACCTGCTATCTCTACTAAATCCGTGCGACTCTACTAGCAACCGCACCTAATCCTTAGCTCCTGAACCTGAGTACATAGCATCACAAACAACCATAGTACATAAGACAAAATTGTCTCGTGAGATACATGGGTTTTAGACCCGACATTAATATATATAAATAATTACATTTATTAATACTCATATTTATTAGATATATAAATATATATATATATCTATATACTTTAGTTACCTCCGTGGTAACCCTATCTCATTCATATACATCAATCACCTCTTCGGTGATTCTATCACATTTATTCATAGCTTATTCGACCCGTCAAGTTGTCCGGAAAGCCTCCAAACCAACGAGACCCCATTTTTGTCCTACTAACCAGAATGCCTCTGATTCAGTAGAACCCCCATTGTCACAGTGTTCAGCCAAAGTGACCTATCTTCATCTTACTAACCAGAATGCCTCCAGTTCAGTAAGATCCAACATCTTGTTGGGTGATCGGAATGCCTCCGACTCATCAGTTTTATTCAAGATACCATGATAATCCAGAATGCCTCCAAATCTATCATGTACCTGCCTTATTTCAATCTACCCGTCATAACTATTACATGTGACTGTATGTCACATCTATCATCAATGCCATAAGGCCATCATACAATCTATCCACATGCTAATCTTAACTAGCACACATAATCGGATCAACTAATCTCGTTATTAGTGATCACATATTATAAAAGTACACTCTTTTACGTCATATCAATAATTAGTTATTAATTACTTTTCATTAACATGATCTCTTTCAAAATCATCAATCACTTTAGACATACTTAGATGTCTACTATTTATCACTTTCTCATCTTTTCAATCATTCTTTATTAAAAATTATTTATTAATAAAGACTCACAAAACATCATATATATTTTAAAAGAAACATTTGCTATGTACCCAGTTTTAAAAGTCTCATGTACTCACCTTAGCCAAGCTAACTCCAAATCGTGTCTAATAGCACGAATCCTTGCTTTCCAACTTGTGAAATGTCACCAATCTTTAGGCCTTCTTGACCTATCATCCATATCATCATATAATCTAGTTATTATCCATAACTAGCTACCAATAAACCCATAACAACATTCTTAACCACCAAGTTCATCCAACTTGGTGAAATCTCAAACCCTAGTTCAAGATTTCCATCAAAAATCCCAAATCCAACTTGTACACATCGATTACAAGTTTACAATGAGTGTTCTACACCCATAATTAGTCATCTTCCCCAAAGATGACATGGATGGTTCCCCAAACCACCATTTCTACCCATACAAGGTTCATAACTAACTAGATAACATCAACAATCAAGAAATCTTACCTTTGATGTTTAGATCCTTCAAGATGGATGAAGATTTGAGCAAGGAATCACCAAAATCGCCCCTTCTCTCTCTAAAATCGGCTGCACCACAACTTGGGTGAAAAATGAGCAAACCCTAGCTCAAACCCGATTTTATTCTGCTCGTCCATAGTTCGCGATCGCGAACACAACTTCGCGTCGCGAAGTTCCCGCCTCGAGCCCACTTCGCGATCGGTAACTGGTCGGGAACTCTTCACGTCCGATCACCAAATTTCCTGCCTCGAGTTCACGATCGCTAACCGAAGTTCGCGTCGCGAACTCCTCAGGTAGTCCAGGCTGCACTTTTTCATCTTTATCTCAACCCGGTTTCGCCCATAACTTTCTCATACGGTGTCCAAATGACCCGAAACCAATTCCTACGGTTCTGAAATGAATTATCCTTATTTATCATATTTTTCCCATATTTTATTTTATTAAAAATTTCGGGTCGTTACATCAAAGAACCATCAAAGAAATCTATATATCACGGTAATTTCTTTATTATTATTACAGCACCTAATGATTCTTTAAGTCAAAGAAAAAGGAAAAGGTTAATTCGGTTGATCATTATCTTGATATTCAAATCTAAAGCATTCAGTGGATCTTTAAGTCAAGTTTGTCTGGAAACTTTTGGATTTTTGGAATTCCATATACTACCTATCAATGTAATAAGTTTATTGTTGATCACATAAATTTCAATTTTACTACTAATCAGTAGTAAAATAAGGAAATTAGCTTATTCGATATTACTACTGATCTTATGTGTTCAAATTTACTACTGACGTTGCATACAATAATAAAAACGATCATCAGCATTAACCGTTGTGATGTCAGTAGTACGCAATCATCAAAACTAAACGGGAAGTACGCAAGTTTAATTTTTTTGGAGTTACTACTGATCACTTTGTACTGATCACTTTACTACTGCTGTAAATTTTTCTACTGATCATTCATGTTTTTACTACTGATCACCTCCAAAATTACTACTGATCAGTAGTAAATGAAGAAAGTAGTGTTCAAATTTTTGCTAATGATCCTCATGGGTACAAATTTAGTACTGAGTTCTTCCTCATAACCGATACATCATATTTTGGAAAACATGACACACACCATGTCCGTTCCATAATATGGTTTATTGATAGTATCCGGTTTAATCACTTGTTAGTATTTATTCTCGATAAAAAGAGGATGAAAATAACTAGTGATATTAATGTGAAACGAATCACATTATTCACACACACAGGTTGAAGGCTTGATGAAGATAAAGGAAGAAAGTTTATTTGTTACACATTTGATCTTCATTAGTCAATTACAGAAGAAGGTTTATTTAATTTTGTTTGAAGAAGAAGTGGAAAGTCTTACTACATAAGATGTTATGTATTGATGTAACTGCAATTCAACAGAATCTTAACGAAAAGATCTGTTGAAGGCAAGAATGTTCATCATACAAGATATGATGTTGTTGATTACTTGATTTAGACGGGATGTGATGCATAGTTTGAATTTCTACTTCAACTTCAAATAGAAGATGATTTATTTTCAATGTAATTGATATAGCCTCGAAGACACAAGAATGATAGAACACTTTCAGGGGAAGAAAAAGTGTTGATCATTCAAGGGGAAGTTCAAGTTTCAGATTTGTATTTGATTATGTCAAAAAGGGGAAGAGACTTGAAGATTCCAAGCTAATTTTATAAGTTTTGTCAAATCAAATAGGGGAAGATTGTTAGGAATATTCTAGATAATATTCATTTAGATTTGATGTGTCAAAACTTGGAAACTACAAGGACCTAAATCGTTGATATGGAATTCAAGATTTGAATGAAGATTTAGGAGATAATGATAAATGTAAAGCTCCTGCTAGTTGGTTTGGAGGTGTCGGTTTGATTCAACATATTTTTTACAATATTTTCTACTTGATCAGTAGAAACTATCGAGACTAGTACAAATGAAATATTTTACAATATTTTTTAAAATTTGCTCTCACCATCAATTCAACCGTAAAGCTCCTGCTAGTTGGTTTGGAGGTGTCGGTTTGATTTTGGGGTGTGGCGATGAGCGGAGAAGAAAATAAGGCGTGCCCAATGTATTTTAGAGGTGTCGGTTTGATTTTGGGGTGTGGCGATGAGCGGAGAAGAAATTAAGGCGTGCCCAATGTATTTTAACAAGTTATTTGGTATTTTGTACAAGTGTATATATTATAATAGTGGAGCTCGAAAAATTGAAAACAAGGGCATTGATGACATGAGTAAGTGAGTTGAATGTCAGTTGAAATGTGAGCTGATATAACACTAATTTGATAAAAACTGAAGTGTCAGTTGTCGTCGCTGTTGGAAGTGGTAAGTTTATTTGCCGATGATGATGGAGTTTCCTGAGGTGATGTTCGGCTTGCGTTTGTGCGAGATCAAAAACGCCTAAAACCCAAGCGAAAGTTTAATGTGATTTGTTGAATGCTTGTATATCGAATTACTAGCTTCATAACCCGCCCATCGGGCGGGTATGCTTCAAAATTTATTATGTAGAAAAATCCCAAACAAAAAGAATAATAATATTAAAAATGACATAATAATGTTGTAGCTATAATGATGAATTGGTAGAGTAATCTATACATAAAAAATTGTTACATACTATTCTACAAACGAAATAAGACTTCTTTGTAAACTACATTTGCTGTCGAATTAGTGTAATTCCCATCGATGTCACAACAAATGACCTTCAATCCCTTCTTGTTCTTAACTCGTGATACTGCCACATAAAGCTGGCCATGCGAGAATACTGGTTTTTGCAGAAACAACCCAACCTGAGACAACGTCTGGCCTTGACTTTTGTTAATGGTCATAGCAAAGCATACCTGAACAGGAAATTGCCTCCGATTTAGTTTGAAAGGCATTTTGTTGTCTGAAGGGCTAATGAACATTCTAGGGATAGCGCAAATTGTGCCCACCCTGCCGCCAGATATGATTTTACCCTCGATTATATTTACCCCCATTCGTAAAATCTGAAGTCTGGTCCCGTTGCACAATCCAGCTTTCTGATCAATATTCCGCATACACATGACCGGAGCGCCAATCTTTAACTTCAGGAGATGCTGCGGGACACCTGACATTTTTATGCTGTTCAAGAAGTCGGAGGTGTAAAGATCAAGGTTAAACATAGTATCATCTTCATCTGCAGCCGAAACCGAGTCCGATGACTCGTACTCCTTTACTTCTCCAGGAATTAATGACAGCATACGTTCGTTTATGAGGTCAACCATTTCATGCGTGGGAGCAAGAATGGCTCTATCTTGAAAAAAGTTGGGCTGCCATAGATTATGTTGCAACTGAGGGTATGTTTCTGCAATAATAGCCCCAACGTTATCATCAGATGCTGGAATCAGCATGTTATCAGGGAACTCTACTGAGGAGTCACCATCGTTTTCCCCACCTGTGTTTAGATCATAAATAAAAAATTCATATAAGTAATAAAGTGTAATGCTACGGTTTATAAAAAATTACAGATAGGTTAAATACATACCTATAGTGCCGTTGCCAATATCGAGTATCCAATCTGCAAACTCCTTTATTTCTTTTCTTTCAACCTCAGATGCTCCCGAACCAAGCCTCATGTTTACTGTTAATTTCAAGACAGTGCAGTGGTCCCAAAGATATGAAGCATTGATAGTCGAATGTACCACGTCTTGCCTAGAGCCGTTTGGAATAACAGGAAGAATCTGCCGAAAATCACCACCAAACAAAACAACTTTTCCACCAAATACAGATTTTGATGGTGTCGATGGGTCCTGCCTGCATATGTCTCTCAGTGTTCTATCAAACGCCTCGAAACAATACCTGTTAATCATTGGTGCCTCGTCCCAGATAATCAGCTTGGCTTTTCGTATCAACTCAGCAAGGTCACCGTCAGATGATATGTGGCACAACGAATCTTCCACCACATTAATAGGAATTGCAAACCTGAACAGGGTACAAAATAAGCAATTTATATAAAAAGTGTAAAAATTAAATATTAAATGTGTTTTGTTCTAGTATAATAAGTAGGCGCATACCTGGAATGAGCCGTCCTGCCACCGTCCAACAAAAGGGCCGCAATACCACTTGATGCAACATTCAATACTATTGACCCTTGGGAACGTAATGCAGCAGACATAGTTTTGTATAGGTAAGTCTTCCCAGTACCGCCGTAACCATATACGAAGAACATTCCGCCCTTTTGATTATTAACTGCGTCCATGAGTGTTCTGTAGATACGTTTCTGTTCTGACGTAAGGCTTGCATAAAGAGTTTGATGCTGCTCGCGGAGTTCGTCTGTGTTGTACGATTCCTCGTCATGTATTAACCGGTTGTAATTTTCCATCGTGTATTGTTCATCCGGATATGGCATGCTTGAAAAGGACTTCAAACTCTTGTTATTACAAAGCAACATGTGTTCTATATACGTAAGACATATATTCATCCTCTGTGTGTCAGAAAGTTGTAAATCTGCATTAATAAACGATAAGATTGTCAAACAATAAAATAAAATAATTAATCAAAATGTAGTAATTAAATTGAGTGAGTTGTTTTTTATTATTACCTGGATCGTTAAGCTTCCTTCGTTCAACGGTTAAGACATCCTCTGCCAAAACATGCCAAGTTTTTTCCCAGATAAACTCGGGTCGAGACATACTATCAGTCATGAGTAGCATGACAAAGAAAGAACGCAGATAATCACCCATTCCCCAAAAACTTGCTTCCAACAACCCATCAATGTACTCCTTGTCGTCCTGTAGTAGCCCACGGGCAAAACATGCATCTCTATATGACGGATAAATAACACCGCGCCATTCCCTCAGATCATCCCAGGTCCTCGGACCTTCCACCTTGTTTAGTAATACACGTAAATAATAAAGTTCACCCCATGAGGGCGGGACATGATGTATACGGCCTAGTGTGTTTCCTCTTTGTCTTCTGTTCCAAATGCGTTGCTGCTGATTCCAGACGTAAGACTGGGGGATCTCAACATACAGGAGTTTACGGGCGTCTAGATCTCTCTCGTTTAGTTGCATCCACGCTATAAACTTTGTTTCGTTCACAGATGACTTATCTAACGCGTAATCAATACTCTCCCTCGCATCAAATATTACAGGCTGTTCATTCTCTAAATGGAAAGGCAACCGTTCGACTGAAGGAGTCCTTTTATGAATATCAAACTGAAATATACGCCAGGTTGCCTCACAGGCTGAAAGATACCTACAATCATAATAATCTTTTATTTCGTCGATCTCTTCGCCCTCCACAGCAACGGTAACTCTGTCTGGTCCTTTGTTCACATACTTAAAAAGATATTTTATCGAACCGACTTGGTTGCACCATTCTACGTTTATATGAGACTGGTACTTCCTCAGCAAACCTGGATTGTAGGGCACGACATAACCATTATGCAAATCTATTCCACTTTTCCGTACAGTATTTCCGTCGTTTCTCCTCCTATAGATTGCGTATCCATTGTCATCGATGATAGTTGCCTCGTTAAACTGTTTTGGGAATTTTTTAGTACATTTGAAATTGACAGTGCAAGGGCATCTTGGGTTTTCAGCACCGCACGGGCCATGCATCATCTGATCGGTGACTATCTGGTACAATTCCGGATCCTGTTCTTTGTCGGGTATCTCTGCTGATATAAATTCATCTATTTTTGACGCAGCAGTTATCTTGTCTCGTGCCTCGAGCCACAGTAAAATGTGGCAATGTGGAAGACCCCTCTTTTGGAACTCAATGGTGTAAACAACTACGAATTAGAATAAATTTAAATAAATTAAATCATTCTATCTTAAGTTTATACGTTTAATTATAAACTGAAAGTATATGTGTTGTAAGTTTACCTCCTTTTACGTTGCCGAAAGTATGATTTTCTTTGAAATCTTTTAGGAGGCAGTCTAATTTGATTTTGAACACTCTAGATAGAATATCGGGACGATCTTCTGATTTCAAACCTTTCTTGGCCATTTCACGCGCAATCTCAGGCCAATTAGGGTTACACGTGAAGGTTATGAATAAATCAGGATAACCGTAAAACTTGCATATCGTCATGGCGTCTAAATAATTCTGCATCATATACCTCGGACTGCCTGTAAATGACGACGGTAGCACGTACTTCTTACCCCGTAATACATTACCATTATCTTGACTTTGGGCGGATATGGTAGCCAATCTTGCATACGTCTCAGTTCTTAAATCTTTTTGCTGCGTTTTAATGTATCTCATCCTCTCAGCCTCAACCATTGTCTGTCCATCGGTACAAAATTGCTGTAACAATCGCCTACCACTGAGTATCATGGAGAACTGATTTCTCCTGTCTTGCAATCTATAAGCAAACCACTCCCTCATTGACACTCGGGTGCCTTTATTTTTTTCGTTAAAATCAGTAACGCCTTGGTGGTAGACATCAGTACGGTACCCATCTTCCGCATACGGGAAAAATAAAGGGTAATGCAAAGCTAGGTAGAGTACGTGCAGCTCGCTGATTTTTTTTAGTTTCCCGTTTTGCCTGTGGACGACAATATCCCTAGGATTTGCTGTATCTTCGAAATCACCAACAATCAAAGCTGCTACTTCGGAAGAAGTTGGTAGATTGTAGTTCCTACCGTCTCGTGACCTGCTTCCAATAAGTCTGAGCTTAATATTACTGTCATTTGAAGATCTTATCGATCGGGCGGCCATTCGAAACTTCTCAACCAACGGATTGATTGAATCAAGCATGTCTCTTAGCTGGGTCGTAAGCTCAACGTCTATCTCATTAGTAGATGTTGATGCGCATCTGCGGTTGCTGTAACGAAAAATATATATTTTTAAATAAGTTAACTAATGAAAATGTAAATAATAAAATATAAAATGAAAGCACATTGTTAACTAATTAGATTGTTACCTAACAGCTTGTATCCGGTTTTGAATCTCGTTTTCCGTGTCATATATATAAAGCTGACAGAATTTAGGACGGTTCCCTGGTTCGGGCATCAAATCTCCCAATCTATGTGGATTTTCCCCATTTATCCTGAAGCAGTATGGGCCACGTCCATTGTTAACAGTCTCGTCTTGCTTCCCACCCATAGAAGTGAAAGCGAACATCAAATTATATCGCCGTATGTTGGCCAAAAAAGAAGCGCTCTTAGGGTGTTGTTTGGTAATAAGGTCTTTCAACAATTTTGGTGGTTCGATCATGTCAACAGGCAGCTTAACCTTACCCCTAATACAACAAATTGAGTATGAGTGGGGGTTTGTAGGTGAACGTCCGCGGTCCTTCTCATGTTTCCAAACCATAGCGCCACAAGACGCGCATTCGAAAACAGGATCTCCATGGTCAATGTATTCTACAAAAAATGATTAAAATTATGAGTAACAACCTTATGATGTAAAAAACCTATTGTATAAAATATAAAATTATTAACGGTATAACTTCTTACCGTTTGAAATTCCAACAAATGCATGTGTTGGTAGCTCAGATTCATCTTCTTGGTGAGGGGTGGTAAAGTTCAAACCACGTGATATTCTTGGACGCGCCGTTTTTCCTTTTTTGGTAGTATTTTTTCCCTTTGTATTTGAACAATCGCCTATTAGACATCATGAGGGGCAAACAATTATTCAATTAAGAGTATAAAGGTGTAAATATATTGTAAATATTGCAAACCTTCTTCAATTAAATTAAAACTTATGGGTTTATTGATGTTGAACCTTGAAGTCTTGTTGGTCAACACTGCACTTACTGATTTAAAATATAAGGTGTAAATAAATTATATCATATGAATATAAGAGAACAAATTACTTTAGAAATTAAATATTTTTTCCAAATACCGTTTGTTTTGATGACTGGACTGTTTGTAGTTGTATGAGTTGAAAACTGTACAAATGGTGTTTGGGTTGGTGGTGGTGTTGGGAAATAATATATCGGAGTTCCGGTACTTCGATAAAAATTATATAACGGCGGACCTAAGTAAAGTAATTAATAACACAAAATTTAACATGATATGATAGGTAATATAATTTTTTATAATAAATTTCAAGTAAAAATTTGTTATTCAATATCCTTACATGATAATTGACCAATACGTGGAGCTATCATAGGCATTGGTGATATAAATGATGGGCCTGCTAAATATTAAAAATATAAAAAAAACGTACATAATACGTTGTAAATTTTTAGTAATTGTAATTATGTAATTTGATACCTTTTGATTGTTTGTGGGTAAGGGGTGTCAAATTTTTTGTCGGCCTTCCAGGACGCCGTTTAGTTCTATCACCTATCAAACATATTTTACATAATTATTAAAAAAAAAGTTAGTATGTTATAAATAAAATAAAATACTAAGCATATTTATGTTTTTAAAGATAAAAAACATTACATACTTTCATTAAGCTGCATAATTGGTTTTCTTGCGGATGGTCTTCCTCGTTTCCTAACCACATTTGGGAACTCATTTTGCGAGGCTTATAGTACAAAAGGAGTAAAAGTTAGTAAAATAATTTAATCAAATGGTGTGTTGGACGAAGAGCAATTACCACATAATTCAGCATTATCTACGATACGGTTTATGTTTTCTGGATTATTGTCGTTGTTTTCTACTGTGATTTTTCTTTTTCCTCCTTTTGTTTCTTTATTATCTACCATTGTTTGAGAAGTGTTGAAAATAGATCCACTAATATAATATTTCCTTATACAATATCTGTAGAAAAAAAATATATATAAAAAAATGTGATAATGAAGCTAAGCCCAATAAAAAAATGAGAATCTGTATATTCTCAAAAAACATCGGCCCAATAAATTCAAGTTTAAGCTAAGCCCATTTTTAGCTACATTCATTGTCCGGCCCAAATATAAATTGCTTAACCCATTGTTTGCGCATACTGATTAAACATTTCCCAATCAATGAAAACAAATTGACGCAGAGGATTCGGTGACATTTATACGGAGGTTTCTTATTACCGTAAATTGAAAGCATAAACTGTAAATCGAAGTATATTGAAGGGATACCTTGGAGATTGGACAATAGCACGGGCCTTTGATATGGTTTTTCCTGCTTGATTCGGATGCTAATCAGAAACCCTAGAACGGTAAATTTTCGAATTAAACATTTGGGTATTGAAAACAGTTATTAATTCGTTATTCTGAACATACACTTCTGAGCAGAAAGTTATTAAATCGGTTTATGAGTTGTACAGAATGTTGAGTAATTACAAAAGTATTATTTCAACAGTTTATTTTCGTGAACAAATAGAGTTAATTGTTTACTGTTATT
The DNA here is from genome assembly GCA_963853835.1 of Calendula officinalis. Lineage (NCBI taxonomy): Eukaryota > Viridiplantae > Streptophyta > Magnoliopsida > Asterales > Asteraceae > Calendula > Calendula officinalis. The sequence goes on from OY970822.1 coordinate 17,801,232, forward strand.
GTATAATATATAAAAAAATTAAACGAACCTCTGGTAATTCTGCAGTTTTCATGGACTGTTTTGCTGGAAAATTCGGTATGAAGTTGCTGTAATTTCGGTTATGTGGATGTCATAAAGAGGATCAATAACAGGATTTATATAGTGAATGTTTCACATAGGTAAGTTATATCTTTCCATAATTTTAGGTAATTTTAGTTGTAATTTCCACTATCCGAAATATGGTATTTAAAATCAAAATTTTGATTACCAAATTTGTTTTCCTTAAATAGCTTCAATAATATAGGTTTTTCCATATACACTACATATTTATATTTATACTTATCATAAAATTTCGGTAGATCATGATCATTATATGGATAGACCTTTTCAAATTGCAGGAGATTAAATTCAATTTGGAAACCCAAGGAGCAGTAATCCGATTAATAGTGAAAGTTCATTATCACCTAAATCTTCTCAACGATCTACCTACATGTAGAATTGAAAGCATGGTCGAAGGAAGCACAACAACCACGAATGCTTCATGTTGTTTACCGTGTTGGCGATTTGGACCGAACAATAAAGTAATGTTTTTAATTGCTTGAAAATTTCTTAATAGTTGAATATGAGTTAAATTAAATAAATGAATAAATACTTGTGCAGGTTCTATACAGAGTGTTTGGGGATGAAGTTGTTGAGAAAAAGAGACATACCTGAGGAGAGATACACCAATGCATTTCTTGGATATGGACCGGAAGATTCTCACTTTGTTATTGAACTCACTTACAGTAAATAAACTACTGTATTTTTAATATTAAATTTATTTAAGCTGGATGGTAGTCCTATATTTAAGCTTTATAATATTAAATTTATGGAATGATATGCATATAGTTAGTTCTTAATGCCTTTAGTTATATATATTCTTTAACCTTGACTAACTTTCATTCATTATGCCACAGATTATGGAGTTGACAAATACGACATTGGGACTGCATTTGGTCATTTTGGCATTGCTGTTGTTGATGTGAGTTTAACTTACACCATCTTGTTGTTTGACGATTTCTCCAATAAAGACATTTTAGTGAAATAAAAGTGGCTCTTTGTGACATAAAACTTAAAATATTTCAATTAAGTTAACATAAAATGATTATGTGATATTTAGTAATGCGAAATCAAATGATACTCAGATAATCAAATACTAAGTGTTTGACACTTTTTATTATTATTTAAGAAATTAATAGATAGATAATATATTCAGTTATTCACCAAATATGAAACTTTTGTGAAAAAATTAAGTGTTTTGTCTGTGTGTATGTGTGGCATAAGAGTGAAAATATTCCAAATTAGGTTTAAAAAAAAGTAAATAGGAAATGTTAATTTACCCTTAGATGATCAATTTTCTTGTGGCTGATATGAAATTGATTATTTGACCCTTAATCACCAAAAAGGACATTTTTGTTAAAAAAGTGGCTTTTTAGAAAAATATCTCAATTTCGGTAAAAGAAGGGTGAATAAGGTAATTTAATTTTACCGTTGGATGATCAGTTTTGTTGTGGCTGTATAAAACCTAATTATCTGCAGCAATGAACCCTAATCAGATGAAGCAAAATCTGTGTATCCAAATGTTAAAAACCAACTTGTCATAATAATCATTTTCACAACACAAATCCAAACACCCCATATTACCCTTGAATATTTAGTAATGCGAAATCCAAACACAGGATTCTAATAATTCATTCTCTAAATTTTCTGTGAGAACTGTTTTGTAATATAAAAAGAATTGAATATAAAAACCTAATCATAATATAAAAACCTAATCATAAACACTTTTTATTTTGTAATAAAACAACCTAATCATAATATGATAAGTTTAAGCAAATAATAAGTGTTCCAACAAAGCAAAAACAATTATGTCTAAAAACTAATAAAAATCATCAGATAATAGGGTATTAAAATAATGACCCAAAAACAGTATTGGTTTATGTGATGTCTCTCAATCTTCTGGTTCGATCTTGACCTGAACCAAGCCTTCCGAGCTTTTGTTATCCTTTTCACCTTCGGAATCAGTGTCAAGATCATCGAGATTAATAAAAACACGTCGTTTCTTATTAATCGAAGAACCGCTGCCAGAAGCTCCGTCACCAGAAGTAGGCGTTTGCATGTTTAGCACACGTTTCACGCTATCATTAGACATGTTAACCTTCTTTATCAAGTTAGAAGGCGTGTTGAAATCCTCCAATGGCTCATCCTCAGGCTGACAATAAACCATGTACAATATGTTTAATTAAAATTTTTATTCTATTAAAATTTAAAGTGTAATATGCAAAAAACCTCATCAACAACATCAGCCACTACACGATCTTCAATAAAATTCTTTTTGAAATGCTTTATGAGTTGAGGATCATCCGACATACCATCACATCGGTAAGTGTGGTTATCTTTTCCATGGTTCTCTTTAGAATACCACAATTTGAACAGTAATTTTTTACCGATAATTCTATTGAGCTCATCGGGGTAGTATTTGGAAGGATCCTTTCCGTATTTGTCAATTAAGTCCCACACGGTAAGGCCGGTCAATTTGTGAACAGAGCTGTTGAAAAACACAACTTGTGCCGTACCACTCTCATTATGACTGTAACAACGACCCTAAACCTGTTAATCAAAAAGTTTTATAGGTATTACATTTTTTATAAACATAGCATTATAAAACGAACTAATAATTATTCGTCATTTTAGTGAAATATTACCTTGAAACGCTTTGTACTGACCCACAGTTGTCGCATTCGTAAGTAGTATGGCGATTATTCATTGATTTTACCTTCATTTTTTTGGTGCAATCCTTGCATGCTATATAGGCCCATCCCATTTGTTCGTGTACACAATGAATTGTTGCAAAGACGATGCAATGGGAATCCTACATATTTGTATTTAACGTCAAATGAAAATTTAAAAAATCATAAAGTAGTTAAAAGGTATTATTTTATTAGAAATTAGAATATAGTTTACATACCTGTTGAACTTGACGAATATCACCCACCATGCTTTTAACCGAACCATTAAAGAAATCGGATACGGTAACCACTTTAGCTTCAGGTGTGAAGAACTCAATTTTGAATTGGTTTGGATCATAATCCTCTTGCTTTTCGGCCCTGAGATATAATAATGATTTAGGAATTAAATTTTAAATAATTATTCAGCAGTGTTATATCTTATTTCTATTAATAAATGTTACTCACTCTGTTTTAAATGCAATTATAACTGGGTGATTTTGATCAATAATGATCTTTGATCCGAACAAAGCATTATGTACAGCCGGTGCCTCTGCATTTTGCGTGTAACAAAACAAATTAAAAAACAATAAAATAAATATTAGGGATTTAAGTCATACCTTTAAAGTACTTAACCTTGCCAAGCTGTAGTAAGACGACAAAATGTCCAAATTTTTCTGGATCGGCTGCATAGTCATTCCACATTGTGGCCCAATCTTCCCAAAACGTTAAATCAAGTTGTTCTCCCCTGTAGTAATTATTTATGAAATTATTAATAAATTGCTAAACATATTTAAGTATGTAAGTAGTACGTACCTGTTATCCTCAATCACAACAGTACGTCGAAATTTCATACCACTTTGTGTGGCTATCTTTACAATCTCCATAATCACCACAACAGATCCAATAACATCTTAAACATATAAAAAGATTTAAAATCAGTATGTTTAAATAAATATATATCAATGCGAACATTAAAAGTGTAATGAAGCTAATTTATTAAAATAGTACGTACCAACAGCGTCTTTTTCAGCATAAGTACGATCTGCCGACTTAATCTCAGTATAAGGTTCGAGTAGTAAACTATACAAATTGTCATCAACCTGATCAATTCGCGTAACGGTTGTGTTGAATCCAAATGCAAGTTTATATTTATGTGGTAACAAAGGGTAATTTCCACTATTCTGATAAATAGTGAAGTTTGAAATCTCATAACACTTTCCTTCCTCGAAAAGCGGCTCGAACTTATGCATGAACTCTTTTTTAATCCAAATTTGGATTCGATCATTCTGTAAAATTTCAAAATGTAAGTATCATTTATTTACATTAAAGGACCCAGTCAAACAATATAAACCTGATCATCATGCAGAACTAAGTCTAGAGAATATGGGTTATGCGGTTCGTTTTTACGGTGTGAATGCCACATTGAAAGGCATCTCCCACGAACAGATATGTTCCCTAACCCCGCATCAATCTTCGATATAGGTGTAATGATTTTCTGTTTGAAGGTTTCTGTTATAAAAATTTAGAAGTTAATGGTCACTTTTATATAAAATAATAATTAAACAATGTATTTGTATTTAATTTATTTACCTTGCGATGTTTCCATGTTAACAGGACTTTGTGTTGAATTTTCAGTGTGACGGAATCTCCGGGACCCTATTGATATACCCGAACTTGCCAAGCGTCTCATATTTCCTCCAGATGAATTTGGTGTTTTTTGGTAGTTCAGCTTTGCTTTTCCTTTGTCGGTGTTGGTATTCATACTGAAGATTCAAAGATAGTTGAGGTTAGTTTCTGTACACTTAATTACTGTTTCCTATGTGAAAATGGCTTATAACAGTTTCCTAATGTGTGGTTAAATAAATTGACAAAACTGTTAAAACAGTAAATTTATAAAAATTTATACTAAATATGTATATTAAACTGTTTTATTAACTGTTTGACCATTAAATCGTGAAATAAGTGTACAATACATGTTGTTCGGATTTTTTAAAAATACAGTAAATGAAACAGATTACTAAAAAATATATCCTACGAAATTTGGTTTTAAACGACGGAATTTAATTCTTAAAATTAAATAGTCAAACAGTGTACTGATTAATAGTCAAACATTAATAATTTAATGTTAGTTTGACTATTAAAAGTCAAACAGTATAAATCGTGAAAACAGTGTACAATACATGCTGTTCGGTTTTATCAAAAGGGTTCTTTAAACAACTAAATAATGACATTTAATTTTTGTTTAATAAATTTTTCAGTCATCGAAAACAGTTTCCTAATGCGTGCTAAAATAAACTGACCAAATACAAATCATGTTTATAGTAATATCATACCAAATACAAAAAGTAATTTTTTAATGTCTTTCAAAGTAATATCATAGCCAAAGGGTATACTACACTGTTATAATCCTATTTAATAATTACACTGTATAAAGACTGTATAAGTAAATTACACTGTATAAAGACTGTTATTTAAAAAAATCCATTTAATAATTATTTTATTGTAAGAACAGAACCTTTTATATGGTAGTTTGAATTTTTTAGTCAAACAGTGTTAAGTTTTTATTTTCTGTCAAACAGTGTTAATTTTTTAGTCAAACAGTGTTAAGTTTTTAATTAAATAATGTTTTTAATTAAATAATGTTTTTAATTTAACAGAAAATAATGTTTGACCTTTTAGATAATGTTTACATACACGTTTTAATTATATTTCGGTTTACATACACTATATTTTTGTAATTATACACACTAAAATTTCTTTAAAGCAATGGCTTCAAAATATATTTCGATCACATATTCAATCTGTTTCTTTAAAGCAGTAAAACTGCATAATTTATTTTCTGTTAAATAAAAAACAATGGCTTCAAAATATAGTGTATGTAAACCGAAATATAATTACAAATTTTATTGTGTATAATAATTAGTGTATGTAAACCGAATATGTGATTGAAGATGTTTTTTAAAAACTTTTGAATAAAAACATTAACTTTAGTATCAGACCGTATGATAATAAAAATATATGGTTTAGCAATTACCTTAAACACGTTGAAGATCTTGTTGACCAAAACCAATAAAGTTAACCTGCAAGATGATGAACTAAACTTAAAATCGATGGCTGCAACTGATTGTGTGCCTACGTATGCAGGGGTGTGATAAAGACCTTATATAGCAGTGGATGGACGAATCAAGATTAAAATCCGGTATGTGATTATAATTGCTTATAATTGAAAAAGATAATGTAGGATCTTAAACGTGTTTAAGGTAATCACAATTGTTTAAAATCCGGTATGTGATTAGTTTTTGGAATAGATAAAATCCGGTATGTGATTATAATTGCTTATAATTGAAAAAGATAATGTAGGATCTTAAACGTGTTTAAGGTAATCACAATTGTTTAAAATCCGGTATGTGATTAGTTTTTGGAATAGATCGGTTTGACATTTAAATTAAAAGATATCCTTATTTGTTTGTATAGGATCCGGCTTGACATTTAAATGATGATATCTTTGAGCGAGAATTTTGACAATTCCGTATTTGTTTGCTTAAAATTCGGTATTATCTTTAATGTTAGTTTGGACGTGAATTTTGTAGCTGTTGAAGGGACGTGATTTTTGTAGCTGTTGAAGGGTTGTACACGTGAATTTTATGGTAATGTTGATTTTTAAAATCATGCAGGATATGGTATTTATAATTTGTTCCTTTTTTGTTCAATTAAATTAAAAGATATCCTTATTTGTTTGCATAGGATCCGGCTTGACATTTAAATGATGATATCTTTCATCGAAATTCCTTATCGAAATTCCTTATTTGTTTGCTATTTCATCGAAATTCCTTATCATAGAAATTCCTTATCGAAATTCCTTATTTGTTTGCTGAAATTCCTTATTTGTTTGCTGAAATTCCTTATTTGTTTGCTTAAAATTTGGTTTTATCCTTAATGTTAGTTTAGACGTGTTAGTTTGGACGTGACACGTGGACCAGTAAAAGAATTTAACGTGGCATTTCTGGCCAATGAGGAGCGTGCGTGGTGCATATGTGGCAAAAGATCATCAAGTGTAGTCTCATATATAGGGTAGGATGTGGTTGGTGAAAGGATATAACATATTATGGTCTCCTTTGGGCCTTTTCATAAAAGCCCGCAAGCCTGGCTCATTTGGCCCAAAATCAATGGACCCAAGGCCGGTGAACCTATAGTCCAAAGTCACATTTGTGGTTGCTCTTTCTAGAAATATTGCGTACAACATACACAGTATTACATTTGGCATCTCCATGACTCCATGTTCTATGCATGTGACCATGATGTTTCAAGTTTATGCACAAAAAGCAGTATATTTAATGTGCCAGTATCATGCACATGATCCAACAAACTCTCAGTTATCTAATAATCCGAAACCAATACAATTTCATAGTGAATTTGAAAGTAGACAAACAAGAAGAGATGCCATGAAAGCAACATCTTTTTGGTTAACGGCAATTCCAAATAATTTACTTTTACCGAAACTGACTTTTATCCTTAAAAGCCATATGAAAGCATAATCATTTGTTTTATGAGAAGTGGTATTGATTCTTGCTACTTGTTCCTACTAAGATAGGTGCCAAATTTACAGGATGATACGAGGAAAGAAAATTAATGAATTGCTAGTAAATTACACATGTCAAGTTTAGGATATAAAGAAATATATTATTTCTTATATTAATGATTTTAAATAATGAATTTTATATTTGGTTGTTATCACTTTAGGTAAGTGGATTATTTAAATTGTATTTCTATATTGAGGAGAATTTTATATGCTTTTTTTCAGAAACAGCTTTTAACATGTACACTTAAAAATACGTTAAAACACTTATATTATTATAGAATGATTGTGTTTTTAACAAAGCTAACCCCATCTTATAGATTTTGATAGGTTGTGATAGATAAACTACAACTTTTAATGAATACATTATAGTTATTGATTTAAATGGTTGTACAGTAAATTGTAAAATTTGTATATGTGGTATAGATTAAAGACTGTAATATAAAAATAAATTCTCTTTATATTAAACGTGTTCTTGTTTTTTCCTTTCTCGCTAGATCTTTGTTTCTTAGCTGAGAACGAGAGATTAAAAAGTAGTTGTTATTTAGTGACTACTTGGCAAAAATTAACAAATTTAAAATTGTTATTAATACATCTACTTATTAAAAAACTAGGTTATGACCCGTGAAAAATCACGGTCTGTAAATAATTTTACTCGTTTATAATTTTTATAAAATACAAAAATTTGTCACTAATTGCATTATTATAAGTTATAACCCCTGAAAATTCACGAGTTGTTGTTAGGCGTAAGCTTTATATAATATAAATTTGATTCGTTATACTTTATGTTTGATCAATAAGACATAAATATTCGATAAGCAATTAGAGTACATCATGAGTATTTGAAATATGCAACCATCTGTGTGTTTAATCTGTCTTGAAAAGTTTAACAATATCCTTCTAGCCGAGGCAGATTCTTATAATTCCAATTATAATTATGAATACATAATGAAAGAATAATTTGACATACACTTACACAAGCTGGTTGTTTGGCTTGCCAAATTAGGCATCAAAGAACTACATGTCGGAAAATTTCCTTAATCAGCTTTAACATATATATATATATGCAGGGGTGATTTTCAGGCTCAATGGTTTCATCATTTCGTCTTCGAAAAATTGTCCTGCAGAATTTAGTAATTATTCATCATTTAGTAATAAAATAGTAATAACTTGTTGTCTCATTGCTTCTACTGCTACCAAAGCAGTGAATCCTCAAAGACAGAAAAATTTTCAATTTATACATCAATCAAATTTCAGAGAAAAAAGGCACAAATATCTGTTCATTTTGATGATAATATGTATAGGCAACCACTGCAATACAAATTAAATTTATATGGATTAAGGAACTTATGTTAATTAATAAACACTTTTCTATTTCCAACCAGTATTGTTGGTTCTTTCACTATTTCCTTTAAGAAATCAGCATCTCTCCAAAGTCCAAACTAACGCTTTGATACGAACCGGTAACTTAAACACACACGAATATAACGATAATCGAATGCTCTTATTTGATAATCCCGGAATTGAAGGCCCGGGTGTCTCCCTAATAAAACAGTAAAAATAATATCAACACTCTCTTTTCTCGATGCTTCAAAGAGGGGGGCGGCCAGCTCTTTAAATAAATCCTAAACCAACAAACCTAATCCTAAAAGGAAACCAATTAAAAATAAGATAAATCCTATATATAATAATATCCTAATATAATAATACTTATCAAAATCCCATGGTGGAATTAGGATCGTATCATGCTTCATAATCAATGAGTGCTTTTTTCACTCCATATTAACCCAAGTAAATCTGCAACATAAACATAGAACTTTTTAGTTAATTCAAGTATATTGTTCCTATACATATAATATGAAAAAAATCAGAAATATTATCAATAATTATAAATAGCTTTTGTTAAATAACGGGTTATAACCTAGTAACGCTATATGTAAAGCGAAATAACTACCTGCTCGGCACGAAGAGCACATTCTAAAGCATCGTCGTTTCTAAACTATATTTGACTTTGACCATCACTATTTGCCGGCATAATCGGTGTTCACTTTAATTTTGGGTAAATCAAAATGATGCCATTATTGCAGTCATTCTTGCAAATCAATGTATAACTGCAACCCAAAGTCTTCTCTCATCCTCGTACCTAAAAAGATTTTCAAAAAAGTCAAAAAATCAAGAATTTGTTTTGGGATAGTGAACATATGAGCCGAAACCTGTTGATCCAGTAGGTAGTAACCCAAATCACAAAATGATTCACAAGGCTAGTTTAAGTAGGAAGTTCGGTACATTAGGCATAATTTTGAATCACAAAGTTTGGCCAATATTTACTAAAAATAGATGTCCTTTGTAACGGACCACTGGTATGCCTAATGAAGTGATCAATTTGTTTCCAATAAATTGTGTTATTGTTTGATCGAAGATATCAAGTGTTGTTTAATCATGCCATATAGAGTCAAAATGTACGCCCTTTTTGTTAAAACAATGTACTGTTTTAATGTTTTTCTAAATGTTTTGTTCACCATGTAGGTTTTCATTTAATGTTGTACTTATACACATCATCCTTGGTAGATGTAGATAACCTGTAAATATGTAATGCACCTCTTTACGTGATAATGCTGTTACTGCAGAGAACACCCACTCAATCTACAGATTCAAATTGATTAAATAACTATCTAATATCAAATTGCTTGTCGGTTTGTAACATAAATTCATTAAGTGATTTACCTTTCTTTGACAGATGTAAGCTTGAGAGTTGAGAGTTAACTACAATCCTGCTGTAACTGATAAAAAGATACTTCCATATTTTTTGTTAAAAAAGAATCAATACCAAAAAGCGGCGGGCAACATAATACGGTACCACAATAATGTTTACTCAGCCAGAGTTAGCGTTTGACCCTACATAATAATTATAAGAATTTCATAATAATAATAATAGTTAACACTTATCATATGAGTATTTTCTTTCGATAATCATGATTATGTGCATTCTTGTAGTACATTAATAGGAGACACTTCAAGACCAGTGCTGCTTGTCTTGCCATTGAATCTGAGGAGAATATAAATATGTTAATATAATTTGTTATATATATGATTATTAAATATAAGATAACAAATTATATAATGCTTCTACAACATAAATTATGGAATTGATTCATTGAATTGTTACAAAATAATAAAATGATAAAGATTTAATAATAAATAATACAAATAAAACACTACATAAATCAATAAAAAAAGAGTCTAATATAACAATTATAAAAGCCAGGTTTAGGGTGTGTATGAAAGACATCATACCAATTTACAAATGTCCACATGCAACTGCAATATGTAATTGTCAATTTGATGATAATAACATCTCATAATACAAAATGTAGCCTTTTTATTGAGAAACTTTGATATAAACTTTACAGAGATTGATTTGTAACCAAAGATAAGTACAATGGTCAGTTTTGATTGTAAAACCTGAAGTGATTATTATTTATTCTCAATTTTCAGCAACTTTGACTTCAAAAGTCAAACATGGTACCTTTTCAACAAATTTGTTTGAAATTTCACCTTTTAAGTTAAGCAATTTAGGAGGTTATTTATGCATTTGAAAACCTATGGATGAATTTTAACCCGTTCAACCCATTTGACCCATTTTCTAATTAATTAAAATCCTTTAGGTGAAATTTCAAAATGAAAGACACAAACCCAGATGATGTAATCCAAAATTAGATCGATTGACATACATCGGCGGAAACAAAATTGGAGAAACTTTTAAGACATATGCAGAAGTAACGGATGCTACATTCATTCGGTTTTTACAACCAACTCTTCTGAATTGACATAGAAACACCATCAGTAAAATGGCATGCTTAAATTATAGTTACTGCTCATCGTACCAAATGGAAAATCGTACCTAAAAACCCTGAGTGGAGATTTGTGCGACAAGGTAACGGTTTGTATCATTTTTTGGTATGAAGAAGATGAAGAACCATGTGTGTGGAGAGAGACATGGGTTATGAAGTTGCCCTGGACTTTCAAATTTGAAATACATATCGTCTTCCACAAGATTAGGAAGTAAATGGCCATGATTACCGCATTAAATGAGGTTAAACCAAAAACCGTTATAAAAAATGCGTAAAAAAAAGAAAATTTAAATGGCTGGAATTAATAGTGGACTGCCACGTGTCATACTTGGCTCTAAAGGGGTCCATGTGGCCATCTACAAAAGCTTGTTTTATTATTATATAGATATTTCATTTGTATTTGGATTTATCAATAATTCATCTAGATCAGATCTGTGTAATATTAAATAAAGTTAAATTAAAGCATAAAAAAGTAATTTAAATGAAAATGACAGGCGGGCTTTTATATTATCTTTTTCAAATTTTATTTTTTTATGAAGCCGCCATGGTCAATAATCGTTTTTTATTATTGCTTACTTGGGGTGATTAGATATGTAAACGAACCGAACGTTTAACGAATCATTCGTGAACTGTCAGCGGGAGTTCGTTTATATTTGTTCGTTTAGTTAAACAAACGAACACAAACAATATTTTATGTTCGTTTAGTAAACAAACGACCACGAACAGAAGTCAAGTTCGTTTGATTAAGTACGTGACCACAAGCATGTGTTCGTTCTTTAACGTTTGTTATGTTTGGTCTTTAGTGTTTGTTAAGTTCGTTCGTGAACATTTGTTTATGTTTGTTTAAATTCGTTTGTTTTCAAGTTATATTTAAAATATTAATTGTAAATAAAAATAATTCTAATATAGAAGTAAAATAGATGCTGGTGATTTGTATCACCAATATTATTTAAGTGTAATGGGATAAACTTGTTGACTAAATGTAATCCTAATAAATATTAGACAAGTAAGGGTGGTACGGAGTGCACGCTTGTTTGAATTTGTTATGATTAAAATACACTGACTTAACGGGGGTTTAGGGGCAGCGCCCCCTATAACGGGGTGGTTCCAAGGGGCAGCGCCCCTAGCGGGGTCCCGGGCAGCGCCCCTGGTCGGGGTCCAAGGGGCAGAGCCCCTGGCTGGGGTCGGATAATATTCCTTAATAGAAAATGCATGGAAAATCCGAATTCGGATTCAAAAACCGGTTTTCCGACCCGTCGAATCAGACCCGAAACCGACCCGTATTTGAGCGGTTTTTAGCAGTTCCGAAACTGCTTTTGGCACTTTTCGGTGGTTTAGAGATTGCATGAATTTAGCATCGCTTTGGTCATTTCCTTCAATCTAACTGGTACGAAATTCTCTCAAAACACTCTCAATATTTTCTGTTCTTGAATTGTGATTTTATCCGATCGAAGATTTCGTAGTACCGACGAAATACTTTGATCTGAAAGTGTTTCACGACTTCACACTTTTCCAAGCAAATTGAAATCAGTACAAATTCTAACAATAGAGTATCATGCATTTAAATAATTTAAATACATAATACTCATTTGTTATTGTTTTATTAAAAAATATGTTCAAAAAAGAAATATAAGTGAAGAAAACTCTCGTTCTCTTTGCTCAAAAAAAGAAATATAAGTGAAGAAATAATGTTTTTCCTCCGATTTGTTCGTTTATGTTCATTTGTGTTTGTTTGTGTCCGTTATCCTTGTTCACAAGCAGTTCATGAACATTAAATTTTTATAACAAACGAACAGGAACACAAAATTGTGTTTTATAAGTGTTCACGAATCGTTCGTGAACATGTTTTTTCCTTAACGAACGAGCACGAACAAAGCCTCATTCGTGTTCGTTTGGTTTGTTTACAAGCCTAGGGGTGATGTTTGATACCGTTTGAGATACTTTATCTATACTTATTCTTGTATAAGCTATTTAGATATTAATATATTAATTAAAAAAATTATCTATATAATCTACATACCATTATACCAACAACATTTAATCATACTTTCTGTTGAGTGGTGCTAACCACACATTATAATGAAATGCATTATAGCAATTTCATTCCGCAGCTCATTCTATTACAACATCCATTTCATTTATTTGTCATTACATTTCATCCAATCAAATTTACCATTAGGTCTGAAGTTAATTGATGATTATGTAAATCAAATACTTATGTGTTTGGAATGACTCCTTTAATTATGTAACGATACGTTTATAAGTTTTGCATCGACATATGTACATAACCAGTAGAGAGCTGTGTTAGAAGAAGAAATGGTTGGAGTAGATGCATTTCATCATGAAACAAACAGCAAAAGTAGCAAATTATACATAGATATATTTAGAATCGAACAGGATCATATCGGATCCTGGCCATTTATTTGTACAACTCTCAGAATCGAAACGATCTCACTTCTTCAAAACATACATACACACAAATTAAGTATCACCAACCTCTAGCTACTCCATGATCACTCTATCAACTTGTTCTGCAGTCAGTGGAAGCTGTACACGGAATTAATGTCATTAATTATGATGTGATGAGAATGAATAATTCAAATTAGAGAGATGTTACCTGAGAGACAAGGTTGGATGAATGATCGGAAGCAGCAAGGGCGTTATCTTTACATGTTGGAATGGTCTCAAACTGTGCAATGTCAAGGTTGACCGTGACAAGGCCAAGAGTGAAGGTCAAACTGCCACCGTTGACTTTGATTTCATCGATATTTAACCAAAAAAGAAAGGATTTGGCCTGAAGGCCTTTCAACTCGGTAATATGGCCGTAGCTGATCTTTCCGGTGATCTTAGTGTCGAAGTAAACGAGGTAATCGTACTGAACATAGCATGGCTTCTTAAGGTAGACGACAAAGGTAGAAGCTTCGTCGTTTGTAGTGTAGGATGTGACGGAATCAGGTAAGACACCTGGCGGAAGTCCAAATTGTGCGAGGATTTCATAGATTGTGGGTGCTGCAGAGGCTGAAGCCGCCAATGCGAGGAGGGCAATCAGGATGAGAGACACTTGGGAAGATGCCATGCTTAATTAATGTGTGTAACTTGTGAAGATCTGGAGATTGTATATATAGACAACAAAAGCTAAAAAAAAATACTCCCCACAAAAAATTTACACTTCTCACTAAACTTTTATCTTTACATTTCTCACATTTGATGGACCCCACATAATAAAATATTATTATTACTAAAACCTCACCATTAATATCCACTAACTATCTTTCTCTCTCCAATTCAATCTTATATTTTTAATCAAAAGTATTACTAGTGATCTCACCACTAACTATCACCTAAAATCTTGTACCCAAGAGATTTGTAAACTTCTTTGTGGGACGGAAGGAGTATATTATATAAATCAATAATCTATATTTAAGATATGTTTCTAATGGAACCAAAGGTATCAACCAAAAATAAAGTAAATATACTCATAACATTTAATAAAGATTAATACATTTTAAACTAACCCAACAGTAAATTATGTTATTATTATTATCTCTTCCGATATGCTTTCTCCGTTTCAAAATAAGTGATGTATTTTGGATTTTACGTTTTCTTCACTTATTTTGGATTTTACATTTTCTGAGGCAAAAAATTATAATAAAGGTTAAACTAAATTAGATAGTTAGTGAGTGATGGACTCCACATATCATGATTAAAATGAGTTTAATAACTTTTAAAAATAAAATAATGATAAATGAGTAATTTTACTTTATTAAAAAGGATAGTTAGTATATATAATCACATGTGATTATACAAAAATATCACATGTAATTAAGTATATAATCACATATTCACATGTGATTATTACATAATAATTTTTTTAATAAAAAACAATTTATAAAATAATAACTTATAAAAGATAAAAAAAAATATGGGTTTTGCTAACAAGTGCCCTTAGGGCAATTGTTAAGGGTAAGAATGTACAAGTCTTGAAACATAACTACCCCGTGACGGTTATGAAATTCAGGGGGCGGTTATTTTTTATGGTTAATCTACAATATAATAAATCTTCATTTTTTCCCTTAACCATTGCCCTAAGGGCACTTGTTAGCATTTACCAAAAAATATTAGATACGCTTTATGTTAGGGGTGGCAATCAGGTCGGGTTGGGTCATAAACGGGTTGAACTATTTGGGTTCGCGGGTTGAAGATCCCAACCCAACCTAACCTTTTTATTTAAACGGGTTGAGATCTTCAACCCAGCCTGTTTACTAAGCGGGTTGGGTCATAAACGGGTTGACCCAATAAAACATCATTTTATAAAAAAATAGGAAAAAACAACACACACAATTAAAGACTAAAATAACAAAATAAGTCGATTAATTACAAAATATAAACAAAAGTTAACACTACTAAAAGTTGTTCAAATACAAAACGAACGCCGAAAGATAAGCAACCCTGCCATCGTCTTTTATGACTCAACTTTAACTTCCAGAGAAATTGATATATGTGACTCATGCATGTGTATGCTAGATTTTACATTATAATAATACATTATATTATATATTAAAGATACATAAATAAATAGAAATATATTATATTATATTATGTAATTAAGATATATATATAATATTAAACGGGTTGACGGGTCGTAAGTGGGTTGTAAATCTAAACCCAACCCGACTTGTTTATATGCGGGTTGTAAACGGGTTGACCTGCTTACGACCCATGGGTTGAAAGGTATAACCCAACCCGCTAATTTTAGGTTTTAAACGGGTTGGGTTGACAGGTCGGGTTTGATTTTGCCAGCCCTACTTTATGTAAGTGTCAAATGATTAAAATACCTCTTCATGTATAAAATATATAATTAATATTCACCACCGTTAGATATTATTATCAATATTTAAGATTTATTGCTTAAAATTAAACAAAATTTAAAAAATACTCTGCACACTTATGTTTTACCATATTATACAATACTCCAAATTTGTCGCAATTATCAGGAAATTAAAATATGCGTGCGGCACATGGAAACATGGTGAGCTTGCGTTTTCTTGTCTTTTAAAACATTTATTCATTTATTTAAGTAAAAATGAGGCCGCCAGATTTGAATTTTGATCATGAATAATATGCTCCCGTTTGGCTCATCCTGGTTTTTAAAATCCTGCCATGACCAACATGTGCTAATTCTCAATTACTTTAATCTGGTTTTTATTAATTTCCCTAACCGCCTGCAACATATTCTGGTGAACATCGCCCAATCATCTAATGCTACCTACTACCTATTCAGTTCACCTCCTATATTCAGTCCATATATGATCTGACTCAAATAAGTACGTTTTATTTGATACGTGATGATGCTTAGACTATGTATAATCGAGCGAAATTATTCAAATTTGATTTAGCTTTCTGAGATAGCATTTGTCATTAGCATAAATCAAGATTGGAATCTAATGTGATGTAAATAACTTTTCGAACTTTAAATATATATTTTGGTTTCTCATAGAATACAAATTATAGTTAATTTTAGTTACAACTTTGATAACCGCCAATAATATAAGCATATATGAATTTTGTAACATGTGAAACCGACAATGGTTATTCATGAACATTGAAATTTTTGTTTATTTATGTGTATTCGTGCAAGAAACCATAATATAGAAAGTTATTTTTCTTTACAAAGCTAATACTTTCTACCACTTTATTTCATAAAAATTCATGTTATGTATAAATTTAGATGTTAATAGGCTTGAGGAGTGAACATTAAAATTTGTATTATGCGACAAATGTATGATAAGTATAATTGGGCCCACATAATTTGATTTATGTCAACTTGTTTTTGTATTTTATCCAAATTCCAATTAAAATGGTATGATGTTCCCCGTGGGCCATGTCTACTTTTTTTATATAAAAAATAATCTATTTAATTACAGGGAAGTAACAATAATTGAGGGTATTATAGTACGTGAGGATCCACAAACGAAAAGGTATCAGTAGAGAAACTTTTTCTAATACCAAACGTTGTCCTTTTGTTGCAGGCGTTAGCGATACAAAGTGACTCACCTTTTCGGGTTTTTTTTCTTTTTCTTTTAACCGTAACTATTATTCATCGTCAGTGAATAAATTAAGGGAGCTGATCCCTGCAGAGCATTTTTTATCTTTGTAGAGCAATATTATTTAAAAAGACAACTCTACCCTTTCTTTCTTTGGTGACTTCTTTCGTACTTTCTCTCGCTTCAAATGTTTCTCTAACTTCTCAAACTTATCTCCCTCATTTCTAACTTCTCAGCAGTAAAACACCTCTGGTTAGTCTCTGCAAATTAAAGTTTTCAAATTATTTCTAATTAAACATTATAAAATTGTTACATTCTATATAGGTAAGAATCCAATTTTAGCAACCATGTTTTTCTCCCAAAACTTAATTCGCACATGCCAATCACTGATGATTCATGTTTCTCCCTTTATTTATGAATGAAGTAGTACCGTACCAAGAGCAAAATGGCAAGGAAGCGATTAGCTAATTTTCCTAAATTTGTCATATCAGAATTTGTTAACCGTGATCACATTCCAGTAGAAAGAAGCCTGAAAGGTGGTTTGAAACCGGGAATTATTTGAGGAAGTAAACAGTCTCTCAACAGAGACGATAAGACGCCGGAAAAATACGAATTCCGGCCAACTTTCATAACTCGGGCAAGAGTCCGGTGACACGATTCGGCGGCGTTCCGGCAGAGGCGAGTACCACAGTGATCGGAAAAATGTGCTGGTTTCAATGGTGAATTTTATGCTCCTTGATTCGGCCTAAAAGATGGTTAAAATAGAGGGCAAAACTTGGTGGTGGGGTTTTGATTTGAAGAGAGAGAGAAATGGGTATGAGAGAAATCTGAGAAGGAACGTTTGAAGAGAGAAGTCATAGAAGGGTATAGTTGTCTTTTTATATAAAATTGCTCTTCAAAGATAAAAAGTGCTCTACAAGGATCATCACCCATAAATTAATTGGTGCATTCTGTTTCTGTGGTTATGTATTAAAAACTGACAAGTATGAGAAGATAGTTGTTTAAATTGAACTTAAAACATAAGTAACAGTAACAAACTTTACAACCATAAACTCCAACAACCACTACCATCCATCAACTATTATTTCTAAACATTTTGCCACTAAAAATTTACATAATCATCTTCCTCCTATTGGCATATTTCAGTTCTGAAATGGATAAATAAAAAAAAAAAAACATTCTTCTAAGCTTCAATATTATTACCTATCTATCATATTTTAACAAATCGAACATCGTTTTGCCCAAACGCCATCCCGCAACCAGGACATTTCCTATGACGAATCTCTAAATTCCTCTGAATGCATGGATTGCAAAACAGATGAAAACACTTGACAATCACCACCTGTCCCAATAAATTAAATTCCAAAATTAAAACGTAAAATGTTGTCTAAATTTCATATAAATAAGTAATAGAATATGATCTATATGTATCATGTATGTATACCTCTTTTGGCCTATCGAAGCAAACCCCACATTTGAGGATAGATTTGCAATCCTTAATTTCATCTTGTAGTTTTTGAATTGCAGCTTCCCCACTTCCTAATGTTAATTCTGTTACTTTCATGTTTAGTTCAACAAGCTCCTCATCAAGCTTCTTTTTGTCCATTCTGTTTTCAACAACATTCATTAGTACTACAAATTACTAATACTAAATTACCAATTTGCCCTTTTGGCATAAAGCCTTTAGGTTACAAATTCGATTTTCTTTTGATAACAGCAAAATCTTGAAAATATCCTTAATAAATATCCACCAACACAAATTCCATGTGTTTTTTCTGACAATAATAATTGGCATAATTTGACGTATAAAACAACTGAAATTCAACCTACCTTTCATTATCCAACTCCTCCTGAATTTCCTCCATTTTCCTTCTAATTTGATCATGTTCTTTCTCTGATGAAGAAAGTAAAGATTTAAGACACTTTAATTCCTTATCAGCATTTGATAATTCCCACTTGCTGTTTTCCAGATTAACTGCCAGATGTCTATCTTCTTCAGTTGACTTTAGTGCATGTGTAACGCAATCATTCATCTGCACAATTACATCCATCTTAAAATTAAGACAAGGGTAAAAAATCGTAATTAATAGCTAAAATTCTAATGAGCTACCTGTTCTTCAGAATGAGCAATTCGTGATTTAAGTGAGTCAACTGCTGAGTTGACCTGTTGAAGCTGTTTATCTAAAGTTTGTTTTTCGGAAACTAGAAAAGTGTGCGTTTGTTTCATCTTCACACTCTCGGAAACTAACTGTGGCAAAATCACAATGTTAATAATCAAATATTAAGTATGATTTGAAAAAACAATTACCTTGATATTGTATTCATCTCTCTCCATCACCTGCTGCAATAAATGCTGATTTTGTGTCTGCATATCTTCATAAGCTTGACCAATAGTCTAAACAATTGAAATGATGCAACAAAATTCAGAATCTCAACAAAAAAAAAAAAAAAAGATTAAATTTGAATGAATAAGAACACCAAATAGCAATACATAAATACCTCAATTTCAGAAATATAAGACTCTGCCTCTCCATCTTTAATTTTAATAGCCTCTGCAAGTTCAAAAACATCCCTATACATATACCAAAATGTCTCATAAATCGCTTAGAAAAAAGTCAAACCACAGTTTTAGTCAAGTGTATAAAGGTCAAACCTATCTGAATCATCCAATTGTGCTCTTAAATCAGCAATTTCAGCTTCAGCAGCAGATAGTCTTTGTTGGCAAGCAATCTCGGTTTCTTTAGCAGATTTAATCCTTAATTCTAAACTGTGTTCATTAAAAGCATTTTTTAAAACCTCAATTTGTGAATTAGCCCTTTGTTCAGATTCTTTGATTTCTATTAATTCCCGATTGTCGTATATTCTCTGTCCAATCATATCTAAAAATATTTGTGATTCTAGTTTTTCCTTTTGCAGCCTTTCAATCTGCAGAAAATGAAACATATAATATCACTAATACAATCTTTAATTATTAAAAAAAATCTAATAGTTAGCACACTGTATTGAATAGATTAAATTACATATATCGCGTACCTGTGAATTAACCCTAATTTTGAGATCTGTAACATCAACGGTCTCAAATAATTTAGGTACCATCGGTGTTACAAGTTTCATTGTCAGGGACTATTCATGTTCAGGCAATGAATAAAAGTGAAGGGACGAAATTTGTAAATTCATACAAACCACATGGATGGTTTATGTAATTTACTATATCAAATATAAAGATAAAAACGAAAATTGAAGTAGAAAACTTACATGGGCTTGTAAAGACTTAATCTCGGCACTCTGTTCAGAACAATTATTCACCAACTCCTTATGTTCAATAGTCTAAAATGCAGAAGAAAATAATAATTTCAAGAATTGTGAACAAATAAGGAAATTTAATAAATCACAATAATCATATTTCAAACAGGAGTAAATTACATAAATCATCCTTGTGGTTCATACGAAATTATGAATATCATCCCTTAACTTTTTTATTACACTAGTAATCCCTAATTTTGAGACTTGTAACACCAACAAACCCTAAAGCATAAAAGGCCGTTAAGTTTTAAGGACGATGGATGTTACAAGTTACAAAATTAGAAATTATTGATGTTACAAGTTTCGAAATTAGGGACTATCCTTGTAATAAAAATGGGCAAATGTCATAAAATAACAATATACTTTAGGTGGTGATTCGTTTCGGTAATTATAACTTTTTAGGGTCCATTTTGGTAATTACAAGTTTTCACTTAGCCTATATAGGTAATTAATGTTTTTTTGGGTCCCTATCTAGTAACTAAAGAAAGTTATTTGGGCTCTATTTGTTTATTATGTTTTACTTTTTATAACATTATAATTACCAAAACAAACGACCACCTAAAGTATATTGCTATTTTATGACGTTCGCCAAATAAAAAAAGTAAGAGTGATAAAATCCATAATTACATACAAACTACAAGGACAATTTTTGTAATTTACTCTTAAAAACATAAAAGAAAAACCTTTTTTTGCATTAAATCTCTAAGAGATTGGGCTTCTTTATGTAAAGAAACCGCCTCAGACCCAGTTTCTTTCCAACGATTCAATTGTGATTTCATCATTCCAATTTCTTTGGATAAAGCTGATGTCATCACCTGAAACTCGGCTTTAATGTCTTTCCTCTCTGTAATAGTAATAATAACTATTCTTATTAAAATAGCATAAGTTGAAGAATATTATAGGACAAATGTCATAACTCATAAAATAATAATATAGTTTAGATGGTAGTCTATTTTGCAAATTATAGCTTCTTAAGATCCATTTAGGTCATTACAAGCTTATGACAGGCCTATTTTGGTGATTATATTGTTAAAAAACTTACAAAATAATAGTCTTGTATATTCTTAAGATCCATTTACTTCTTTTAAAAACTAAATATAGACAGATACAGACTTATAATTTCCAAAACAGGTCTAAAAAATTTATAGCTACCAAAAATCGACACCTCCTATTCTCCTAAAGTATATTGCTATTTTATGAAATATTATATTGTGATTATTATAACCAAATTTACCTGAATCTTGGATAGCTTCTTCCATTTTAATTTCCAATTCATTATTCTCAATAATGTATTGTTGAAGCTGGTGCTCTAGGTCTTCAATGGTGGAATCAGGATTGTCAATAGGATTCCTCAAAGCATCTATTGATTCGGATTTCATGTTGATTTCTTTCTCCTTTCGTAAAACTGAAGATCTGTCAATCTGGAAATGAAATTATATTAATTGACACCAAAGATATAGAATATTTAAAAGTAAAAGGGGTCGAAATTGCCACTTCTAAAAACTAGTTAACATCATTGGATTTACCTGCAAGGATTCTACAAGTACCCTAAACCGCTCCACTTCAGATTTCCAATATGGAAGCTGATCATTTAGTAAAGTGTAAGGACGAGAAGTGTAAATATATTTGTAATCCTTTAGTTCATTCTGCAAAAACACGTGTTAGAACAAACCAATTGTCAATACACAACAGCGAAAATAAACAAAAAAAACATACAACCTGAAGGTCATGTAACTGTTCTAATAAGATCGAATTGTCCTCTTGTGCATCTTGAAGTTCAGACAAACGATCAGATGCCAGTATCTACATTTTAATCAAAATTTAAATTTAAAAAAAAAAAGTTAAATACTTTGTGTAGGCAAATTTAGATAGATAAAAAAAATTAAAAAAAAAAGTGAACCTTTGCTTCGTATATGGAGTCTTTCAAATCACGTAATCCCATAGTTTTATCAACAGTTTTTTCAGGTGAAATATTTCCATTAATAGCAAATGGAACTTGAGGCTGCACTCCAGAAATTCTATCTTTTTGCATCTTTAAATTTACAAGTTTTCTTCTGCTTTCTTCAAGCTCTGCCATGCTGTCCTCCACATCAGCAGCTATACGTTTGATTTCAGTTTCATTCACAGAATGGCTTTCAGTATAACTCTGAATCATATCATCATATTCTTTATGCTTAACATGTAAAGCTTCAATAATTAATTGTAAACTTGTAACTTCATCTTTCATCAACTCATCGATCATCTTTAACTGGATAACTGAATCTGAGATGAAAACAAGACCAATTATCAGCACAAATGGTGGATAAACATGTAAGAGAAGATTGCATTTTGGGCTAACATACTAATATCTGATATTTAATTAAGGTAATATCTAAGGTCAATACTGACCTTCTGCTGATGAACTTTCATGCAAAGATTGATCGATGCTTTCAATTTTAGCAATCAGCACTTTAATAGTATCTTCTATTAATTTCATAAAATTTATAGTAGAAGAATGTCGTAAATCAAGTGCTTCTTTGATATAACCAACACGTTCTTCATTTCCAATGGAATCCAATTGCAAGAGTCTGCAAAGGAATATTTCCTCAGCGGGCCCCGATGGGACCGTATCTGCAAATTAAATAGGTAAGTTTAATACTTTGAAAAAGTAATATTTAAATGGTAGACTAAATTACAGACCTCGGGGAGAATCTGCATGTTTTAATGCTTCTATGGCACTTTGGCCTGCTCCTGCTCGTGCTCCAAGGAGAATTAAGTCATCATCCAACTAGAAAAATCATATTTTGATAATAATTTGATTATGTGTCATAACTCAAAGAAGAATGTGTGAAAAACAGGTTACCTGACTCCAAAGTTGATTAATTGAAATCAAATGGTCATCATATGAAGTTTGCCCTTGTTTTAATTCCTTAATTTTATCTTCCAGAGCATGTAACTCCTGCTTCTGGACATCTAACTGTTGGAAAAGTTTCTGGTTTTGATACTGCAGCACAGTTGCATCAACCTGCAATAGGAAAAAAGAATTTCAAAACTTTATCAAAATGTCGATTTTTCATATGTATTCTTAATTAGTTGATGACTAGCTTATGAATGTTCTTAGCTAACATGCAATGGTAATATGTTGACTTTATAATAATCAATCCCAGTATAAAGCCCTAATTTTCAATATCGAGCCTTTATCTACCAGAATCATGATTGCGTACAAGATATGTCGATATAGTATAAAGCCCTAACAGAACATACAGAACACTGATTCCCTGAAGTATTATGTCAAACCCTAAATTCGGGCTTAATAAAACCTTAAAATTTTGGTATTCTAATTCATTAAAGATCATGAATCCTAGTGAACATTCGAATGTATTAACTTGTTATTAATAAAGAACGAGCAGATACACAAATTGTAATTTAAAATAATTAGAACTTACGGTGCCATTTTCGGGAGAAGGATTAGGGTGACGTGCCATGTCGGAGTTGTTCAGATGGGGGCGTTTTTTGTCAGGCTCATCTGAATCAGAAGTCTCCATATTACGCCGCTTGTGAACAGCCGTCCGCCACCATCACCGTCAGATCGCCGTGGTTGTGTGTTATCACCGGAAGGAAGTGTGAAATGTTGTGGGGAGACAGAGTGTTTATCAGACCTCATAATCAACGAACCAAGAGACCGAGCATACTTCTCTTGTGAAGAAGGGGTAAATGAGTCATTTAGTTCATTTCATTTTAGGGAATATTGCAAAAAATGGAGAATTAATCAAATTCTTTTGCAATAAATGGCAAAAATAATGTAAATAATATTCTCATCTAATAGAGGTGCTTGACCAAAGGGCCAATCGCCTAGCGGTAAGGTGTTTGCCCTCCAACCTAAGTGGTTGAGGGTTCAAGTCTCATAGTGAACATAGGTGGTTATTTAGGAGTAGATTAGATTTGCCGTTAAAAAAAAAAAAAAAAAAAAAAATAGAGGTGCTTGATTACTTTATTTTGGGTGAGTTACCTAAAAAGTAGATTTTGAGTTGCAAGTGGTTGTACCTATTCATTTCGCCGGAATCGTCATCGAAACGAAAGGTAAACATATGTGCTCGCATATCAATTTATGATCAGACAAACGCATATTAAAAGAAAAAAGCGAGATCAACAAATAATACTAGATAACATTAACGAACTAATTATTATAGAGATGATAATTAAGGATATGAATCCTAATTAATTAAAATGATAAGAGTTTTATTGAACGAATTTATAGATAGATATTTAATAACTATTAAGAGTTATAATTGCATGAACATAAGTGAAAACTTAAGAAAATTGAAGTATCTATAAGTTGGGGATAGGAGGTAAGTAAAAATTAATTGATGAAACCCTAAACGTCGTTCACTTTGGCCAATTTGTTTTTTCATACTATGGATTTCAGCACAGTCATTGTGACTTATCTTTTTTTTTTAATATATATTCGGTGTGGTACCGTCGTGGCTTACCTTCATTTATACGGACGATATCATTCGGATAAATTTCTTAACTTAATTTTTTTATAGTTCTCTTATTTAGGAAATAATTTTCATGACATATCTCAATTCAAATTGTGCCTTAGATAGTCTGTAGGGGTCCTGAATTTAGATTGCGTCCACCACAGCAATACAAGTCTTGCATTTTTGCCACTTTTACCCAATTATGAACGTTATGTCAATTGTAACGTTTTTCTTCTTTTCCTTTTAGCAATTTTGATAGTATTGATTGTTTAAGATATAAAATAATAAAGTCTAATATAGTTTGGGTTATTGGGTTCAACCCGAACCATTTAATTAGACTATCAGGTTGCTCGAGTTGACCAATTAGATCCACCAAGATAAGTGGAAACCAAGTACCAACCTTGGGAGAAAGACATCATAGGCCCAAAACTATAACTAAAACTATAACAAAACAATCAATTTGGGGGCCTATAACTTTTTAAATCCATATTTATTTTTAAACCCATAAACTTTAAACCTTCCGCGTCATCTCAATTTGAGTTTTTTTAAATCGAATTGTAGTTTGATTTTTGAACTTTTTATAATCTTTACATTAACATTTATTTTCACAATTACGGTAGGACCTCAAAATCAATTTTGCCTAGGTCCGACAAACTCAGAGCCGATCCTGGTTAAACCCATATATATCCGACCCTATAAGGCTTAATGGGCTTCATGTTTGAGTGGAGTTAGGTGGACTCATTCGGCACCCCTTGCTGGAGGAAAGTTTTTCCCTATTATAATATTGTTTATCTTGGATAATTAATATGGTATGAGAATTATAATACTCCTTCCTTTCGATAATATTAAGGCTACGTTTGGGAGGTTGGTTGCTGGTATTGGTTGAGTTTATTATAAGCATCTTATGAAACATATGTGATATGCTTGATCGGAAGCTTTATTTTCTTACGGACCTTTACAAAAATTTAAGTTTTTCATGAAACCCATAAAAATGATCCAAGTAAAACTTGTTTTTATTATAACATAACCATTTACAAATTCATATTTAATTACAACTTATAAATGAAAAACATTTGAACATCTACTTAAGAAATAAATAAAATAAAATAAACAACCTAAAAAGCTAATAAAGCAATCAAATCAATACCCAAACGACGTCATCACATCATTTGCCTAGTTTTTGCCTTGAGACTAATTACTTTTCAAAAAAGTAATTTAATCAACCCAACTTACCTATATTTACTAATCATGATCAAGCTTTAAGCTCGATATGACACTCCTTTGCCCCAATCACATTTCCATGTCGATTGGGACAGAAGATTTATCCTTAAGAAGAAAGCTCGTTGATTGGTCGATTTTGATTGTTTTCTTTTGGGCCTCTATGTCTTGATCTATCCAATCTTGTTCTTGATCGTACCTTGTTAATGATTCATAATCGAGTCTCCCCTCATAGATTTTATGCATAGCTAGATAAAGTGACATAGCAAAAATCGTTACACAAATTAAATACCAACTAAAGTGAATATTTACTAACGACTTGGCACGTTCCAAGGCTTCGTCCCCGTGACATCGTACCACATGGTGACCTTCTTCTAAGTTCAAGAAACAACCTTTAGGAATCAAACTTCTTGTCCAAAGCATGAAACCCATGATCATGAGCCAAAGACCTTGGAAGAATATGCTAATGGACCTTATGAAGCTAACTATGAAACTTTTTTTATAGCTAATGCCCATAAGGGTTGTGATAAGAGAGATAAGAATGAGTATTTGTAAGAGCATATGATATTGCCCTTCAACACCCATGTGATCAGCTGAGTGAAGGTGGAAAAGGAGGAGTTGTTGCCCAAATGCAACACCGGCAAGCAACTGAGTTAACTCGTATTGGACTTTTGGTACAAACTTGTCTAGTATGATTGCAAAGGCAGCATAAACCAAAAATGTCATGGAAATGAATGAGTGCTCGAAGTTATGGAGATGGTTGGAAGGAATGGTTCCATCTGTGTCAAACGGCTGGTGACGATCTGGACCGATAAATAGCTCCATGGCTATGGAGATGGAGCAACTTATTATAATCAAAATAAGCTCCAAATACCTTATTTTGGTGCAGGGGAACCATGGCAAAGAATGGTAGGATTTTGGGTTTTGGACATGAAGTTTGATATGGTTAAGAAGATGCCATAAACCAATTACAAGAAACCCAAACCCTGGTGCAACATGTCCCACCAAAGTGCCCATGTGTTATTTTTTGTGTTTTTTAAGGCGTGTGTGAGAAAGAGATGGTAAGATGTAGATAGAGAAGTGAATAGAAGTTAGGTGAGTGAATTTGAGAGAGAAACGGGGTTTTAAAGGGGTTTGGGTTGAAGGCCTAGAGGCTTCCAAAAGATACTAAAAAACTTTTTATATATTAGTCTATGCTTTTGTGTTTGGATGAGATTGGAAGCTTTGAACAAATTAAGAAGCCACCTCATTTATTTTGGTGGCTTAAGAAATGATATTCGTGAGCGTTGACTATGCAACTCATTTTCAACTAAAATTTTAAGTTAAAAAAAAAACCGTTTTAAAATGAAGAAAAAAGATTTAACTTGTTAACAACATGTTATATTGCAGTGGTTAATATGAAGTATATAAAAACAAGTTTGAACCAATGTTTCAAAAACCCGGCTGAACTGATCGGATCGACCGAGCTGAGAAACGAAAAGGTGGTCGGTCAGAAATGAGCCGGTTAGATCGATAAATATAACTCGGTGGGAACCAGTTAGTTGAACATAATAATCTGGTTGAACCCGAAAAAACTAAATTTTCTATAAAAAAATAGATAAACAAAATAGACATATGGATTCTTTTATATAGGTTTTAGAATTAGAAGTATTAAATTTAGTTGAGAATAGTTTTAGATTTTTTTTATTAATTCTTTATATATTTTTTTCTCTAATTTTTTACATTTATAGATCATTTATATAAGTATTGAATCATAAATACTCAATATATTGTCATCATTTCAACCATCCACACCAATTGACTCAACTGTATTTAAAGTATTGGCTGGTTCAATAAAAAAATAATTTTTAAAACCATTGGTTTGAACTTGATAATTATTATTACATAGTTATATATTTCGCCTAAACAAACCTAGCCAAGCGATGCGATGCCAATCTCTAATCCTTTGGTAAGGGATGAGGTGGCATTACCAAACTAATGTTATTTCTAGAAATTGGTCATTTTCACATTGAATAACATGTTGAATACGCAAAATTAAATTTTACTTCTTTACATGTCAAAATATTCGAGCTTCTACGGACTACGCTTTAGGTCCCGTTTGATTTCGTCGGATTGAGTCGGAATCAGATTGAGTCGGAATCGGATTGAGTTGGAATCGGATTGAGTTAGAATCGGATTGAGTCCATGTGTTTGATTAAATTGTTAATTGAATTTGCTAATTGATGAATAATGACCTTATTACTCTTCTCGTTTGTACTAGATAAAATATATGTCTTTGATTAATTTGCTAAATAATGATGATTTCATTGGCCTTAATGAGCATAAGCTTTTAACGTCATAACATAAATAAATACAATTTTAAAACAGATTAATTTTGAACAAAATAATTGTTAGGAACAAATCAAGCTCCGTTTTTTACTACTTTTTAATTTTGAACAAAATAATTATTTCTAAATAAATTCACAATCGTTTTCTAACCCAATTTGTCAAGTATATACATTCCTCTTCAGAAATTGTTTTCTTTTTTTATAAGATATCTTCATTTTTTGTTCTTTAGAGTAAAATTATAATAATAATGATAAACAGAAAATGATATTTTTTAAATACAATTTATTTTAAACAAAAAAATAAAAAATATTTAAATTAATTTAGAAAATGATATTAAATATTTAAATTAATATTTAAATTATTATTTGATACCTTCCAACTCAGATATGAAACTGTAAATGCTTAAAAAATATTAAATACTTAAATATTTAGAAAGATATTAAATACTTAAAAATATCAAATGCTTAAATCTTAACAACGATCGGAAAGAAGACGGCTCGGAACGACGATCGGAAAGAACACCGGCTTCACTGCCGGCGACGGTAAACGACCAGAATGGCATTGAGATCCGATCGGTTCCTAGCAAACACCCAGCACAAACACAAACCCAAACCCAAACCCAAACCCAAACCCAAACCCAGTTTATAACAGAGTAACGAAAACGAAAACGATACCTGCGGAGGAAGACGACGGTGGAGGAAGACGACGGCGGAGGAAGAAGACGGCGGAGGAAGATGGCTGGAAAGAGGAAAACGGCTGGAATGAGGAAGCAATAGAGGCCGGTCGATTTTAGGGCAAAAAAGATTGAATCCAGCAGAATTTTAAATCAGACCGAATCTCTACCTAAAAATGGATCGAATCTGACGTTTGGACCGAATTGGAAGAGTTGGGAAGGTATCAAACAGGTTCCCTTCGGACCGAGTCCGAATTTGGACCGAGTCCAGTTGAATCCGAAGGTATCAAACAGCCCCTTAGTGTTTCCTCACGACCACATTCATTCTTAGGTAAATTTATTTTGCATTTTATCTAATTTTGTTTTGAAAGCAGAGACTTGCTTAGTATATAGTTATATACACATATTTTAATATAGACTTAAACAACCATATTGATTAAATTCTCTGGAAATCTTTAAATTAAATTTACATGAGCAACAAAATATACTAATTGTGACCATGAGGGTTTACCTACGCTGACTCCAGATTACCTTTAAAATGAGTGGTCGCCTAGTAATTGGCTCTCATAGCAGGATGGAGACTAGTGCCTAGTAATTGGCTCTCATAGCAGGATGGAAACCATGTTACCGGAAAAAAAAAATACAGACTTAAATCTATAATGAGCTACCAACACTACTAGACCAAAGTAATTTTTAAATTTATATTATGGTTGTTATTTTATGATATCAGTAACCAAGATTTTTAGATCCGCACTATATTTAGGAAAAATCCTATTAATAATGTGTGTAATGATAACTATAAGTTTGCACGTAAACATATTTATGCTGTTGTTTATGGAAATTCAAGGGTGGGAAGTTTTGACTCGAAATTTTATGAACTTTTTGGAAAACTTTTTGTGACCATAAAATTGCGCAAATAAAGTCAAGCCCGGTTCAAACTTTGCCACATAGCTGATAGCTCATTTTTAATATGCTGACCTCATCAATTACCAAATCTTTGCTAGCTGAGATATGTTCTTATACGAAGGGTTGTGATTTGTATAACGACCGTTTTTGTCATACACCAACATTTTATGGGTTGTACATGTAACAATTAAATTTAGTGGTGTGCGGCTAAACATGACGCTGTACAGGAGGAAATTTATATTAATTAATCTAATAAGCTAAAAAATTTCATAAATAAGTTTTCACAAACATGCTCTCAGACATATATTAACAAGACTTTGGAAATTCTGGACACTACATCTATGTGGCGGAATGTCAACTCCTTTTGGAATTCATACATAGAAACTTAAAGAAGTTCAAAATTTATGTTCTAAAAACAATGTTGTAGAACTCGCTACTCGTTACCCGTTCGTTCGATGACCTTGTAGCGAGTACTCGGTTACTCGGTGAGTACTCGGCGAGTACTCGAATCGGGAATTTTTATGTATAAAGTTATAAAAGTATATAATATACATGTAATTTACCTAATTTTTAAAATAAATACGTATTAAATGATAAAATTTAAGTTAAATTATGCCTCATGTATAAGATTAGTAGAATAACGCAAGTAACATAGATGCATTTCCTTATGGGCCTAACACTTCATTTCCTTTAAATCAATGAACTTAAAATTTTAAAACCTAATTGGGCCATAATCCCCGTTGTTGACTGATTATGATCGCCTAAACCGATTTTTACCACCGTTGACTGCTGTTGACTTCCGTTGACCGAGTAATTAACCGGTTAAGATCTACTCGACTCAGTAGAACACCGGGTAGCGGTTACCCGGCGAGTACTCGGCCGGGTAGACCGAGTTTTACAACATTGTCTAAAAAGGTAAAAAGACATCTAGTTACGTGATACAACTAACATCCCAACTATTTTGCAGCCTTGTGGATTTTACATTTAGGGGTGTTTGGGAACGCTTATTTAAAAGGCTTATACTCCGTATTTATTAGCTTATAAGCTTACTTAAGTTAATAAGTTTTTGTTGAATAAAGTATTTGAAAGAAATTATATAAGTTTATTAGAAAATGACTAAAAAAGAATTATTTAAACTTCAGCGTTAAGCTTATTGTGAAACGAAAGGGTAAGGATATAAAAATCCGGCCCTATGTAAGTTTATAATCTTCTTCAAAATAACTTATTTAGAACCCCTAAATAAGCTCTTACAATTAAGCTTAAAAACAACCCTCCCAAACACCCCCTTAATTTCCAAATAAAATCAGTAAACAGTTAACACTTGAATACTTAGGGCTGTCAAATCGTGCTATCGTTTCGTGTTATCCAGTAACACGACACGACACAAAATCGTTCAACACGAAAACGACACGACACGAAGTCGTATTTTATTTTGCTAATACGAACACGACACGATTAAAAAAAGATAAACATGATAAACACGATAAACACGACAACACAAAATAAATAACAAATTTCTTACTTATTGCATGCTAAAAACACGAAAAACACGAAAAACACGACAAAATCATAACTATCGTGTCAATTTCGTGTTAATCTCTGAACACGAACAGAACACGAATTCAAATTTCAGTTTCGTTTCGTTTCGTGTATTTTTATCATGTCATGTCAGGTTTTGACAGCCCTATGAATACTATATATCACGAGGAACATGAATGTTCAAGCATCAACAATTTATTTGAATTACGTTTCTTGTTGACCGCGTGATTCTTTTATTCACTTTATTTATTAATGCATGCATGTATAAAATAACATCACTTTAATTAATGTCTTTCTCATGTGCGAATTTTTAATTAGACAAAGCAATTCGAATTGTGTTGGAGTAAATTACAGATCAACTTATTACTGATACTGCAGTTAGTACTGATCATACTTAGTACTGATGGGGCAGAAACTTATTACTGATGAAGTTGATACTGGTGAAAGACTATAACTTAGTTACTACTGATCAAGGCTTATTGAAGATACTACTGATCAATAGTAGTTACTACTGACGTTGATATTGGACTCACTACTGATGCCCCAAAGGTGGGTGCACAGGATAGTGGGAACATCACTAAGACCCAGACCTCGGCAACTTTAAGTGATGACTCATTTGAGGAGTTACTTAAAGGACCCCGGTGCCAAGAAACCACAAGGGGGGGCATCTCTGCTTCTTCTAGGAAGAAGAGGATGTCTAAAAGACCCAATGAATCACCAAGAAGTGATGAGGGCAGATCTGTGGAATTGATGGATAGGATGGAAAACCTTAAAGCCAATGTACCTGTTAGTAAGCCCGATGATCTTGCTAGATGGAGTGAGGGCAGTATTAAAATCAAACAATTGACGGATAAAGTGGATTCTCTTGAATCCACTGTACAAGATTGTCTTACTTATCTCACAAATCAAGGGAAAACTATGGCTACAATGAAAAGGCATATGAACACCATCAACAAGAGAATGAGATTCTATGAGCACAGGCTTCATCAACAAACTAAAATCATCAGAAAATTGAAGAAGAAGATTGATGATAGTGAGGCTCCACCAGTAGAGCTCACTAAGGGGGAGAAGGATAATATTCAAACAATGATTGATGAATCAATTGCAGCAGCAGCATCCTCTCTCTTAAATTTAAAAGAAACAACAGTTGATGAAGGCCCAGAAATGATGGTCAC
The DNA here is from genome assembly GCA_963853835.1 of Calendula officinalis. Lineage (NCBI taxonomy): Eukaryota > Viridiplantae > Streptophyta > Magnoliopsida > Asterales > Asteraceae > Calendula > Calendula officinalis. The sequence continues at coordinate 17,834,052 of OY970822.1, forward strand.
TGAAGATGAGCCTATTACTACTGCTCCTATGGAAGAACAAGCTGAAAAAGAAGTATCAGTAGTAACTCCTACTACTGATATCATAGCAGTAGTAAATGAAGAAGAGGAAATGAATGTACCAAATACTACTGATGCCCTATCAGTAGTAACTCCTGAAGCCACACCAGTAGTAACTACTCTGGTTACTACTGAAGAGGAAGAATTACAGCTACCAGAGCTAATTGAAAGAGAAAGACATGTAATCATCTCCAAACCACCAACACCTGATCAACCACTTATCATACCTGACATTGATGATAATGTGAATTGGTTTGAGGTAGATGAATGTACACTTCCTCCACACCCTAAAATCTTATCAGAAGATCAACTACATCTGTTTTATCCAAAACTTCTGATGATGGGTATCCCTGATATGAAATACATTCCACCTCCACCATCTGCTTGCATTGGAAAAGGAAAAGAAGTCTATGATGAGGATTATCCCAATAGAGCATTAGGTCATCACATGGTAAACAAGATTAATCATGTCAGAGCAGATAAGCAATCTAGATGGAGAATAAAACATAAGAAATTTTTGGAGAAAGTGGAGATGTATCAAGCACTTGAGGAAAATAAAAGGAAGGTTCAAAGTGAAATTCCTGTTCAAATACCTGTTCAAGCAGAGGAAATTCAGATAAAAGCTCAAAAGGCAGAATTCAAAAGGCTCAGAAAAGTTGATGAAGAACATATACAATGCCTTGAATATTTGGTCTCTGAATGCAAGAAAACTAAAAGTGAATTAACTGATGATGTGTTTGAACAGAAGGCCAATATGATTGAGTATCTAAAAACAAAAGGACATAGTGCAAAGTCATTTGGAAGAATGAAGATGATGACTATAATTGAAAAATATTGCACTGCTAAGAAGAAGGATTTGGCTGAGCAAGAAGCAGAAGAAGAAAAGAAATCCAAAGCCTCAATCCCAATCAGTTCAAAATTAATCAAAGATGGTAGTGTATCAACTACTGGTAATACCTCAACTCCCCAATCAAAGAAAAGAAAAACTGTTGATCAAGAACAAAGCACTCAAAAGAAATCAAAAACACAAATTGTACCTGTTCTTGAAATGCATGTTGCTCCCTTGCAGAACAATCCAATTATCAACTGGAGGGTTATGCAGAACAATGTTATAGAGGTCATAAGGGAAGATTAAATTTTGCAGAGATTTACTGGATGGTTACCATTGATCAGATCATGCTCTAGAAGTGATGTAATCAAGCTTCTGATTATTGGAAAACCAAGAATAACAAAGAAATCATGGAAAGAATCTGGTGCTGGATACTTAACAAAAATGATAGATGCTGCATTTTATCCGGACAATTATCCAGAACAATTTACAGATCCAGGAAATGTGTATGCTTGGAATGTCATTCCTACTTGTAACACCTCAAATTTTAAACACAAAACATTTGCCCAAAATAAAACATTTTTCATAGATAGAAGAACTATCCCAAAAATATGGATTTACAAAAACCTTTGGTATGAATCAGAGTATAAAGTTCGGTGTTACAAAATATATCAAAACCAAAGCTAAGCATAAATCCAATCTAAAGTTCCTCTATTCTAGGCCCCGCATCTCTATCCATGCGTACCTAAACCTTCGATCCCGAACCTGAGTACATAGCAAAACAAACAAGGAGTACGTGAGACAAAAACGTCTCGTGAGCTACATGGGTTTAGACCCGATAATAAAATGAATGTCACATTTCATATAACCAATCAATATACATATATATATCCAACTATCCAGTCTAGTCACCTTAGTGTGACCCTATCAATCTTGCTTACTTAGCAATCACAACTAACGTGGATGAGTCGATGGGAATTCACCCCAACTGCCCCTCACTCCACACCTCATGACCGGGAGTATCCCGTGACATCGCATAACTAACGTGGATGAGTCGATGGGAATTCACATGGGAATTCACCCAACTGCCCCTCACTCCACACCTCATGACCGGGAGTATCCCGTGACATCGCATAACTAACGTGGATGAGTCGATGGGAATTCACATGGGAATTCACCCAACTGCCCCTCACTCCACACCTCATGACCGGGAGTTGCCCGTGTCATCTCATGACTAACGTGGAAGAGTCGATGGGAATACGCCCAACTGCCCCTCAATCCACAACTCATGATCGGGAGTAGCCCGTATCATCACATCATCTCAATCTCATCATAACCCTATGGTTATGCAAATCTAGCTCTTTGCTAGCACTTTCATCATTCTCAAGTTAGTTCAATACTATCATAGGTATAACTAACTATCAACTACTAGTCTATACAATTAAGCAAATAGACCATAACACAAGTAATGAAAATTATTTAACAGGGCTATGTACTCAGTAAATTCCACACGTACTCACCTTAGCAATATGATGCTCAAATCGTGTTCTTGACACCCAATCTCTTGCTTCACAAACCAATCAACTTCCCAAGACTTCACCAAAAGCCTAATACAATTATCACAATATGATCAACATTACAATCTACTAACAATGTGTTCATCTATCTCTAGATAACACCCAACAATCCATTTCCCCCAAATATGGTGATTTACCAAACCCTAGGTTTAACCAACCCTTAAGATTCTTACAAATCAGAATCATACACTTGTTTCCCTTGTTAATACACCATCTATTAAGTGTATACAACACTTATATCACCATAACCCATAACCCAAAGAGCTAGGGTTTCAAAGCCATACACCCAAATACATAGATCTTAAGCTACAAAGATCAAAGAGTGAAGATATACCTTTAATCTTCGACTAGGAGTGAAATCTAACAAAGATTTGAGAAGAAATCAACCAAGATCTGCACTTGAGCTCCAAAATCGCCAAAAGGAAGAACTAGGGTTTTCTATTTCATCAAATGAGCTCCAACCCGATTTTAATGCTGCACGACAATAGTTCACGACGCGAACAATAGTTCGCGTCGCTAACTATGCGATTTTCATAGATCGCGATCGTTAATCGGACGTGAACTTCTTCGCGATAAAAGGCCAAACTCCCTGGAGCTAGTTCGCGATCGCCATCCTTAGTTCGCGACGCGAACTCCTTTAGGCAGCTGGGCTGCACTTTTTCATCTTTGTCTCGACCCGGTTTCGCCCATAACTTTCTCATACGGTGTCCAAACGACACGAAACCAATTCCTACGTTCTTTAAACGATTTATCCTTATTTATCATATTTTTATCCAATTTATTTATTTACAAATTTCGGGTCGTTACAACTATCTTCCCCTTAAAAGGATTCCGTCCTCGGAATCACTCAAAAGAAATTCCAATTTACATTCTACCGAGTATCCATTCTCATTCTCCCGCGGTTATTACCGTCAACCTTTTCTCATCCCGAATTAGTCAACAATATGTATGTAAACATTCAATTAATCCCGTTAGATCCAAACGGTCAAAAATCAATCTTAAGCCTTTAGTGCCCAAATGGGCCAAACTTGCACAATTTTGACCACAAGACTTTCAATCCTTTAACCAATCATCTTATACATATAGAAATGACATGACCCACGCATTATAATCAACTAATTGACCAACACCAATGTCAAAGTCTAGCTTCGACCAAGTTACCACATTCCAACCTCGTCTAACCCTTGACTTACGAACAAAGTCAACTACACTTTAACAATTTCCTTTACCATCGACCTCTAATTATAATTTATCAACCATTAGATACCCAATTCCCAAATTCGACTTGAAAACGCCCAACGGGTCAAAGTGACATAATTTGTCTATAACTCTTTTAATTACGTCATTACCTCTTTCTCATACACACAACTAATACATTATACTACTATCATTGCGAGTCATTCGAAACGAAAGTCAAAACCCATCCTTAACCAAGTCAACTAATCATATGTTGACAAAACTTGACTTTTGCCTAAAGTCAACCATACTTTTTCCAATTAACAGATTCCCTACCCTCGAGATCTCATTCTCGACTTATCACTTCCGGTTACACCCATTAATGTTTCCTTAACAATCGTCCATATTTCCAAAATTTCAAACCTTTTCAAATTTCCCCAAGTTCTCACATTCCCTTATGGTCACATCAACCCTTTACCGTTTCTTAACTTTCATTTGGTCACCTATACCATTTCTTAGTACCATTTCAATCATCTTCGCCTCACATACCATAATTTCACACAAGCTGACCATATCCTGGTTCCCAATGACAATTGCTTTCTAACAGCATCCTTTTTCTCATATTCGAGAAGTCGTAGGCATCCCATACCTATACATGACCTAATGCCACCCGCATTTCCAACCAAATTTTTATTTACCATAACATAATAGCAATACTCATTAACCCCTTGGTTCTATCTTCGTCATATAAACACATACGCATACACACCTACATATATATACATATATATATCACGCCAACTCAATCTGAACGTATCCATTATGCACATATACAATCATATGTATATGTCACCAATACCATCCAAGCATCATCATATGCGCATATACAACCATATGTATATGTCACGCCAATGTCATCTGACATCCATCCTTTCGCATCACGTAGCCTTGCTACTATCTTACCCATTCGATCATCCAATCGCTCATCGTGCGTTCTAGCACCTCTCCCATAAAAAAAATCGCATTATCTTTTTCTTCCCTATTCATAAGTCTCCCATCGAACATAGTACTTAGCACAATTCATATAATATTATCCTTCCATTATTATATGCCTTCCAAGGCCATCATATAATGTACATGCATTGCACCCCGTGGGTATACCAATAAAATCTCCGATTGTCGTTTACCGTTTCACTTACACATCAATCATCCTTGACCGGTCCATTTCCTTATTACCGATTTCCAATCCTTTTATTACCACCGGGGTAACCACCAATCTATTCCTTTAACCAAAGTTCACCGGCCAACCCGATCGCCTTTGAGTCAACCAATCGACTCCGGTCTACATTTGTGACCCATGACTTGGCACACATTAGCCCAACATTCCATGTTCCCGTCTTTCTACATCGCGATACCTTGAGATATTTATTTCCCAGTCGTAGCCTCACACACACAATGTCATATTATATCACCTCATTATTATGACATCTTGCCCATACTCGTCATCTTACCCTTAATATCAAATCGATCATCCCTTGCCCCGAAACTTGTTATGGCTACATGCCAATTTTTTTTTTTTTTTTTTTTTTTACTCAACCATTTCTACCAATTAAAATATGCCATTCCTGACACTTACTCTTTTCCACCTATGTTACATTTATTAGTTCCAAGGCATCACTATACCTTTACTCATTCTTTTCTTTCCCATTTACATACATTAGCATTACATTTCTTATCCGGATTCCCGCCAAATACTCAAGTTTCAATTCCAAGATTTCCATTTCCAAATTTCCATTCTTACTACAATTCTTACCAAAACTTAGTACTTCATTGTACTACTATCCATTTGTTGGAAACATTTACCGTCCTTGCGGTTCCTCTTTTGATACCATATAATAACATCAACCCCTATATCCTTACTATCTGCGACACATCGAACCATATTCCTTTCTAAAAATATAATTTCCATACACATAACTAACCGGGAAAATCATTCCCCAAATAAACATCCACGTCATACAACTTTCCTCCAATTCCTATAACCACCAATCCGTGCGATAATCCAACCATTAAGCTATATCCACACAATATCTTGGCTTGGTGCATACCCAACCAATCCATACCGATAACCACATCAAACACCCTAATTCCCATGGGCAACAAATCCACCTTAAACTTTCTACCGTCTATTTCTATTTCACAATTTCTATAAACACATTCAACCATAGACGTTTTCCCGTCGGCTACTTCTATTTCATAAACCTCATCTAACATTTCGGACGGCACATTCAATTTACAACCGAACTCATAAGACACAACGAATAAGTAGAATCCGAATCAAATAATATAGAAGATGGCATGAAGTTAATGAATAAAGTACCTGATACTACATCGTGCACCTCTCTTGCTTCCTCTCGAGTCACCTGAAAGGAACGTCCCCTTACTTGAGCCGGTTCCTCTTTCTTTTGAGCCGCGGGCACCTTTGGCTCGATCCTCTTTTTCGGGCACGCATTGCTATAGTGTCCCATTTCATGGCACGAGTAACACTCCACCTCGGAGAGTGTCTTGGATCTACAATCCCGTGCTATATGCCCCGTCTTTCCACAAATATAGCACACCTTCGAAACTCCTCGGCACTCGCCGGCATGGTTCTTCCCGCATCTCTTGCACGGGGCAACGCTTCCTTGCTTGAAGGAATTTGATGTGAACTTCCCCTTTTTAGAAGTTCCCGAGCCACTCTCGGCTTTCCTTTTCTCGTTCACATGGGCCCTCACGGCATTCCTTGTCGCATCTACCTCTTCCACACCCCGGGCGGCACCAATGGCCTCATCGAGTGTGACCGCTCTCCTTACCTCCAATTGGTAATCCCAAGGTAGCCCACAAGCATACCGGACTACCCTCGATCCTTCCTCAAAATAAGTTCTTGCAACAAACGGGAGCAATCCCGTGAACTCCCTTGAGTACTCCTCAACCGACCTATTACCCTTCTTTAGGTTTACAAACCTCTCATGCATCTTCTCCAAATCCCCGTCGGGGCAAAACTTTCTCTTCAACCTCGTGGTAAAGTCGTCCCATGACATCTTCTCAATCACCTCCCTCCCGAGGGTCTCATACACGATATCCCACCACACCATGGCATCTTCTTTCAATAGTTGTGACGCATACGTCACCATATCGGCATCCTTACACTTACTACTACCGATAACCCTCTCGGTTTCTCGGATCCACCTCATTGTTACCTTCGGGTCCGAACTACCCGTATACGTGTTTGGCCTACAAGCCATGAATGTCTTAAAAGAACAACCATAATTTTCATCGGGTCTCGCCCTTGCATCACTACAACCACCTGTGGAGGATTTTTCCACTCGAGTGCCACCATCCCTGGTTTTCTCATCCGATCTAGCCTCGGATACACGATCTCCACCCGACCTCTCACGGTCCCCAATGATGCGGTGCACCTCATCGGCCACCACTCCCTTGAGTTGTTCAATAATAGCTTGGAGGTCCGCCATGGTCACCGGAGTTCTATTAGCTCCGACCTCCGATTCATCAACTTGATGCATCGACGGTTGACTTTCCTGTTCAACCACCACCTCGACATGAGGTATTTCTTCCTCCCGGCCCTCCGGGGCTTTACCACTTCTATGCGTGGTCACCATTTCTTTCAGTCACGACTATACGAAAGTCATTAAACATTTAGTACCTTGTGTATAACCCATTAGCCTCATAAGACTCAATATCCATAATCATATCAATTCTCATCGGTCCCCCTAGGTTCAACCCTAAACTTAATATAAAGTCTCAAGGTCAACCTATCGATCTCAAGGAATCTTACATTCCTAATGCTACAGTCTAAGACTAGGATGGTCATCCAACCTAATTCACTTAAACTATAGCTCTGATACCAAGTTGTAACACCTCAAATTTTAAACACAAAACATTTGCCCAAAATAAAACATTTTTCATAGATAGAAGAACTATCCCAAAAATATGGATTTACAAAAACCTTTGGTATGAATCAGAGTATAAAGTTCGGTGTTACAAAATATATCAAAACCAAAGCTAAGCATAAATCCAATCTAAAGTTCCTCTATTCTAGGCCCCGCATCTCTATCCATGCGTACCTAAACCTTCGATCCCGAACCTGAGTACATAGCAAAACAAACAAGGAGTACGTGAGACAAAAACGTCTCGTGAGCTACATGGGTTTAGACCCGATAATAAAATGAATGTCACATTTCATATAACCAATCAATATACATATATATATCCAACTATCCAGTCTAGTCACCTTAGTGTGACCCTATCAATCTTGCTTACTTAGCAATCACAACTAACGTGGATGAGTCGATGGGAATTCACCCCAACTGCCCCTCACTCCACACCTCATGACCGGGAGTATCCCGTGACATCGCATAACTAACGTGGATGAGTCGATGGGAATTCACATGGGAATTCACCCAACTGCCCCTCACTCCACACCTCATGACCGGGAGTATCCCGTGACATCGCATAACTAACGTGGATGAGTCGATGGGAATTCACATGGGAATTCACCCAACTGCCCCTCACTCCACACCTCATGACCGGGAGTTGCCCGTGTCATCTCATGACTAACGTGGAAGAGTCGATGGGAATACGCCCAACTGCCCCTCAATCCACAACTCATGATCGGGAGTAGCCCGTATCATCACATCATCTCAATCTCATCATAACCCTATGGTTATGCAAATCTAGCTCTTTGCTAGCACTTTCATCATTCTCAAGTTAGTTCAATACTATCATAGGTATAACTAACTATCAACTACTAGTCTATACAATTAAGCAAATAGACCATAACACAAGTAATGAAAATTATTTAACAGGGCTATGTACTCAGTAAATTCCACACGTACTCACCTTAGCAATATGATGCTCAAATCGTGTTCTTGACACCCAATCTCTTGCTTCACAAACCAATCAACTTCCCAAGACTTCACCAAAAGCCTAATACAATTATCACAATATGATCAACATTACAATCTACTAACAATGTGTTCATCTATCTCTAGATAACACCCAACAATCCATTTCCCCCAAATATGGTGATTTACCAAACCCTAGGTTTAACCAACCCTTAAGATTCTTACAAATCAGAATCATACACTTGTTTCCCTTGTTAATACACCATCTATTAAGTGTATACAACACTTATATCACCATAACCCATAACCCAAAGAGCTAGGGTTTCAAAGCCATACACCCAAATACATAGATCTTAAGCTACAAAGATCAAAGAGTGAAGATATACCTTTAATCTTCGACTAGGAGTGAAATCTAACAAAGATTTGAGAAGAAATCAACCAAGATCTGCACTTGAGCTCCAAAATCGCCAAAAGGAAGAACTAGGGTTTTCTATTTCATCAAATGAGCTCCAACCCGATTTTAATGCTGCACGACAATAGTTCACGACGCGAACAATAGTTCGCGTCGCTAACTATGCGATTTTCATAGATCGCGATCGTTAATCGGACGTGAACTTCTTCGCGATAAAAGGCCAAACTCCCTGGAGCTAGTTCGCGATCGCCATCCTTAGTTCGCGACGCGAACTCCTTTAGGCAGCTGGGCTGCACTTTTTCATCTTTGTCTCGACCCGGTTTCGCCCATAACTTTCTCATACGGTGTCCAAACGACACGAAACCAATTCCTACGTTCTTTAAACGATTTATCCTTATTTATCATATTTTTATCCAATTTATTTATTTACAAATTTCGGGTCGTTACACTACTGCCAATATGTATTTTTTTGAAAAATCAGGCAAAGTATGTGAGCTGTACTTATATGAAAAAGAATATCCACATTCTGAGAAGACTATGTATCAGATATTCATAAATACTTTGATGAAACCTTATGATGTTGTTATGTTCCAAAACAAGTTAAATTATTTTACAAAACGAAACAGCAAATACATCATTGAGCAAAGACTTCAACAAAATCAAAGAACATTGGAAAGAAGAAAGAAAGAAGAAGAAGAACAAAAGAAACTTATGTGATTAAAAAGAAATCAATAAGTTTAGGGGGAGATTGTTGGAGTAAATTACAGATCAACTTATTACTGATGCTGCAGTTAGTACTGATCATACTTAGTACTGATGGGGCAGAAACTTATTACTGATGAAGTTGATACTGGTGAAAGACTATAACTTAGTTACTACTGATCAAGGCTTATTGAAGATACTACTGATCAATAGTAGTTACTACTGACGTTGATATTGGACTTACTACTGATCACCAAACTTACTACTGATGATATGGATTTACTACTGGTGATTGCAGTTTACTACTGATACGCGTTTTGGAAGCATATCAAGTCCGAGATCTTCGTAGAGATAGTTATAGAATGTAAATCAATGTATATCTTTATAATTCGAATGTAAATCAAGTCCTAGAATAACTAGGGTAAATAGTTTAGCTTCAAGGGCTATTATAAATAGTTCCTTACGAATTGTAAACGTACGTGTGTATTGTTAACTCGATAATATACATTGAAGCTTTTTGTGAAACTGTGTTCTTAATATTTCGTTTATTATTTACAGTTCATCGTTCTTAATATATTGATATAGTGTTGATCCGCTGCAACTTCTATAATCAATTAGATCTAAGGTGTTTATTAACCTCATCATAGTTAATCGATCCTGACAAATTGGATACCTATGGTAGGAGTAAATGATTTATATCTATATGACATTTTGTCGAAAATTTATGCTGGGACATGAATAAAAATAATTACGTGTTAAAGTTTTTAAAGATTTAAAACTGATTTTGCAAGATATACATAATAATTAGAAACTGATTCCATTCTGTTAATATTGTAGGCGTAAAGTTGGTGCACAACTGGAAGAAAAATGGAACCTATAATTGTGCATATAAAAGACAAAGCAGGAAGATCTTCGTAGTAGCATTTATGTTATGAAAAACATGTTTTGTGTTATACTAATATAAACACTCATGTTTTGTTACCTTATATGTTCCTCTGGCACACTTTGTTTATTTAGTAGAGTACCCACAATTAAACTTAAACATCTAACCCGGCCATCACCGTGTTTATACTTTCCATGTGATATCAATACAATGTACACACTTTACATTCAATATAACTCTTTATCCTGAATAAAGCCCGTGCATCGCACGGGCCATGCTGCCTCGTGTATTATAGAGAATAGGCCTAGAATATCCATGAACACTCTATCATAATGTATCTTTAAACGTGGTAGATTAAGTTGATGAAATCATCCAAATAGAAATTGAACGACATATATGTCGATGTAAAGAAATCAATAAATTTTTTTGAAAAACAAGAAATTGAGTAACAAAACCAGCAACACGAAGGACAACACAACTAACTTATTGATCATTAATCTCTAAATAAATGCCTCTTCTAATCTTCATTAAAAGATGTGCTAAGTTTCATTACAAAAATAGAAAACGGTCAACATGAAGTCTTAAAACTTAAAATATCAGTCAATTTAATCAAATTGGATCATGTTTGCCACATAACTTATATTTTTTTATTTCAAAAACCGGTTACTAATTCTTAGTACAGCAAGTGATCAAAATATATAGTTTATGCTTAAACAAAGTTTTTTTTTTTTTTTTTTTTGTCTAAAATGGAAAATCAAAAAAGTTAAAATTAAAATAAAACAGTTTTATTTTAACATGCATTAATAAGTTATCATTTACTAGTACAAGTTCATAATGCATGTCTAACATCTTAATAGATAAAAGGGTTTTGTTAATGATAGCCCTTAGGGCTGTCACTAACATGAATAAAAAGTTTGTACATGGATTAAAAAAATATTATTTCTAAAATTCAGGAGTTTTTTTTTGTTATTTTAACTTATTAATGACAACCCTAAGGGCTATTATTATCATTTTCTATAAATAAAAATAAATAAAAAATAATTTCGCCCTTTAAACCAATTTAAGTCGCTACAAATAAAAACACTTCACACAAACTTAAGGGGGGTGTTTAGATAATTTTATTTAAAGGGACTTGTAACTTATTCGAAAAACACCCTCTCCTTTTTTCTTCCATCTGAGCTTAGTTTTTGTATATGGCGATTTGAAAACAAAAAATTGTGAAGAAAAAACGATGGCTGAAAAACTTCAAAATCAGCTCAAGGAAGTTGGATCCAATCTTGAGAACCCACCTGCTACTAAAGATGCTCTTATCGACCTTCTAACGGTACTCACTTCCACATTGCATTCACTCACAATTTCAAACTTGTTAACAATCTTCTTCATAATTTATTTATTTGTGGCCATTTCTAGTCTAGCGTGTTTATTTTTGTGAATTTGGTGTATGTTTTTTCACTTTGCAGTGTTTCAACTTCTGAGAATTTGGCTTAATTTTATTTCTGTGTGTTTCGGTAACCCTAATTCTTATTAGGCGAGGAGTAAATACTATATTTTGGGGAAATTTCATGTTCTTGATTACAATCTTGTAGCCTAAAATTAGGGTTCAACTTGAAAGTATAGTAGTGAGTTTAAAACGTAAAAACTTTGTCATTTCTATACTTGCCAATTGCACTACAAAGTCCCCCTTTACGGATTTTCCTTTGATTTCCATGGTTTAAGAACTTTTAGGGTTTATAATTGTCAACTGTAATTGACGAAATACTTGGTCTGTTGGACATATTAGGTTATAGTTAGGGCTCAATTTGGAAGACTGAGTTAGGTAAGCAACCGTGATATATTTAATCATTCATTCTTATAAAGAATCACTGTTCCTGTCAAAATTCTTATAATTTCATTTTCTCCTGAAACTTCCTTTTTCCTATGATTACGACCTAATTATAATTAAAAAATACGGTATGATTTTGATGGATTTCATAAACATAAGTTTATATGTTGTAACTGCAGCAAGCTGCAACATGTCTCTCTGAGATGGATCAATCACCACACAAGGATTTGTTGGAATCTATGCAGCCTCTTTTAAAAGCTATAGTAAAACCAGAACTGTTAAAACATCAAGACAACCAAATTAAGCTTCTTGTTGCAACATGCACTTGTGAAATAACCAGAATAACTGCTCCTGAAGCACCATATGATGATGATGTTTTAAGGGACATATTTCATCTCTTTGTCAGCACTTTTGTTGGATTAAAAGATACTAAAGATCCATCTTTTGGGAGGATAGTGAACATATTGGACACTGTTGCTAAGTGCAGATCGTTTGTTGTAATGTTGGATCTCGAATGTGATGATTTAGCAAAAGAAATGTTCAAAACATTTTTCACCGTTGTCAGGTTTATTTTTATTACTTATGTTAAAATTTAATAATAAATGAAAATATAGCTTAACTTGTTTGTTTTTCTTAAATACAGTGATGAACATTCTGAAACTGTTACGGTTGCAATGGAGACAATATTAGCAGTTCTTTTGGAGGAAAGTGGGGACATCGAGGAAGATCTTTTACTCATTGTTTTATCTATTTTAAGCCGTAATAACAAAGTAAAGTTTTTTGTTGTTATATTTATTATTTGGTTGACTCAAAACAATATCAAATCTGACTTTTTTTATTAAAATTTTCTACTCTAGGATATAAGTTCGGCTGCAAGGAAGCTTGCTATGAATGTTATAAAGCAATGTGCTGAAAAAATTGAAGCTGGAATCAAGAAGTTAATTTTATCATCAATTAAAGGAGATAAAAGTAGCTCAAATCCTCAAATTGATTATCATGAAGTTATTTATGATATTTATCGTTGTGCTCCTCACGCTGTATCTCAAATTGTGCCAAACCTAACAAAAGAATTACAGGTAATTACTAATCAGGTTGTCAAAACACAGCGGTTGGTTTTGAAAGAAGATCCAAAATGTTTAGCCACCACAATTACTTCAGACGAGCATCAACAATCAAAGCGGTCTTGTAGTTCCCAATCGATGGATGTTTCTGATGGTCGTACAACTACTTCACGTATCGACTTTAATGCTGGGGACGACGACATTCGGGGTGACCTTGAAGAAAACCCCCCTCCAAGCCGATGGGTAGGAAGAGATAAGACCAAACGAGCACTTAAGCATGCGGCGGAGCAGAGGAAGCATATGGAACAAGTGTTAAAGATGTTGGTCGAGCACAATATGACGTCAAGAATGAAGGTTGAGTTGAGGCAAAAAGAACAGGAGATGGACAAAAAAATTGCGGAAGGAAAAATAATGCTCAATAGCATTGCCATTTTGAAGCACAGTGAGGAAGGAATGACGGGACCGGATCTTGAGACTTTGAGGGCGGCCAAAGAGAAGGCGCGAGATGCTATTAGGGGAGTACTCTAGTTTTTATTTTTCAAGGATTGTAATTTTTAATTTCTAGGATTTTAATTTTTAATTATTAGGATTGTAATTTTTAATTTTAATGAAAATTTAGTTTTTCTGTTAAAAAAATAAATAGAAAAAAAATAACGAGATGAAAATAAAAATGGTGTGTGTGGGTTCAAGTTTCGATCGATATTTGCAAACGAGGCACGAGCATGGAAGTAATGAAAAAGGAAAAAGTTAACATACGTTGCTCCATCCCGTTCGTCACCGCCCCCCGCTCGCCACTGGTGGAAGCAAGCCGCCGGGGCGCACAACAGAAGAACACCCAGGAACTTTTTGCCTTTTTTTTTTCTCTGGACTTATCATGCAAATTTTCCTAATATTAGCCGCTTGTCCCAGAATGGAATGGGATGGAATAGAAAAGTAAGCGCTATCGGGTCGGTTTTTTTGGTAGGTGCTTTCCAGAGGTGGAATTTTCTAGTTCTTTGGTGTGGTGTGTATTTTCAAGATAAAATAATATGGTGTAGTTGGTGATGCGACATATAATGTGAGAGAAAATTTATTATGGTGTGGTGATCATAGCCAATAGTCTTAGAGCATCTCCAACCAACCTCTATCACCCCCTCTATCTCCATATTTGAAGGCTTTTCTCCTCCAACTCACCTCTATCTCTCACTCTAAATATAGAGTGAGAGAAAAACTCACTCTATATTTAGAGTGAGAGAAATCCACTCTATCCATGGACCCCACATTTTGTTTGTGAGTGTAATTGTAAATGTAATATGTGTCCCACTAATTATAAAAAGTTTTAAAGAGATAGATAGAGTTTATGGTTGGAGTTGAGAGGATGTTTAGAGTGAATGGGTCTACCAATTTATAGAGATAGAGTGATTTTATAGAGTTTATGGTTGGAGATGCTCTTAGGGTTTTGACTTTTGATAAAAACGGTTGTTAAGCGGTAGATCTAATACAAGTAAAAGTTGTGTCCCTATGATCAAAACCCTTCCAATTAATTAAGCTGTTACTCTACATCCGGCAACTGTAAACTAGCAGCCATGAAATCCGGCAACGATGAAGTGACAGCCAGCAAGAGAGAAGCTAGCAATAATAAGCCCCAATTCAGGCCGGCTATAGATGACACGAAGCCCCTTCTCCAAGATCCGGTAATCTGCATTCCCAAATTCTCAAACAATAACCTACTAATTAAAGAACGAATCTGAAGCGTATTGTTAATGTTTTTGATGTAGATTCTAAGATCAGATCCAATCGAGACGGAGGAAGCTGTTCTCCGATTGCCCCCTTTTACTCCGATTACCTCGACCTCTAAATGATATCGTACTTGCGTATTCCGTCCAACTACTTGTGCAAATTAAATGCTGTCACCAATTAGTTGAGAAATTGTTGCGGATATGCTGTAAATCTGGTCTCTAATGTTTATGATATGATAAATTTGGTCCAATGAATACATTACCTGCTCAATAGGAATTGGTTCTTTTTAGTATTTGACTTAAACATATTTAGTTAAGGGTTTTATTAATCTCATTTTTAGTACTTGATTCCAAATCTTTCATTATTTGATACAAATGTGAATTCAGGGAACCAATTATTAGTATATACTGTAATAATTTAGTTTACAAATGCAGTCTAGTACATCACCACTTCACCTGATCTCAAATCTTTGAGACAATATCATGAATTAAAGAGCATTTAGTCTGATGTTTC
The DNA here is from genome assembly GCA_963853835.1 of Calendula officinalis. NCBI lineage: Eukaryota > Viridiplantae > Streptophyta > Magnoliopsida > Asterales > Asteraceae > Calendula > Calendula officinalis. The sequence goes on from OY970822.1 coordinate 17,849,707, forward strand.
AAAATCGTTGGTAGAATGAGTAGGTGATTCCAAGAAAATACATTGATTTTTATGGGGACTAACTAATTGTTTCATCTGGTACCACCATAGTTTGAAGCAGGGATCGATTACCTTTTTAGAAGAAAAATGAGTGTTATGGATTGCCTAAAAAAGATGGGAAGGTGGGTTGACAGCAATAAAATCAATGTAAGGTAAGGTATGGTTTCCTAGTTGAGGATTTAGTTTTCTGGGGGGAAATTGTTTTCCATATCCTCTCCAAGAAGGCTTATTTTTTCTTTTCATCTTCAAATACGTTAATTATTGGAATGACTTTCATGTTAAGTAGTCAAGTTGATTATTCCATGTTTCAGACTCCTCTTCCATGGATAAATCTCCACGGATTATGAGAAGATTAGGAATTTTTTAATCCCTTAATTGTATCTTTGTGTTTTTTCTTTTGGCATTCCAGCCTGCACACCACTAAAGCACCAGTTTCATGCCCCTGATGCAGGCAGGATTATTGAACAAAAAGCCCAATCCCAACGTACAAGTTGAGAGGCCGGAAGGACTCGTAAGCCAACAAAGTTGAATGAGTTTTTGTCAACTTTTAGTTATTAAAAAGTAGGATAGCTGCGGGTGGTGATTGTACGACGAGTTACAATGGTGTGGTTGTGGTTGTGGTCGATGGTGGTGGCGTCTCAGCAGTCGGTGGGTGGCATAGATGGTGGCGCTCAGTGGTAGTGATAGTAGTGGTGGGTGAGGACAAACATACATGAATTCATTACCGTGAATCCATTACCCCTAATTTACTATGGAATTAATGGGTAATGATTATTAACCAAGCATCATTACCATTCCCATTCCTTACCCCTAAAACCCTAACCACAAGCACCCCTAATATATACATATGGCACTTTAACAAACTTGTTTATCGTTATTTTTGTTTACTTTACATTTTTGGATTTAGGGCATGTTTGGGAAAGCTTATTTAAGGGGCTTTTAAGCTTATTAGCTTATTAAACTCTTAAATTGCTCTAATTTTCAAGCTTAATAAGCTAATAAGCTTAAAAGCTCCTTAAATAAGCTTTCCCAAACATGGCCTTAATGCACTTAGGAACAACAAATTTATAACTTACTTATACTTATATTAAGGTATAATATCGTGTATATATAATTACTGTAAGACACAACATCATAACTACACCATTTATTTGTTTAATGGAGTATTATGGTACAGATTTATTTATGCTTATTTGTTTACAAATGAGAGAATTGGACTGCTAACATTGATTAAAGAGAATGAAGGGTATAGATTTAGTTTATACTTAAACGTAATATCTATCTTACTTATATCTGACCGTGTAACAGAGAAAAGATGGAGTACTGGAACCTCTCACTTAGAGGAGGACCTACTATGGTGCACCGTGCAACCCCCAATAATTTTTTTTTGAATAATATTAAAATAATATTAATTTTTTTTATTAGTGTAGCCACTAAGTAAAAAAATGTGCAATCTGCCACTGCTCCCATGAGACATGGTTTCAACACTTTCTAAGACTACCATCATCGGTTGGACGGGGTTGGGTCACCACATTTTTTATTGAATAAAAAGAGTGAGGGTCACCAAATAACGCAACTCAGGGCTGGCAAGGGGAACTAGGTCACCATGCATGAGGTCACTCAATATCCTTTTTCTGTTGTCAATATAAAAGGAGGAATCTTATGATTGGTTGTTCAAGTAATAAAAATTTAGGTTGAGTTGAGTTGTTAATGTGTGTAAAATATTAGGTTGAATTAAGTTGCGTAGGTGGAAGAGAGAGAGATTATTATTATTGAAAAATGTAGGTTGGGTTGCTAATATGAATAGTCCAGACCGTAAAAGGAACTAGACTTCCAATTTTATCTTTCCGTCATATGTTATCACACTTACATGCATCTAAACTCGGGTCAGGTGTTTTAGCAAGATCGATATACCTTTCTCGTATCTAACATAGCTTTATGATATCTAAAACAACCTAATTTAACAACATCAAGATTGCTTTCTTAATACTTTCAAGAATATACAATATTCCCCAAATCCTTTTATCTTACCATTTAGATATAATAGGCCTAGAATATCCATGGACATTCTATCACAATGTATCTTTAAACGTGGTAGATTAAGATGATGAAATCATCCAAAAAGGAATTGAAGGACACATATGTCGATTTCAAGAAATCAATAAATGTGTTTGAAAACAAGAAACCGAGGAACAAAACCAACATGAAGGACAACACAACCAACTTTTTGGTCATTAATCTCTAAATAAATGCCTCTTTTAATCTTCATTAGATGATGTACTAAGTTTCATTACAAAGATAGAAAACGGTCAAACATGAAGTCTTAAAGCTTAAAATATCTAGTCAATTTAATCGAACTGGATCATGTTTGCCACATAACTTGTATGCAAAATTTTAAAAAATCGGTTACCAATTCTTAATATAACAAGTGATAAAAATATATAGTTTATGCTTAAACAAAGTTTATTGTCTAAAATGAAAAACTAAAGAAGTTAAGGTTTAAATGAAACAAAAAAAGATTTTGTTAATACGACCATTTATTAACATGCATAGATAACTTATACGAAGTATTTTACTTTATGAAGGGGTACTAATGTGAAAACAGGTTCATAATACATGTCTAACATCTTAATATATAAAAATAATAATTAATAAAAACAATTTCGCCCTTTAAACCAATTTGTAGAGTTATCTTGAGATGAGATCGGTCTGAACAGAAGTCGCTACAAATAACAACACTTCACACAAACTTACAACTTTCATTCGTTCGTGTTCGAAAAACACCTTCCCCCTTTTTCTTCCATCTGAGTTCAGTTTTTGTATATGGAGATTTGAAAACAAAAAAATTGTGAAGAAAAAACGATGGCTGAAAAACTTCAAAATCAGCTCAAGGAAGTTGGATCCAATCTTGAGAACCCACCTGCTACTAAAGATGCTCTTATCGACCTTCTAACGGTACTCACTTCCACATTGCATTCACTCGCAATTTCAAACTTGTTAACAATCTTCTTCATAAATTATTTATTCGTGTTCGTTTTCTAGTCTAGCGTGTTTATTTTTGTGAATTTGGTGAATGTTTTTTCACTTGCAGTGTTTCAATTTTTGAGAATTTGGCTTAATTTGATTTCTGTGTGTTTCGGTAACCCTAATTCTTATTAGGTTAGGAGTAAATACTATATTTTGGGGAAATTTCATGTTCTTGATTGAAATCTTGTAGCCTAAAGTTAGGGTTTAACTTGAAAGTATGGTAGTGAGTTTAAAACGTAAAAACTTTGTCATTATATACTTGCCAATTGCACTAAAAAGTCTCCCTTTTCAGAGTTTCCTTTGATTTCCATGGTTTAAGAACTTTTAGGGTTTATAATTGTCAACTGTAATTGATGAAATACTTGGTCTGTTGGACATATTAGGTTGAAATTAGGGCTCAATTTGGAAGAATGAGTTAGGTAAGCAACAGTGATATATTTAATCATTCATTCTTATAAAGAATCACTGTTCCTGTCAAAGTTCTTATAATATCATTTTCTCCTGAAACTTCCTTTTTCCTATGACCTGTTTATAATAAAAAAATACGGTATGATTTTGATGGATTTCATAAACATAAGTTTATATGTTGTAACTGCAGCAAGCTGCAACATGTCTCTCTGAGATGGATCAATCACCACACAAGGATTTGTTGGAATCTATGCAGCCTCTTTTAAAAGCTATAGTAAAACCAGAACTATTAAAACATCAAGACAACCAAATTAAGCTTCTTGTTGCAACATGCACTTGTGAAATAACCAGAATAACTGCTCCTGAAGCACCATATGATGATGATGTTTTAAGGGACATATTTCATCTCTTTGTTAGCACTTTTGTTGGATTAAAAGATACTAAAGATCCATCTTTTGGGAGGATAGTGAACATATTGGACACTGTTGCTAAGTACAGATCGTTTGTTGTAATGTTGGATCTCGAATGTGATGATTTAGTCAAAGAAATGTTCAAAACATTTTTCACCGTTGTCAGGTCTATTTTTATTACTTATGTTCAAATATAATAATAAATGCAAATATAGCTTAACTAGTTATATTTTCTTTTAATACAGTGATGAACATTCTGACACTGTTACGGTTGCAATGGAGACAATAATGGCAGTTCTTTTGGAAGAAAGTGAGGACATTGAGGAAGATCTTTTACTCATTGTTTTATCTATTTTAGGCCGTAATAACAAAGTAAGTTTTTTTTTTAATATTTATTTTTTGGTTGACTCAAAACGTATATCAGTTCTGACTTTTTTTAATTTTTTTTTTTTTACTTTAGGATATAAGTTCGGCTGCAAGGAAGCTTGCTATGAATGTTATAAAGCAATGTGCTGAAAAAATTGAAGCTGGAATTAAAAAGTTCATTTTATCATCAATTAAAGGAGATAAAAGTAGCTCAAATTCTCAAATTGATTATCATGAAGTTATTTATGATATTTATCGTTGTGCTCCTCAAGCTCTATCACAAATTGTGTCAAACCTAACAAAAGAATTACAGGTAATTAGTAATCACTTAATCAGGTTTGTCAAACACTAAAAAAATTGATTATCTGATTATTGTGATTTCAAACAGCATAATCAAATCCAAACACTATTTTTCAGGGTCATGTTTGTAACTGTAACCGCTGATTATTCATTTTCAAAATGCATAATCTTTTTTGTGTCTTAAGTTGCAATAGTCAGATAAATTGTTCTTAAATGCAAATCCAAACACCCCCTAAACTACATTTGTTAACATCTGTTTAAAGTTTATTTCTCCAAACAATGCAAGTGTTAGTAAGTAAGCTTATATGTTTTCATTTTTTATTTATAGACAGATAAAACAGACATTCGTTTGAAGGCAGTGAATCTTTTTGGAGACCTTTTTGCCCTTGAAGGAACTACTATCCCAAAAACATTTCTTCCAATCTTTTTGGAGTTTCTAAAAAGATCAACTGACAAAGTTGTTGAGATTCGAATGTCAGTCCTTAATCATATCAAACTGTGTCTGTTACCCGATGCGTCTAGACCAGAAGCTTCTAAATTAGTTGGTAAGTCTTGTTTTATTTCATGTTTTTATTCATTTGCATGTTTCTAATAATGATTTCGGTCAACATGTTAGCTGCCCTAACTGACCGGCTGTTGGATGAAGATGAAAGCATAAGGAAACACGTGGTATCAGTAATTGCTGATGTGGCATCGATGGATTTATCTTCTATTTCAGTTGATACGATAAAGCTTGTTGCTGAACGCCTTGAAGACAAATCTGTAAATTCACTTTCTTCTTCTCTATTTCACTAATCATCTATAAAATGGTTAATAATTTATTATTCTCAATCTTTCACTGATTTGATATTTTAACCCTCTAACTTATTTTGGCAAATTTTATTCTATATTTTGGTTGACTTAGTAATTAACCCCTAAATTTTGTGTTTTAACCCTTTTGTTGGCATGTAACTTTTTTCTCAAAGTTTTTTAACCCTTTTGTTCAATCCTTAAATTTTCATATATTTGATGGTTTAACCCCCAAACTTTTTTCTCAAAGTATTTCCTATCTATTAACACATTACATTATTATTTTTATTGTAATTACTATTATTTCTTAATATTTTTATCTTATATTTATTTATCTTTTTCTTTTTTGTGATACAGCTTATTGTGAAAAAGTACACAATTGAAAGGCTATCTGATATATATCGGATTTGGTGCTTGAAGAAAATTGGTGGTTCGAATTTGAATGATGACTATAATTGGATTCCTGGAAAAATATTAAAATGTTCAAACGAGAAAGATTTTGGGTATATTTTTTGTTGGAATTGAAGTATTTTCTATATTTACTTAAAAGAATCTGTGCAGTTTGTTATATTTCACTGATCTGATTGAATTTTTCCATTTTCAGACTAGACACAGTTGAGCAAATTCTATCCACATCCCTTTTTCCAGTTGAATTTCCAGTCAAAGATAAGGTCAAACTAATTTCCAAATTCGATAAAGTAGAAGTGAGTGCTTTAGAGAAAATACTGGAGAATAAGCAAAGGTTTGTAAATACCTAATTTATGCATATATATAACTCCAAAGGGAATTAGTGGTTCTTTTTATTTATTTTTAAATATGTCCTTGAATTAATTTTCAGGTTACAAATAGAGATGCAGAAGTATCTTTCACTCAGGCAGAATTATAAGGTTTGCAGTAGAATTTTTTTATTGTTTTAAATTTTATGTTGCTAAATATAATATTTTTACATTTACAGGACAACAGTGATATTTCAGAGCTCCAAAAGAAAACCACAATTTGTATACGATCGATTTCCAACTGTTTTGTTGATCCCATAAAAACAGAAACAGATTTTCAGATTCTTGATCAATTAAAAGATGATAATATTTGGAGAATATTGACAACATTACTCGATCCAAACACTAATTCTCCTCAAATTAGGAGCCTTCGGGTAAGTAACTATATTTTGAGGAAACTACATAAATCGTCCCTATGGTTTGTATAAAATTACGTATTTCGTCCCCTGAGTAGTTCCTAATTTTATTTTTTTGCAGGATGAATTGGTTAAGTTAGTTGATAACAAAAATCCAGTTTATGAACTTGTAAACAGTCTTTCTATAAAATGTTCATACATAATCTTTGATAAAGAATTTGTCAAAGAGCTTCTTCTAGAGACCGATTTACAGAAGTGTGAAGGAAACAAGTTATTAACTCAGTCTTGCATGAATATACTGTCGGTAAGATTTTAAATCTTAATCAAATACATTTCCTTTTTTATTATTTTTTACTGATATTATACATTTTGACATTTTTTATGATAAATATTCAGATTCTTGCAAGCTACAGTCCTTCTCTGTTAAGTGGGATTGAAGAAGATTTAGGGCGTCTACTTGAAGATGATGACGAGGCAATTAAAGAAGGTGTTTTGAATGTTTTAGCAAAAGCTGGTGAAACAATTTGTGAACAATCAGGAGAATCATCTAGGTTTGTAAATCAATCTTTTTGCTTCAAATAAATAAATAAAAATAATAAAAAAAACTGTAATTTCTGTATGCAGTTCATTAGACCTGATACTGGAAAGAATATGTTTAGAAGGCAACAGAAAACAGGCAAAATATGCGGTACATGCATTAGCAGCTATTACAAAAGATGAAGGACTCAAATCACTTTCTGTCCTATATAAGGTTTGTTCTAATTTTATATATTAATTTAATATCATGCATTAAACGAACATGTTTTGATGAATTTTTTTGAAATAATGTGCAGCGACTAGTGGATACGTTAGAAAAAAGGACAAATTTGCCCTCTGTATTACAATCTTTGGGATGCATAGCACAGATGGCAATGCCAGTTTTTGAAACACAAGAGGCTAAAGTTGTTAACTTTATAAGAAACGATATATTAAAATGCAGTCAGAAAATTGGAGATAAATCAAAAGAGAAAGAATCTTGGGATAAAAGAAGTGAAGTTTGTTCATTAAAGATATTTGGGATTAAAACTCTGGTAAAGAGCTACTTGCCTGTAAAAGATGCACATCTTCGTGTTGGAATTGATGAATTGATCAAAGATCTACAAAATATACTTTCTTTTGGAGAAATTTCAAAAGACGTTGAATCAAGGTAACATTTTGGTTGCATGAGCTGTCAATTTTCATGTTTTTTTTTCCTACATTTAATGTTTTTTTTATTATTAAAAGCAGTTTGGTTGATAAGGCCCATTTAAAGCTAGCTTCTGGTAAAGCCATAATTCGTCTGTCAAAACATTGGGATAAGAAGATTCCAGTTGATATATTTCACCCTACCTTGAGAACATCAGAGGTTATTTCTTTTGATTAAATATTGAAATTTAGTATTTTACTTACTATATGTTTATATGATATGATTCATGTAGGTTGGATTTCCGGAAGTTAGGAAACAATTTCTCAAAAAAGTACACGAGTACATAAAAGACAAAAGTTTGGATCCGAAATATGTTTGTGCCTTCTTTTTGGATTTTGAACCTCAGAAATCGCTCCTGAAAGAGGTGATTCAGCCACAAGTTTCTACATATTCGTTGAATTTTCTGTTGAATTAAATTTTTGTGAAATTTAAAATTGGCAGGAAAATCAGAATCTGAGTGACATCATTCAAACTGGTGGAATTTCATCCATTCTTCCATATTTGATCCATGTATTTGCTCATCATCCTTCATGTCCAAATGTTGATGAATGCAAAGATGTTAAAGCATATGAACCCATATACAGGTATGTTTGCTTTCACAAAAAAAATAAAATAAAAATTAATTCCAGACAACATTATTTTTTCCAGCCATTTTTTCTCTATACTATCATCAGGGAGTCTTTATTTTATGTACCAGAATTTTTTTATATGTTAATTAAATTGTGATATACGAAGTATAAACAATCCTAAAAATGTTTTTTCTTTTTACTTTTCCAGGAAATTGTATATGTTTTTTTCTAAGTTGGCACGTGTAGATGAAGATGGAAAGCCTGAAGTTGGTCTGAAAAGGGAAGAAATTATTTTAATTATTTCTGTTGTTCGAAATATCAAGAGCTCGAAAGATGTTGTAGATACAAACATGTCAAAGGTACAAAATGATTAATTAGATTTTTTTTTGAAGGGCGAACATTAATTAGAAAAATTGATGATGTCGTCTTAGATTCTTAACCTGTATTTTTTGTTCAGAACTCATATGCAATCTGTGATCTTTGTTTATCAATCACCAAACGCTTAGCTCAAAAACAAGAAGATTTTCATGAATCAGTTGTACCAGTCTCTTTGCCTCAAATCTTGTACACACCAAACAACAAGAAACAAGAAAACAAAGAAAATGACCTGAAAGAAGAGAAAATAGAAGAAAACATCGAAGAGAAGAAAGAAAATGAGAAAAAAGATGATGAGAAAAAAGAAAATGAGGAAAAAGAAAATGAGGAAAAAGAAAACGAGAAAAAAGAAAATGAGGAAAAAGAAAATGAGAAGAAAGAAAATGAGGAAAAAGAAGATGAGAAGAAAGAAAATGAGGAAAAAGAAGATGAGAAGAAAGAAAATGAGAAGAACAAAGAGGTTGAAACAGAGGTGAGTTTGGTTATATATTCCTACTTTTGTCAGTTATTTTTTCTTATTTTCCTACGAATAGGAAATTACTATTATTGTATTTAATTTAATATTATTTAATTATGTTAATAGGTCCCTGAAGGTCGGACATGGTTGGCTGATGAGAATGCACTTGCATACTTTGAGTCCCTTATCTTTGATGCTAATGGCAATGTATGTTATATAAACTAATTTATTTTCATATTTATTTTAATTTTTAAAAATATTCTTAGGTTATGTCCAAAACCATTGTGCAGGACATTGAAACAGATGGACACGAGGTACCTTTAGGAAAGATACTAAAACGAATAAAAGCTAAAGGATCAAAAGGAAAAAAGGTAGCTAAGAAGAATGGTTCTACAAATGCTGTTGTGGAAAATGAAAATAATGTTGATATTTTGGGAATGTTAAAAGAAATAAATTCAGAAAATGTTGATGTTTTGAATAAATTTGATTCGAGTAATGGTAATGGGAAACTTAGCAATGAAGCAAAACTGAAGAGAAAAGGTATTTCTAATGATTTAAATGATCTCTCTGTACCCAAACGCCCCCGCTCATCCTCTGCCAAAAGTCAAAAAAAGTCAACCTTCATCAAAAGTGGGTCTGCTTTTAATATCATTAAAATGGACGATATTGATAAAGATGATGATGATGATATACACAGTGGTTCAGAGGATAAAGTTACTGATAAAAAACAGTCCAAAAATACTGATGAAGTTGATTTCGAGGTAAATTTTTGCAAGAACCATTTACTTTCTATTATTTTTGTTACTTTTTTAACGAAAATATGTGTGTTATTATTCTGTTATGCAGAAACCTAAAAAGCGTGTGGAGACCGATAGTAATGAGAAATCGGGATCTGCTAGAAAACGGAAACGAAGAAGTGTTTCGGGATTAGCAAAGGTTAGGCTGATTTTTTTATTTTATTTTATTTTATTTTATTTTTTTTATTTTTTGTTTCATTTTGATACCAAATTTTGTAATGTTTTTTTTTTCTCTCTTTTTCAAGTGCACAACGGATGAAACTGAAACTAAAACAAACACCAAGGACTTGATTGGCAAACGCATTAAAGTCTGGTGGCCTATGGACAAAGAGTAAGTTTTTTTTTCTTTTTTTTTTTATAATTATAAGTTATATATATATATTTTGCAAGAAATGTTATTAATTTGTGAAAGTATGTATAATCAACAGGTTTTATGAAGGCATGGTTAAGTCTTACGATAAGGAAAAGAAAAAACATGTGGTGAGCTTCTTTGCAAGTTTTATTTTAATTCTATTTGTGGAAATATGGATTTGCTTATATTTCATGATTTAAAATTTATATTATATCATTTTGAAGGTATTATATGATGATGGAGATATTGAAGTACTCTGCCTAGACAAAGAACGGTGGAAACTTGTAGAAAATGACCAAAAGGTCCTCCTCATCTCTTACTTTATTTTATTCTTCAGTTATAAGCCAACTGAATTTTAATTTTTGTTTTTACAGAGGAAGCATTTGTCAAATACTCCACCCCGTAAAGGAGGGTAAGTAAATTATATTTTCATTTTAAGTTTATAGCAAGGGTTAAAAAGCCAAATTTGCGAATGTTTGAGGATTATAACATAATTAACCCTGATACATTTTTAACGATTTTGCGTTTAAAAATCTAAACTTGTTCTATTGTGGTTTGCAGATCATCTAAAAAGAAAATTAAGTCATCGAGTAGTTCCAAACAAACAAAGGAATCATCTGACATGTGAGTCGATATAAAAAATATTTATTTATTAATTTTATAAAAATGTGAATTTACTGAAGTTTTGTTGGGATTGTAGATCACCAACATCTACAGTAAGAGGCAAAAGAACCCCAAGAAAGAATTTAAAACAAGGACAAAAAGGGGTATCACAAAGAGCTGCTTATTTGGAAATGAGGAAAACCAACGATTCTGATGAAGAAGGTTGGTTAAATCAATGATTTCATGCAAAACATATGGATGATCTATGTAAATTATATTTATAATAATTTATATTTTATCTGTGTGTATGTACAGATGAAGTGATGCATAGCTCATCAGATGAAGAGAAACAAATGAAAGATGCAACAGAAAGTGATGATTCCGTTTCTAGTCAAGAAATTGAAAAAGAAATACAAAAATCCGATTCAGAATCTGAAGAAAATGAAAATGAAAAATCACATAAATCAGATTCAGATTCAGAAGAAAGTAATCAAGAAGAGAGTGGTGAAAGTCAATCACCTGAGTCAGCTTCTTATGATTCTGATAAAGCAGAATTCACTGATGATGAGCCTCTTGTAATTATCTCAATCTTCATATTTTCTTATATGAATATAAATTTGTCATTAATTTTATTAAAAATGTTAATTTCTGTTAATGCAGGGCGTGTGGAAGTCTAGAATTGGGAAATCGGGAAACAAGTGAACATTTTACTCAAAGCACGGACAGTTATTTACAACCAAATTGTTTCCAATAAATATGATATTATTCTGGGGCTCTAGTTCTATGTGTAGTGTAATGTATTATTATTGTTAGATTCTGTTGATTGTAGTTTTAAGTTAACATCCAGCCAGCCAGTGAAGTGCAATTACTCTAGTGTTGTATTGTAATTTGTATTGTTTTAAATCCTATATGTAGATCAATTAACTTGCTTATGTAGACATTAATTGTGATGTTGGTGTTACATATTAATATCAATTTATTTATATATTGTGAACAGGAACTAATAGTACAACATTAACATACACAGTAGTGAAGCTAACATAACCGATTTACACGTAACAGGTTTTGGCATTTTCCCCTTATCTTTCCGAACAAACAATCCTTCATAAAGTGGTAAGTTGATAAACACCACAAAGCCACATAGTAGAATCTGCAACCCAAAATGCTCGATATCCATAAGTTTAAGACCCCAAAACAAGCTAAATAGATTGAGCATTGCAACAAACCCTAAACATATGAACATTACTGAATCACTACCAAACTCCATAATTTCATTCTTGTATCGATGCAAAACATCTTCATGAACCACCTTTGGGGTGACTATAAATCCCAATTCTTTGAACCCAAACTGTCTCAAAACCGTTTCCAAAAATGCAACTAAGTAGGAAGTTGTCCTCTTGAATAGCCACATTCGTTGCTCGTTCCACCACCCTTTTATAGTACCTCCACAAGAAACAAACTCACCTAAACTATATACATATTGAGAGACGATTACATACAAAAATGGCACTATCCAAAAGCTCGATACTTGTGGAAACAAAGGAATGTGTTTTAGGAGACAGATTTGTGGGATGATTACATATGACAAAGTCGGGAAACAATTTGGAGCCCAAAGGAAGTAAAGTGTGTACGACATTTGAAGTTTGAATGGGATACTTTTGTACCCGTATAAAAAGGGACAAAACTTTGAAACTAGTATACTAAATTGGCCTTGGGACCATCTTGCATGTTGCACTAACACATCTATAAGTCTCGTGGGCGCGATTCCTACAAATGCTTTCTTTTTTGGATTAAGATACACAGATTTCCAACCTCGACATTGTATTGCTAAACCTGTAACCATGTCTTCTACCGCGAATCTATACATTATACCAATCTGTATATAGAAACAAAGAAACATATATTGTTAAAAAAAAATCAATAACTAACAATTAAACGGCTAATTTAGCGACCTCTTTTCCCCATTCGGTGTTATCTTCGTATGCACAACTTGCAAGCGATGTGCATCTATCTTGCAGGATGCTCATGTTTTCTATTTGGTTTTCTTCATTCCACTTTGGTTCAAAACTTTGGCTATATTTTGCTCCACAAAGAGCATCTCTTCTGTGAAAGCATCCACTACCAATATAACAAGGTCCTCCATTAGTATCCATACCTCCCATTTCCAACTATTAAAGGCGACCCCGATTACATATCACACACATATATACATACGAAATTAACTAAACTGATTTACAATTTGCTGACCTCATTAGGTACCCGAAAACAACTTGCATACAAATCATGGTTTGTGAGATTATATGAACTTTGAGGAAACTGCACATAAGCAATCTCATTTCCTTTTTCTTCATCCATGAAAAAGCACACAGCGTCTCTCACTGATTCTGAATTGTTCGAGTATACATCACAATCTACATTCAGAATAAGTGGACCATTGCTAATCATTGACGATACTCTTATCTGCTTATATTTAATTAAAAATTAAAATTACTTAAATCATCTTAACATATATTATTATTTTTTTATTCTAGATTACCAGGGCATTTAAGGCCCCTGCCTTGAAATTGTGCTTGTATTGTGTTCTCTTCTCTCGTGCTACATATACCAGCTTTGGCATTATCTGTCCTTCAACATCCAACGACATAGGGCTCCTTCCATCGATTAATATCTACATTAATTGTTACAAAAGAATAAAAATCGTTACACACATATAATATCGATCAGTGAGTAATTAATGGATGAAAACCCCGAACATACTTGAACAATAGCCTGGTGATTTGATGAGGTTGTATCAGAGTTCCATTCTTGAAATCCTTTGTGCAATTCTCTTGTTTCATCCGACACCCCACATACCCTAGTAGCTGCTTCTTGCATTTCCTTATATAGTTTCTGCATTAAAATCCAATTTATTCACGGGAAAATTGGCCATAATATTGCAATTTTAGATGTCCTAAATTGGTATAATAATATTACCTTAAATATGAGAAATTGAAATTATACATGTCATTAATTGGTTATTATTCTACATTTCTTGGGTATTTTCCGATTAATATATTTCAATTAAGTGAATATTTAAGAAGGATGGAATTTTAACCTGTATCAACAACCAATCATGGGTCATGTTTGGATCATCGATTGGTTCTGGAACATGAGAAAAATAAGCCCCTGGGCTGACTTGAAATTTCTTGCAAAAAGGTAACCAATATTTTGCGAAAGCAGAGGCTTCTAACAAAGCAGAAAACCACCATCATCATCGGAGAGATACACACTTAACTTCTCCGGGGGATAATCGTAAGCTAGAACTGATAAAACAGTGTTGACCACCATTATCGGTGGTTCAATTGTTTGATCTGCAGTACACACAAAAACATCGACACGTGGAAGCAAAACTAGCCGATCTTTGAAGGTGGTCCGATAAATTGGGCTCCGAGAACCCAATAGAGTCCAAACCAGAGGTCGGAGACTGACAGAGCCAGCCAAGCCCACCTACCTCCGGTGACCGGAAAATGGGAAAATCTGTAAACCCATATGAGACATATACCGACAGCTACTGACGTGGCATATAACTGATAAGCCAAGCGTGCCCTCATTGGCCGTGTTTCAAAAAGTGGAAGATAGCCGTTCTTGTCTCTTACCATATTTTTTGAGGTGTAGTTTGCAGATAGATGCACCAAAATCACATAAGAAATAAGAATCGTCACACCACACAATTTTCAAGTTTTAAAAATTAAAACGGATAAATTGTGATGTGATAAGTAACTTTTGTGGTAGTGATATCACCTCCCAACTCTTTTGAGAAATTTGGCAAAAAACGGCTTTTGCAATTTACTCTAAGGACGTTTCTTTTACTCAAACGTAAAAGGACCCTCATGTGAATTGTATATGACTTGGTTAGCGGATAAATTCAGTCAATTTCTGTTACGCTTTGTTCTAGAATTTTTCAAAAAGAAAAGATAAAAAATAAAACGAATTAATTTAGTTTTGTTATGTTATGTTCCTAGATAAAAAGAGAAAAAAATAAGGAGGGAAATAGAAGAAAAAATTTAGAAACAAAATTAGGAAAAAATTAATTTCCTTCCATTTTCCTTTTCTTTTCTTTATAAAAGGATGAGGAAAACAAATTTTTTTCTTTTTCTTTCCAATTCTTTTATTTTCTTTCAAAATTCTGGTTCTGTAACAGACGAAAAGTGGACCAAGTTTTTTTATATTAAGGGAAGAATTCGTAATTTGGTATAAACGACAAAGAAGATTTTTGTAATTTTCTCGATTGGTGATATGTTATGAAAAAATTCGCCCTGTTTATTGTTACCAAGTAAAAGTTTTATTATTGTAGTGTACATGTGAATTTAGAACGTTGTGGGTGACCACCAAGTTTATTTTTTCATGTGCTAACCACAAAAGTGAGGTTTCTAAATTTAGCAAGAAACGTGATCTCTCTTTCTCTTTCTCTTTCTCACTCACCCTAATGATTTTCCCAAAAACAATATTTTGAGCTTTATTCTTCATGTTATGTTTCTCCCACAAATTAGAGCAAACCCGACATAAGTTTTTGCAGCCGGCCGGATATCTTCCATTTGAATCGTCCTCATTTAGCCAGGAGAAAATATAATCTTGATTGATTTCTTTTGTTTTCTTGTCCTGGATGCATGGTGCAATTTGTTATATAAGAAAGGCCACAAATTTATAAATCCGACCTAAACATTTGAGTCACGAAGAGGCAATTAACCCAACCTTCAAGGTACTAATTACATTTTATTGCTTCCTAAACGAATTTATTTCTTCATATATAACACGTGCATGATACATCTAAAAGGGACCATTGTTTATGTAATCCAATATAACCTAAATTTAGAACTTCGAAGATCGTATTTCTTGGATGCAAGGTTTTTTGGTTGATCTTTCCATTGGAAGGGGTTTTCTTTAATTAGTTAATCTCTCATTAACATGTAAAATATACGTCATGTTGTTGTAAAATAACGCCAAGAACATTGTTCAAGTTTTGTTTCTAAAAACTACGTACGCATGATCTTGTTTCTCTTATATAAGATCATCATGTTTCAATAACGTTTTTTATTTATGTTGTGTTCATGTGGATGATATATGTGTAGGTGGATAAGAGTAAATAATGTATGGTTATCAAGTAAGAACTAGCCAAAATGTGGCAAGTTCAAGAGCACCAAACTCTACAATTTCTTCAGGACAATCAACTTCAGCCGGTTCTCCAACTGCAACCGTTGGTGAGATCGATACAAGGGCACCCTTCCAATCTGTTAAGGCTGCTGTTACTATATTTGGAGACACATCACCAAAACCAGCAAATAAATCTAGATGGGCTAAAAGTACTAAAACTAATGAAGAGGTATCTACATTCATCTTCTTAATTTATGATTTTAGTTATATACTTATATATGTTTCAATTCTCATATTGGTTTTGTACTTGTGACAGAGGGTATTGGAGAAGGAGACACAACTACATTGGACATTAAAGGAGCTTGATAAATATAAAGAGCTTTTAAAAAGTGCAGAAAGTACAAAAGTACAAGCACGCCGTGATCTAGAAAAAGCTAACCAATCGTTAGACGAGTTAACTAACAAACTAGAAATGATAAGTGAAGGAAAGCAAGCAGCAATTATGACCCATGAGGCTGCAGTGGCACGAGCTAAAGCGATACTTGAAGAGGTTAAATCCAACCAGAGTGAAGAAAAAGACGGCTGGGAAGAAGACGTTGACAACGAAAGAAGTCAGTATAAAACGTCTGCTAACGAACTTATTTCAGTCAAGCAAGAACTCAATAGCATCAAACAAGATTTTGATGCCGCTTTAGAAGCAAAGCTTGCTGCTTTTCAACAAGCTGCAGATGCCCAACATGCTGCAAAAGTCAACAATCAAAAAATGGTTGCACTCGCGAAAGAAGTAGACGAAATGCGTGATACCCTTCATCGGGTGAATCTTGCTGCTGAAAAAACTCACGAAGAACATATAAATCTTATGGAAGAAAAAGAGGCACTCATAGAGTCAAAAAAGAAAGCCAAGGAAGAATTAGATATAAAAATTCAATCTTTAATTAAAGAACATCAACTTTCGGAACTTAGGATAATAGGACAAAAGCTAGAAGAAAAAAACGAGGCGATTAACGTTTTAGAAGAGCAGTTAAGGGAGGTTCGTGTTGCGGATATGGAAACTTTGGAAAATGCTAATTTAGCGGTTGAAGAAGCCACAAGGAGACACGAAGAACTAAAAGAAGAAGAAGCCTCACTTGTAAGTTCTGTGGAAAGTCTAAAACAAGACCTCGAGAAAGTCAAACGGGATATTGCCTTGTTAAGAGGAGATGATCTAAAACGGGAGCAACAACAAGCCGATTTAGACAAAATCAAACAAGAAATCCAAGAGGCCATAAATGTATTAACCGAAGCAACAGATAGTATCGAGGAACTAGAGATGAAGATAAAAGAAACTACGGTTGAATTAGAAAAGTATAGAAAAGAAGAAGAAGATATGAAAAAACAAGAAGAAACACTTATAAAACAATCTGAAGAATTCGATAACGCAAATAAAGAAGCGGTTGAGAAACTTGAGGTTGCAGTACAAGAGCTTGAAAAAGCAAAAGCAGCAGAAGAACTTGCAAATGAAGAATTAAGTAAGAAAAGAGAGTCTTCTGCAGTGGATAATAGTATGATTAAGATGAGTGCTCAAGAGTATGAGGCTTTGAAAACGAAAGGTGATGAAGCAGCAAAAGAAGCTAATTCAAAAGTGGCAGATATAATGTCGGAAGTGGAGTCAATCAAGAAAAAAGAGAGTCAAACACTTGCAAGACTGGATAAAAGCATGGAAGAAGGTAAGTTTATTGAGGATGAACTTAATAATGCTCTAAAGATGGCTGAAACGGCTGAAGCAGAAAAAGAAGCAATACAAAAAGAACTCAAAAAGTTGAAAACAGAATAATGATGTATGGTACTGTAGTGGTAAGGGCTCCTGAATGATTTTCAAGTGGTCACAGGTTCCTAAAGCAATAGAAAGTTCAAAAACGGCCACGAAAACGGTTAGGTCGCGTACATATAAGCAAAGTTTGGCCTCCCAGGGAACCCATTATAATGGAAATGACCTTTTTATAAAAGGTGTTGCATATGCATACATAGGAACTTTTTAAATCACATTTCTTTTTGTGTTTTCTAGTCATCAGAATATATATTTGTAGAAGATTCAATTATTAGGATATGAAAGATGCTAGTTACAATAGGAAGTTGAAAGTTTTTATTATGAGGGGTGAGAAATGTACATTAATCCCCATGGAAATTACTAGATCTCGTTGTTGTTTATGATCATCACGTGTAACAGAAAACACATCAAAATAGAATTAAGGCCGGCCATACATACGGCTTTACTCATGTTCATATACGAGTACGTGTTATATTTAGAGCTATACGGTTAGCACAATTTAATCACTGATTTGAATATCATGCATCCTGCAAAAGTCATCTTGATCTTGATACTTCTTCCACTCGGATGCCAATGTTTTGCAGAATTCCGCCTTTTTGGGGTCTGCTACAGGTAATCCCACGTGCACGGATCCATGTTTTAGTGGTTTTGTTGGTTCACGAATCCCTGATTGCTTTTTCATGTAGTTGTATAGTTCTTGATGAAAATGATGGTCCAATGAGAAGCAATCTTCATTTGTATTTTCACCTCGGCGAGAAGTTCGACAAAAATGAGGAAGAGCAGAGTAGTCCATTATCTAAATGTACAACATAAACAATTAAACATAATTAGATTTACTTTTCTTAAAGTAAATTGAATAAATCATCAACATGAATCATTTATGTTACATAGGAGGTAGTCCATAATTTAGTAACCCTCCCTACCACGGGATCGATTTATGTAATTTACTCTTTTTATTATTTTTTAAAAACTTAAATATAATTGGAAAATCAACTCACCTTCAAAAGCTCATCACGGCCACTCCCTTGCAAAACTTGAACTTTTAACTTTGTACGTTCCTGCAAAAGGGGTTTAACGACCTGCAAGTGGTTGATTTTACATGTCATGTGGCGGAAAATTGTTCAAACTTCCCCAAAATAAAATAAAATATCTCATATTTGTAATGAAGTTAAGATATATGGAATTGACCTTCCAACAGGCCGAGAATATGTATGGAACATTGACAATATAATATGTGGTCGTTTTCTCAGGATAGTTGAGGTCATCTACGGTCGATATAGTTGTCAGCAGCTGCAATAATATTTAATTTAGTAGAGTTAAAATGATGCAATTGTGTACCATGATTATAGAAACATATATTTACCTTTATTTGGTTCAATGCAGAGAGTTTCAGGCCACTCATATCTAAAACCTTCACGCATTTGCCGATGTATTTTCCATATTTCTTTGTTGCAGTAGGCTACAACAAGTTCAATGTGTAAGCATAGTATCTTAATTATGACCAAATGATCGACTCGAACCATATAAAACCTAAAAATGCCATGTATTATGTCCTCACCAATATTACTCTGTCTCGATATTCATTAATTTGAATGTGTGATTGCACATAATAGTTCACCTGCAATCCACAAAAAGATTGAATAATTATAAGAAGTTTAATTAGGTGGCAGTTTATGTAGTTTCCAATCTGACTGGAAATTTAAATTGTGAAAAAGGTAAAAAAAAATAAAAAATTCTTACAGATGCTTTGTCAAATGTGCTGAGACCAACACCAATAGCAAATACAGGAAGGCCCTGTCATAGATGACAACAAGCATGAGTACATATTACCATAGAAATTTCAGGCCCAAAAAGGCCGTATTTTATGACTTATAATGCATTTTTAAATCTTTTTTTTCGAGTTTGTTGGACTTTCTTTGTAGATTAGTTTTCGGCCCGCCTATTCGAAATTTTAGGTCTATTTTAGGGTTCTGTTGTGATACTTGAATCAACGCTAATTAGAAATGATGTTCATAGTAAGCGTGTGAGTCAACATATGCAATTCGTGTTTATCTCGTTTTAGTCTACATCAATAATATTCTAATGTAGGAAAGTAATTTACCTCTCTTGTATAACCAGATAACCCAATCAGCTGCGAATCACGCACTCCTCTGTAAAAGTTACTAGGAACTATGGGTTTCTGCATGAAACAATTAAGTTGCAAATAAGTCATCGATCATCTAGCCAATTAAACTAATTATAACTCCAGTCCTGTTGACGAGGAAAAGACGCTTACTGATAATATGTCGTCAATACCATTTTCCAGCCGCCAGTGTAAACTGTCTACCAACTGTAAGAATATGATCTCCGATTAATACGTACAGGGGATAAAATATTAATTTAATTGTATTTGTAAATAAGAATACTAAGGGTAGAACCATCTTGTGGGCTCTGCCGACATTCCCATCTCTTGCTTTTAAGAATCGCTCTAATGTTTCGATTTTATATCCCTGATGAACATTCTGTGGACAACATCTCTGGTAAGTAATTAATTTTCTTAAACACAAAAAATAAAATAAATCTTTAAATAGACAAAGTATCCAATTAATTAAGCCGCAAACGCATTGTTTTCGTAGTGATATTACTAAAGAATGGGAAATAAGAACATATACATGTTATTTCAACGCTAAAACGACACAAAGGTTGGCAGGAAAGGAAAGGGTGCACATTGTTAATTTGGTGGGTGATTAATCCGGTTATGCCTTAGACGGGCAGACGTAGGATCCGACGAATTCGGTTATCCCTATTGGCACGGCTCGTTGGTTCCAACTTTTCCCCGAGTCTCGGGGTTCAAGGAAGAGAGGAAGGCTGACATTTTGGTGGGGCCCAACGCAATTTAACAGAGTATTTGGTATTTTTTATGTGCTTATAATGATGAGACCCAAAAAACTCAAGAGAAGGTGTATTGATATCATGACTATGTCAGTTGAATGTGAACTGACGTGACGTTGATTTGACAAAAAATGTTGATGCCAGTGTTGGCACCAGTCTTGTGGAGAGAATTCAATATTGTCAACTAACTGCCATGCATATTGCTTAGGTTTCATGATACTGCCCCTTGACTCCGCCTGCTAAGCGTCTGGCGGGACCACCGCAAGGAGCATGAACCCGTTGAACCCGTACTTTATTGTGGCTGGACTCAAATCAGCTCATATATATTTGGATGAGAGAAATCATTTATTAGAAATAACTTATTTACAATATATACAAGCATGCTCTCCATAACTAATCATGGATTAGAGTTTGAGACTTTGAGTTGAAGTCTCATATAAATCTCGATTACGATTGACGACACTAAAACTAAAATAATCTAATGAATTACATGAAAACAAAAGGTACATGCACATGTACACTTGATATATATATTAAGATGAAAATAACTAGATGGAGTAAATTAAACAACGGATCCAGTTAATATATAGTGCCGGTAGGACGAAGGATTAAACAAGTGATGGTGTATAGTAAAGGGGAAACCTGAAACGTTCTTTTGAGAGGCTCATCAGCTGCATAAATGTCAAAAAAGAGGAAGAACATTAATCTTGCATAACGCTTGAACAATTAAGAAATTAAAAGGGATCGGTGGTAGTTAATTGGCAATTAATTAAGCAATCATACCTTGTTCCATCAAGACCTTCAACTGCTTGATTGCATCCTGAGAAACAACACCCATTTGATTTGGTTTCTTGCTGCTTATTTTGAATTGTTCCACGTTCCACATGGTCGGCTTTATGAAGGAAAATCCAAGATAGATTGACACTTATTTTAATCAAGATTTATACGTCTGGCGAATTTTTTTGGTGAGAGAGATGTGTGCCACAAACATTCCATTATCTTTTATTACTAAGAAAGAGAAACTAATCATAGATGGGGTCAAGAGAGGCAGGTGATCATCGAGAGAGATAGAAAGAGAGTCGTATCTTTATTTATTTTTCCTAAATGTCCGCCCTATGTAACGCTGTGATAGGTAGATCGATATGTTCAAAATTGGGTATTTGAATTTATGAATATCTAAATTTAGGATAGTGGATTTTTACTATCAGATTATGTCCAAAATTCAAATATCCAAATTTTTACATACCTACATTTAACATTTTCATGACATGAATAAATTTTCATCTAGTGTTAGTTTTTAGACACTAATTTTCATGACATGAAATAAACTTTTGTCTAAATAACTTGTTACAAAATCAAATCCACATTAACTTAATATTGCCCGTTTATATAAAGTATAAACTAGCAGGATACCCCACACAATTTGATAGCATGTATCTCGTGACTATAATTTTTTGGTGGTGATAGTGATAGTGATAGCTGGGTAGTGATAAGTGAGAAGAATTTTCAAAAATAATGCATATTACACAAAAACTTTTACAAATAATGTTGTTTTCTCCCTCATTTTCAGAAATAATATAATCCCGTACTCAAATTGTCAAGGTATAGTACATTAAAGGTTTTGGGGATGCTCATTAAGTGTACATTTTCTTACGGAGAAGTATACCTTTTCTAGTGGTACATAAATAATAGCGATCAAGTAATCAACATCCGTCTTAATAGCTCAGTTGGTTAGATGCCCTTGATAATAACATGAAGGTTGAGGTTCCAGTCCTAAGACTATCAATATTTTCTAAACGCAAAAAATTCCCAAATTAGCAAACGTGTTGGATAAAAATGAATTATTTCTAATTTAAGAACGTCTCAAATAAATTATAGTTAGTAAAGATAAAGATAAAAGAAACCTAATGTTAATTTTGATCACCCTCTTTTATAATCATGTAAAATAGAATTCGCCTAGAATTTCCATTTGTCCAATTTGGTAGATGTTAGTTATGTTTGCACAAACGAACAAAAGCAGCCAAAGTATTGACACTATGTAGAGCTGCTCGGCCTAACAATGTCGTCTTTCAACCAAACTGAATATGCCAATGTAAGCAAAGTTGAAAAGGAACAAAACATATTAAGTTTTATTAGGGAATTTTAGAAAATATTTAATAATGTTTGGTGCCAAAAGCAAATGGAGTATGGGCCATCACTTTATCTATGGCATAAGATTCTTGATCAACGTTTTTCCTGAATCAAACCAATTGATTTGACGTATTAGTTTTCTGCTTTTTGTCTCGTAACCTTACTTTTGATAGAAGCGGACGGCTCTCATGCCCCGGATTGCGAAACACCCGATACTTTATTTAGGTTTCTTGGAAGTGAAGCTATTATGTATAGAAACATCGGGTAATTATTCATTATTCATGTATGTATGATGAAAAAAGTTGGTATATATTTCCTTGTTTCTCATGAAAAGGTGTTTAGTGGTTCTCTTTCGGAGCCAAACACCATCACCACCGTCCATTTCTATATATAGCCCCACACCATCAATTTGTCATTCATCAATCATCACAAAAATTTACAATTAGTTATAAATTATAAGTTGGGTTTATGATTCTTTAATAATGAGAAGAGAGATGAAGTTACTTGTCCTCTCTAATTCATTCATTTGGCAGTTTTATCACATCAATAGATATACTCATACCAACAATACATTTTTATTTTTTCACTCTAGCAAAGTAAAAACTTATACAAAATGTACTAGTCTTCACAACACTATTTCTCTCTAATCTTACCATCTCTTGTCTGTAACACGAAAAAATTATAAACTGAAGAGGGTGCGCTAACTATGTAAGTGACCATTGCCTTACAACTTCAGTAATACTTCATCCGTTTCAAAATAAGTGATACACTTGGTGTTGCACATTTTTTGAGACAAAATATCATAATGAATGTTAGATTATATTAAATTGGATAGTTGGTGAAGGTTGGGTCCACAAACTTTGATTAAATTGAGTTTAAAGATGTTTAAAAGTAAAAGTAAGGATAAAAGTGTTATTTCACTTGATTATATGAGATAGTTGGTGGGTGTGAGTGAGTCTTACTACTTTTTGTCAAATAAGAAAAGCTTTTAAAATGTATCAGTTATTTTGAAATACTAAAAAATAGAAAGCATATCACTGATTTTGAAATGGAGGAGGTAAAACAATATGAAGGCCAATGAGAATATTAAATAATAATACCTATAACTCGATTCGTTCCACAACTCATCTTATCGCCTCAGGTGTTTTTTAGAACTTATACGAAAATAACAGGGGAATAAATTAATAGGGCTGACTTTAAAATGGCAATAAAATAAAAACATTGTATATTTAGCGATCCATAGTACTTCAATACCCGAACCGAGACATTAGTATATTATTATATAAATCAATCAAAAGACAGAGAAATGTCAACTTTTTAAAGGTAACATGTCAACCGATCGATCGCTATTTATATATTTATATATAGTCGTAAAAGTAATGTTTTATATTTATTTATTTAAGAGAAATGATATTGATACTTATAATTTGTATGTATTTTATGTGTCTAACTCATCATAAGATAAAATGTATAATCTACTAATTCTCTTTTCTGATATCATCTCTTGATTTTGACATTTGACATGATCAAATGGATAAACACATAAGCATAAATAGTACTCCCTGTTGGAGCAGATCACAGTTCAACTTATTACTGATGCTGCAGTTAGTACTGATCATAGTTACTACTGATAAACACTATGATTACTACTGATGGGGCAGAAACACTTGTTACTGATGAGTTGATACTGGTGAACTCTATAACTAAGTTACTACTGATCATGCACATATTGAAGATACTACTGATCATTAGTAGTTACTACTGACGTTGGTTTTGGACTTACTACTGATTACCAGAGTTACTACTGACGATGCATATTTACTACTGGTAATTGCAGTTACTACTGGTACGCGTTTATGAAGCAAATTAAGTCCGAGATCTTCGCAGAGTTAGTTATAGAATGCTATTCAATGTATATCTTTTATAATTCGATGTAAATCAAGTCCTAGAATAACTAGGGTAAATAGTTAGGCTTCAAGGACTATTATAAATAGTTCCTTACGAATTGTAAACGTACGTGTGTATTGTTAATCAATAATATACATTGAAGCTTTTTGTGAATCACTGTGTTCTTAATATTATTGTTCATTGTTCGTTCAATATACAGTATTCTATTGTTCTTAAGATATTAATACAAGTGTTGATCCGCTGCAACTTCTTGTTATTAGTAGATCTGGATTGGCAATAACTTGTTTTAGTTATTCGATCCTGACAAGTGGTATCAGAGCTTATTGGTTCTAGATCTACGAATTTTAAGAACAACAAAAAGTTTTAATCTTTAAAAACACAGATTGTTAATCATGACTGATAACAATGAAAGTACTCAAGCAAATAAAATCCCTATACTCACTCCAAATAACTTTGGAATGTGGAAGAATCGTATTAAGCAATACATGCTTATTACTGATTATTCCATGTGGGAAGTTGTTGTTGAAGGAAACAAAACCGTTCAAGGTCAAGCAACAAGTTCTGCAACTGAAGCAGACAAACTCAAGTGTGAAAAGGAGAAGAAAGACAGAGGAATCGAACTCAAAGCTCTAAGCACTCTTCTACTGGCCATTCCTAATGACTATCAACATCTCTTTGTTGAATGTGATGATGCAAAGATGCTGTGGCATGCACTGGAAAAGAGATTTGTTGGCACCAAAAGCACCAAAAGAAACATGAAGTCTGTACTAAAACAGGACTTTGAAAATTTCAAAGGCCAAAAGAATGAATCCCTATCTCAAACCTTTGATAGGTTCAACAAACTCATTGGTGAATTGAATCAAGTTGGTGTGAAACCAGACAATGATGATGTCAACAGAAAATTTCTCAGATCTCTTGGAGAAGAATGGTCTATGTACACAGTCATATATAGACAAGGTGATGCCCTGGAAGAAAAAGAGCTGGATGAATTGTACAATGAGCTTAGAGTGTTTGAATCTGAGGTAAGCTCTAAAACTTCTAATTTATCTTCCAACAATGCTGCTTTTGTATCTAGTACAGGTCAAGTTCCAGAAACTACTACAGGAAAAGCTGCAGATTGTGAAGATGCTGCAAGAGAATCCTTCTTCACTAGTCATGTGCACACTGCACTAATTAGTGATGATTTGGAACAATTGAATCCTGATGATCTTGAAGAGATGGATCTAAAATGGCAGATGGCTATGCTGAGCCTGAGAACCAAAAGGTTCTTGAAGAGGACTGGTAGAACAAACCTTAACTATAACAAAGGTGACAAGGCTGGATTTGACAAGACTAAAGTCAAATGTTACAACTGTAACAACCTTGGGCACTTTGCTAAAGAATGTCCTCAGCCAGACAAGAGGTCAAACTCAACTGCTCTTGTTTCACAACAAGGACAAGGTTATGATTGGAGCTTTCAAGCAGAGGAACTTGCACAGAATCAAGCTCTCATGGCTTTCACTGACTCTCCTACTAAGGTACATTCTAAATCTTGCACACCTGAATGCATTAAAGCATATAAAGATTTAGAAAAACTTAATAAAGAAACACTTGAAGAGATGATTCTAAATAGAAATAGAAGAATTGAATATAATGGTTGTATAGCTGATCTTGAAAATCAAATTAAAATTTATAAAATAACTGATCAAAAGATAAAAGAAGAGTTGCTACAAACCACTTATGAAAAAGAACATCTTGAATTAAAATTAAAAGAAACTTTGATCAAACTAGAAGAATTTCAAATGGAATTAGAACAAAACAAATTAACCATTAAAAAGTTTGAAAGAAGCTCTCAAATTGTCAATGAATTAACAAGTAATCAAACCACTGAAAAAGTTGTGCATGGAGTGGGATATCATGCTGTATCACCTCCATATAAATTCATTCCTCCACTTAAAGATAGTTCAGAAAGAATCATAAATGAATTAAAAATTGAAAATCAAACTGAATCTCATAATGAAACATCTGAATCAAATGATTCTTCTGATGATGATCAAACTACAGACTCAATTGATACAAGCTTTCAAACAGCACAAAGTCAAGATGACTCTCCTAAATATGATGCAGAAAATATACCAAAAATTTTAAGAAGGGGAAATGAAAGAAATAAAAATCAACTCTTAGATCAAAGAAAACCTGAAGGTGCTAAGGATAAGAAATTAAGATGTGTTATTTGCAACAAAGTAAACCATTTAGCAAAGGATTGTCACTTCAATCCAATTAACTGTAAAGAGTTCAAAGAATTTAAAAATTCTAAAGAAAAAACAAAAACACAAAAGTTAAAAGATACTACTGGTCCATCAGTAGTAAATAAAATAAAATCTCAAAAATCTGAAACACCAAAATTTGGAAGAAATGCACCAAGGTTTGTGCAAAATAAAAGAGTTGGAAGCCCTAAGAACAACAATTATTTTAAAAATAATGGAAAAACAAATCAAAATAAACAATATTTTAATTTTTCCAACACCAGTAGAAAATTTAACAGGTTTACTACTGATCCTAACCCTAATTACAATGCTGTTAGGTACCAGTACCAAAACACTACTGGTAAAAACTCTAATTTTAAAAATACTACTACTGCCAAACCACATGTTAAAAACACTACTGGTCATCCTAAACATGGTAAGTACCCAAATACTACTGGTCCATCAGTAGTAAAGTATTCAAAAGCTAAACATAATGGGTATAGACCAAGGTCAGACACCAGTAACAAATCAAAAAGGGCAGTAGTAAAACAAAACACCAGTACTAAACAGGTATGGGTACCAAAAATGTTTAAAATTAAAACTTCTAAATCTTACTTCTCAAAGGGTGAACCCAAGACATATAAAGCTTGGGTTCCCAAAATTAACTAATCTTTTACTCACTTGTGCAGAGCATTCAGATCCCTGAAGAAGGTAGAACATGGCACATTGATAGTGGATGCTCAAGGCACATGACTGGAAATCTGCAAATTCTTAAAGATTTCAAGTCATTTGATGGTGGGTATGTGGCCTTTGGTGATAACCCAAAGGGAGGTAAGATTACAGGCAAAGGTACAGTTACTAATGGTAAAATTACTTTTGATGATGTATTTTATGTAGCTGAGCTAAAATACAATCTTGTCAGTGTGTCTCAAGTATGTGATAAAAAGAACAAGATTCTTTTCACAGATATTGAGTGCATCATTCTTTCTCCTGATTTTGTTTTAGATGAAAAATATGTAGTTTTGAGAACTCCAAGGAGAAATAATGTGTATTGCCTGGATATAGGGGGATAACTCATTTCTTCAAATGAGGTCAACTGTTTTATATCAAAGGCAAACACTACTGAATCAGAACTTTGGCATAGAAGGATGTGTCACACAAACTTTAAAAATATGAACAATTTAGTAAGAAAGAATTTGGTAATTGGATTACCACAAAAACAGTTCATGTGTGATCATCACTGTGTTGCATGCCTAAAAGGTAAACAACATAAGTCTTCTCATAAGTCCAAAATTGTAAATTCTATTTATGTTCCTTTACAACTCTTACATATGGACCTTTTTGGACCTACAAATGTAATGAGTATTGGAAAGAAACAATATTGTCTTGTTATTACTGATGACTTTTCCAGATATACATGGGTTTTCTTTCTCAGGACAAAAGATGAAACAAGTGAACTCATCAAGAACTTAATTGTTAAACTGGAGAACACATCTGATCAAAAAGTTAAAGCCATAAGATGTGATAATGGCACAGAATTTAAAAATGCTAACTTAATTAACTTTTGTGATCTTAAAGGTGTTGACATGCAATACAGCTCACCTAGAACTCCTCAACAAAATGGTGTAGCTGAAAGAAGAAATAGAACCATCATTGAAGCAGCAAGATCAATGTTAGCAGATTCAAAGTTACCAATTACTTTTTGGGCTGAAGCTGTTAATACTGCCTGTTATGTACAAAACAGAGTATTAATAGTTAAGCCACATTATAAGACACCATATGAACTTTTTAACAAAAGAAAACCTTCCATAAGCTTCTTAAAATCATTTGGTTGTCCTTGTACTATTTTGATTACAAGAGAACAAATTGGTAAGTTTGACTGCAAAGCTGATGATGGAATCTTTGTGGGATACTCTACTCAAAGCAAATCATACAGAGTGTTCAACAAAAGATTAAGGATTATTGAAGAAAGCATCAATGTATCCTTTAATGAGAATATTCCTAATGAACAAGGAAATGGTCCAGATTGGCTATTTAACATAGACAATCTAACCAAATCCTTTAACACTAACTTGGATTTAAATGCAGGTAATTCAAATTGTCATACTCAAAAGGAAGGAACATCATCTTTAAATTCTGGTCAAGAAGAGATGAGATACATAGTAGTTGATACTGTTCCCACAGTTAATACTGAGAACAGTAATAACTCAAACTCTGGAGGCAGTAGTGAATCAGATAATGAGGACAGTAGTAATTCAAATACTACTGATCCCAATAACAACTTGAATACTACTGATCCCAGTAGTAACTATGAACCAGCAAATGATGATGAACCAAACATCAATGACAATGAAGAACCTCAAGAGGAACAATCTCCTGAGACAAATGAGTCCAATCTTGAAAACCAACTGTGTGTTGATAAAGTTCATGGAACCAGAACTGAAAAGAATCATCCTTTGGATCAAGTCCTTAGTGATGTGAACTCAAGCATGCAGACAAGAAGCAAATTACATAAAAGTCTAACTGCAAACATGTGTAACATAAGTTTAATTGCTAATGAATGTATGTTTGAATGTTTTCTGTCTCAGGATGAACCAAAGAAGATTCAACAAGCAATGAAGGATTCAAACTGGATTGAGGTAATGCAAGAAGAACTCCTTCAATTCAAATTACAAGCTGTTTGGACACTTGTACCTCTACCCAAAGGAAAAAGAGCCATTGGAACAAGATGGATCTTTAGAAACAAGAAAGATGAAAGAAGTATAGTGATCAAGAACAAAGCAAGACTTATAGCCCAAGGATACACTCAAGAAGAAGGAATAGACTATGATGAAGTATATGCTCATGTTGCTAGAATTGAAGCAATAAGAATTTTCTTAGCATATGCTTCATTCAAGAAGTTTAAAGTCTATCAAATGGATGTAAAGAGTGCTTTCCTATATGGGAAAATTGAAGAAGAAGTATATGTATGCCAACCTCCAGGTTTTGAAGATCCAAAACATGGTGACTATGTATTCAAACTAGACAAAGCTTTATATGGCCCACATCAGGCACCAAGAGCATGGTATGATACATTATCATCATACTTACTGAAGAATGATTTTAAAAGAGGAGCAATTGACAAGACTCTGTTTACAAGAAAGGTCAAAAATGATATACTACTGGTGCAAATCTATGTAGATGATATCATTTTTGGATCAACAAATGATTCATTGTGTAAAGAGTTTGAAAATCTCATGTAAATCAAATTCAAGATGAGCTCCATGGGCCCAATGAACTTCTTCCTTGGACTCCAAGTCAATCAAAGAACAGATGGTATTTTGATAAACCAATCAAAATATGTTAAAGACATCTTGGAGAAGTTTGATATGAAAGACTGCAAGAGTGCAAGTACACCAATGGAAACACACAAACACCTACATCCTGATGCTGAGGGGGAGGATGTAGATGAACACTTATATAGATCAATGATAGGCTCTTTGATGTACTTAACTGCATCAAGACCTGACATTATGTATAGTGTTTGTGTGTGTGCAAGATATCAAGCAAGACCTAAAGAACTACACTTGCAGGCTGTCAAAAGAATAATCAGATACTTGAAAGGCAAACCATCAGTTGGTCTATGGTATCCACATGATTCACCCTTTGAACTCATAGCCTACACTGATAGTGACTATGGAGGTGAATGTCAAGATAGAAAGTCCACTACTGGTGGATGTCAATTCTTTGGATCAAGACTGGTGTCATGGCAATGCAAGAAACAAACAAATGTATCAACATCAACTGCTGAAGCAGAGTATGTAGCTGCATCTGCCTGTTGTGCTCAAGTACTTTGGATTCAAAACCAGCTGCTAGACTTTGGTATCTCTATCCTTAAAACTCCCATTTCTATTGATAATCAAAGTGCTATTAGTATTGTGAACAATCCAGTAAAACACTCTAAAACTAAACACATTGAAATAAGATTTCACTTTATAAGAGACTGCAATGAAAAGAAGTTAATCAAAGTAGTTAAAATTCATACTGACAATCAATTAGCAGATCTTGTTACAAAAGCATTTGATGTAGGAAGATTCAGCTTCTTGGTTAGCAGTATTGGAATGATTTTAATAAATTAATTTCTCACTCAAAATCATGTGTAAAAGTTTTTCTGTTGTAAATTATTTTTCACAAGTGTTTTACTACTGGTAGGTCTGCTTTATGGGTATGTAGGCGTGTGCACAAAATACTACTGGTAGGTCACTACTACTGGTGTGTATTAGGTATACACAAATACTACTGGTAAGACAGTACTACTGGTATCCACACATACTACTGGTCTTGTGTGCTGGTGGTTACTACTGCCAGGGATGTGTAAGTTAGGTCAGTAATGAAATTCAATAGTTACTACTGATGTCAAAATCTCTAGTTACTACTGATGTGAGTCGATACTACTGACGTTTCTTACTGGCATCTAATTTACTACTGGTCTTTAAACTATCAAATTACCAACCTAACCCCCATGAAAATAGCCGTTGTGTTATACTTCGAAGGGCAATTTAGTCTTTTTGCAGGATAAATCGTAAATATAAATAGCTGAAGTCGATTAGTTTAGCATTATCCTCAATTCGAATTGCTAAAATCCTCTCGATAAACCCTAAATCGCGATCATAAACCCTGCACCAGTAACAACATTCTTGCTTGTTTCTCTCAAATCAAACGATCAAAACTTCTCAAAATACATAAGCAATGGCAACTCTACAATCCCTCAACATTAATACAAATCTCAAATACTCAGAGTTCCACAACATGTGTGCATTTCTACGCAATCCAGACGGAACGAAAGACTTTCGTCCAATCGTAAAATTCTTGAAGAACTCATACATAAAGTTTGCATTAACTGTAAATCCGAAAGCATATCAACAACACTTGGTTGATTTCTGGACCAATGCTGAAAGAACTGAAGGGTCAACTATGTCTATGATCAAATCAACCGTGGATGGCAAAACTATCACCATAACTGAACAATCCATCCGACACCATCTGCAACTACATGATGATGAAGGTATGTTTTCTCTTCCTAAGGAACACATTGTTGAAATTTTAAATAAAATGGGATATGAGGGAAGACTTGACATTGTCACTTTCCAAAAAGGTCTTCTCTCCCCACAATGGAAATTTCTTGTACACAATATTCAACATTGTATTTCTCCCAAAAGAAGTACCTGGAATGAGTTTAACAAATCAATAGCATCTGCTGTTGTTTGTTTATGCACAGACCAAGTATTTAATTTTTCAAATATGATTTTTGAAGGAATGTTGGGAAATCTTTCTACTTTAAAATTTTTAATGTATCCCAGATTTCTTCAACATATAATAAACTGTGAATTACAAAACTTGTCAACTCCTAAAAATATTTTTATAACTCCTGAGTTGAACAAGAAAGTTTTCTCTAATATGAGAAAACAATTTAAATTTTCGGGCAAGGAAACCCCTCTGTTTCCTAACATGATCAAAGATCAACAAAATCCTGGAGAAGGTTCAATCAAAGTCACAACCCCAATTGAACCTCAACCCCACTCCATCACCCCCAAATGCAGCCCAAACACAACCCCAAATAGTCACTCAATCAACCACCCAATTAGATGTCCTGAATGTGTCCCAGGAACATGAAATAAATCCTCAGAGTGCTACTCTTCACTCTGTGGAAGACCTACCAAATGTAACCCAAAATATATCCACCACTTATAAAAGGAAGAAAACTTCCTTCAAGGACACCAGGGGACAAATTGAGTCACACCCCAGGCTCCAAGAGTTGACCTCACAGGAGGAGAGAGGTCATGAGGAAAGGGCTCTCACTACTGATGCCCCAAAGGTGGGTGCACAGGACAGTGAGAACATCAATAGGACCCAGACCTCGGCAACTCTTAGTGATGACTCTTTTGAGGAAGCACTAAGAGGACCCCGGTGCCAAGAAACCAAACGGGGGGGCACTACTGCTTCTTCTAGGAAGAAGAGAGTGTCCAAACAACCCATTTCATCACCAAGAAGTGATGAGGGTAGAACTGAAACCATTGATTTGACGGAAAGGATGGAAAACCTTAAAGCCAATGTACCTGTTAGTGAGCCCGATGATCTTGCTAGATGGAGTGAGGGCAGTATTAAACAAACACAATTGACGGATAGGTTGGAATACCTTGAATCCACTGTACATGACTGCCTTACATATCTCACCAATCAAGGAAAAACAATGACATACATGAAAAAGCATATAAACACAATCAACAGACGAATGAAGATGTATGAGCACAAGCTTCTTCAACAAACAAAGATCATAAGGAAATTGAAAAGGAAGATTGCTAATAGTGAAGCTCCACCAGTTGAGCTCACTAAGGGGGAGAAGGACAACATTCAAAGCATGATAGATGAATCCATTGCAGCAGCAGCAACTTCTCTCCTCAATCTCAAAGAAACAAAAGTTGATGAAGGCCAGGTTAATGATGAAGGCCTAGAAACGATGAATATTGATGATGAGGCTACTACTACTGCTCCTATAGAAGAACAAGCTCAACAAGAAGTATCCGTAGTAACTCCTAATACTACTGATGTTATAGCAGTAGTAAATCAAGAAGAGAAAACAACTGCACCATACACTACTGATGCCCTATCAGTAGTAACTCCTGAAGTCACACCAGTAGTAACTACCTTGGTTACTACTGAAGAGGAAGAACAAGAGATCCCAGAGCTAATTGAAAGGGAACGTTATGTCATCATCACCAAACCACCAACACCTGATCAACCACTCATCATACCTGACATTGATGATAATGTGAACTGGTTTGAAGTAGATGAATGCACACTTCCTCAACATCCAAAGATTCTTCCAGAAAATGAACTTAGATTGTTTTCTCCATCAATAATAATCAGAGGTATTCCTGATATGAAATACACTCCACCTCCATCTATACTTCCAGCTTGTATTGGAAAGGGAAAAGAAATTTATGATGAAGATTACCCTAACAGAGCACTAGGTCACCACATGGTGAACAAAATCAATCTTGTCAGAGCTGAAAAACAATCAAGATGGAAGGTGAAACACAAGAGATACTTAGAAAAGGTGGCTATGTATCAAGCTCTTGAAGAAAAGAAAAAGAAGGATAAAAATGAAAGATCAAAAACTCAAAAATCTCAAGAAGCGGAAGTACCTGTTCAAATAAAAGATATTCAGTTAGAAGCTCAAAAAGCAGAATTTAAAAGACTTAGAAAAGTTGAAGAAGAACATCTAAACTGTCTTGAAGATCTGGTATCTGAATGTAAAAGAACAAAAAGTGAATTAACAGATGATGTATTTGAACAGAAGACAAATATGATTGAATTTCTGAAATCAAAAGGGCACAGTGCAAAGTCCTTTGGCAGAATGAAGATGATCACAATTATAGAGAAATATTGTACTGCCAAGAAGAAAGAATTGGCTGAACAAGAAGCTGAAGAAGAAAAGAAATCAAAAGCCTTAATTCCAATAAATCCAAAGTTAATTCAAACTGGTAGTATATCAACTACTGGTGAATCCTCAACTCCCAAAACAAAGAAAAGAAAGGCTCTTACTCAAGAACAGAGTGCTCAAAAGAAATCAAAGACAGAACAAATTACTCCTGTTCTTGAAGTACCAGTTGCTCCCATTCAAAACAATCCAATCATCAATTGGAGAGTTATGCCTAATAATGTAATAGAAATTATAAGGGAAGACAAAGCTGTTCAAAGATTTACTGGATGGTTACCATTGATTAGATCCTGTTCAAGAAGTGATGTAATCAAACTTCTGATCATTGGAAAACCAAGGATGACAAAGAAATCATGGAAAGAGTCTGGTGCTGGATATTTAACAAGAATGATTGATGCTGCATTTTATCCAGATAACTACCCAGAACTGTTTACAAATCCAGAAAATGTGTATGCTTGGAATGTACTCCCAACTGCAAATATGTACTTCTTTGAAAGATCAAGCAAGAAATGTGAGCTATACTTGTATGAAAAAGAATATCCACATTCTGAAAAGACCATGTATCAGATATTCACAAACACCATGATGAAACCATATGATGCTGTAATGTTCCAAAATAAATTGACCTATTTTACAAAGAAAAACAGCAAATACATCATTGAACAAAGAAAGCAACAGAATCAAAGAACCCTAGAGAAAAGAAAGAGGGAATAAGAAGAACAAAAGAAACTTGATTGATTGAAAGAGAATCAATAAGTTTAGGGGGAGATTGTTGGAGCAGATCACAGTTCAACTTATTACTGATGCTGCAGTTAGTACTGATCATAGTTACTACTGATAAAGACTATGATTACTACTGATGGGGCAGAAACACTTGTTACTGATGAGTTGATACTGGTGAAGTCTATAACTAAGTTACTACTGATCATGCACATATTGAAGATACTACTGATCATTAGTAGTTACTACTGACGTTGGTTTTGGACTTACTACTGATTACCAGAGTTACTACTGACGATGCATATTTACTACTGGTAATTGCAGTTACTACTGGTACGCGTTTATGAAGCAAATTAAGTCCGAGATCTTCGCAGAGTTAGTTATAGAATGTTATTCAATGTATATCTTTTATAATTCGATGTAAATCAAGTCCTAGAATAACTAGGGTAAATAGTTAGGCTTCAAGGACTATTATAAATAGTTCCTTACGAATTGTAAACGTACGTGTGTATTGTTAATCAATAATATACATTGAAGCTTTTTGTGAATCACTTTGTTCTTAATATTATTGTTCATTGTTCGTTCAATATACAGTATTCTATTGTTCTTAAGATATTAATACAAGTGTTGATCCGCTGCAACTTCTTGTTATTAGTAGATCTGGATTGGCAATAACTTGTTTTAGTTATTCGATCCTGACACTCCCTCCGTCCCACAAAAAAATATTCATTTCTCCTGGGCACAACTTTTAAGGAGATATTTAATGATGTGGTGATTGGTAATAATTTTGATTAAAATATAAAATTAGATTGGAGAGAGAAAAATACTTATTGGATAGTTTGTGGTAGGATCTTGGTAATTACTCCGTATATTATTTTATTAAGTGGACCCCATCCATTTGAGAAATGAGAACTTTTTTATGAGTCAAAAATTTAGGGAGAATTGAGTATTTTTTTATGGGACGGAAGGAGTAGTATTTTTCTTTGTTTAATGATCCAACATAGCAATAATTGTATATGTGTATTATTAAAAGGGAGTGATATTTTAACCACACAAAATAATTCTTATACCACATTTGTGCTTTACTATAGTTGTACAGTCTGTTTTAAAATATGTACAGTGTAGTGTGAGAAGTACTTTTTGTGGTATGAATATCAATTCTCATTATCAAATGGTAGCGTATTACTAGAAATTCCAGCTGATGTGTTAAGGATTTTAAGACTTTGGCTATTAGGATTTAATTAGAGATGATCAACTAAATAGTTGGTCATAATAATAAAATTAGTAACATAGTACGATATGAAAATTAGTCCAAATTTTTTAAAGTAACTTCAAAAAACTTAACTCTAATAGTTTAGTTCGGTTTGGTTTAACTGGAGTTGATACGGTGTCTTCAGATCGGTTCAATTTGTTTTTTTGGGTGGTTTTTAACCATAACCGAACCAAATAAAAAAAATTGGTTTTTAAAATTTTAAAAACCAACACTATAAATTTTAGTGTTGGTTCGCTTTTTTAGTTGGGTCCTGTGACTCCTGTCCATTTTCGGTTTTTCCTAGTCACCTCTGCTCAATATGTCATGAAGGTCCGTAAACCCTTATGAGGGAAAGATGTTCGATTTTGTAGGTATTTCCCGTTGGCTATCTCTGATAATCTTTTAGCTAAGTGCCTTTGGATGAAGATACGAAATAGTGTCTACGTCTCATGTAATCTTTCATTTATAGTATCGCCCAATTGCATTAATAAGATCCAAAACTCGTAAGAAACGAATGATGCAATTAAATCGCTAAATGGAGTTCGAATTCTTGACGGGTGGGTTTTGTTTACATTTGGCATATAAAGAACTGATGGCGGATTTATAGTCTTCAACATAAGCAAAGGGTTCCATAGAATTAACGTATTAAATTATCATCTATCGATTTTAAATAACACGAATACTAGGTGGGGCTTGTATTTACGCAACTTGTGTCTCTCCTTGAGGAAGATATGGCATTCTTGCTACTCAGAGCATTAGGTGTGGTCACACCAAGTTGGATGCCACATATGCGCCACCTGATGCGCTACATCACTATTTCACATTCAAAATCCCCAAATACCCCTTCTACCATCACTAACCAATAATATTCATTTGGGACCCACCAAAATACCCCTCACTCACAAAAATACCCTTAAAAAAAGAAAAACTCTCTTCTCTCTCATTCGCCGAACTTCCAACGCACACCCTCACTCACCCAGCGGGCGGTGTGGTGGCGAGGGTGAAGTGGCTGATGTGGCAGCCGGCGGACGTTTTCACGATGATGGTACCCATCGCTCTAAGGGATGAACAACTAAATAAGTAACTGAAACAGTTTTATCTTATAACAATTGTAACGACCCGAAATTTGTAAATAAATAAATTGTACAAAAATTTGATAATTAAGGATAAATCGTTTAAAGAACGTAGGAATTGGTTTCGTGTCGTTTGGAGACCGTATGAAGAAGTTATGGGCGAAACCGGGTCGAGACAAAGTTGGAAAAGTGCAGCCTGGCTGCATGTGAAGTTCACGACGCGAACTAGTTCGCGTTCGTGAAGTCTGGCCAGAGATTTTGATTAAAGGCGTGAAGTAGTTCGCGATGAGATAACGATCGCTAAGTATGCGTACGACATGCAAAGTTAGCGACACGAACTTAGTTCGCGTCGTGAAGTCCCGTCGTCTGCAATAAATTCGGGTTTTGGCTCATTTAATGAAATAGTAAACCCTAGTTTTCCCCTTTGGCGATTTTGGAGCTCAAGTGCAGA
This sequence comes from Calendula officinalis, assembly GCA_963853835.1. NCBI lineage: Eukaryota > Viridiplantae > Streptophyta > Magnoliopsida > Asterales > Asteraceae > Calendula > Calendula officinalis. The sequence goes on from OY970822.1 coordinate 17,887,603, forward strand.
TTTTGGTTGATTTCTTCTCAAATCCTTGGTAGATTTCACTCCTAAGTGAAGATTAAAGGTATATCTTCACTCCTTGATCTTTGTAGCTTTAGATCTATGTATTTTGATGGTTGGGTTGAAACCCTAGCTATTGGGGGTTATGGTTTATGGTGAATAATTGATGTATACACTTAATAGATGGTATATTAACAGAGGAAACAAGTGTATGATTATGATTTGTAAGAATCTTAAGGGTTGGTTAAACCTAGGGTTTGGTAAATCACCATAATTGGGGGAAAGTGTTAGTTGATGGTATCTAGTGATAAATGGACACATTATTAGTAGATTGTGATGTTGAACATTGTATGATCATTGTATTAGGCTTTCGGTGACATCTTGGAAAGTCGGTGAAATTGTGAAGCAAGAGATTGGTGTCAAGAATTCGGTTGGAGCATCGTATTGCTAAGGTGAGTACGCGTGGAAATTTACTGAGTACATAGCCTATGAAATCCCTTTATTACTTGTGTTATGGTCTATTTGCTTAATTGTGTAGACTAGTGGTTAGTAGTTAGTTATACCGATAATAGTATTGAACTAACTTGTTTGTTGATAGACGTGATAGCCGAGAGCTAGATTGACATAACCATTGAGTTATGATATGTTGAGATGATGTGATGATGCGGGGGACCCCCGGTCATAAGGTGTGGTGTGAGGGGCAGTTGGGTGGATTCCCATCGACTCCACCACGATAGTAGTCTTGCTAACGGGAGGTAGTCCGGTGAGTAAGGCAGGTATTGGTAGATTGGGCGAATCCCTCTTGCCGGTATCTTGAGGCTTATTAATGGCGATGGATTTCGGTTAATAAGTCAAGGTGGTTCTAGTTAGTTCGGGGGCAACCCGATAACTAGATATGCTTGCTAGGAAAGCAAAGTATTAGAGTCACAATAGGGCGACTAGTTAGATGGATGATTATTTACATGTTTGTCTATATGCCATACGATTATTATTATTATTGGGTCTAAACCCATGTAGCTCACGAGACATTTTGTCTCACGTACTCCTTGTTTCTTTTGCTATGTACTCAGGTTCGGGATCGAAGGTTTAGGTACGCATGGATAGAGATGCGGGGCCTAGAGTAGAAGAACATTAGATTGGATTTATGCTTAGCTTTGGTTATGATCTATTTTGTAACACCAAACTTTATACTCTGATTTTCATACCAAAGGTTTTTGTAAATCCATATTTTTGGAATAGTTCTTCTATTTATGAAAAAATGATTTATTTTGGGCAAATGTTTTGTATTAAAATTTGAGGTGTTACAACTTGGTATCAGAGCTACTGTTTAAGTAAATTAGGTTGGATGACCATCCTAGTCTTAGACTGTAGCATTAGGAATATAAGATTCCTTAAGATCATAGGTTGACCTTGAGACGTTATGTTAAGTTTAGGGTTGAACCTAGGGGGACCGATGAAATGTGATATGATTATGGATATTGAGTCTTATACGACTAATGGGTTGTACATAAGGTACTAAATGTTTAATGTCTTTCGTATAGTCTTGATTGAAAGAAATGGTGACCATGCGTAGAAGTGGTAGAGCCCCGGAGGGCCGGGAGGAGGAAATACCTCATGTTGAGGTTGTGGTTGAACAAGAAAGTCAACCGTCGATGCATCGAATGGGTGAGTCGGAGGTCGGAGCTAATAGAACTCCGGTAACCATGGCGGATCTCCAAACTATTATTGATCAAGTCAAAGGGACGGTGGCCGAGGAAGTGCACCGAATTATTGGGGACCGTGAGAGGTCGGGTGGAGACCGTGAATCCGAGGCTAGATCGGATGAGAGAACCGGGGGAAGCGGCACCGGTGAAGGGAAGTCCTCCACGGGTGGCCAAAGTGATGCTAGGGCAAAGCCCGTCGTAAAAGAAGGTTGTTCGTTTAAATCCTTCATGGCTTGTAAGCCAAATGTGTACAAGGGTAGTTCGGACCCGAAGGTAACGATGAGGTGGATCCGGGAAACCGAGAGGGTTATCGGAAGTAGCAAGTGTAAGGATGCCGATATGGTGACGTATGCGTCACAATTGTTAAAAGAAGATGCGATGGTTTGGTGGGATATTGTGTATGAGACCCTCGGGAGGGAGGTGATTGAGAAGATGTCGTGGGACGAATTCACCACGAGGTTGAAAAGAAATTCTGTCCCGAAAGGGATTTGGAAAAGATGCACGAGAAATTCGTGACCCTTAAGAAGGGTGATATGTCGATTGAAGAGTACTCGAGAGAGTTCACGGGATTGCTCCCGTTTGTTGCTAAAACCTACTCGGATGAGAGGTTGTAAAAGGTCCGGTATGCTAGTGGGTTACCGTGGGACTACCAATTGGAAGTTAAGAGGGCGGTTACACTTGATGAGGCCATTAGTGCCGCCCGGGGTGTTGAGGAAGTGAATGAGGCACGTGTTGCCGAGAGGGCCCATGTGGGTGAGAAAAGGAAAGCCGAGAGCGGCTCTAGTTCGTTCAAAAAAGGGAAGTTCACTTCGAGTTTCTCTAAACAAGGAAGTGTTGGCCCGTGCAAGAAATGCGGGAAAAATCATACCGGCATATGCCGAGGAGAGTCAAAGGCGTGTTATATTTGTGGCAAGATGGGGCACATAGCCCGGGATTGTAAGGCCAAGTTGTCGGCCGATGTGGAGTGCTACTCATGCCATGAAAAAGGGCATTATAGCAACGTGTGCCCGAAGAAGGGAATAGAGTCGATGGTGTCCACGACTCAAAAGAAAGTGGAACTGGCAAAGGTGAAGGGGCGGTCCTTCCAACTCACTCGGGAGGAGGCGAAGGAGGCACACGATGTGGTGTCAGGTACTTTATTCATTAACTCCTTGCCAACTCATATTTTGTTTGATTCGGGTTCCAATTATTCGTTTGTGTCTTATGAGTTCGGTTGTAAATTGAATGTGCCGTCCGAGATGTTAGATGAGGTTTATGAGATAGAAGTAGCCGACGGGAAAACGTCCATGGTTGAATGTATTTATAGAAATTGTGAAATAGAAATAGACGGTAGAAAGTTTAAGGTAGATTTGTTGCCCATAGGAATTAGGGCGTTTGATGTGGTTATCGGTATGGATTGGCTGGGTATGCACCAAGCCAAGATTTTGTGTGGAAAGAAAATAGTGTCGATTAGGACACCCGAGAATGAGAAAGTGTATGTGTATGGGGAGAAACGACATCACATGCCTAATGTGATTACCTCCATTAAGGCAAGGAAAAGTATATCGAAAGGTTGTGCATCGTTTATTGCATATGTGTTAGATGGCCGAAAGGAAAAGAAGTCAATGGATAATGTCAAAATTATTCGGGATTTCCCCGAGGTATTTCCCGATGACTTGCCCGGTTTGCCGCCGGAGAGACAAGTCGAGTTTAAGATTGATTTAGTTCCGGGGGCGACGTCGATTGCTCGTGCTCCCTACCGTTTAGCTCCCACCGAGATGCGGGAATTGATGACTCAATTGCAAGATTTGTTAGACAAAGGTTTTATTCGTCCTAGTTCGTCACCATGGGGTGCACCGGTGTTATTTGTTAAAAAGAAAGACGGTTCGATGAGGATGTGTATCGACTACCGAGAGTTGAATAAGGTAACAATTAAGAACCGTTACCCGTTGCCGAGAATTGATGACTTATTCGACCAATTGCAAGGTGCTAGTTATTTCTCGAAGATTGATTTGAGGTCGGGTTATCACCAAGTTCGGGTGAAAGAAGGCGACACCGAGAAGACGGCTTTTCGTACACGTTATGGTCATTATAAATTTTTAGTGATGCCGTTTGGTCTTACAAACGCGCCGGCTATTTTTATGGATTTGATGAATCGGGTTTGTAAACCGTTCCTTGATAAGTTTTTGATCGTGTTCATTGACGACATTTTGATCTATTCGAAAACCGAAGAAGAACACGAAGGTCATTTGAGGCTTGTTCTAGACGTGTTGAAACGGGAGAAGTTGTATGCAAAATTTTCGAAGTGTGAATTTTGGTTGCGGGAAGTGCAATTCTTAGGTCACGTGGTGACGTGTGATGGTATTAAGGTTGACCCGTCCAAGATTGAAGCGGTGTCAAATTGGGAGCCTCCGAGAACTCCTACCGAGGTTAGAAGTTTTCTTGGATTAGCCGGTTATTACCGAAGGTTTATACAAGATTTCTCGAGAATCGCTATTCCACTCACAAGGTTAACGAGAAAAAGTGAGAAGTTTGTGTGGGAGAAGAAGAAAGAAGAGGCGTTTAATTTGTTGAAGGAAAAGTTATGTAACGCGCCGATACTTACGTTACCGGATGGTATGGAAGATTTTGTGGTTTATAGTGATGCTTCGAATCAAGGGCTCGGTTGTGTGTTGATGCAAAGAGGTAAAGTAATCGCGTATGCCTCGCGACAATAGAAGAATGCGGAATTAAGGTATACGACACACGACTTGGAATTGGCGGCGATTATATTTGCCTTGAAGTTGTGGAGGCATTATTTGTATGGTACTCGGTGTACGTTGTACACGGATCATAAAAGTCTACAATACGTGTTTACTCAAAAAGATCTTAATATGTGACAATGAAGGTGGATCGAGTTGATTGCCGATTATGATTGTGAGATTGTGTATCACGCGGGAAAGGCTAATGTAGTAGCCGACGCCTTGAGCCGAAAAGTTTATGAAAACCCGAACCGGGGAATTTTAACACGTATAAAAGTCGTCTCGAGTATTATCGAAAGGATCAAGAATGCCCAACGAGAAGTTATGGGAAAAGACGAGTTAAGACAAGAACGGTTAGGTAAGAACCAACATTTCCTCGAAAATGCACAAGGGTTGAAGACCGTAGGTGGTCGTATTTGGGTTCCTAAGTTCGGTGGCATCCGAAAAGAGTTGTTGTATGATGTGCACAAGTCAAAGTATTCGATTCACCCGGGGAGTTCAAAGACGTACCAAGATATGAAACGGGTTTATTGGTGGCCCGGAATGAAGGCGAGGGTGGCCAAGTATATCTCTAAGTGTGCCACGTGTGCACAAGTGAAAGCCGAACATCAAGTACCGTATGGGGTAGCTCAATCATTGGTTGTACCGGCCGGGAAGTGGGAAGACATAACTATGGATTTCATAGTAGGTTTACCAAAGACGAGTAAGGGTCACGATGCCATTTGGGTCATAGTTGACCGGTTGACCAAGAGTGCGTTATTTTTTGCCATTCGAGAAACGTTGCCACTCGAGAAATTGGCTAAGTTGTATGTTGATGAGGTGGTTCGACTCCACGGGGTTCCGTTATCGATTGTGTCCGATAGAGACGCGAGGTTTACCTCGAGATTTTGGCGATCTTTACAAGAAGAGTTGGGTACAAAGTTGCGGTTGAGCACGGCTTATCACCCGCAAACCGACGGTCAAAGTGAAAGAACGATTCAAACGGTTGAAGACATGTTGAGATCGTGTGTGCTAGACTTCGGTGGTAAATGGGATGAACATTTACCGTTAGTCGAGTTCTCGTATAATAATAGTTGTCACTCGACTATCAAGATGCCGCCTTATGAGGCGTTGTATGGGAGAAAATGTAGAACTCCATCTTGTTGGTTGGAAGCGGGAGAAACGAGACTCACGGGTCCCGAGATCGTGAGAGTGACGAATGAAAAGATCGGTATTATCCAAACCAACATGAAAGTCGCCCAAGATAGACAACGAAGTTATTCGGGTTTGAAGAAAATGCCATACGACTTGGATGTCGGTGATATGGTCATGTTGAAAGTGTCACCTTGGAAAGGTGTGATGTGGTTTGGTAAGAAAGGAAAGTTGAGTCCAAGGTATGTTGGACCGTTTAAAATATTGAAACGGGTCGGGCTTCAAGCTTTTAAGTTGGAGCTTCCACCCGAGCTTCAAGGTGTGCATTAATGGTTATTTTCGGTTAAAACAATTAACAAAACGCAGCGGAAAATATTTATCACCATGAAAGGATCTTGATATTAATCATACAATTAAACTAAAAGAAAAATCAAAGAGAATGGTATAAGAATCATACCCTAGTTGCCTTTGATCAATGATGAATTCGGATGGATATTGTGAGCAACCGAAACCAAGAATTCCAATGGGGAATACCTCTAAAGCAAGTCCACACAACACTTGCAAGAACACCAATGTAATGGATGCTAGTCCTAGAGTTTTGAGAGCAAAAGAAAGAAAACAAAACACCTACAAAGTGTGAGAGAGAGGGACGGCCAAGAGGTGGTCAAAAGGGAGTTTATGGACCATTATATCTCTTAATGGTGCCATTACAATCCTTTAATGATTTCCATAAATCATTAGTCTTATTTGCCCACAAGTCCCTATCTTTTGTTTCTTCTAGTTTGCCCACAAGAAAGTTTCAATATTAACTTTTAATATTAAACTTATGATAGACAAGCTTATAGCTTATATATATATATTAATAATTAATGTAATTACACTAATTACACTAATTATATAATGGTGTTTAGTGTTTAAGTGTGTGACCCTTTAGGCTCACAAACAACTAGCCATATAACTATATGTTATACGCGTGAAGCATATTCCAACAGCTCCCACTTGCGCACGTGATAACATCAAGTAGTTATACAAGCAAAGGTTAGAGTCTAGCAACCCGCCAATGCCCCTAGGAGTATATGAGGAGTTTCATAAAATCTTTGTTCAAAGTTTTTCGAGCAGTTATCCTTTTGTTACTGATACTATGTTGAATTTTAGGCAAGGATTAATGTCAATCTAAAATTTCAACGATTCTGTTTCTCGATCTATATAATGAAGTAGATTACCAAAACCAATCAAGATTCATCTTGATTACCTTTTGGGTGTGGCCACACATACATCTATTCAAAATCATCGAGGGGCCCAGTAGTATCTAATCCACATGTGTGGAGGAACAAATTCTTTATTGACTGCACGTGTCCGTCATATGCTTAATGACAAACCCGATAATGGTTGTTATAGCAGCCTTATTCAGGTCAGCGTTTAACCATATCAAAGTTTGCCCCTCTACATACACAAACCAACTTGCATCTCAAGTCAGAGGATAAGTGACAAAGCCTTTGTGAGATTCACTTGTGACATAAATCCATGAAGTGATTTCTCATAGGTTGGGTCAGTCCAATTGTGCATCATTATGAACAACATGTGAGTTTGATTTCATCATCCTTAGTCATACTAAGATAATGTCATCAATACCATCAGATTTGTCTTAATAATATTCCCATATTATTAATTATGACAATGGACAATTTAGAATATAAAACGCAGTAAATATTCATGGATATAAACATGCAAATATAGAACACAGTAGATATTCATATAAAAACGATCATATCAAATATATCAATTTATTCCAATAAAAACTGCTCAATGTTCCATTATCCAAATACTAAAACAGATTACATGAAACTACTAGCTGGTCGAAGCCCAATGTTTCTAGCATGCTCAATATGTTTGGTACATGGCATTGGCTTCGTAAAGGGGTCAGCTAAGTTGTCATCTGTATGAACTTTGAGCAAGCGTACATCTCCCATTAGGATCGCATCTCTAATGTAGTGAAGCTTCCTCCGATAATGTCTGGCGCCTTTCTGAACACCGGGTTCGTTGGCAATGATGATAGCACCTGTGTTATCACAGTACATATCCATAGGTCTTTCATTACTGGGGACAACTCCAAGCCCAGAAATGAATTTCCTCATCCAAACAGCTTCCATTGCAGCTTCAGTGGTTGCAATGTATTCAGCTTCTGTAGAAGACATAGCGATAGTGCTCTGCTTTGCACTTTTCCAATCAACAGCGCCTCCGTTCAAAACGAAAACATACCCCGTTTGAGATTTGGAATCATCTCTATCAGTCTCAAAACTAGCATCAGAATAACAAGTGACGCTCAGTTCATCTTGACTTTCACCACCATAAACAAGAAACATATCTTTAGTATTCCTAAGATACTTCAGTATGTTCTTAACAGTAGTCCAGTGACTCTCACCTGGATTCTGTTGATATCGGCTTGTAAGGTTCTGAGAGAACGCTACATCAGGTCTTGTGCACCGCACAGCATACATGATAGATCCTACTGCCGAGGCATAGGGGACATCACGCATACGTCTCATCTCATCAGGTGAGGACGGTCCTTGAGTCTTACTCAAGTGTACATTGTGTTGCATAGGGAGACTTCCACGTTTGGAAGCATCCATTCTAAACCGTTTTAGAATCTTATCAATGTACGCACTTTGACTTAGTCCGATTAACCGCTTTGATCGATCTCGATAGATCTTTATACCAAGTATATATGCCGCTTCCCCAAGATCCTTCATAGCGAAGCACTTCCCAAGCCAGGATTTTACATCTTGTAGCATTGGAATGTTATTTCCTATGAGTAGTATGTCATCGACATATAGGATTAGAAAGACGACAATGCTCCCACTAGCTCTTACATATACACATGGCTCGTCGGGATTCTGAGTAAAGCCAAACGATTTGACTTCCTCATCGAATCTTTTGTTCCAACTCCTGGATGCTTGCTTTAGTCCATAAATGGACCTTTGAAGCTTACATACTTTCTTTGGGTGTTTTGGATTAACAAAACCCTCAGGTTGAACCATATAAACATCTTCATCAAGATGTCCATTTAAGAAAGCAGTTTTAACATCCATTTGCCAAATCTCATAGTCATAGTACGCTGCTATGGCTATGACAATCCTAATAGCTCTAACGTCGGCAACAGGCGAGAAGGTTTCATCATAGTCAATCCCGTAGGTTTGAGTGTAACCTTTTGCTACCAATCGAGCTTTATAGGTGTGTACATTGCCATCCATGTCGGTCTTCTTCTTGAAGAGCCACTTGCTACCAACAGTCTTACTGTTAGGAGGAAGATCAACCAACGTCCATACTTGGTTATCTTTCATGGATTGCATTTCCGCGTTCATAGCATCAAGCCATTTGTCAGATTCAGAATCTGATAATGCAGCTCGATAGTTAGGGGGTTCATTATGATCCCCTAAACTTAGCTCCTCAGCATCGACATGGAAGCCATATCGTTCAGGTGCATGAGGTGTCCTTGCGGACCTTCGAACAGGGATTACATCATTTTGAGGTGCAACAGGAACAGTTTCGTGTTCAGCCTCATCTTGATGTTCGCTAGTCTCTACAATAGGTTGTGCATCTTCATCGCTTGGAATCTCGTCAAAGTCGATGGTACTCCCACTTGCTTCTTGTGAAATGAGATTGCTCTCAAGAAACTCAGCATAACGAGCAATAATTACTTTTTGCTCAGGTGGGTAGTAGAAATAGTAACCCATCGTTTCCTCAGGGTATCCTATAAAGATGCACTTGACAGCTCTGGGTTCAAGTTTGTTTGGCGTGTCTCGTTTCACGAGAGCCTCACAACCCCAGACCTTCAAGTAAGACAAGTTAGGGACTTTCCCATGCCATATCTCATATGGTGTCTTTTCAACCTTCTTGGTGGGAACCATATTCAGTATGCGAGCAGCCGATTTGAGTGCATAACCCCAAAAGGATAGAGGCAGAGTGGTAGGACTCATCATCGATCGGACCATGTCAAGCAAGGTGCGATTTCTCCTCTCTGATACACCATTATGCTGTGGTGTATAAGGGGGAGTGAATTGTGAGACAATCCCACAATTCTTTAGATGGTCTTGAAACTCATGGCTCATGTACTCTCCTCCTCGATCGGAACGGAGAGCCTTAATCTTCTTGCCAAGTTGATTTTCTACTTCATTCTGGAAAGCTTTGAACGTTTCAAAGGTTTCATGTTTATGTTTAATCAAGTAAACATAACCATAACGACTAAAGTCGTCAGTGAAGGTAATGAAATAGGTAGCACCTTCCCTAGTTCGAGTTCTAAAAGGGCCACATACATCAGTATGTATGAGTCCAAGTAGATCATTGGCCCTTTCGCCTACATGGGAGAAAGGCTTGCGCGCCATTTTACCAGATATGCAAGAAACACATTTATCAAATGATTCAGAATCATCTGATTTTATAAGTCCATCCTTTTGTAATTTCAAAACGCGTTTCTTGTTAACATGGCAAAGGCGACAATGCCATAGGTAAGTAGAATCCAAATTCTTCTTGGATTTCTTATTGCTACATGTATAAATAGAACTACTGTTTGTGATACGATTATGCATGTCAATCTCAAAGATACCATCACGAGGAATAGCATTAAAGTAAAAAACATTATCCTTTGAAACTGAAATACCATAATCCGTAAACGTATGAATAAAACCATTATTCCACAAACAAGAAAGCGATACTATACCCCTAGTAATACTAGGCGCATAGTGACAATTGTCTAATACAATAATTAAACCACTAGGAAGGATTAAATCATAGCTTCCTATAGCTTCGACCGGTGCACGATTGCCATTGCCCACGTACAAGTCCAAAGCTCCATGGTTTAGCTTTCTACTTCCCCTTAGACCCTGCATGGTATTACAAATGTGAGTTCCACAACCAGTGTCATATACCCATGATTTCTTAGGGAAAGCATATAGTTCTATTGTGAAGATACCTGATGTGCCAACCTTGTTGGCTTTGTTCTTCATCAACTCTGCCAGGTAGGCAGGACAATTCCTCCTCCAATGGCCTGTTTCACCGCAGTGATGGCAAGCAAGATCCTTAGCGGGATGCTCCTTATGAGTAGGTGGGGGAACCTTTGGTTTGGGCTTGTAAACTTGCTTTCCCTTGCCTTGGCCCTTAGCAACTACTTGCGGTTTAGGTTTTTGGATCTTTCCTTGCCTTATAGCAAGGACAGTAGGGGCCGGAGTTTTCTTGGGTAGGCTTGCCTCCGTTTGTTTCAGCATAGCATGTAATTCGGCGAATGTCTTCCCCATACTATGCATATGATAAGTCATGACAAACGGTGCAAAATCCTTGTTTAGGGACGTTAGAATCAAGCTAATCCCAAGGATGTGCGGCATAGCGTAACCAAGCCTCTCCATTTGGTCTAAGTAGCTCTTCATCTTCAAGAGATAAGAGCTAACAGACTGTCCCTCCTCCTGCTTGCAAGCGTGGAAGGCTTTGACAGTGTCAAAGAGTTCCTGCTCGGCTTGCTTTTGATACATGGCCGTTAGTTCACGCATCATATCAAATGCAGTGAGGTCCTCGAGATTCTTTTGAATCTCGGGAATCATGCTCACTAGCATAAGCGCGGCGACTTCCTGTTGTTCGTTAAACCTTTTGGTATAGGCTGTACGAACAGCAGCAGTGGCGGTAGCAGCAGGGGCAGGGGGCAGCGCCTCCTCCAAATGGTGGTACTTGTGCTCGGCCCTAAGGACAATCCTTAGGTTTCGAGACCAGTCCACAAAGTTCGTTCCATCAAGTTTCTTTTTTTCGAGAACGGAACGAATGGTGGTATGTGTTAGGGTTTGATTGTTTGAAGTCATCTACAAAATTACAAAGTTCATTAATTAGTATTTTTAATAATAATTTCTTTTAATAAATTAACTACCCAATTAATTTTAATTAAAAGCTAAGATCCCATTGAGCTTCTATCATCGCATCAGTTGATCTGCTAGAGATGATAGATCCAATAGGTAGGTGACGTTCAACAATTGCATTACAAGTGCAACTCTTAGAGGTATGGGACTTCATGGCACCTAGTGAACAAGCATCTAGGGTCAAGTGGCATGTTTGTCGCATCTTCGCCTCGAGTCAAGGTCTCACCGTTAACTTGATTAAGTCATCCAATGTGAAATCATGTCAAAATAGATCTAGGTCTCACCGTAGAGAATAATGACCTCGGATCTAAATTCAAACCACGTCTCACGTGAATTCAAAAATAGAAGCAAGTGATTTACAACCGATTGGACGGCGTGACTTAAATTTTAGGTATGTTAAAATTTTAATTTAATAAAATTTTATTTAAGATATGAATGAATCATGTACTTCATTCATACCACTTCATAAGTCTTGTAATAAACGGTAAAAACTTTTAGCGATTATTAAGTGATGAGTTTCAAATCATATTTAAACTTAGTTTAATCTCAAAACGATTTTAGATTAAAGGTTTAATCATCAATGATTAACTAGTAGTCATCGATGATTAAGGGTTTGAATGTTTTAATGTTTGTGTCAAAAAACCATTTTTAATTTGTTTTACTATTTGTATCTAATAGAAAAGAAAAACAACCACAAACAAAAAATAAAACATGCAACAAAATTTTGTGCAAACCTCGACCAATGAAATCCTAGGTTCGGTCACGTGAGTCATCACGACGGACCGAAGGGTCAAACTAGGGGACGGGCCAACATGAACCCAAACGGGCCTACATAAACCCAATGGGCTCCCACTTGCTCCAAGACATTCTTGAGCAAGTAGAACCCAAAATTGTGAAAAAATGTAATCTGCCAGAAAATTCCAGCAGACTTTGAAGCCCGAAAAGTCACTGAAGGAGTCTTCGTTGGTCTTCCCGGCCTTCTGGAAAGTTGTAGCCCACGACTTTGCAAGCATTTTGGGCTTTTGAATCGCCCAAAAAGGAGTCCGTATGCCTCTGGAAAACCTGTTTTCGTACAGCCCTCGCTTTTATGACGGAAATTTGTTGTTTTCTTCATTAGTCTTCAATATTTTTGTCAAACAATTTACAATAAAAAGATAAAATAAATACAATCTATTCTATTACTTTTACATTACAAATTGCCCCAAAAAAATGGCACCAAAAATAAAATAAAAATAAATGAAACAAATTACAACAATTAAGCCAAAAAAAAACAAGGCTTTTCCCAAACAACCAAACATCAAACACATTCATTCACAAATGGTCTAGGCTTTCATTGGTTTGCACAAACAAGCAACAATTGACAAGGCTTTGGCTTGGGATATGGCAAAAATACATGTTTTGCCATATCAACAAAATGGAATTAAAAATTAAATTCCAAGCCAAATAATCAAAAAAATACAATAACAAGATTAATTTTTTGATATGATTTTGTAACAAGTGACAATGGGGTTCCAAAAATACCATATTTTAACCCACATTTTTATAAAAAACCGAAAATTAAAATAAAAAACCCGTAGGGTTTTGTTTTTGTCCGATCGGAATTTTAACAACACAAAACCGGTTGATTTTTGCCACTTTTCACAAAATCTAGCTAATTATATGATTAATATAATGACTCGTGATACCACTAATGGTTATTTTCGGTTAAAACAATTAACAAAACGCAGCGGAAAATATTTATCACCATGAAAGGATCTTGATATTAATCATACAATTAAACTAAAAGAAAAATCAAAGAGAATGGTATAAGAATCATACCCTAGTTGCCTTTGATCAATGATGAATTCGGATGGATATTGTGAGCAACCGAAACCAAGAATTCCAATGGGGAATACCTCTAAAGCAAGTCCACACAACACTTGCAAGAACACCAATGTAATGGATGCTAGTCCTAGAGTTTTGAGAGCAAAAGAAAGAAAACAAAACACCTACAAAGTGTGAGAGAGAGGGACGGCCAAGAGGTGGTCAAAAGGGAGTTTATGGACCATTATATCTCTTAATGGTGCCATTACAATCCTTTAATGATTTCCATAAATCATTAGTCTTATTTGCCCACAAGTCCCTATCTTTTGTTTCTTCTAGTTTGCCCACAAGAAAGTTTCAATATTAACTTTTAATATTAAACTTATGATAGACAAGCTTATAGCTTATATATATATATTAATAATTAATGTAATTACACTAATTACACTAATTATATAATGGTGTTTAGTGTTTAAGTGTGTGACCCTTTAGGCTCACAAACAACTAGCCATATAACTATATGTTATACGCGTGAAGCATATTCCAACATGCATGACACCTTTCACGTGAGTTATTTGAAAAAGTTCATCGGGGAAGTCGAAAATATTATTCCATTGCAAGAGTTGCGGGTTGACGGCCAGAACCGGTTAATCGAGGAGCCCGAGGCTATATTAGAAACGAAAACAAAGAAGCTTCGGAATAAGGAGATCGAGTTGGTGTTGGTCAAGTGGAAGCATTCACTTGGGCCGAATTTGTCTTGGGAGGTCAAAGACGAGATTCGGAAGAGGTACCCGGATTTCGTGAACTATGATGAGATTCCGAGGACGGAATCTTCTTAAGGGGTAGATAGTTGTAATGACCCGAAATTTGTAAATAAATAAATTGTACAAAAATTTGATAATTAAGGATAAATCGTTTAAAGAACGTAGGAATTGGTTTCGTGTCGTTTAGAGACCGTATGAAGAAGTTATGGGCGAAACCGGGTCGAGACAAAGTTAGAAAAGTGCAGCCTGACTGCATGTGAAGTTCACGACGCGAACTAGTTCGCGTTCGTGAAGTCGGGCCAGAGATTTTGATTAAAGGCGTGAAGTAGTTCGCGATGAGATAACGATCGCTAAGTATGCGTACGACATGCAAAGTTAGCGGCGCGAACTTAGTTCGCGTCGTGAAGTCCTGTCGTCTGCAATAAATTTGGGTTTTGGCTCATTTAATGAAATAGTAAACCCTAGTTTTTCCCTTTGGCGATTTTGGAGCTCAAGTGCAGATTTTGGTTGATTTCTTCTCAAATCCTTGGTAGATTTCACTCCTAAGTGAAGATTAAAGGTATATCTTCACTCCTTGATCTTTGTAGATTTAGATCTATGTATTTTGATGGTTGGGTTGAAACCCTAGCTATTGGGGGTTATGGTTTATGGTGAATAATTGATGTATACACTTAATAGATGGTATATTAACAGAGGAAACAAGTATATGATTATGATTTGTAAGAATCTTAAGGGTTGGTTAAACCTAGGGTTTGGTAAATCACCATAATTGGGGGAAAGTGTTAGTTGATGGTATCTAGTGATAAATGGGCACATTATTAGTAGATTGTGATGTTGAACATTGTATGATCATTGTATTAGGCTTTCGGTGACATCTTGGAAAGTCGGTGAAATTGTGAAGCAAGAGATTGGTGTCAAGAATTCGGTTGGAGCATCGTATTGCTAAGGTGAGTACGTGTGGAAATTTACTGAGTACATAGCCTATGAAATCCCTTTATTACTTGTGTTATGGTCTATTTGCTTAATTGTGTAGACTAGTGGTTAGTAGTTAGTTATACCGATAATAGTATTGAACTAACTTGTTTGTTGATAGACGTGATAGCCGAGAGCTAGATTGACATAACCATTGAGTTATGATATGTTGAGATGATGTGATGATGCGGGGGACCCCCGGTCATAAGGTGTGGTGTGAGGGGCAGTTGGGTGGATTCCCATCGACTCCACCACGATAGTAGTCTTGCTAACTGGAGGTAGTCCGGTGAGTAAGGCCGGTATTGGTAGATTGGGCGAATCCCTCTTGCCGGTATCTTGAGGCTTATTAATGGCGATGGATTTCGGTTAATAAGTCAAGGTAGTTCTAGTTAGTTCGGGGGCAACCCGATAACTAGATATGCTTGCTAGGAAAACAAAGTATTAGAGTCACAATAGGGTGACTAGTTAGATGGATGATTATTTACATGTTTGTCTATATGCCATACGATTATTATTATTATTGGGTCTAAACCCATGTAGCTCACGAGACGTTTTGTCTCACGTACTCCTTGTTTGTTTTGCTATGTACTCAGGTTCGGGATCGAAGGTTTAGGTACGCATGGATAGAGATGCGGGGCCTAGAGTAGAAGAACATTAGATTGGATTTATGCTTAGCTTTGGTTATGATCTATTTTGTAACACCAAACTTTATACTCTGATTTTCATACCAAAGGTTTTTGTAAATCCATATTTTTGGAATAGTTCTTCTATTTATGAAAAAATGATTTATTTTGGACAAATGTTTTGTATTAAAATTTGAGGTGTTACAACAATTACTCTTGACAATCACTATATAAATGTCTAAACTTTATTTCGTGTTATAACAAAATAAATAGAGTAAATTACATGAATGGTCCTTTAGATTTATAGCAAATTTCACCAATGGTCCTTTAGTTTCAAAAATTACACCGATGATCCTTATTTTAGAAAGGTTTTTCACCGATGGTTCTTTACGAAAAAGTTCGTCTATTTTTTAAGTTAACTAACATCACATGTGATGCACATGGGGGTATTTTGGTCAATTTTTCTTTCCCCTTCTCAATTAAATTACATGGATGGTCCTTTAAGTTTATAGAAAATTTCACCAATGGTCCTTTAGGAAAGACAAATTGACCAAAATACCCCCATGTGCATCACATGTGATGTTAGTTAACTTGAAAAATAGACGGACTTTTTCGTAAAGGACCATCGGTGAAAAACCTTTCAAAAATAAGGACCATCGGTGTAATTTTTGAAACTAAAGGGCCATTGGTGAAATTTACTATAAACCTAAAGGACCATTCATGTAATTTACTCAAATAAATAAGAACAGAATTAATAAATACATAAATAATAATAATAATAATAATAATAATAATAATAATAATAATAATAATAATAATAATAATAATAAAAGCAATAATAATCGATAACAACTAACTTATTTTATTGGGTAAATTACAGTTTTTGTCCCTGAGCTATGGCCGATTCGGGGTTTTTGTTCCTAAAGTTTTTTTGTCGGTTTTTTTTGTCCCTTAAGTTTTTCAAATTCTGGAAATTTGTCCTTCCGTCCAATTTTGGCCGTTAACTGACGAAAAATGCAAGGCATGTGAGGGCATTTTGGTCCTTTTCACCATTTCCCTTTTCCCCCTTTTCCCCTTTTCCTGATAAACCCTAATCTCACATAATCTCTGAAATTCCTCCCCAGATCCCCCAATCAAGCAATGGAATTTCATCGTCTAGCAACAATCATATTATTCCTCTTCATTATAACGCAATCATCATCATCCCCGCCATCAATTTACGACGCCTTAAGCTCCAATGGTCTCCCAATCGGCCTCCTTCCAAAAGGAATCACAAACTTCACAATCGATCCATCAACTCAACGCTTCGAAGTCCACTTAAACAGATCACGCAACACCAAATTCGAAACCAACGTCCGATTTGATTGGAATTTTGCGGGGTTTCTCAGTTACGGCCAAATCTCTAATTTGACCGGAATTGCAGCTCAGGATTTGTTCCTTTGGTTTCCTGTGCCAAATCTCTAATTGACTTGCATGTAATTCGCCGGAAAGCGGCTGAATTGAGGTTGGATTCGGCGGAAATGGGTGTTTAGCTCTGTTTGGTTTGTAGATTTATTGATGATGATGGTGTTCATCTGGTGTTCATTTGTAGATTTGTAGACGATGGTGGATTTGTAGATCTGTTGATGACGATGGGTGTTTAGGGTTCTTGATGACGATGGTGTTCATCTGGTGTTCATTTGTAGATTTGTAGACGATGGTGGACTTGTAGATCTGTTGATGACGATGGGTGTTTAGGGTTCTTGATGACGATGGTGTTCATCTGGTGTTTGTGGAAGAAGAAGAAGATGTAAAAGTAAAAAAGAAAAATAGTTAAAATAAGGGTAATTTGGTAAAATAGACAAAAAAACCGTCAGTTAACGGCCAAAATTGGACGGAAGGACAAATTTCCAGAATTTGAAAAACTTAAGGGACAAAAAAACCGACAAAAAAACATTAGGGACAAAAACCCCGAATCAGCCATAGGTCAGGGACAAAAATTGTAATTTACCCTATTTTATTTTACAAAATTATGTTAATGACAACATTTATGAGTGTTTTTAATAAGTTATTATATGCACAATTAACTTGTATTTTCTACGATAGAATAGAATTTCTTAAATGGAGTCAATTATTTATTAGAGTTAATTACAAAAATATCATTTAGGTTTGTACCCAATTGCAACTTTGGTCCAAATCTTTTAAAATGATAAAGATAGTTCTTATTTTAGAAACTTTTGTCACGTTTGGTTCTCAAAACTAAATGATGTTAACCTTTTCTGTTAAGTCAGCTCATATACAATGCACATGAGGGTAACATAGTCATAACATCATTTGTGTACAAAATTAATTAATTTTTTTACACCAACTTTAATTAACTTTAGGGCTGTGATTATTATTTCTCAAAATTAATTAATTTTTGAACACCAACTCTATTTAACCAAAACATCGAGATATTACAAACCACGCAGGAGAGACAAGCCAGCCCGACAGCAGAAAAAGGACCGACAGCAAGGAAAAAGAAAATACCTGCCAGAATGACCAAGACAACATCACTAAGGCCAGCCCAAAGCAGATAACTTGAGCCCATACATGACCAGAGCAGGAGAGAAAAAAAAGCCATAAGCCCAACATCACACACATGTCCTAATAATTTTCTGACATGCAAGAATCCCAATGTGCAAACGAACAATCCAAATAATTCAAATTCACCAAGAATCGGTACAAGTACCAAACGTACATTAACACAAAAACGAAGATGGTTGCAGGGCATTTCATAGCTTTTGGAAGTCTAGTACATTTTCTGAAAAATTAGATCCTAAAATTTAAATAGTTAGAAATTATAGTTAAAAGTGTCTAATGTTTTGTTTTCCCACCTCGCTTATGACCACGTTGGCTATTAATAATATAGTCTAATATTACTTGGGCAAATAATTAACTTAGGCTAATACATATGCAATAAAATTAATGCGCCCCTTATTTTGATAGGCACTATTCACATGCATGTTTTGAACACCCCTTGGGGCTGGCCATGGTTGGTCCATATTCAAAAATGGGAAATTGAATATGGTTCAAACTGGGGGAGAGCACTTACAGATCGTGATCCCTTTACGAACCCAAACACTCGTGTGTGTTCTGTGAGAATGGTGGTTAAAGATGGAGGTAGGCGGTGGTGATGATGGGTAAGTTTAAGGAGTAGCACTAGCTGGTATGTTTGGTGACGCGGATAAGAAGCATGTTTTGGTCTTAAAATATTTTATTATTTTTAGCTTTGTAGGAAAATGAGCCGTAATGTTACCTACGGGGTGTTAAATGGGTACCTAAGCAGCATGTTAAAGATTTTTTTTTTTCTTTTAATAGGGATTTAATTGTTATTTGTTGTCTCGTTGGTGTTAAAGCTAAAAAAAAATTAAATAGGTCCTACACGTGTTGCCTCCTGCTTGCGACCTCTTCTTCTCGACGTCTGACGATCGCCAATTCCTTGGCGATTTTCACTTTAGCTGACAAATGGCAGAGCCGGCGGTATGGTATGGCGACTGCCAAAGGGGTTTGGCGAGCCATACCGAGATCCAGGGGCGTCTTCGAGATTTTATAGGCCATGTGCGAATAGATGAAAATGGGCCCCCAAAGTGTAGATTTTATATTAAAAATGGGAGCTTCTAAAAAAATTTCTATTAAATTATTAAATTAACTTAAATTTTAAGAATATATATATAATATATGTATAAAATTTGGATCCTATAAAACATGGACCATGTGTAGCTGCACCTCCTTAAAGACACTACTGCCGCCGAGATCTCTAAGCTTGCATAATGTTAAGTTAAATTAGAGTTAATGAGCAGGTTTTTATGTATATAAAAGAGAGTTATAATGTTGAAAATCTAAATTAGGTTATGATTTTTAGCCTAAAATTACGCAAATTTGCATAATGTTAACATTGCGAATGTTATCCCCTATTGTTATCAATATTATTATTTTACATGTGCTAATATCATGTAAAAGATATGCGGATGAGTTTTTCTATGTTAAGATTACATGAAAGACAAATCTTGATGTACACGATGTAGTTAAAGTATTTGAGTTGTCTCAACCTTCTCTGACCACCATTAAATTTTAAAAGGAAGGGGCATAGTTATAATGTTTTTAATGAGCTACTCGAGTTTGAGCTCTTTTATATCGAGTTCGAGTTTACATCAATTCGATCTCGAGTCGAGGTTGAACATAAAATAATACTCGATTGATCTCACGAGTCGAGCCTAATAATTCAATACTCGACTCGGCTCGTTCGATAGCTCGTTTTATCTCGAGCCAAACGATCTTAGCGAGCCGATCTTAACGAGGCGACAGGTGTTGTATATAATAAGTACAAGTATTGATACAACATGTACAAGAATATACATATATTATTATAGGGATGTTAACGAGTCGAGTAATTAACGAGCTTTTCGAGTTTGTAAATTAATTCATTTCAAGAAATATGAGATCATAAACGAGTATCGAGCTCGAACACTATATAAATATTCGAGCTCGAGATCGAGCTCAAATTTTAAAAGCTTATTCGAGCTCGAGTCGAGCTCGAGCCGAGTAATTACTAAACGAGCTGAGCCTAAATTTCCTGATATTCGACTCGACTCGGATCATTAACACCCCTAAGTATGGTAATGTTAAGGTCTATCCATGCTTGTGTTATAGGTGAAAAAGTATTTTAATTTGTAAATGTGAAAAGCTAATGCTCTAATAGGGTTTGAACTTTGAATGTATAGACTCTTGTGAGAAGGTCATGACACCCTTCATTAGGTTACGATGTTGATAGTTACGAATTTGCTGACAATCGGTATGCCAATCTTGATATGCTTGAACAATCTGTATGCTTATCTTGAGTTTCTAATGCTAAACGGAATGATGTTTTTAGTTTCACATGTATAGACAAAATTATAAAATATTACGTTAGAGTTATTCAAATTTGAATGCTTGTTTGTCGACTGCTTGATGTATCCAACGGCCAAGATCCGGATATCCTACTTAATGAATTCAACGGCCAAGATTCGGATATCCTACTTAATGAATTCAATAATTCTAATAAAAAACCATTTAGGTGACGTACACATCAACAATAAGAGATTCTTTAATTTTATTTTTTAAGCTAAAAAAATCTTCCTGATTTTTAAATTAATAACTGAATTATATTGACAAAGAACCAAAAAAGTATATTCCTATTTTTCGGGAATAACCGGTGTTTAAAGTCTAAGGTAAGCTTTAAGATAATCAATACTGACTGTATCGACGCAAAATATTTGATTTTTCTTTAGTTGCTATATTTTAATAGCTTTCGTTAACGTACGTTTTTCTTTAAAAAAGAAAGAATATAAATAAATAGTTTTTCCAATGTATAAACAGACTCAAATGTAAAATAGTGAATCCTTATATTTCTGGAAACATATGTATGAAAAGTGACTCAACTGCAAAAGATATAACTTTTGCTTCGAGTCTCCATTTCAGGCTTACGAGTAACCAAATCGAAGCTTACGACGAGAGCTACGTTATGTTAAACCGGCTTAGGAGGTTACCGAACTTTCAGGCACAAGAACGCTATTTTTGGACACTTATTTACATTTTATGTATTTTGGACTTTTATTTTAAGCTCAGTTTATAACCCTTTTTTTTTGTGTGTGGTCCCATTCGAAATTATAGGCCATATTTAAAGTGTATCTGTGAGTATGGAATAATCAATTGAAATTTTTACGAAAATTAATTTTTCTCTTCCAAAATTGTGTTCTTTGTGTTGAACAAGTCTTTAAGGCCAATCTTACGGAATTCTTGAATCAACGTGGTTTTGGTTAGATTGTCTCGGTATTCGTTGAATCAACGGATCCGATCTATACTATCATTTTTAATCTGCATCAATACCTTAGGCTATATATTTACATGTAATTAATAAACATAAAAATTACATTTAAACTAAAAACCATATTTAATGCATCTTGTAAAAATTACAATAACGATAGTATAGAGCTTATACCATGATATAAGGCTATATACCGATACTAGTGTAGTTGGTATAAGGCTATATTAGGGCTGTCAAATCGTGCTACCGTTTCGTGTTATCCAGTAACACGACACGACACGACACGAAATCGTTCAACACGAAAACGACACGACACGAAGTCGTGTTTTATTTTGCTAGCACGAACACGATACGATTAAAAAAAACGATAAACACGATTAACACGACAAACACGACAACACAAAATAAATAATAAATTTCTCACTTATTACATGCTAAAAACATGACAAACACGAAAAACACGACAAAATCATAACTATCTGTCAATTTCGTGTTAATCTCTGAACACGAACACGACAAGACACGACTTCGTGTTTGTTTTACGCAACACGAATTCAAATTTCAGTTTCGTTCCAATTTCGTTTCGTGTATTTTTATCGTGTCGTGTCAGATTTTGACAGCCCTAGGCTATATACCCAAGGTCTTGTAGTCTAGTGGTATTGGAGAATTATATAATGTGTTGCCCATGACCAAAGGTCATGAGTTCAAGTTATGTTGTGGACTTAGATGCTGTTCAAAAAAAAAAAAAAGAATACAATCAAAATTCATAATAACCAACACTGCACTAGGAACAGAGCTTACAGCCTTAGAGCATCTCCAATGGGAGCTTTTTCTAAAACTTTTTACTATTCTAATAAGTCTTTGAAAGACTTTTTCCAAAAGTTTATTCCAATGACTTTTTTTCTACTAACCTTTTAACCAAGTATTTATGTTTGTCCTTTTTAGTCCTTTATGTTTAATAACTTTTCATTTTAAGTCTTAGATATATATTATATGTAGATTGTTTATTATATTTTTATTAGTTAATAAATAAATTATATAATATTTAATGTCAATTACTATAATATATTTGTATGAGATATTTTAGAAAATATTATATATAGTAAGATGTCAAAAAAGTGTCAAATTATATATAGGGGGTATTTATAAAACATTTGAGATAGATAAAGGTATATTAGAATTATTGTAAAGGAAAAAACTTTTGGAAAGGTTAACCATTGGAGATGTAATTTATGAAAAGGTTTTTGGTTAGTGAATTGTTGATGTGGCAAAAGTAATAAGCTTTTGCAAGGTTAACCATTGGGATGCTCTTATACTGTGACAACCCTCGGAACGAAATAAACATTGATTTATCAAATCATACAAAATCATAATATAAGAAATGTAATCAACAAATAACAACATCTAATCACCAAATGAACATCCAACACTCATTAATCATCTTTAAACACCCGATTAGCCTTAATTAATTAAGAATCAACCCCTAATGACCTACTTAGCTAACCTAATCTTCTTTGGATCCTTCCTAGCCATGCAAGATGTCAAAGAGGGCCCCACAATCTGGTCAAAACCGTGCACCTATGACACCCCACCCTCTCTCTTTGCTTGCTTGCTTCATTGGTCTTACACATGCCATGCTTAAACTCTTACATTGTTACTTACACACTCAAGACCCATGTGGGCAATGCATGGGCTTGTAAGAACACTCAAGTGACCAGGAAATCATCCCATTAAGACCTCCATTTCGTCACTCACTCATTCTCTCATCTCTTTCACTCTTGCAAACAACTCAAAAATTCTGCACACTTTTTCTCTCTACTTTTCCTCACTAAAACTATCATAACTCCTAACTCACACATGAAATGACCCTAATTCAAGTTGGGAAATCTTTCTAACTCAATCCCCTACCTAGTTAAGGTCTTTCTCAGTCGAAATCTATCTTGTAAGTACTCCTTCTCATTCGTTTTCCTACAACAACGTTTTCTGGCAGATTACGTACACTTTTCGTTTGACCATCTCTCCAGGCCTTAAACTCCATCTCTCCCGGAGAGATTCACATATATTGTAGTTAAGACCCTTTAGAAGTCATAGCAAAACGAATCAGGTCGTTCAGAACTCTGTGCAAGGAGATGAGCCTCTTCAAAGTTAAAAATCCTAATCTAAAGCATTGTGAGAAAAACCTTTGTTCATCTTTACTTTCTAGTGCTATATTATTATATTTTATGCTATGATTGTTCACTAAACACCTAGAACTATCAAAATATAAGGGTCTTGTATTTTATAAACTATATTTAAAGTTCAACCATTTAAAATCGGGTAAACCGAAAATTAACCGAATGATATATCAAAAGTAACATAAATTATGATTTTACCAAGTCTTCATTATGAAAACCTAAATTATTTTAAATGTAGGTATTTTATAGTTGATAAATTAATTTTGGTGTTAAAACTATAACCTTGTGTTAGAAAGTTAACCAAACAAACTATTGTGCCAAAATCTTCAAAAACAAAACTACAAGGACTACATACGTAACATTCTCGAAATATAGGTACTGATTTGGTAAACTTTTAAACTCAGAAAGTTATCAAGTTAAGACATGAGATGAAATGCTAAAAATATAAGTCTTGTGATTAAAACTAAGAAAAACCGACTTTTGAGCTAAAACCGACAAAAACAAAACTACAGGGACCAACCTTGCCAAAACAGAAACTTAAATTCTGATTTCATAAAGTTATAATAATAAATGATTTAAAATGTAAATCATAGCATGATGGTGTTAAAACACAACTCGTATGACCAAAACCGAGAAACCGAATGAATATGCTAAATATGTCGACACACAAACTCAAGGGGCTAAAGTAGTCAAAAATAGAATCTCGGTGACTGATTTTAAGTTCTGGAAATATTAAATTATTAATATAATAATATAGGTTAACATGTGGGAAGGATACAAACCAAGAGATTATAAAACCGAATTTTTATGTATTTATGTGAAAAATGCAAGTTAGAGGACTAAACATGTAATAACATGAAAGTTATGGTCTAGATTTTAAAATCTAGAAAATCAGTAACGATCTTGAAATAAAATATAAAATTAGTCATTTGTGAAATATACAAGTCTCGTTAACTTATACCGAAAAATCAACGATTTCCGGCCATGTAAAGGCGATAATAATCTAACGACAGTCAAACGATCTACATTTCAAGAATAATAAAATAAATAGACTTTTGAGATTTATATAATAATAGTCACAACGTGACGTGGCTAGAAATGATGAATGATGAAAGACGAAATGAGAAACAAAATGTACAAGAATTTAAAACTCGTCAAAATTAATATCATGATTTTCATAATGACTTGTGATTTAAGTATTGATTCTTAAACTATTTTGAGACTTTGAAATGATATACAAGACTATATTTTCTGGTCACTAACGAGTCATCATCAACACTTAATGATTTTTAAGCCATCTAGTTGAGTGAACAACTAGCATAGATGAGCCGGTAGAGCCGTCTACTTACTATGTTAATCTCATGCGTTTAGGGCGCTAGGAGATCATTTGTTGGACTTGCTTATTATATCATATTGCATTTTGCTAGGTTGCGTGAGTCAGGTGCGTTCACAGCCCCACTTTTACTATTTTTATATCGTCTTACAACTTTGGGGTGAAAAACATAACAACTTCATGTTTACATTATTTATCACATCGTATTTAACAAATCTTATTGTGACTGTAAGTTCACAACCCCTCTTTTACTACGTTTTAACTATTTTAATTACTATTGGGGTGAAAAACATATAAACTATTATTGTTTTCGATTATTTGTGATGAAACTATTTTTGGAAACTTGACAACGAATCCTTATCTCGGACTAGGTTTAGATGTAGTGCATGGAAGTGCGTATATGCTTACATACATAATCATTAGCTAGTTGCGACTAGGCCCTGGATATGCAGATAGTACTATCGGCTGAGACTTACCCTCCCCCGTATTTGGTTGGTCGCGCTAACTAACGATGTTTATCGAACCCGTGGAGTGTATATCCAGAAAGTGAAATACGTTTGAAAGTTGTTGTTTTGGTTATGGGCTTAGGGTCGATATTTTAACTCAAAAGGGTATAGCTAACCTTTTGGGGGATCACCGTCACATGTTTCTTCTTGTGATTTTATCGTGCCCCTGTTCTCGGAGCAGGTCATTTTAACGTTTATATCATCACACTATTTTTGCCAACGATGGCATACGAAAATGATTACTGCTTTTGAGCAGACTATTTTTAACGTTTATATCATCACACTATTTTTGCCAACGATGGCATACGAAAACGATTACTGCTTTTGAGCAGACTATTTTTAACGTTTATATCATCACACTATTTTTGCCAACAATGACATGCGAAAACTATTATGTTTTTACTACTGCTTTTGGAGCATACTATTTTTAACGTTTTTTATCATCACTGACTGCATACGAAAACTGTGGAACAAATTGAACTTATTATAAAACCTGTGAATTCACTCAACAATTTTGTTGATACTTTTACTTATGTTTTCCAGGTATCTAAGCTAAGCATTGAGTCACATGCATTGGAGTCAACCTTTAGTTTTGTAAAGATGTCATCTCCAAATTTTAGTTAAAAATTATGTTTTGGTTCAGCTACTTTGTTTACTTTAAATTTTGGTGACATTATTTTTATCAAACATGTATTGTTTACGATAATCATATGCTTATGTATACTCGTGATAGTCGCATGCCCGTTTTTCCGCAAACCACGTTTGGCGGGGTGTGACATATACCAACTACCAACATAAAACAAAAGGCATGCATCTTAAACCACC
Organism: Calendula officinalis; assembly: GCA_963853835.1. Lineage (NCBI taxonomy): Eukaryota > Viridiplantae > Streptophyta > Magnoliopsida > Asterales > Asteraceae > Calendula > Calendula officinalis. Next base: position 17,913,872 of record OY970822.1, read on the forward strand.
TAAACTGCATCTGCACATTCCAACACCTCTTTGGATTCTTTGACATGAGGGCTCATCAATTGCACTCTGATATTTAAAAGAATCAAACTTTCTGCAGACTTGCTTTTGAGACTGAATAACCGACCATTCCTCACCTTCCAAACATAGTACACTGCCGCAGCAACAATTTAAAAACTATAACCACTTTATTAATTGAACGTTAGTTTATGTCCTATAGTATAAATTAGAAAACCAATTAATAAATACGGAGTAATAATTATCCTTAAAATACAATCATTTATACTTCCTCCGTATCAAAATAAGTGACACACTTTCTATTTTAGGGTGTATCAAAATAAGTGACATACTTTGAAAACTTTCCTTATTTGGTAAAAGTAGTGGGACACATGCCCACTAACTATCCACTTTAATAAAGTAAAATTACCCTTATACCCATACTTTTACTTTTAAAACTCATTAATATCACTTTATTGAAGAAAAGTGGGACTCATCCTCCAGTAACTATATACCTTAATCTATTTTAACATCTACTTTAATCTTTTAACTCAAATTATGTAAGCCAATTTGTATCACTTATTTTGATACGGAGGAAGTATATAGCATTACATTTTAGAAGACAATTCGTAGGGTAATCTTTAGCCAAACTTTTTTTTTTTATGTATTGAATAGAGTGCTTTCAATCGCATATTTTGTTTCAGTAAATAATATTTTGCTTGAAACTTAATCATATTATTGTCAAAAATGAAAAATGGATTACTTGTACAGAAGTAGTAATAAATATAAGTTAAAAAGTACTCTATAAGATCGTATTTATTATATTTAACTATAAGTAAATATATTAATAGATCATAAATAAGAAAAAGGTATATTCATACCCCTCTACGTATTCTAAGTTACATTTCAACATACTAACGGTATTAATATTAATACAGACATATAGTTTGTCTATTATAATAACAACTAACAACAATAATAATAACTGTCTCTGTTGATGAAAGCACTAAGCATGCCTAGTACTTTTGGTTAATTTGCACAACAAAATCACACACATATATATATATATATATATATATATATATATATATATATATATATATATATATATATATATATATATATATATATATATATATATATATATATATATATATATATATATATATATATATATATATATATATATATATATATATATATATATATATATATATATATGTGTGTGATGCCAATTGGATTGAATTAATTTGGGTGAGACAAAATTAGGCATCAATTAATATGGCCGAGAAAGACATAGGTTCTGACCCAAACCACATGATGAGCAATAACATGAGTCGTCATCAGGAGATAGTTGAATTAGACTACACCGACGACGAAGATGATGGTGGGTTTAGATTAATGCCAACCATTATAGAGGACTACGAAAGTAGTGATTTATTTTCCTACGATATTGATGGCCATGTGATGAGCGACGTCGTTTATGTGGTGACGTGGAGCTCAGGGAATGAAGAAATGTCGACAGCAAGCATGGATGCTCTGGTTTGGACGCTCGGCAGTTATCATCTTCATGAATCCAGTGTCGTCTATCTGCTGCATGTTTACCCGGAAACCCGCTTCATCCCCACTCCTTGTAATTAATCTCTCTCCATCTTTTCATAAGATATGAGTCATCATCTCCGGCAAAAATCACCCGCCGGAAACATTGGTGATCATTAGTGCATTCGGATATAATTTATCCAAAATTACAAAAAATAAAAAGAAAACAAAAGAAGTCATCTATACTACAATAGTTAATTCACTCGAACAAATCTTATAAAGCAGATAGTAAAAGCATATTAAAACGTAGCCTCTAGTATACGAACAATTTTTACGGTGTAAAAATTACTTAAAAAAACATTGCAACAAATTAACTTAAGCAAAAAAACTAATTAGACTATTTATTTTAACATAAACCTACGATCGTGTTTATAAGTTAAACTAGCTCTTTAGTTTTTACCACCTAGTCACCTACATTTAGTTAAAATTGAAATATAATTGACATCTAATATACAGTGGGAAGGTTACCAATAAGTCAAGCAAACACGGTGCATAAGGAAAGCTACCTAATTCAAGAAAGATGCAAGAGAAGCCAATACCTCCAAAAATTTCGTTCTCTTTGCTCTTCTTCCAAGGTTTGTTAGCTTGCTCACCACGTCTATCTTGGGCATGGGCCACCATAGCAGCTACCTAGAACCATAAAATTCAGGGGTCTATTTTCAAAAAATTAGCATGCCAACATATGTATACATATGTGCAAACCCACTTAAATCAATGTATGTCTGATGAAGTACCGAAAAAAGGTGGCCTAAAGGGTCCAAAAGAAAAAACTAGACATATAACTTCGGGATTAGGGTGACATTTTTAATTTGGGGGAAACTTTTTACTTATTTGAAAAAAAAAGTTACCTTAGGAGATCCACTTTTAAGATTATGCTGAGTGTACAAAAATTGATTGGACCGGACTTGCTCACCACCAAGTGTTAGTATATGTAATTAACGGCTCATTGTTGACAACATCACCTACAGAAATAGAAACTAATTAATAGTTGGTTACAGGTTCTATTTGAAACTGTGCTTATGGAGAGTGACATGGAGGCAAAAGCCATTTTGGACCTCATTCCAGTTCTAAATATAAGAAAGCTTGTGCTCGGTGCTACTAAATCGAACCTAAGGTGCGATACCTCTAATCATCTAATTAGTGTTTAAATTCCATTCCATGTACTTTTATTTAGGATGAATTACATAAAACCTCTATGTAATTTTCTTTATTTTATCCTAGGTTAGTTAGCCAATGTACTTGATTAGAAACGTCCCATATTATCGAATCAAATTAAATTTGTTTCTTGTCTCGTCTCCCCCCAATGGGTGATCGACCGCATGACCAGTTTCATGTATAAACCTTATCGACGTAATCGATTGGTTATATCGGACTTCATTTCTGATAGTATCTTGCTATTAATTTAATTCAATTTGCCTTTTATATAATCCATCTAGGAAACTGAAGAAAGGGGGTGGAGGGACTCTTGATCAAATAGTACATAATGCCCCACTGTATTGTGACGTCAAAGTCATATGTGAAGGAAAAGAAGTGTCGTTGCAAGACCAAGTGACAAGCGGACCACTCTCACTCTCTCCATCCGTAACTGCAGCATCTTCTGGCGAGATTAATTTCAATACCCTAAATCCTCCTATGCAAGACGACACCAACGGCTGTATCAGTTGCAATTTCTTCAAGCTCTGAAAATTGAACCTAAACCTATAGTTGTATTATAGTAGTAATAAGTTTGTAATCTCAAAAGCACAATCTTAATTGTTCTGTTTGCTACAAACTGCCTTTTACAAGATACCTGTTCATAAACAATAAAAAAGGTTGTAGTTGATGTTATATTATTTATAGTATATCGATGAATTTGACAAATGACACGGTTTGATCGATTAATAACCTAGTCGCAAGAGTTCTCGAATAATTTCTTCAAGGTCACATGTTTGATCCTTCCAAATGAAAATATTTACCAGATAATTATCACATAAAGATTAAAAAATAGGATTACAATTGTGATCCTATATGTTTCAAAATGGGTATTTGTTTGTAATGTATATGCCCTAACTGTGGTAAATTTTGAAAGAAAAAAACACGGTTCCATTAATGCAAGAACAGACAATTACAACTCACAATTGTCATGTAACCAATCCATGAATTATTCCACCCAATACCCAAGTGATACACCTCATGAGAAACATCATGTCTGTAACTCACCCATTACATAGAAGAAACAAACAAAAAACCAATTAATTACATAATTGATATTTTAAGAAAACCAGTTTATAGGTGATGTATATACCAACAAAAAACCATATATATAAATACAAGATTGGATAAATTATATATTGTTAACTACGGAAAAATTCCAACGTCACTTCTAATATTAATTAAATTATATTGACAAAGAACCAAAAAGCATATTCCTATTTATCGGGAATATTTGGTGTCTAAACATTAGAGTATTCATACTTATTAAAATGTTGTATTCTAGCAAGATAGATAAATGTCGACTTGTTAATATAGTTATATTTATAGAAAAAACGAAAATTCAGACACATATTATACTCCGTACATACATATGTCTTAATTGGAGTTATAAACGATATAAGCAATTAATATTTTCCTTCAAAATATCCAATACAAATTATTGCAAATTTACAATTCATGTCAGTACGTTAATTTTTACAAAAAATAGATAAAATAATAACTTAAATTTTTTTTACTACCGTATAATCTGTGTCTGCGTTCGTCACCGTACTTTCATTTTGTTACTTTCTTGTTAGCTATTATTAGTTATTAATTATTAATAAAAAAGGCTTTTTAATTAATAAAAAAATAACAATATAATAATATTTTTAATAGAATAATGTTAAGGCGATTAATTGAAGGCATTTCAACGGATGTCTCTGTCCACGAAGCCACACATAGTACGTTTGGTTTGCACAACAAAATCACATATATTGACGATTTAATTGCCAATTAATTGGAATCGGGTCAAACAAAGGCATCCATCAATATGGCCGAGAACGAGATCACTTCCGACCTACCTCCGATCAACATAATCAACTTTGACAGCTACAGAATCAACAACAGCTGGAATAACGGCAGCAATCATCATGAGATAGTCGAAGTAGAAGACGAGATCGAGGAAGATGGTGGTGGGTTTGGATTAATGTCAACCATTACAGAAGAATATGAACGGAATGATTTGTTTTCTTATGATATTGATGGGAATGTGAGCGATGTTGTGTATGTGGTGACGTGGAGAGGAACTGAAGAAATGTCAACGGCGAGCATGGATGCTTTGGTTTGGACGCTCGGCGGCGATCTTAATGGATCCAGTATTGTTTATCTGGTGCACGTGTTCCCGGAGCTCCGTTTCATCCCCACTCCACGTAAGCACGCCCCCATCTTGCTACAAAATTATTCATATAATTTAGATATTTATGACTAGCTATAGATACAAGCATTTAATTAATCCATGTTTTGTGTGGTCATAAAATAGGGATTGAATTATGAAGGTTATTGTAAATACATGATATTTACCACACAAAAAAAAACTATATCTCTCACCACAACCACAACTTATGTTTTGATATACTTATATAATATGTTTTAAGATTAATAATTTTCTTTTTTTTGAAACGGCAAATCTAATCTACTCCTAACTACCACCTATGTCCACGACGGGACTCAAACTCCTGACCTCACACTTGAGAGGGAAACACCATACCGCTAGGCCAAAGGCCCTTTGATTAAGACTAATAATTAAAGTAGTTTTTGTGGTATAGATATCTACTTCCATTATTAATACCTAACACCTCGTTGTTTGTTTTAATAGATGTAGAATTAGGTAACAGAAATACACATCACATGTTAAAGTTAATTACAAATTGACAAAATTATGGCGATGTAACCAATAGTAGGTGGGTCAATGTTTTTATGTTAGAGAAGACTCCTTGACGCTTGCTTAATACAATAATTTATGTTAGAGAAGACTTTTTGACGTATGCTCATCCATGTATTTGAGTCGATTGTTAAACAGAAAAAAGTTATGCACATGCATATATAAAAATGTATGTATCATTGGCTTCACCTTTAAAAGGAATACATCTAGCGTTAGTATACCAAAAGCAAATTAGTGTTTTAAAAGGAATTCTGGTTATAAAGAATTTTGTTGGTCATTTCCGAATCTTCTCTATGAAGTATTTGGGAAGGATTGAACGCGTAACATTTAAGGAAAAAACAATTACCACAGGCTTTTGGTAAAACCATACGGTATACCAAAAGCAAATTTCACTCTTAATTAAGAGAAGGAAAAGGAATAAAAGAAAGTTGTAGGTCCTTAAATTAGGGAAGAGTTGATGCAATTAGCCAATTAGAGCTCAAATCCAGGGGCTTTTTAAAAGGTTATTTCTATCGCTACCATCTTAAAATTTGATTAAACTTATAATTGACATGATTATTGGCCTCATAATTTAAACTCATATTAAGACTTCACATAATCAATGACACGTATCTTAATCTACATCTATTATTTCTTGTTTCACACCTTCGCGTTGAAGTATATAGCGAACGGGTCGTTGGCCTATCAGCCTCCAAAATGATTGTGGGTTCAAGTATCATTTGGTGTTTACGAAACAAAAACAATGAAGTAATTATGTGTCATATCATAACCTTATTTCACCATGCATGTTAATGAAATGATTTATAAGTGATGACGATTTAACATACAGTGGGAAAATTACCAATAAATCAAGCAAACCCAGAGCAGAAAGAAAGCTACGTGATTCAAGAAAGAAGAAAACGGAGTGAATACCTCCAAAAGTTTCTTTCCTTGTGCTCTTCCTCAAAGGTTCAGGTTGAAACCGTGCTTATCGAAAGTGACATGGAGGCAAAAGCCATTTTGGACCTCATTCCGATTCTAAACATAAGAAAACTCGTCTTAGGTGCCACCAAGTCAAACCTAAGGTAAGGTATCTTTCAGTTTCTATTAATTTAATACTTTATAATAATAATAATAATAATAATCCATCCATCTTGCTTTCACAGGAAACTCAAGAGTAGTAGCAAGAAAGGTGGAGGTGGGACTCTTGAACAAATTGTCCATAATGCCCCTAAGTTTTGTCAAGTCAAAGTCATATGTGAAGGAAAAGAGGTTTCACTGCAAGAAGATTTGACCAGCGAGCCACAATCTCCATCCTCAGCTGCACCATCTACACGTGACACTAACTTCAATACCCAAAAACAACCTGTGCAAGATGATAACACAAATGGTTCTGTGAATTGCAGCTGCTTCAAGCTCTGAAATCTCAATCTGAATCTATAGTTTGTAATATTATTTATACATTTATTAAAAGTTTGTAATCTGAAAAACATAACCTTATTGCTGGAAACATGTTCAAAAACAATAAACAAAGTTGTAGTTGATTTTATATGTTAATAATATCTTCCATGAATTTGAGAAAAGACATGATGCAATTAATGCGACAACAGCAGACAATTACAGCTCACAAATGTCATGTAATTGATCCAAGAAAAATACAACCACCTTCCATTCATTACATAGAACAAACAAACCGAACCACAAATTCATACCAACTATTTAGAAGAAATCAAACTCCAAGTAATTATCTGCACCTTTTGGATTTGAAGCAGCCACAGGGGAGGGTATATTAGTCTTTTCAGCAGTAGAAGCAACAGGAGCAGAAAACCGTTCAAATTCAACGGGCTTTGGTACATCTGGCGGTGTAGCACAACGAATTAAAGCCCAATTAACACCTTCAAAGAACGGGTGTTGTTTAATCTCGGTAGCTCCACGTTTATAAGCCAACCGATGTTGTGGCTCTTTTACCAATAAACCCCTGATCAAATCTCTAGCAGAAAAACTGACAGCTGGCGATTCAGGAAACCGCAAAGGCTGGCCCACAACATTAAACAAAGTGGCCCGATTACCCGACCCTTTAAACGGTGTTCTACCGAATAACAGCTCGTATAAAAAAATTCCAAAAGTCCACCAATCAACAGCACTACCATGACCTTCACCTTTGATAATCTCGGGAGCTAAATACTCGTGGGTCCCAACAAACGACATGGACCGAGCACTAGTGGGCTCAGCCATGAGTTCGGGTAACGGGCTAACTTGGTTCCCGATATCTTTATTAACTTTGTTTTTTCTTTCTTTTTTGGATTTGCTTGAGAAGAAACGAGGTGAGAAACAAGATGTGGGGACCACACATGACGGTTGGATACACGATGGTTCAATGCAAGATGGTTGTGCACAATAAAGGGTGTTTTTACGTAGGGGTTCAGAGTCGATTGATGATGATTTTACTAAAGTTGGACTAACTGAACAACGAAGAGAAAGATCGAAATCTGAAAGCATTATGTGTCCGTCTTCACGTACCAAAACGTTTTCGGGTTTTAGATCGCGATAAACGATCCCGAGCATGTGTAGATATTCCATGGCTAACAGCACCTCAGCTACATAAAATCTGCAAAAAAAATAATTAAATAATGTTTCGTGACACTTTTGAAATAATTAATAGAAAAGATGGTTACTTGACAGCTTGTTCGGTAAAATGTTTTCCAGGCTGTCGTTGCCTAAGAGTATGCAAATCGCCACCTGGACAAAACTCCATAACCAAACACGAGAATTTATCAGTTTCAAAATGCGTATAAAGTGATGGAAGAAATGGGTGATCCAAAGACTGCAAAATTTCTCTTTCTGTTTGAGCTCTAAGAAGCTTCTTACGGCTAGCTAACGATGCTTTATCCATAACTTTCATTGCAAAATACGCTTTTGTCCCGGTTAACTCAGCCAGATAAACACTCCCGATATCACCACACCCTAATCTTTTCAACAACCTAAAATGGGTCAAACCCAACGACCCGTCTCGTGCACGGACTACTTGAATTGCTTCCCACCTTGTGTCATTTGATTTATGTGGTTTGTTGATACTGCTACTGAAACTACTACAACTGCTTTCATCACTCACGTTGCTGCTTGTACTTCCTCTACACATACTACTTTTTGAACTTTCAACTAAAGCACTCCCGCTTGTTTTTCCATCTGAAACCGAACTGTTCTTCACACTTGCTTTTTCAGTTGTTTTCTTTTCTTCATCCACCGGGGGTATTTCTGTCTTTAGTTCGGTGACTAGACTTGTTTCTGATAGTTTTGAAGCAAGTTTAGCTTCCAAATCATCTCCAAGAGCATGTTTTGTGGTGATTTGTCCCAATTTTGGTTGTGCCATAGGCGTACCACGAGTTTTTGAGGCCATTGGGTGATTAGTAGATGCTGTTTATTATACTAATCACGATTGAGAAATCTATTCAGGAAAAAACCTTCTCATGATGTTAAGGATTTCAATTAAGAAAACCTAATTCCCAGCTCTGTGAACGCAATGTCATGAAGATCAGAATTTGTAAGTAAATTAAAATCGATATAAGTAATAAATTAGGGAATTTTAGTAGCAAATGATAGGGAGTAAAAAGAAACAAAAAGGAAAACTTAGATCGAAAGCAATAGACAGAGTTGTTGACTACAGAAACAAACCCCAAGTTGCAAGTTTTCACAAACAGCAAACCAAAACCTAATTTATGACTCAGATCTTACCATAACAATAAAAAAAATCAGTCATGCAACTGAAAAGTACCAAAAATGTTTGAAACAAATCGATAGAGAAATCCGAATTTAAATCCTGAAAAACGAAAGAATAAAAAAGCCAGTTTACACAAATTGGAAGGACCACCAGCAAAAAGTTGAAAAATGGTCAATCGAATCCGGAATTTAACAAATGCACTTGTTAATTACATCGAATCAATTAACAAACATGTAACTAGGTTTTAATTAATGAATTAAAACAAAGTAACGCCATGAACACACAGATCCAACGAAATCTAGATGCAAAAAAGCAAATCAATTAAATAAAATAGAAAAGGTAAGAAGAAAAACCTAGAATTGAAAGAATCTGGTCCACTGAAGCAGCAAAAAGGAAGCAACAAGCACTCTTGTTCATAGCATGCTGATAATACCTCCTGTGAAAAGATTTGAGAGAGAGAGAGTATGGGGAAAGTGATGCTTAAGAGAGAGAGTGATAAAAATTTAACTGGGCTTTAAGACAATGAGGCAAATAGGTGTCCAAACAAAAAACAAAAAGCTCTTTTATTTTCTTTTTTCCTTATTTATTTATCTTTTTGAAAAACATCAACCAATAATTTTGCTTAAAGTTCAAATACTTACTCTGATTTAAAATAAGTGTTAAAATTTTTTTTAAAAATGATTCAAAATAAGTGATACACTTTTATAAATTATCTTATTTGACAAAAAATAGTATAACTCTCACCCACTAACTATCTATTTTAATAAAGTGAAATGAAATTTTTACCCTTAATTTTTACTTTTAAACATCATTAATCTCACTTTATTCAAAATGTGTAGGATTACTTCTCCACTAATAATCCAATTAATCTAATTTGACCATCTTATGATTTTTACCTCAAAAACCGGGAGATATAAAGTGTATCACTTATTTTGAATCGGAGGAAATAATAATATTTTTTATATCACAACTTTTATTTCATCATAACTATTATTTAATATAATTATATACTTAATGTAAAATTGGAAATTTATGACGTATAAACTAAAAGTTTTAATGTAAAAATCAACATGATAGACTTATGCTACACCAACAATACTACACAAGCACTCATCCATGGTAAATTACCAATTCACCCTTCAACCTGTCTACTTCACTAGATTTCAACTTCAGTCTTTGCTCTTCCAATCATATACTACAACTTGTTTACTCTTTTACACAGATACATACCAAAATGAAAATAAAAGGCTCCTAACTTTTTGGGGGTCAAAGTTCAATTTTTACACAACTTTGACTACATACTATTTATGTATGATAGATTGATTGATACATACACATTCAGTAATTATTGTCCTTGTTATTCTCCACTCATCTCTCTCTATCTCTCTCTCATGGAAATAGAAATTCTACTTGCATCAAATGTTATCTTGTAGAAATCTTACATCAAGTCTTATCTTATTGTTTCAATAAAAGCTTACATTCACCCTTATTTTAGAAATTTAAACCATACTCCTATCATGGATAACAAATTTAACGTGTTGTGAGGAAATATAAAAATCGAATTATCAATAAGGAAGAGTAGTGTATGTAGGAGTTTTTTTCTTTTGCCGGAAAGAAGGTGATAAGACCCGTGCCAACGACACGTCTGTAAGTCCCGTCGTGGGTTTTTTTTGGCCGTCGCCTCACGACGCCGTTGGCACGGCCGCGTCGTGGGTGCCGTCGTTGGAGGTGCATCTTGGTGAGGACGGATCCGGCTGGCGTCGTTGGTGCAGAGGAAGAAGTGAGGGGGAGAGAGGAAGGGGAAGAGAGAGAGAGGGGGGTTTTGGGAGTTATACTTTGTGGATAAAAACTTGTACATTTTGTATATATTTTAATATAAAATCCTTTTTTCTCTGTTTTCTTCTTTTTTTTTTAATTTAAAACTTTATTTTATATATTTGTTTTAATAGGTATAATATATTATTTTTGTTTAAAAAATTTATATTTTTTTATTTATTAAATTTTAATTAAAAATGATGATGTGGAAAAAATATGTTAGTGATGGGTTAGTGATGGATTATGGTTGGCACGACCGTGTCAGTAGCGTGTCAGTAAAGATGAGATGACGTGGCGTTACTGACGGATTTACTAACGCGTCACACTTGGTAAAGACCTAAATTCAAGTTTTCCTAAAAAATGGTTGAGATAAATGTCATCACCTAAAAAGGGGCGACTAATTCATTTTTTATCAAAAAGTGGACGAATTACCTTTTCTTCAGGTAGCCGGTCACCAATTAATTTTACCTTGGTTGAGTTGGACCATAGTTGCTAACTTGGCGACCACCAACTCTCCAGACTCCGGTGACCACCAAATTTTCCGGCAACGACCACATTGTGTCCATCTAAAGTGTATCTATATGCTTATGGATAAGAGGTTAGATAATGACTAAAGATGCTAACAAATTAGAGGAAATAAAAAAAACTTGAGCAGGTCACAAATTTGATACAATTTTCGACCACGGGGATAATTTTTTACGATATTGCAGTTTGCACCTATACACCACATGGAATTCAGCTTTTATGCAAGATTCTTAAAATAATAGAATTATGGACAAAATCAAACAAAACACAATTAAGGAATTGATAATATGAACACAGCTATAAAACCAATTAACATGTGATCAGGTCACTTTTATTTATCATTGACCGCCTTATTGCAACCTATTTGACCTGCTGTGCACAAGTTTATGACTTGCTATTACTTATACATAGTTAGACGACAACTTATGTTAGGATTTAAAACATTATGGAATCGACATGACAAAGTGGGGACTTGGGCACTCGGTGGTCCGTGGAGTAGGCTGGGGAGCTCTTGGTGCGACCTACATGGCTACATGGCTATGGCTATATATATGTATACATGCCAACCTAATTAAGTGAGGGGACCTAATTAATTGCAATAGAGTTTGTTTGATCTATTACAAAATACAACTGGTCCTAAGCTAGTACGAAAGCAATTAAATTGGAACATTAAAACACTACATGTGAGGTTAGAGACAAAAAAAAATACCATATTAACCTCTACTCGTATACAAAAACTAAACTCATAACCATCGCTCTTTGACATACCCTAGACGAGAAAGCGACACTAGCGTTTGGTGGATGTTACTATTATGTTATACCTAAATACATTTACCAAATTAGTTACTAAAACCCCTCCCAACAATAACATCTTCTTTCCATTTATCACTTTTAACACTTCAGTGAGTCTGCACTTCTAGACCAACACATACATGTCAACATTACTCTTTCATTTCTTTTATCAGTTTACGTTATTTACATATAAAATAATACATGCCCACCACTTTCGTCACTTCTCCGTTGGTCAATAAAAGAACTCCCAACCGACCACCCAAGTGACTAGCCCATGCCAATGGTGTCAAATAATATATAGACGAGCATATTTTGAAACTGACGAACACATTGGCTATGCCTAACTAATGCATGCAACCTTTAATGTAATATAGTCCAAATAGAAGTGACCAAAAACAAATGAAGTTTGGAAAATGTTTTTATTTTTGTGGCCATTGTTTTGTCACCACTTAGTTGTCCAAGACATCTTGTTCATGTCACTATCGTCCCTGCTGGTTGGTTGTCAAAACTAAACAATAATTTAAGAGTTGTGCTCGTTGAGTGTGGGACCTACAACACCTCACCGCACCTCACCTCACCTCCCTTGGTCCATAGACTTAATTTGGCTAGTTGAACTAAATTATTAAATGGCGGTTGAATTTATGTCACCAATGGTAGTTCCCACTTAATTTTACTAATGAATTGAAGTTATTTTTTTTTTTGAAACGGCGAATAAAATAACGGAAGCCTACTCGCAATTTTTCAGCGAGCACTCCGAGTTCGAGCTCCGCATAAGCGGGCAAACCCAGCCCTAAAGGGATTTCCAAGGAAAATTCCCCATATGTGCCCGTGTGAGGTATGAGTTAAATTACGTTAATGCAACGCTCACAGAGGGATTCGAACTCACCTGCAGCCCACATAGGTATAAACCCAGTGCCTCAGACCAGCTAGGCTGGCCATCATTGGCAATTGAAGTTCATTTTAACTTATGAGATTTTGGTATCTGTTTCTTATGACTTTATTTTTTGTTTACAATATTATAACATATATATGCTAGTTATATATGGACTCTATCCTTTTCTTAACATTTTTTTTCCGAAAATCTTTCTGGAAAAAATATCTCTACTTACGGGTAGAGTTGTTTACATTTTACCTCTCATATACCCTTCCTTTTAAGGTAAGCATCGTTATTGAGCTAGAGTTGATTTTATATAAAGACACAGCTCGATCAGTGAATATATGGTGAGTTTTACAGCCCATCAGTATCTTGCAACCTCAAAGAAAAGGTTGGCAATCTTTGTTTATTACGTGGTCCTCACTTCATTTTAGTTTATCTTTCAACTTTTATCTACAAAACTTATTGTCCACATGATCATCTCCCACGTGGCAGGCTGAGAGTGATCTTTGGGGTCCTGCAGACCCCCTTTTTATAAATTAATATTGAACTTTGAGTTGACTGTGAGTTGGAGTGGGTGTATATACACACACTAGACACTAGTTTAAGAATCAAAAGAATATATTCCTCAGTTTGCTTACTTTGTATCTTGGAAGTTCAAATTTGTATTTACCAGTTTGATGTTCCCAAGCATACCCTTGGTATTATTTAAGTACACCTACTTGTGTTGCTGCTTTGGTACAAGGAAAATGATGCTACATGTATATAAACTAATGACAAATCTCATTTCTTACTTTAATCCTATAAGATATAATTTCTTCAAAATATCATTTGGCGGAGTTTATTTTAAATAATTTCTCTATCTACAGGTAATTTATGTGTGATTGTCTACATTTTACCTTCCATGACCCTCATTTAAATAATCTATATGTTATTGTCTACATTTTACCTTACATACCCCTCATTTAAAGGGGGATTATGTATAATTGTTATTGTTGATATCATATTTGCATAACTGTGATATATGAAATGCCTAGAACACGCAATCAATCCATTACTTGATTCTTGATGATGATTATGGATGAAACTTGTGAAGAAAGTTTTAGGGTTTTAGTGAGAGAAAGAAGAAAGAGGGAGAGAGACAATTGCTGGAAATGATTCTTTGTTAATTGCAAAAGTGAGGAATTAAGGTTTACATCTTGGCTTTTATACCATAACCTTAATTCCTTTAATTAAACCTAATTAACTAACTAAACTAATATACAATGTTGCAATCTACCTCCTAGACTATTAATTACAACAATATAAGTCTTAACAATCTTCCCCTTTGTAACAGTAGTCTAGGTTGCATATCTTTGAAGTCTTCCTTGTTTGTAAAGCTGGAGCTGAGAGTTAAACCGTTATGCAGTTTTGTTGAAAAATCAGCATCAGCTTTTGATGATCGGTGTTAGACATACTTTTAATTGACTTTTCAACCAATATAAAGTATTCTAGAAGACTTCAGGCAAATCGACGAAATATAGACCAATAGATAGAGCGGTTAGCAGCGGAAGTCCTTTCTTGGAGTTGTGGCGTTGTCGATTTGCTGCTGATCCTTGGTTCCTGATATTTGTTGAAGTCGTAGAAGTGCGATATCTTGATTTGATTTGGATTTTCTGACTGTTGTTGATAATGTTAGAGTACGGTGATAGAATCCCTTATCTGATGTATTGACTGTTGTTGATAAGAGTGGGGTACAGTCATCAGATCCTCTATCAGACATAGTGACTGTTGTTGATAAGAATGGAGTACAGTGATCTGATCTTCGCACAAGAAGGTATCAAGGTAACCCAGGATCACATAGATTGCCTGTTAGCACAACAGTTACATAAACTGTGTGACATACGTTCAGTGTTGGCATTGATGTTAACAATGGTAGGATTTCCATTCAATCATCGTGGAATACCAATATCTTTGGTATAACTATGAATGTTCCGAAAATATCCCAAAGATATGCTTGGTGGAGTGCCTGTGTCCTAGAGAAATTTAATTCGGTTCTAGACTCTATACGTGGACAAACGAAGGCGAGGACTGGAGGTGGGTCCTCTTTTTCAATATCAACAATCTCCAAATGAGATGTCGATAGTAGATGAGGTAATCTCCGTGATTTTGAAACAAATACTTTTTGTACTTGAGTGGTCAATGAGGGTTGTGCATTGCATCACTGGGTCCATGATGTCTTAATCAGAATGCAACTTATGCAATCTGATATAGATGAGGTTACCCGGTCTTTTGTTCGGTTTAGGGAGGGTTTTCCGTTTTCTTTAACCCTTTCACACACGCTCCTCACTCAACTCACTTTTTCATTTTCAACCACACCCTCGTTTTTGTTTTTACCATGTGATAAGCTGATTTGCACCCCATACTTCATACCCCCTCTCAATTTTTTTACCTCAACGCACCCCAATCAAGATCCCATGATACTTGATTCTGCTCACCTAGACCCAGGGACCCTCACTTTTTAGTTCCTATATTGTCGGTGGCTCCGGGGAAGATCATGCTGGGTTTAACAGATCATATGAGTAATTTGAGAGTGGTCTATTATGCTCATGTGCATTTTAATCAGCTTTCAAAAGATGTTGCATTTTAGAAATTCACATGGATTTTTCATCGGATTTTGATGTGTTTCCGGTAAAAGTTGTTGCCTGAATAATTGTGGATTTTAAGGCACAACAACTTATTCTTTTAAGGTAACACCGGACTCACATAAAGTATCCGTTAGTACACACGGTATGAATCGGTAGTCGTTTGCACAACCGTTGATTCAAATATGTGACATGCGTTTAGAGTTGGCGTGATTTTAGCTCTAGCAGGATTTCCACTCGATCCTCGTGAAACATCAGATTGTGATACCACTACGAGTGTTCCGATGGATTCACGGAGATCCATATTTGTAGTGCAAGTGTCCTATATTGGAAGGTTCTTGAGGGTGAGAACTAGACACACTGTGCATACAAAGAGACTTAACCCGGGGCAGGAGGTTATTTTGTTTCAATACCGACATACTCCGAATGAGTAGTCAGTAGCTTTTGTGCTACGTCCCCTAATGAAATGAAAAAAATTCCTGTTGAGAGGAATTTGAGTAGTTGGCGGTGGTGTTCATTTGCTTTACTTGGCCAATAAAGTCTAGTGAAACATTCAACGTATGAATGATCACCTGTTAGTATGGTTGCCCGGTTTGGATGCACTCAAAGGTGTGTTTTCTTAAATTTATCATGTTTTCACATCACCTTTCACTCACCTATTTCTATACCCTAGACGTATACCCTCACATTTACCAGTTGGCAGTAAAATATTTCCCTGGGAAGGTAAGGCCAGATCTGGCAAACCATGGGAAGGTATGTCTTTTGAAGTAGTAAGTAACGAGAATTAAAAGAATTTGTAATAAACAGATGCTATCTTTAATAGGGAACTTGTAAAGAGATCGTTTACGGATATTACAACGACTTATAATTAACGTTACAAACATAAAACTTTTTGATTTGGGTAATTTGTTTTGATTTTCTATATTTCCCCCTAGAAATAATAATTCCCCCCCTAGAATTAATTTTTCTCCCCTTCGACAAAACAAGAGTATGAATGAGTTTTGAGGACGTACCTTATACATCATCGGAGGGTTGAAGGAGAGTATTTGCGGTGAAGGTTGGTTGAGCTTTGTGCTTTCTTTTGAGAGTTGGTTCTGAATCTGTTGTGATCAGAAGCCAATGTTTGGAATGTGGACACTTTTTGACAGGTGAAGTGCCTCCCAGCGATTGATTATTGACGCGGGCCACCCCTCTTGTTTAGTCTTTTGAGAGCAACTGGTTCGTCAGGCCATCAGAGGCCATGATATTGACCAAACTTTTGTGGTGGGTTACTGACTTCAGTTGTGTAGGTGGGAGTTCTTCGTCGTTCTCGTACCCCCAGATGAACCTCAAAATGTCTAATCACTGTGCGCCATTTTAATCTGTCATCAATGGCAGTGATGAGTTTGTCGATGTTGCTTCGTAGTGAGGTGTTCTCTAGGTTGCTGGGAAGCCTGTTCAAGTGTCTTCCCTTTTTCTCCAACTTTTTCTTGAGGAGTTTTAATGTACCGTCACAGAACTTGGCAATGTCTGAAACACGTAAGAAAAGTCTTTCCTTAAAGAGGTTCGTGTACGTCATTCCCAAGTTAGGTTCACCCAGAATAACTGTTCGCCGAGATTGAATTTCAGAGGGAAGGGATCTATATGGTGCTTCCAGGTGAACCTTTTCTGTGCACTCTCAAAGGCCATTTGTACATCTTCCATCCGAGCAGCAAGAGATTTAACAAGCATGAAGCGCTTCAGAGCAGCGTGAGCGAAATTTCTCGCATGATTTTTCACTGGATATGGCGTGTCTGGAAGAATTCGTACTTTGTTGTATAGACATTATATATCTCGAGGTTCGAGGATATAGAAGTCTACTTCATCAATTTTGTACACTTGATCGTCTGTTCGTCGAATCTTGTAAATGGTGCACCAGTAATAGCCGGAGAAGTGGTTGGTCGTTATGTCCAGAAGCTGAGTGATCGGTAAATTGTTTTAGCGATTTGTTTTGCCGCGTAGGTAATGCATCGTGAGATAGTACATTCGCTTTTCCTGTGGCGGCAGAAACACCTCTTTATATAGATCTTGATAAATTTTAGGCAGCTCTTTTCCTGGAAGATAGCAGAGAAGCGGTCTTCATGAAATGGTAGTTTAATTTGTTGGAATAGAAACTTTTTGAAGATTTTTAAACGACGTTTATTAGCTCTATCCGTCGCCCTCTTCTCACTATCTGTTAAGACCGGTACATCATGTTGTGGAGAAGCAGTTGGTGGTTCCGGTTGCTTATTTCTTGCGGCAACCAGTGAGTCGTAGTTGTAGAAGAATCTGTGATATTTTTCTCGGGTGAAAGGGAATCTTTCTACCTCCACGCGTTCCTCCTCCCTTGGTTTGTCGCTGTCAAAGTTGTCATTTGGTGGAGAGTTGGCATTTTGAGGTGGTTCGGTAAAAGCCTCCTTCACAATATTATCTTCATCTGAATCACTTTGTAGACCAGTCACTGTATCCGCCTCTTTTCTTAGAACCCGGTGAACTTTGCCCGTGCGATTATGCTCAACCTCAGCATTGATAGATTGAAGATGACTCATTGATTTTATTTTTTCTTCTTCAGTCATCTCTTCTGGAACAAGTTTGTTTTGTAGCAAGATGTCTTCACTTTCATCTACGCGCCACTTGTTGAGTGGTTCAACGTTCAACACCTGTGAATAGTCAAACTCAACAATTGCCCAGTCATCAATATAATCGTCGTCTTGAAGGCCTCATCCATGTCCTTGATAAGAGGAGCTGGGGTGGTGTTGTGATTGACTACCTCCTGCTTGATATTGAGAACTGGATCCTCCTTGTTCCAGTCTCCTTCTTTGTCCCCCTCCCTGAGGATCATCCTCAGGGTCTTCCGGCCTTCTGTAAATGGGGTTCCTTGAGAGCAGGGCTCGAGCAGTTCTTCCATGCGATAGTTGAACATCACTTTAATTTCTTCCATGGTAAATGGACGAGATGCTCGCAGGAGCTACTCTCTGGTTTTTGGACCATATGCCGGAGGAATAGATTCCAATCTACTTTCAATGTTTGCCAACCTTGTGTTAACGGTTTCTAGTGCTGAAGCGAAATGCGGTATGAGCTGTAGATCTGGAGTTGGCATTGCAGTTGTGGTGGTGGTGGTAGCCTCTGATAATGTAGTTTGATGAGGGAGGGTCATAACAATTGTTGTCGGTGGAGTTATAACGACCCTCGAGGCAATACTAGTTGTGATGGAGAATGGTGGAAGTGAGGTGACTGTTGGTGGTATGGTGGTTGTGGTAGTGGGAATGATGGATGTGAGTGGTGGTATGGTGGTTGTGGTAGTGGGAATGGTGGATGTGAGTGGTGGTATGGTGCTTGTGGTAGTGGGAATGGTGGATGTGAGTTGTGGTACGGTGGTTGTGGTAGTGGGAATGGTGGATGTGAGTGGTGGAACTGTGGTTGTGGTAGTTGGAATGACGGATGTGATTGGTGGTATGGTAGTTGTGGAAGTGAAGGAAGAATGAGATACGGATGAGGGTGGTGGTTGGGTGTGTAGTGGAAAAGGATAAGAGAAAATAGGATCATCGAATGGATTTGGAGATCTTTGTGGTGGTGGTGGTGAAGGTGGACCTGATGGTGCTGTTGGTGAATCTGGTCGATCAGACACGGTGGCAGCGGAATCTTCTGATGAGGAAGGAGAGGAAGGTTCAGCTGTTTATGTGGTTGATCTTATAACGGGTCGGGTTGGTGGAGTTGCCAGCCGTTGAGATGATGTAGTAGCTGCGACCGACTTCCGGAGGCACCACTGGGTGATATGCGAAGTCTTTTTGCACGTCGGTGAGCCGGTGGTGGTCGTGGTGCAGCTGCTCGACGTCGAGGTTGCTGTTGATGAGGTGGTGGTTATTGTTGAGCAGGTGGTGGTGGTTGTTATGGAGCAGGTGGTGGTTGTTGTTGAGCAGCTTGTTGATCTGGTTGCAGTTGTTCATCCTCTGGTCTCCATTCAGGATAATGAGCATCCCGGTATTTCTGATGACATCAAGATTGATGTCACCAATTTGAAGCAGTGGGAGAGGGACCGATGCTGCATCAACAGCAAGTGTACCACTATCATTTCTAAGGAACGAAACACTAGCTGGTCTGAATCGATTTGCAACATCCCTGATGTGAATGGTTGGGAAGCGGTGCATAAAATTTTCAATTAGAATGGACCAGAACCTCGGGTATATCAGATATTTTGGATCCTTTTCTTTGGCTATCTTGAATTCTTCCCACAGATAGGCAGCATAGTCATAGTGTCTGTTGTAGTAGAGGGCGTGATAGGCGTGATGGACATTTATAGAGGCCCTGTCATGACCAGATGACTTTCCTGTCAGAAATCTGTTGAAAATAGTGAAGACGTGGGACCAACTCCTTGCCATATGTTTCTTTTTTAAGTTTCGGCGTTCGATAGTATCCCGAGGAAGGGCAAGACCAAGATCATGTATTCCTTCGTACACTTCCTTGAATGGTAGTTGAGGTTCATGTGTAGTGAAAGGTGGTCGTGAATCACCACGAGGTAGCCTAAAGATGTCATATAGATCATCTTTAGTGAATTTTATTGGTTGTTCGTCAATCATAGTTTCAAATTGATGTGGGTCGGTTGATGTCACCAGGATGAGGTTGCTGAGGAATTGTTGAACATATATCGTTGGAACCTATGGCCTAGCATTTATCATGTAGATTATCGGGTGTCGTTGAATAACGTGGGATAACACCGGATAATCTATGTTGAAGGTGACCTCTTCCTCCAAGGCCCAGTAGGAGTTGTTTTCTGTCAGTGGCTTGATCCTGTAAAGGGGAACCTGTGACAACCCTCCGAAACGGGTCGTTTTACCTGATACTTATTTGACATGCACCATTTGTAAAACAACTTTTATATAAAACAAGAAATTTAGTTGGAGTTATAAGCCTAGCATGAACCACATTTTGTGATTAAAGTCTATACATTTAATAAGCACGAGATATATATAAAACTTAGTATATTCATTAAGTTTAGCGATCACTCGGTAGAATCGAAAATTTAGCTAGTTAGTGACTCATAAACGTGAATTATAGTTGTTACAATTAAGACTATAAATATATAATATTTTCACAATGCAATACACCCCAACCCGAATCAATATATATATACGAAGGATCGTGAACGGCTAGTTGAATTAAAATTAATAAACAACAAACTTAATAAGTTTTCTAACCGTTCTCATGGATTCCTTTTGTGTTCATCGGATATGTAACTGAACAAGTATTTGAATAAATAATCAAAATGAAACACATTAAATGATAAAAAGGTTAGTATGACATTTGATTCACCCATACTCTTTTACTTGTGAAATTGTGTTAGTAATATGATATCTTAATACCATCATTTCGAAAGGGGTGTCGGATTTGGTGTGTGACATTTTGCTTTGTACATATGTACACTCAATATACAATTCCAACTAATTAAATCACTTTTGTCCTCTCTCTTGTTGAAATCTCGACTGCCATCCATCATCCACCCCATCTACCTTTTTCTTTCTCTCATTTCATTCAGTATGGCATGGCAATAGTCAAGTGAAGAAACAAAGTACACAAACACCATACATTAATATATCATCCTTAAAATTTAACATATAAAATAAATGAATACTAAATTCTCAAACAAGAAAGTCAACTTGTTCATCCATACCTTTTTACTTGTTCCCTGACAACACCAAACCACCCCTCCTACTCCTTGCTTTCGGCATACATCACCATTTCCCTTCTTTTCACCCTTTGGGACTTTAAAATTATAATGATCTCTTTTGCCCAACATGCCTCAAGAAAGGTAAAAGACCAACACTTTAACATAACAAGGTCACTTTTCCTCCCTCTCCCAATCACACGAAAATCACCAAAGCAAAACTCAACCCTATTCTCTTGTGTTATGGTAAAACTTTATACTCTTTAATTCTTTCTTCTTTTTCCATTTCTAAGCAAAGATCCATAAGATCCCTTGTTCATAATTCCTTACTAGTAGGATTCAAAGGATTTAGAAGAAGAAACCTTCTAAAATCCTCTCACAAAACTCAAATTCCGGATTTGAATATTCAACCCACAAATCCAACTTCAAACATCCATAACTTTCTCATTTTAACTTCAAATTGAGTGGTTCAAGTTGCCAAATCACCATAGTAACTTCCTGTACAACATTTCACCATAAAAACATCCACTTGAACCTTTGTAGACTGTTGGAATTCGAGATTAAGGGGCTGGCCATTCCTATTTTAAACATCTTTCAAGTAGTTCACTAAGAAGATCCATCCTCCTTGGTGCCTTGGAAAAGAAGGAGAACACACCAAATTCTCAAAAGATCCATACCAAAAAGTCTTGTGAGAATACAACTCTTTCCTTATTCTAATCTTTAAATCTATATGTTTTATGCTAGTAAGGTTCACTCAAAAGAAAACATCTTTAAAATGTGTTAAACACTAGATTCACAACACTTTTTCAAGTTAAAACCTTGTTAAACCACCACTACAAACCGAAAAATAGCTTGTGTTTATGCTTGTTGGGTTACTCATGATGATTATCTACCGAAAGTATACATATAATTAACCTACAATTTCTTACATGAAAAGAAACCTTGTTAAAATTGTTCGTACAAGCGGAAGAAACTATTATAACCATTGCAAAACTTACATTTAAGTTAATATACGGTTAATATATGATCTAATAGTGAAGTGTAGTTCTTAAATGAAATGTTGAGATGTTTTAAGACTAAAAGAAAAATGTGAATCAAACACCGACCCAAACACTCATCGCGAGTTGTTGTACGATCTGTATTAGGTGCACTCAAGAATTATGTTGGGAAGCAGGTGTAATTATATGATAATTACATAGGTGTGAAAGATTTAAATAAGTCAAACTAGTAAACCCCTTTCACACTGACACGAACTCATATTTACATATATGTGAACATATAATAGATTTTATATTCAAATATAGATTTTATATATGTTATTTGTACTAATAATAGTATAAGTGAAATTAGTTATAAAATACTAAGTATTGATAAATAAATTAGTATTTATAAATTCCATAATAAGTACATCGCGCCTAGCGACATTTAAAAACGTCAATTGAGTGAACCACTTGCATAGATGCGCTTGTGAAGCATCTACTTACTGTTTAACCTCACACCTATAGGTAGCTGAGGCGTTGTTTGAGCATATCATTCATATCATTTTGTTGATTAGCATTTTGGACGCATCAAGTGAGTTCACAGCCCCACTTTTACTATTTTTATATCGTTTTACAACTTTGGGGTGAAAAACATAACAACTTCATGTTTACATTATTTATCACATCGTATTTAACAAATCTTATTGTGACTGTAAGTTCACAACCCCTCTTTTACTACGTTTTAACTATTTTAATTACTATTGGGGTGAAAAACATATAAACTATTATTGTTTTCGATTATTTGTGATGAAACTATTTTTGGAAACTTGACAACGAATCCTTATCTTGGACTAGGTTTAGATGTAGTGCATGGAAGTGCGTATATGCTTACATACATAATCATTAGCTAGTTGTGACTAGGCCCTGGATACGCAGATAGTACTATTGGCTGAGACTTACCCTCCCCCGTATTTGGTTGGTCGCGCTAACTAACGATGTTTATCGAACCCGTGGAGTGTATATCCAGAAAGTGAAATACGTTTGAAAGTTGTTGTTTTGGTTATGGGCTTAGGGTCGAGATTTTAACTCAAAAGGGTATAGCTAACCTTTTGGGGGATCACCGTCACATGTTTCTTCTTGTGATTTTATCGTGCCCCTTTTCTCGGAGCATGTCATTTTAACGTTTATATCATCACACTATTTTTGCCAACGATGGCATACGAAAACGATTACTGCTTTTGAGCAGGCTATTTTTAACGTTTATATCATCACACTATTTTTGCCAACGATGGCATACGAAAACGATTACTGCTTTTGAGCAGACTATTTTTAACGTTTATATCATCACACTATTTTTTCCAACGATGGCATACGAAAACGATTACTGCTTTTGAGCAGACTATTTTTAACGTTTATATCATCACACTATTTTTGCCAACAATGACATGCGAAAACTATTATGTTTTTACTACTGCTTTTGGAGCATACTATTTTTAACATTTTTTATCATCACTCTATTTTTGCCATGACTGGCATACGAAAACTGTGGAACAAATTGAACTTATTATAAAACCTGTGAATTCACTCAACAATTTTGTTGATACTTTTACTTATGTTTTTCAGGTATCTAAGCTAAGCACTGAGTCACATGCATTGGAGTCAAGCTTTCGTTTTGTAAAGATGTCACCTCTAAATTTTAGTTAAAAAAAATTATGTTTTGGTTCAACTACTTTGTTTACTTTAAATTTTGGTGACATTATTTTTATCATACATTTATTGTTGACGATAATCATATGCTATGTTTACCCATGATAGTCGCACGCCCGTTCTTCCGCAAACCACTTTCGGCGGGGTGTGACAGAACCAGAGTGTTCTCGTCTAGGATTTGTTCTGCGGCCATCTGAGAATTATACAATAAAAACAAGATGGCACAAACAACAACCAATGTAAGTACATAGTGTTTAGAAAAATATTACGATGGTAATTCACTGATCGAGACGACACACTGCTAAGTAATTGTTAATAATATATAGATATGTAAATATAAGAATAATATAAAATTCTTACTTTTATTAAAAATATTAATAAATAAAATTTATAAATTATAATCTTCACCTATATATGGAGGTAAACCCGATTGGATTTCGACACCTCATCACTTTGCACGATGCTGATTGGTCCTTTAATCCAGGTGTAATTCCATGATTGGCCATTCGGTTTTGCTCACAAATCCTACAAATCGCATATTGAAAGCATGGCAGTTATTCGGTATCCGGAATTCACGTGAGAAAAAATCTCATGGCTTTGACTATACAGCCTGTTTCATCAATCAAAGAGATAATTTCGAAATTAAATCTTCACGTGAATTAACATAAATGCCTCCAAAACCGGTACATAAAGAAGATTTCCTATTTTAATTATGGTATGTTTTGAATTAACAAAATCAAGTATCGTTTTCAAATAATTCACAGATTTTATTTCCACATCATTCACAATTATAATTCGGAAAATTTAATAGCATTACCTAATCTATTCCAATTTTTTCGATTTACTTAAACTAACCATCCACCCCGTTATATACCGGAATTCACGTTATAATAATAAAGACTTACAACTCTTCGCAGCACCAGCGTCACGAAGCTCTGCCCAACCATAAAAGTAGTTAATATTTAACCACTTTCAAAATATTCATATTTTTTCAGTCATTTGTTAAATATTATAAAATAACTAGCCTGTTTATATCACAAACATTTTTGAATATTTGTTTAATATTTCTTTTTTTATAGTTAACCACTTCCTTTCTGAATGTGGTATTCCAATTTAATATCCTCCAAAACCATAGCCAAAACCGTGTACAAATTGCAATTAAAGCCGTTTCAATTAAAAAGTTTTACCATACATAAAAAAATAATACAGAGATATATAGAACTTGGAAGAAATATTGTTGAATTTTTTGTCAAGCTTATATAGTGTTAAATCACGTCCTAAATAAATCATAACTAATCCACGCCCTAAATAAATCATTACTAATTCATTTTTTCATGCACTAATCTGCATTTGGAATATGTATTTGCCTTCCAATTAAATCATAACTGTAAATATGGAATTTGCATTTTGTCACAGCTAATTCACGCCCTAAATAAAATGAAAAAATTTAGTTTACTTTTTTTAAAGATTGATTCCGGAAATAGATTTTTAAAAAAATATCTTACTTCCCTAAAATCATGGAAACAAATTACTTACCTCTATCAAATTCTTCATTATATAAACTCGGTATTCCCTATTTGAAGTTCAACGAAAATTTGTTTGGCCAATAGCTTATTTTCAATTTGCAATGATCAACGAAATTGCAGCCCTATAGCTTCTTCGATCTACGTAAATTTGGTGTGCTGCAACAAATTCTTCCTGTGCAACTAGCTTCTTCGATCTACAAATAATTCAAGATAAGTTTTCTATGAGATTAATCATATTTTCTAAAACTGAAATATGGCAGATACTTTATCATAATGGGATCACATGTCCTAACTTTTTAATTACAATTTGTCTTTCAAAAACGCTTAGGAAATAACTGGTGAGGTGCTACGGTTCAAACAGATTGCATGATAGTGGAAGATTATTAATTGAGTGATTCTGCAACATATTCTACCAGGTATGTTTCACTCTTATCCATTAAATATTCAAATTATGTGATAAACTGAGATGATTTTACTGGTATTATATTGTGATGAATTATGTTATTTTTTACACACTAAAAAATAAAACTGCTGCGTATATGAATTGTGATAAATCTGACAACTAAATATATTTTAATATTGTAATATTTCTGGAATTCTTTTAGAAAAAATAGTTAAAAAAGAGTAATTAGTATAGATGAGGTATAAATTTCGAAACCAGATTGCTTTTATTTTTTAACTGAAATTTAATATTGTTTTAACTATTGTGAATTTGATAGACTTAAAATATTAACTGTTTTGTCTAAAGTTTTAATAATTTTTTTTAGCTGAACTTGACAATTTAATGTTTCTTTAATATTGTAGTTAGTATTAAAAATAAATTGTTTTGAATAATTGTCAAGAAATAGTTTCCTGCATATTAAATACCCCGTAATTTTAAACGGTTTTAAAACTTTTGTACATAGGAGAAGATTTAGTACCTTCATAGCAAATGAGTTACCAAACAGTCATGAAAATAGTTCATTATGCAACTACAAAATGAGTACCACAACTCAGTTTTTAGTAAACCTTTAATTCATCTTCTATATCCCCACTCGGTTTAGCCCCTCACAACATCAACATCAGTTCATCCTCAGTCAAATAATATGTGAAAAAAAATTTCAGAAATTAGTCTACGGTATGAAGGATATAATTGTTGAAACAGATAACACCTACTTACATTGAGACCAACTAAATTCAGCCTTCCAATTAAGAAATAGGATACCACTAATCGATCAGGATATAAGCACAATGAAAGAAATGTTACCGGAAAGACCTAGATTTAATTAATAATCAATAAACATGAATTTTAGGAAAATAAAACTCATCACAGTACCTCATTGTGATAATTCGGCCGTTCTGTTGACTTCCTATACGGAGGTATCTTTATCCATTTCGATTGGAGCATGAAGCCATTAATTGTTGATCTGAAATTTTCCCGTTTCCATTTCCGATTTGGAAATTTCCGTGGTCAGATAGACACAAAATCGCCCATTCGGTTTTGATTATTGAGAATAATATAGCCCTAATGCGGAATTACTTTAGCATTCTCTGCTTGGAATGTACATCGGCATCTACCCGATGAAATTGAATCACCGAAAGAAATCCCTAAGTCGGCGAACATTTGGGTATATTTTCAGATCTCAATCGGATATCCTGCGTTTCCTAAATCGAAGAATTGATAAACAGGCTATAAAACAGATACAAGTTTAAAAGCCCAAAACACTCTTTTAATCTGGAAATGAATAGATCCGATTAAATTGGGCTCTCTTCCATGTATTTCCTTAGCCCAAAATTTTGGGCTTAAACATAGAAGCTGTTTTTAACAGCCCAAATCTGGAAATGCAATCGGGCGGGTTTTTTGGTAATTGATCTCCTTTTTTTTAACAGTCTTATAGATAATTACCGCTTCATTGTTTTTTCATAATTGTATAAATTTTTATAAAACTTTGTAAAAATCGACTGTAACTTTTTTTGGTTACATAACACATGTATCCGATCCTTTTTTAGTTTTAATTAAAATTCATTTTGATGGTGCTGAAAATTTTATTACATAATGGTTGTATAATTCTTTACCAATGTTTTGATCGTACTTATATGATTTTTCTATGATATTTGCAGATATTATACTTAAAGTTCCTATGGAAAAAACTAATCCCATTATTGATCAGAATATTGCGAAAGGGAATACAAAAAAAGGAGGTAAAAGAAAAATCACGGTACAAAACAATGAAAATCAGCCAGAAAACAGTTAAGCATCGTATTTGAATCTCAATTACATGGTTATCTCTCTTCGTCCAACACACCATCTGAAGATATCACTAATAGACTGCCTGAAAACACTTTTATAAATTGTACGCATTATATTTAATTAATCCTTAACATATATTAAATTATTTTTTTATGGAGCCGATACCGAATTAAAGAATTTAACCAAATTTAACTTCTTTTCTACTATAAGCTTTGCCAAAGGACTTTCCAAATGTGGTTAGGAAACCTGGAAGACCTATCGGAAGAAAACCACTTATGCCGAGTAATGAAAGTATGTAATGTTCTTTATCTACAATAACTTAGATGTCGAGTATTGTAGTTTTTTACAACAGCAGAAAAATATACATATTCACATTTTTACCCTTTTTTTTTATCTATAACAGATTTGGTAGATGATATAACTAAACGGCGACGTGGAAGGCCGTCCAAGACTTCGATACAAGCCAACAACAAAGAATCAAAAGGTGCAACTAATTAAGTCATAGATTATTACATTAAGTCTCAAAATATCAAAAAGTTTTTATAAAAAGGTGCAAATTAGTTAATAATTATTGTTGTTGTTGCATAGGTCAATCATTTATATCACCAATGCCGGCGATAGCTCCACGTATGAGTCAATTATCATGTAAGTAGATCCTGATTTCGAACTTTATAAATTGAATTTATTTTGCTTACAAAAAATATATGATTAATTTAATATTATGCTTATTTATTAATTATTAATAAACAATTGATGTAGGTCCACCGTTAAATATGTTTTATCGAAATACCGCTTCTATAAATGGAATCTTTGCAACACCACCTACTACCAAAACACCATTTGTACCGTTTGCAACTTCTACAAATACAACACAACCCTCCTCATATCCCATTACTTCACAAAGTGAAATCAATACAAACGGTATTTGTTTGTTTGTAAATGTTTACTAAATTTTAAATGGATATTTAATAAACCTCATATTTTACTCAGTCAGTGCAGTGTTCACCAAAAAGACTTCAAGGTTCAACATCAATACACCCATAAATTTTAATTTATGTGAAAAAGGTTTGCAATTTCTACTATCAAATGACACCTAAAGCCCCTAGATTTTAAATATATGTGTATGATCTATGTACTTATTTTTTTTATGGCCCCTTATGATGTCTAATAGGAGATTCTTCAAATGCAAAGTTAAAAAGGATTAACAAAAAAGGAAAAACGATGCGTCCGAGGATCTCACGTGGTTTACACTTTACCGCCCCTCAACAGGAAAATTAACATGAGCTACCACCACATGCATTTGTTGGAATTTCAAACGGTACAAAAATTTTAAATTCAAAAATTCCGTTATTTTTTATATTTATACATTAATTTTCTATAAGGAGTTATATTTTTAAATTTAATTTTGTAGAATAACTTGATCATGGAGATCCTGACTTCGAATGCGCGTCTTGTGGTGCTATGGTTTGGAAAGATGAGAAAGACCGAGAACGTTCCGCTATAAACCCCCACTCATATTCAATATGTTGTATGAGGGGTAACGTTAAGCTGCCGGTTGACATGATTGAACCACCAAAATTGTTGAAAGATCTTATTACTAAACAACATCCAAAGAGCGATGGTTTTTTGAGCAATATACGTCAATATAACATGATGTTCGCTTTCACTTCTATGGGTGCTAAGCAAGACGAGTCCGTTAACAATGGACGTGGCCCTTACTGCTTCAGGATAAGTGGTGAAAATCCACATAGATTGGGAGATTTGATTCCCGAACCAGGGAACCGTCCTAAATTCTGTCAACTTTATATATATGACACTGAAAACGAGATTCAGAACCGGATACAAGCTGTTAGGTAAAAAAGTATAAACAATTAATTAACGATGTCGTTGCATTTTCAATAAATAATGTTTACATTTTCGTTCACTTACAAAAAAAATTTATTACAGCAACCGCAGATGCACATCAACATCTAATAATGAGATAGATATTGAGCTTACGACCCAGATACGAGACATGCTTGATTCAATCAATCCATTGGTAGAGAAGTTTCGGATGGCTGCCCGATCGTTAAGGTCTTCAAATGGCAGTAATATTAAGCTCAGACTTATTGGCAGCAGGTCACGAGACAGTAGGAACTACAATCTACCAACTTCATCCGAAGTAGCAGCTTTGATTGTTGGTGATTTTGAAGATACAGCAAATCCTAGGGATATTGTCGTACACAGGCAAAACGGGAAACTTAAAAAAATCAGTGAGCTGCACGTACTATACCTAGCATTGCATTACCCTTTGTTTTTCCCCTGTGCAGAAGATGGGTACCGTACTGATGTCTACCACCAAGGCGTTACTGACTTTAATGAAAAAAATAAAGGCACACGACTGTCAATGAGGGAGTGGTTCGCTTACCGATTGCAAGACAGGAGAAATCAGTTCTCCATGATACTTGGTGGTAGGCGATTGTTACAGCAATTTTGTACCGACGCATTGACAATGGTTGAGGCTGAGAGGATGAGATACATTATTACGCAGCAAAAAGATTTAAGAACTGAGACGTATGCGAAATTGTCGATATTGGCGCAAAATCAGGATAATGGTAATGTATTACGTGGTAAGAAGTACGTGCTACCGTCGTCATTTACCGGGAGTCCAAGGTATATGATGCAGAACTATTTAGACGCCATGACGATATGTAAGTTTTATGGTTATCCTGATTTATTCATAACCTTCATGTGTAACCCTAATTGGCCTGAGATTGCCCGTGAAATGGCCAAGAAAGGTTTGAAATCTGAAGATCGTCCGGATATTATATCTAGAGTGTTTAAAATCAAGCTAGACTGCCTCCTAAAAGATTTCAAGGAACATCATACTTTTGGCCACGTAAAAGGAGGTAAAAATCCAACACGTAAACTTTTACTTTATATTTAAACGTATAAACATAAATATATATGATTAATTTATATATTTTTTTTCTAAATCGCAGTTGTTTACATCATTGAGTTCCAAAAGAGGGGTCTTCCACATTGCCACATATTATTGTGGCTTGAGGCACAAGACAAGATAACTGCAATAGATGAATTTATATCAGCAGAGATACCCGACAAAGAACAGGATCCAGAATTATACCAGATAGCGACCAATCAGATGATGCATGGCCCGTGCTGTGCTGAAAATCCAAGATGCCCTTGCACTGTCAATTTCAAATGTACGAAAAAATTCCCAAAACAGTTTAACGAGACAACTGTCATCGATGACAATGGATATGCAATCTATAAGAGGAGAAATGACAGAAATACTGTAAGGAAAAGTGGAATAGATTTGCACAATGGTTATGTCGTGCCCTACAATCCAGGTCTGCTGAGGAAATACTAGTCCCATATAAACGTAGAATGGTGCAACCAAATTGGTTCCATAAAATATCTGTTTAAGTATGTCAACAAAGGGCCATACAGGGTTACTGTTGCTGTGGAGGGCGAGGAGATCGACGAAATAAAAGATTATTATGATTGTAGGTATATTTCAGCGTGTGAGGCAACC
Source organism: Calendula officinalis (assembly GCA_963853835.1). Taxonomy (NCBI): domain Eukaryota; kingdom Viridiplantae; phylum Streptophyta; class Magnoliopsida; order Asterales; family Asteraceae; genus Calendula; species Calendula officinalis. The sequence continues at coordinate 17,945,321 of OY970822.1, forward strand.
TGGCGTATATTTCAGTTTGATATACATAAAAGGACACCTTCAGTCGAACGGTTGCCTTTCCATTTAGAGAATGAACAGCCTGTAATATTTGATGCAAGAAAAAGTATTGATTACGCGTTAGATAAATCATCAGTTAACGAAACCAAGTTTATAGCATGGATGGAACTAAACGAGAGAGATCTAAACGCCCGTAAACTCTTGTATGTTGAGATCCCCCACTTTTACGTTTGGAATCAGCAGCAACGCATTTGGAACAAAAGACAAACAGGAAATACACTTGGCCGTATACATCATGTCCCGCCCTCATGGGGTGAACTTTATTATTTACGTGTATTACTAAACAAGGTGGAAGGTCCAAGAAGCTGGAATGATCTCAAGGAATGGCGCGGTGTTATTTATCCGTCATATAGAGATGCGTGTTTTGCCCGTGGGCTCCTACAAGACGACAAGGAATACATTGATGGGTTGTTGGAAGCAAGTTTTTGGGGAATGGGTGATTATATGCGTTCTTTTTTTGTCATGCTCCTCATGACTGATAGTATGTCTCGTCCCGAGTTTGTCTGGGAAAAAACTTGGCATGTTTTGGCAGAAGATGTGTTAAACGTTGAACGAAGGAAGCGTAACGATCCAGGTAATATTGAAAAAACATCTCATTCAGTATAATCGCTACTTTTTGGTTTCATAATTAATTTTTTCATAAAATAATCTAATCGTTTAACGTTTGTAGATTTACAACTTTCTGACACACAAAGGATGAATATATGTCTTACGTATATTGAACACATGCTCCTTTGTAATAACAAGAGTTTGAAGTCTTTTTCAAACATGCCATATCCGGATGAAATGTACACGATGGATAATTACAACCGGTTAATATATGACGAGGAATCGTACAACAGAGATGAACTCCGCGGGCAACATCAAACTCTTTATTCAAGCCTTACATCAGAGCAGAAACGTATATACAGAACAGTCATGGACGCCGTTAATAATGAAAATGGTGGAATGTTCTTCGTATATGGTTACGGTGGTACAGGGAAGACTTACCTGTACAAAACTATGTCTGCTACATTACGTTCCCAAGGGTCAATAGTATTGAATGTTGCATCAAGTGGTATTGCGGCCCTTTTGTTGGACGGTGGCAGGATGACTCATTCAAGGTTTGCACGTACTTATTAAACTCGAACACAACCTTATAATTTTTAATTTTTGACTTTTGATATAAATTGCTAATTTTGAACTTTGTCCAGGTTTGCAATCCCTATTAATGTGGTGGAAGATTCGTTGTGCCACATATCAGCTGACGGTGACCTTGCTGAGTTGATACGAAAAGCAAAGCTAATTATCTGGGACGAGGCACCAATGATTAACAGATATTGTTTCGAGGCGTTTGATAGAACCCTGAGAGACATATGCAGGCAGGACCCTTCGACACCGTCAAAATCTGTATTCGGTGGAAAAGTTGTTTTGTTTGGTGGTGATTTTCGGCAGATTCTTCCTGTTATTCCAAACGTTTGTAGGCAAGACGTGGTTCATGCGACTATCAATGCTTCATATCTTTGGGACCACTGCACTGTCTTGAATTTAACAGTAAACATGAGGCTGGGTTCGGGAGCACCTGAGGTTGAAAGAAAAGAAATAAAGGAGTTTGCAGATTGGATACTCGATATTGGCAACGTCACTATAGTGTGTATTTATTTTATTTATATTTTTTTATAAACCCTTCCACTAGATTTTTCACTGATATCAATTTGTTTTCTAACTATCTAAACACAGGTGGTGAAAATGATGGTGAGTCGTCAGTAGAGTTCCCGGACAACATGCTGATCCCAGCGTCTGATGATAACGTTGGGGCTATTATTCGAGAAACATACCCTCATTTGCTGGATAATCAATGGCAACACAACTTTTTTCAAGATAGAGCCATTCTTGCTCCCACACACGAAATGGTTGATCTCATAAATGAACGTATGCTTTCTTTAATTCCCGGAGAAGAAAAGACGTACGAGTCATCCGACTCGGTTTCCGCTGCATATGAAGATGATACTATGTTTAACCTTGATCTTTACACCACTGACTTTCTTAACAGTATAAAAATGTCAGGTGTCCCGCAGCATATTTTAAAGTTAAAGATTGGCACTCCGGTAATGTGTATGCGGAACATTAATCAGAAAGCTGGATTGTGCAACGGAACGAGGCTTCAAATATTACGAATTGGGGTAAATATAATCGAGGGTAAAATCATATCTGGCGGCAACGTGGGTACAATTTGCGCTATCCCTCGAATGGTTATTAGCCCTTCCGACAACAAGATGCCTTTCAAATTGAATCGGAGGCAGTTTCCTGTTCAGGTATGCTTTGCTACGACCATTAATAAAAGTCAAGGCCAGACGTTGTCTCAGGTTGGTTTGTTTCTGCAAAAACCGGTATTCTCACATGGCCAGCTTTATGTGGCTGTATCACGAGTTAAGAACAAGAACGGATTGTAGGTCATTTGTTGTGACACAGATGGGAATTACACTAATTCAACAGCAAATGTCGTTTACAAAGAAGTCTTATTTCGTATGTAAATTTTATGTAACATTTAAATTTTTGTATCGAATTTCAACCAAATCATCATTACAGATCCACCATTATTATGTAATTTTTAAATTTATTAATCTTTGTTGGTATTTTCTCACATAATAAATTTTGAAGCATACCCGCCCAATCGGGCGGGTTATGAAGCTAGTTATATAATATATGAATATGAGAAAAATAAATAAATTGAGAAGTGTTCGGCCCGAGAATGGTTAATAAAAAAGAGTTCGGGCCGAAGACTTTTAAAAGAGTTCGGGCCGAAAATAGTATCGAACTCTTTTGGGAAGAGCTTGGGCCGAACTCTTTTGAAAGAGTTCGGGCCGGAAACAGTGAATTTGTTCAAGCCGAAGTTGTGACAGTGAGTTCGGTCCGGGAACAGTATAAGTGCTCGGGCCAAACTCTCTTTGAAAGAGTTCGGGCCGAAGACCTGAACGATTTTTTGAGTTTTTACTAGTTTTTTGATTTTGTGCAATCCTAGATCGGTAAAACGTTTTAAAATACCTAATGAGGATCGATTCACCTAAACGAACACCGTAGATAACTTAAAACTTCCATATAAAAACTAGATCGATCGGATTCAAAATGTAGACAAACCCTAGAACCGATCGGACCGAAACTAGGCGAGATCTAAAAGATCTAGCTTGAAAAGTATGAAATTGAGGTTTAGAATCTGACCGAAATCAGTTGAGAAGGATTGTGGAGATGATTTTGAAACATATGTGAGACGGGATGGTGAAGAATCGAGGATCGGGGTGGGTGTGTGTGTTCGCGTTAGTCGTGTACAAAATACCGGAAACCGAAACCGAAACCGGTAACCGAACCGAAACCGAAACCGGTCAAAACCGGTTTTGACCGTAACCGGTTCGGTTTTGGAATAACCGATCGGTTTGGAACCGGTTAGGGGTTTTAGCTTTCGAACCGGTTAGTAACCGGTTTTTAAAAACCGGTTTTCGTCAAAACCGACCGCAAATTTAGTCAACACACCGGTTTTGACCGGTTAACCGGTTTGAAACCGAACTGAACCGGTTACAATACTCATTACACCGGTTAGAGTTTACAACCGAAACCGGTTTGGTCAAAACCGGTTTTGACCAGCGTTGACCAAAACCGGTTTTGGTCAAACCCAAAACCGGTTTGGTCAACAACCGGTTTGTGTGCATCTCTAGTTCGCGTGATGTGTTTAGTGTGTGTTTTCGAGAAACGGAAAGACCAACTGTGTACGGGAGGGAGTATTTATATGGAGGAGGGGCCGAGCCGATCACCATGACCGACTTGAACCTCGAGCCCGGAACAATGATGTGTTCGGCCCGAGGAGATTTGTTTGAAAATATTGAAAAAAATTTATTTTAAATTTTTTAAAGTAAAATAAATGAAAATGTAAAATTTTAAAAATTAAATATTAATAATTAATAAATTAAAATTAAACGGAAGGAAAACTTCTATCTTCAGCTCCCCCTTGACTGATGAGTAGTTGCTCCCCCTTGAGCGATGACGACTTTTGACGATCGGGTTCCAAGATGGGTTTCTTGAAAGCCATTACGATGATACGAAGAGTGCAACGACTTATCAAATTGAAAAGTAAGAAATGAAGACAATTAAGTTTTGAGATTTAGCATACCAAGCTTTGTGACCAGATAATTAAAACGTTTTTCGTCCAAAGCCTTGGTAAACAAATCAGCCAATTGAAAATCGGTGGATACGAAGTACAATTCAACATTACCCAGTTCAACGTGATCTTTGATAAAATGATATCGAAGATCGATATGTTTAGTTTTAGAATGTTGAACTGGATTGCAAGATATTGCAATTGCACTTCTGGAATCACAATATAAAGGAATGCGGCTATAGGAAAAGCCATAGTCCTTTAATTGTGCTTGCATCCGTATCACCTGGGACAGACAGCTAGCGGCCACAACATATTCTGCTTCAGCTGTTGATAGGGAGACACAATTTTGCTTTCTTGATGACCAGCTGACTAGCTTATCTCCCAAATATTGAACTCCTCCAGATGTACTCTTCCTGTCCAGCATACACCCAGCATGATCAGCATCAGAGAAGGCAGAAAGATCAAACGAGGTCTCCTTCTGGTACCAGAGACCAAGATCTCTGGTTCCTTTAAGGTAACGGAAGATTCGTTTGACTTCTAGAAAGTGAGACTCTTTAGGGGCAGCCTGATACCGAGCACAGATGCATGTGGAAAACATGATGTCCAGACGACTGGCCGTTAAGTAAAGTAGTGATCCAATAATACCCCGATAGTTTGTTACATCTACCGGTTTACCATTCAGATCAGCATTTAGTTTGGTGGTCGTGGACATCGGTGTTGCAATAGGTTTACAGTCGTCCATGAGATACTTTGTCAGCAGATCAGAGATATACTTTGATTGATTGATGAAGATGCCAGTTGGAAGTTGACGAACTTGAAGGCCTAGGAAGAAGTTCATCTCCCCCATCATGCTCATTTCAAAGCGTTTTACCATGAGATCGGAAAAACGTTTGCAATATTTTGGATTTTTAGACCCAAAAATAATGTCATCGACATAGATCTGAATTAGTATGATATCTTCCCCTTGATGTTTGATGAACAAAGTGGTATCAACTTTTCCTTTTGAAAAGCCAGATTCGACCAAGAACTGGGAAAGGACGTCATACCATGCCCTAGGGGCCTGCTTTAAACCATAGAGAGCTTTGTCGAGAACATAGACATAATCTGGATGTTTTGGATTTACAAACCCTTTTGGTTGATGAACAAACACTTCTTCTTTCAGAATTTCATTTAAGAATGCAGTTTTTACATCCATCTGATAGATAGTAAAATTTTTGTGAGCTCATATGCTAGAAAAATGCGAATGACTTCAATTCGGGAAACATGAGCAAATGTTTCTTCGTAATCAATGCCTTCCTGTTTAGCGTAACCCTTAGCAACCAACCTTGCTTTGTTACGAATGACAATTCCATTTTCGTCTTTCTTGTTTTTATAGATCCACTTAGTTCCGATGACGGATGATCCTGGAGTCTTTGGAACTAAGCGCCAGACTTTTAATCTTTCAAATTGATTAATTTCTTCTTGCATTCCAATTATCCATTCTGGATCGGAAAGCGCTTCACTCACTTTCTTAGGTTCAGTGGAACTTAAGAATGAGGCATGGTGACATTCATCCGCTGTAGCCCTTCTAGTTTGGACGGAGGACTCTGGGTTTCCGATGATTGGATCCAAAGGATGTTCCTTTGTCCACTTAGTAGAATGAGGAAGTGGGAGTTGACCAGGGTTAACGTTGGAATTATAAGTGAAAGCAGGATGTGGTATGATTGCAATTTCAGGATTTGGGAGTTTGATCTGAGGTGGTGGTTCAACACGTGGAAAATGGAATTTTGAGAAGTCAATCACCAGTAGAGCGATAATATCTGACGGAGGTGGAAGATCGACTGGTGTAGATTGGGGTCCTTGTGTTGATGTTGAAGGGCCAGCATTTGCTGTGGGTATTGGTGAGGTTGGAGCAGGTGAGGTAGGTGATGGGGATTCATTTGTTGATGGAGTGTGGATTTCCGGAGCAGTGATTGATTGAACATCTGACGAAGGTGTAGGTGGGGGTGGGGTGGGGGTGGAGGTGGGGGTGGATGTCTGACGTTGTGCTATTCATCATAGAAGTATTCAAATAGGATTTCAAGATCATTCAGAGATGTTGAATGGTTGGAAGAGGTTGTGGGTAGAGGTCTTTCAATGCCAGTTGACCCCGAATCAAGCGGGAATGTTTCATCGAATGATACATTAACACTTTCTCTGACCATTCTTGTGGATCGGTTGTAAATTCTGAATGAAGCTGATTCCTTTGAATATCCAATAAAGACTCCTTCCTTAGCTTTCTTTTCAAACTTGTTTAGTTTATCTTTATCATTCAGGATGAAGCATCGACTACCAAATATGTGGAAGAAGTTTACATTTGGTATTCGATCGTTGATGAGCTCATATGGAGTTTTGCTATATGATTTGTTTATTATTGAACGGTTTTGAGTAAAACAGGCGGTGCTGATGGCTTCTGCCCATAAAGACAGAGGAAGTTTTGAGAATGAAAGCATCGTACGAGCAGCTTCCACTAAGGTACGGTTTCGTCTTTCAACAACACCGTTCTGTTGAGGAGTTCGTGCAGCGGAAAACTGATGGGTGATGCCAGCAGATTCAAGATAAGAGTCAAGGACCCGATTCTTGAATTCAGTACCATTGTCGGTACGGATTGTTTGAACATTTAATTCCAGGTTCACTTGGGTTTTCTTGATGAATGAGATGATGAACTCTGCAGCTTCATCCATTGAGAGAAGGAAATGAACCCATGTGTACCTTGAATAGTCATCAACAATAACCAAAACATATCGTTTCACATCAAGACTTTGAATGCTCATTGGACCACATAAATCCATATGCAGTAGTTCAAGAGGTTTGGAAGTACTTGGAGCCGGTTTAGGTTTATGAGACTTTTTGGTCATTTTTACCATTTCACATGATGAGCATTTATGATCTTTTTCAAACGCAACATCAGGTAATCCAGACACATGTCCTCCTTTTACGAGTTTGTTCATTGTTTTGAAGTTAAGATGATAGAAACGACGATGCCATAACCATGACTCATTGGAAGTAGCTTTTGATACGAGACATACTTCTTCCAGTGGAACACCATCATTAAGATTAATGGTGAAAAGGTTTGTATCACGGGTTCCGGTAAGAAGTTCTTCTCCATCATATGTACGAATAGCACACTTTTTTGTGCGAAAGTTGACTTCCAGAATTTTTTCACAGAATTTACCAATGCTAAAGAGATTATGTGAGAGATCTTCGACAAAAGCAACATTTATGATAATAAGATTTGGACGAATGATGTCACCAAGTCCTAAAATAGCAGCTAAATGATCATTTCCAAATTTGACCGTTCCCACAAAATATGACGAAAATTAGTCAATAGATTTTTGTTCCCCGTCATGTGTCTTGAACAGCCCGAGTCGAGGTACCATATATTCTACATAAAAAAAATAAGACATTTTAGGTACCCAATCATGTATGGGTCCCGAATGATTAGTGACAGATGTTTTATGCAGATTTTATGAGATGATCAATTTAGAGCTTTGGGGAACTGCTAGGAGGCCGTTCAGTTTTGATGACCCATTTGAATGATGATTCAGAGGATTGAATAATCCAATGAGATTTTTCATTCTTAATCCAATTGTGTTTCACATGAGTATTCGGTTTAGCGGACGGTTTGTCGCCTTTTGAGGAAACCGACGGTTTTGACTTTTGTGCAGAGTTTCCTTGAGAAGACGTGCGGCGAGAAGACAGATGGGAGACAGAAGTTTGAGGAGTTTGAGAAGATTTCTTCGATTGTTTGGAAGTTATCTTGTGAGCTTTTGTTGGAGACTCTTAGTTTGACGATGTTTGTTTAGAAACTGCCCGATACACGAGACGACGATGAGATGAAGATTTTTCGGAGGTTGGTTTGAATGGACGTGTAACGGTCGATTTTACTGGTCGTGAGTTTATTGATTTACATGGATCTGGATAGCAAGTTGTGCAAGATTGAATGATTTCACGACGTTTACCAAGAACATCGTGTCTTTTACCACAAGGAGCATCTATTTTAATAAAATATCGTTCATCGTATTGAGAAATTGGTTTATCAGTTTTTCTGTCAAAATAAACCTGTTTGCCATTTTTATCAGTTTTAATAATTAAATTTACGCCATTAACAGAGTAATTAACAGGACGATAAACTGCAGAATCATACAAAATGCCATAAGCTTCTTTCGGAGAAATAAATTATCTAGAGTCATTACATTTATTTTTAACAGAAAAAGATGCAACTACAGACTTAGGTGGACTAGACTTCTTAAGTAGGCTAGGCTTCTTACGCATATTGGATCCAGTCTGAATAGACTTCTTTGACTGTTTGGCTCTTTTAACTTCAGCTTGCTCCATGGACCTCTTCCTATGAGACTCTAATCTTCGATCTGCAAGATTCAAAATAGGTGGATCAGAGCTTCTCTTCAAGATGGTTGGAACTGGGTTAACTGGTGCCGGTCCTAATAAAGAGGATTTAGAATTTTGAGAAACCGTTTTGTTCGTTTTAGGTTTTAATCCTAAAATGGTGTCCTCTAAATTATGTATTTTGTTTTGAAGATTTTCTTTTTCTTTATCAAAGGCCTTTTGAGTTTCATCAATTTCTAATTCTAATTCGACAATTTTCTTTTCTAAAATTAATGGAGGAACATAAAGCTTTGGCTCTTTGATTTGTTTTAAAATTTCATTTCCAGGAATGGAAAATTCAGCTGGTGTGATGATTGGAAAATATTCGTTGTGTTCAAATTTTGCTTTCTTCTTTTCGTATGTTGAGTTTAAGGCATCATAATTGAAGCTAATTTGAGCATTTTCTTCCTTTTCCCTGTTGAACTTTTCAAATTCTGTTTCTTCATCTGACATATGAAGGAAGCTTTGCCAGATTCCCAAGTTCATGTAATCGTAATTGTATAGTGTAGGAAGAACATCAGCAGCTTTTTCCAGAGGACGGGTATTCTCTGCTCCAAGACCCCCTTTTGACTTGTATGATCTGAACTCTTTTGGCTCGTTGAATTTTATTATTTGTGATGTGTGACCGGCTTTGACAATCGTTTGTTCCAGTTTAGAAATGTGTTCTTCAGCATTTTCTTTTCTGACAGTGAGACTGTGTATAGTTGCTGATTGTTCATCGATTTCCTTTTTAAAATTGTTTGTTATGTTTTTTATTTGTTCATTTAATTTTTGAATTTCGATGTCAGCCGTCTTCAACTGATCTTGGTAGTCTTTCATCTTGATGTCTGCGGACTTCATCCATGTTTGTTCTCGATGTAATTGAATCACCAAGTCATTTATCAGCTGCTTGGAGTCGTCTTTATCACTTGACACCGTTTTCATGGTTTTCAGGTTCGAAATTTCAAGGTTTTTTGCATTAATAATTTGATTTAGTCGATTGACCTCACTGGTGTGAGCAACATGAAAGGATGACAACTGTTGTTGTAACTCTTGTGTTTTTTGATTTGAAAGGTTATTTTGATTGACTTGAGGAACAAGAGTTTCAAGTTGACAACGAAAGGTTAAATTTTCTGCCTTTAAGTTTGAGATTTGTGCATTAGATTCATTAGTTGTATTTACTTGTTTTTGTAGACAATTTTGTAATTCAGAAATTTGAAACTGAAAAGCAGATTTTGACTTTGACTGTTGATTTTGTAATTCCTTGTTTACATGAGTTATTTGAAGAGAGCATTGACTTAAATCACTTAAATCATTTAAAAGTTGTTCCTTTTCGGATTCTAAAAAAGCAATTTGTTTTGCCAGTTGTGGTTTCTCATCAATTTTAAGAAAAAGCTTTTCATTAAACTAGGAATTCTCTGATTCATCATTGTCTGAGTCAGATAGTAAAGAGTCAAAAGAAGAAGAGTGTACCTCATTTTCATCGTTCTCAGGAATGCCTAGCTCAGCTCTTAATTCGTTTGATCTCGCCATAAGAGCCAGGCTGGCTGTGCATTCCTCTTCCTCTTGATCATCTGAGTCTTCCAACCACTGTTGGTCCTCGGCCAGTAGGACTTTGCCATTCTCTACTTGCTTAGCCATGAGCATTTTCCACTTGAAGTATTCAGAGTCTTTCACCTTTGGCTTCTTGCATTCTTTAGCAAAGTGCCCCGTCATACCACAATTGTAGCATTTGTCCGGTGGCTCAGTAGAGGAAGATGAAGATTTGTTGTAAGAGGGTTGGGAAGAGGAGTTGAATTTGAAGTTTGAGGATGATCTGAGGTTGTTGTTTGTTGGCTTGTTATAATATTTGTTGTTATAGCTTGAAATTAGAACTAAGGCTTGACGAATCGACTCAATTCATCATTTGTCCCCGTAGGGATTAGAGTCTCTGGTTCATCTTTTACCACTTCTTTTGATTGAGCCGCAATCACTGCTTCATTGATACCTTTGTTGAGAGCTTGGTTTTGCTTGACCAACAATGCAAGTGTGTCAGCATTATCTTGCCTAGATTTGGCGATTCCTTTCACCATAGGTTCATTTTGATGTAGGTATTCATATAATTCATGAACGTCTATGAGGCTTAAATTATTGTGCTACATCGCACTGTTGCCAAACATTTCCCATTCGGGGAGTAGGGATTGAATAAATTTGATGTTAATTTCAAGGTTCCCTTTGTTCAGATTGTTCTTTCTAATATCATTGAGCATGGTGCAGAATCTGTGGTAGGTTTGTTCCAATTCTTCTCCCGAGTTAGCTTTAAATTGACGGTAGGTGTTTGGGGTGGATACCATCTTAGCTTTGTTACCCAGGTCAGTACCTTCCATCTGCTAGCGAATCTCATCCCAGAGCTCTTTACCTGTGCTGAAACTATCAAGGCTGCTGTATATTTCATTCGTAAGGCCCTGTAGCATATAAGAGTGTGCGTACACATCAGCCCCAGCCCTTTCCTTTTGTTCTTGGGTATATTCCGACGGGGGAATTTCAATCACACCTCCAGTTACCGCTGGTTGAGAGTTTGGGGCTGCTACCACAGCTCGGTAGAATTTTGCTGGTCCGGTTTGAAGAGAGTCAAGGATATCTGGACCGGCATGTTGACTTAGGATAAAATGGAGACCGTTTCTTCCATTGACCATATTCTCCTCGGTAGAGAACATGTGGTTTTGTATCCGATCCAATGGACAAGGCGTCATTGGAAGTCATTTCTGAATGGTAAGGTTAAGAATACGACGGAAAGAAATAAAATTGAAGTGTGGGAGAAAGAGTTCGGGCCGAACTGTTGGGAGAGTTCGGGCCGAGGTGTTTGAAGTGTTCGAGTCGAAGAGTATTAATGTGTTCGGGCCGAAGACTATTGAAGTGTTCGGGCCGAAGAATAGATGGTGTTCGGGTCGAAGACTTTGTGGTGTTCGGGTCGAAGAGTTGATGGTGTTTGGGTCGAAGAGTTGATAGTGTTCAGGGTCGAAGACTTTGTGGTGTTCGGGTCGAAGACTGTATATTGTTCGGGTCGAAGACTGTATATTGTTCGGGTCGAAGACTTTGGAAGAAGTTCGGGCCGAACTGCTCAATATGTTCGGGCCGAACTGTTAGATGAGTTCGGGCCGAAGAGGTTACTGTTCTCGGGCCGAGAACAGTAGCGTCGTTCTTGAGCTATTCAGTTCCGAACAACCAACAAATTTCACTAAATTGATCCTAGAACGCTCGTTTCTTAACCAAAATCGATGATTCTTTTTGCAAAATGACCCAAAAACGTTTTCCTTCAATCCATTTCAATAATATTCTCGAAAAACAACCTAGATCTAATCCAAAATTTGAATTTTGAAGCTTTAATGGTGTTTACTCAAAATCATGATTTCTTCATCAAAATGGATTGGATATGAACGTATATCGATTCTAAGCTTAATAATATGATGAAATGAAGTTATTTAATCCATAAAAACAGGCATTAATACCTTAAATCCGGATTTTGATTTTTGACCCTTTTTTCTTCAAAAACTTGATAAACTCTTTTGATCTTCTGATTTTGACAGCAAGCAATGGATATGGATCGTATTCAGAGTGAATTTGTGCTATGATACCAATTGAAATGCATAGAACACACAATCAATCCATTACTTGGTTCTTGATGATGATTATGGATGAAACTTGTGAAGAAAGTTTTAGGGTTTTAGTGAGAGAAAGAAGAGAGAGGGAGAGAGACAATTGCTGGAAATGATTCTTTGTTAATTGCAAAAGTGAGGAATTAAGATTTACATCTTGGCTTTTATACCATAACCTTAATTCCTTTAATTAAACCTAATTAACTAACTAAACTAATATACAATATTACAATCTACCCCTAGACTATTAATTAAAACAATATAAGTCCTAACAATATATGTATCAGTGGTATATATTATTGGGTTCGGGTTATATACAACTTTTTACCGCTTTTCAGATCAAATATAGCTAAATTACGGCCCAACTTTCACGTACTTTTAGTGGTTCTGGGCTTCACTATTTAATCAAAGTATATATGACAGTCCCATCTAATGTAACTCTTTTAAGGAGGATGACCTAACAAGATGATTAATATTTGTATGTTTGTAATTGTGAAGACTTAAAATGAAATTAGACCAAGCCTTTTTCTTATGGACATATTAATTGGTTTGAGTCTTTGAGATGAAGAATGGGCTTTACTTATTTAGCCCAACTTGTATCAATGAATAAACATGATGAGATTTTATGTATCTGAATGCTGTCTTGTCTTGACATGATATACGCTGTAGGTAGCTAAAAGTGGAAAGAAAGTAGTAAATGCAAGTGCATGTTCGTTGAAAATTTTCCACCATTTATCCACTGACCACTTGCAGACATAAGTTAATAATAGTCCGGCCACCGTCCCGTTTCTTCCAAATTATCGTCATCCTTATCGGGAGACGTAACATTGGCTAGCTGCTCGTCTCACCTTCATCTATCATCCTACAATTTTATTAAACATCCATATGTCAGAAACAAAACATGTATTTTCACAAATTCATAAATATAATTTCATGTCAATGATCTTGTATGTAATGGTATACCCAAAGTCAACGAGAGTCAAACACCAAGTCAATACACCAAAGACTCTCAGCACTTTATGGAGCAGGAGAATGTGACACTCTCCATATCTCTTCACCTAATCCAGCTTAGTTAACTTAATCACACTGTTAGATCAAGTTAGTTAGTCAGTTAAAAAGTTGTTACATCTTTGACTTTTCTATTAGCTGTATATATTGATGTTAGTCTTTTTCTTGTAATGTAACTTTCACTTTTATATACTCCAATGGAAGAAGTTTGTTCCATTACTCTCTCAACTTTCTGAACTCAACTTCGTATTAGTAATAGTAAGATAATTTTGTTAGTAACATGAGTTTTCGACCCATTTAGCGAGTGCACTAATCCCAGTGCGACCATTCGCTTTGCGAGTAGGCCGAAGTCATCTAGGGATTGAACTTGTGACCTCTAGAGAATTTACTACTGCACCAGGATCCTTGTAATTAAGATTAAAAGATTGCAATACCATCTAAATATATTCTACTAAACTTAGCTACTATTGATTATTGAAAGAGTAATAATATTTAGTCATATCATTTGGTCCTATTCATAATTCTACTTATTTGATGAAGACATATGTCAAAATCAAAAGATAATATTAAGTGGGAGAATTAGTGGATTACACATGTCATCCTATGATCAAGTAAGTATGATTATGAGTAGGACCAAATAGTAGGATTAAATATCATTTCTCTTATTAAAAATACTCAAATAGAGACCATTAATTATGCAGGTCTTTTTCTAACCAATGCATTAAATTTCTAGAATTAGTTTGTATCATTCATCATTGGATCTCTCTAGATATATAGCGTCCGTTTACTTAGTAAACGTTGAATTAAATATATATATTGCATAACATGCTGTCTATATGACTCTCGATCTCTACCATATGTACACACACTAAAGGTCAAGATATATATCATGTCCATATATGGACCATACTTCTGTTGAAAACGATTCTCTTTAACAAATGTTACTAAAAGTCAGAAAGAAGATTTCAAGTTGGATGTTGCGCATGCGTCTATCCATAATTTCCGTTAAGATATGGAAGATCTTTTTTTTTCTTCTTAATAATAATAATAATAATAATAATAATAATAATAATAATAATAATAGTAATAATAATAATAATAATAATATGTAACGGGCACATTGCTAATAAATATGTGTGAGCTACTTTAAAAATTTGGGTCAAAGATTGGACACAACAACTAGCACAGTTTGGGTATTTTTCGTCACTCATTCCCAGACGTACGCTGCTAAATTATTCAAATGTCACTCTCTTTAAATAATTAATACTCATACGTATATATGACGTCTCAATTATGGACTATGATAATGGAACTGATAGAAACTAGTTATCTAAAATGAATATTCACAAAACATATAGATTCCTCAAGTGCCGACATGTATATAATCTAAGTCTAGTTGATTTTTAATCTAGACTGGATGGATACGTATGAAATTATTGTCAAATTAAGTGCATATATTATTAGTTCGTGATGATCATTGTTTTGTCATTTCTCTTAACTACACAAGGCCATTATTTACCTTTCTAACTTATACTTTGAGCTCATGTGTTTGACATTTTACTAACTAGACAACACATTGATGTTTTAGAGGAGATGATTCGTACACATCAAATTTTACTTCATTTACTATCATTGTTTGTTTAATATGGTTTTGTATAGTATGATGTATAAAATAATATATATGTAGTATACAAATCACGTCCTTTAATCTAAGTAGTTGTTATATATAAATTCAATAAATAAATTCTGTATAAAATAGAATTCAGAACGTACGTCTCTCTTTAATCTCCTACTTTGCCAGCTTATCAAAAAATTCAGTCTTATTTTCTTAAACTTTTGAATTGTATAAATTAATTATATATTTCATACAAAAATATGATTCCAGCGAATTTTTACATATATCGCTTTTATCTTTCATAAACATTCATTTAATGTTGATAAATAAGATAAAATTTTCAAAGAATACCTACATGTATAAATATATTACTTTTTTTTTCTTTTTTTTAATCTTTTTTATTTACAGAATATCTAAAAGATTAAAAACTTTTATAGTTAAAAACATTAATTATCTCGTCGATACACAAATGAACTTAAAATTGTATTCTGTTTTCTACGTTTTCAAAACTCTCTATAAATAATCACATACAAATATTTTAGAAATAACATTTAACTTTTTCCAAAACTCAATCACTTCCTTTTAAATAAAGCATAAACTACAAAAGGCACATTATATGAACATAATATTATATTTATACCTTTTATATTATCCTATATTTACCTATAATATGTACATCTATGATTATTACATATATAATACTCTTTCCATTTTTAAAATTTTATTTTATTTCTAAATTTCTAAATTTTGTAAGGATTACTTTTAACCAATCAAACGATTATTCGCATCTATAAAATTTTAAGGATTCTACATCAAGAGTAAATTTGAATCATTCAACTCAATTATAATAAATAAATAAATAAATTATAAACCCCTCTCAGTAAGTGAAGGTGTTATTACAACTACTGGTAACCCAGTATCTAATAATATATTATATATTCCATACGTTATGGGTTTAATTGCAGCTTTACTACTTCATTTTTCTTGGTTTCACATGACAAAACAATTATCAAGTTGGCATTAATGAGAATAGGTTGATAGTAGACCTGAAATATAATATAGTGCAAGGACCAAACAAATAATACAAATAATTCTGCTATTTGTAACATGCCACTGTCTGTTTAGACTACATGCCAAAATATGGGTACATCCCCATGCACTAATTTTTTATTATATAATATATAACCACAAGTTGGTGGCGTAATAGTTGAATTTATTTTCTATAAAACTGAAATTTCCACGAGGTACCATGTTTAATTGCTAGGAGCAAAAAGAAAATAAAATAAAATTATTTATAGCCACGAAGGTCACCTGCGCTGACTCCATACAATTCGCAAAGCAGGTATACTATGATTAGTCGGCTCACAAAATGAGTCAAAACACAACTTAAAAAATTATAATTTATATGATATACCATACCAAGGGTGAGGTTGTAATACAATCTTACCTACCGCTTGCGAGTATTTATGTTCCTAACTTTCTTTACCACCTTACCTCATTCATGAATAAAATTCAAAATCTTCCTTTAATTACACCAGAAAGGAGAAACCAATAGCATAACCTTAGAGTACAATGGTAGGTAAAGCAAGTGCACATGTTTGGGACATTGGCAGCCATTGATTGATCTTGTAGAATCATCAAGTTTCCATAAAAAAACAAAACTTTCAGTTCTTGATCTTGTTGCTTCCTGTGTTGATTATTGCATTACAGTGATGGAAAATTCAGAGAGCAAACCAGCAACCGAGGATCAAATTATCGGTAAGATATACGATTTAATTAGCTTTTTTTATTAGGAAAAAGTTGGCCAAAAATTAGCACGTTTTTAATATAATTTAATATATGTTTTTGATACAAAAACTTAGCAGAAGAAGTGAATGATTCTCCAATTGAGCAAGTGAGACTAACGGTCCCAATAACCGATGATCCATCACTACCTTGTTTGACATTCAGAACATGGTTTCTGGGAATCATTTCGTGTAGTGTTTTAGCTTTCTTAAACCAGTTTTTCGGGTATCGCCAAAATCCACTTTACATATCATCGGTTTCGGCTCAAATTGTTGTACTTCCACTTGGGAAACTGATGGCAGCAACTTTACCAACAAAACCGATACGTGTTCTTAACACGAGGTGGTCTTTTTCGCTTAATCCTGGCCCGTTTAACCTCAAGGAGCATGTTCTTATCACAATCTTTGCAAATTCGGGCTCTAATTCTGTTTATGCAGTCAGTATTATCACCATAGTCAAGGCTTTTTATCATCGTAATCTCAACCCATTTGCAGCCATGTTGCTTACACAAACTACCCAGGTTCTTTTCTTCTCCATTTTCCATCTTCTGTAATTATGCTGCATTAAAACTGTCTTATATAAGATAATTGTTAGAATTGAATTGGATTTGGGTTGAGCTGCAAACATTATATGTCCATTATTTTACAAAAGATTATGTGCCAGTTATGATTACAAAAACACCACTATTATTACATCAATAATATAAAGGCAAAGTTTCATAAAATGGAATGTAATGTCCAAATGGTTGAAAAGGGAACTAAAGATTGTCTTGCATATTAATAGGAATAAACATTCGATTTTGATAATAAAAAAAAATAGATAACCTGTTAATAGGAGTATATGTTCAATTTTTCTTGTAAAATGTAATCCATTAATGGAAGTAAAGTTCATTTTGGAAGAAAAAAAGTACCATGTCAATAGGAGTAAATGTTCATTTTTTTAATAAAAAAAATCTATTACAAAAAAAAAAAAAAAAAAAAAAAAAGTTAACCCACTACTAGGTAGTAAATGTTCATTTTTCGTAACAAAATTGAACATTTACTCCAATGATGTGCTGTCGATATTTAAGTCCTCGTTTCGCGATTTTTGGATCTTATGTTACTTTTTTCTGAAATTTAGCCTAGTATAAAATCATTGAATATGTAAACCACTTAGAAGGTTTTATGCCTTAGAAAGAAACTTTCTAACCCGTTTCAGAAAACACAACCCAACTTGACCAATTTGTAAGTAAATGGGCCAAAGACTTGCAACATCTGGCCCATATGATATGGTTAATTGTAAAATGTAGATGCTTGGATATGGTTGGGCCGGTCTTTTCAGAAAGTTTTTGGTTGATTCACCATATATGTGGTGGCCCGCCAATTTGGTCCAAGTCTCCCTCTTCAGGTTCCTCACATCTCTGTTTTTCATTCTGTATTTTTGTTCGAAAATATTTAGTTAATTAAATTTTATATATTTTCAGGGCGTTACATGATGACGAGAAGAGACCAAAAAGAGGCCTATCAAGACTACAATTCTTCCTAATAGTCCTTGTATCAAGTTTCGCATACTACATCATTCCCAATTACTTGTTTCAATCCATAACAGCCATTTCATTCGTTTGTTGGATATGGAAAGACTCAGTGACAGCTCAGCAGATCGGTTCGGGCCTTCGTGGGCTTGGAGTTGGAGCAATCGGGCTTGATTGGGCCACTGTCTCTTCTTTTCTTGGAAGCCCATTAGCCACCCCTGGTTTTGCCATCATGAATATACTCGCTGGTTATATAATAGTCGTATATATAGTTATTCCCGTTGCTTACTGGAATAACTGGTATGAAGCCAAACGTTTCCCGATTTACTCTTCTCATGTTTTTGATGGTAATGGAGGGAAATACAACGTTTCAAGAGTGTTGGATGCTGGAACATTTTCATTTGACGAACAAGGATATAATGATTATAGCAAGATTAATCTTAGTATTTTCTTTACGTTTGCTTATGGTCTAAGTTTTGCCACGTTGGCTGCCACACTCTCTCATGTTGCACTCTTCCACGGCAGGTATTTATATACTCAATTCATAGCATTCACCTAAGATTGTCAATCGGGTATACCTGACCCTAATTAGGGCTAATCGGGTCGGATTAGTCGGATTCATATAAAAAAACTCAAATGTAAAAAAAACTCACAATAAAGACTAAAATTAAGCAAGAAACCAAATCTGCGTGATAATAATTGTGGGCTAAGTTAATACAATTATGTTGGGTTATAATTCATAGATGAGCTAGGTTAACTATAAAAAACGACAAAATAATGATCCTATGCTAAATCGGTTATTCTGATCAACCCGTAACTCTACCCTAATATATATGTAGGTAGATAATGTATATGTTTGTTATGTGATTTACAGAACAATATGGGAGCAAACAAGAGCATCATTTAAAGACAAATTTGGGGATGTCCATACTAGGATGATGAGGAAAAACTATGACCCGGTCCCACAATGGTGGTTCTATTCTCTGTTAATATTGGTTATCGGGCTTGCTTTGCTAACTTGTGAGGGATTTGGGGGACAACTACAACTCCCTTACTGGGGAGTCCTTTTAGGAATCGGGCTGGCTATGGTTTTCACATTGCCCATAGGTGTCATCACAGCTACAACCAACCAGGTAAAATATATATCATTTGCACGCGCTTTTATATACACATTTCACAAAATTAAATTTTTGTTTACGTGCAGCAACCCGGGCTAAATGTGATTACAGAGCTGATTATTGGTTATATGTACCCCGGGAAGCCACTTGCAAATGTGGCGTTCAAGACTTATGGCTACATAAGCATGTCACAAGCCATCATGTTCCTCCAAGATTTTAAGCTTGGTCATTACATGAAAATCCCACCAAAGTCCATGTTCATAGTGCAGGTAAGGTTTAGGGTTTAGGGTCATTTTCTAATTAAACACGATTAATTAATATTTTATCGCTTTTTGTGTTTGAATTTTAGCTGGTGGGAACGATAGTTGCGTCATCTGTTTACTTTTTAACATCGTGGTGGCTCCTAACGACAGTTGAATACATTTGTGACCCGACTAAGCTGCCCGAAGGAAGCCCGTGGACCTGTCCGGGAGACGATGTTTTCTACAACGCCTCAATCATATGGGGAGTGGTGGGCCCGCAACGAATGTTTGGAAACCTCGGGTTGTACTCCAAAATGAACTACTTTTTTCTTTTGGGGATTCTTGCACCAGTGCCCGTTTGGTTTCTTTCTCGCAAATTTCCCGAGAGAAAGTGGATAAGGCTTATAAACATGCCCATTCTTATATCGGGCCCCGGGGGAATGCCACCAACTAGAGCTGTTAACTATAATATGTGGTTTGCCGTTGGAATTTTCTTCAATTTTGTGGTGTATAAAAAGTTCAAAAATTGGTGGGCAAGGCATAATTATATTTTATCAGCTGGGCTTGATGCAGGTGTTGCATTTATGGCTATACTTTGTTATTTCATGCTGCAGATTAGGGATATCAATGGGCCAAAATGGTGGGGTATGGAGATTGATGATCATTGCCCCCTTGCGGGCTGCCCGACTGCTCCTGGTATTCAGGTTGATGGCTGCCCTATGGTCTCTTAATGTAGTACAATCTTGTTTGAAAAACAAGGATAGAATACAAGGTGTACATAATTACTATGATTAAAGTAATTGGTATAACGATTTAATACATGTAATTTGGTTTTTAATGGGAAAAGGGCTTTAATTTACCCAACTTAGTTATCATCTGCATAATGCATTTAACAAGATCTGGTGTATGTGATGTAGGCTAAAAGCAAGATAACAAATGGTATCTAGCTCGATTGATGCATGAGTTTTACTCCTATATAGGGGTGAGTATTTGGACCGAAAAAACCGAACCGAACCAAAACTGATAACATGTTATCGGTTTCAGTTTTGAAAATTCATCTTTTTCGGTTTCGGTTCGGTTCGATTCGGTTTTTGGACCATGGTCACCCCTACTCCTATATGATGCCAAATATCGAGGATTTTTCCCTGGAAATCCCTATGGGGGTTGGGTTTGCCCTGTAAATGAGTTCGAACCCGTGGTGCTCGTCGGAATATTACGAGTACACTTCCTTGTTATCATTTGCCATTAAAAAAAAGCAAGATAAACATCAACACAAATTGAAACAGTTGACCCAAACAAATTCCGAGAACAAATCTTCTAATTATCGTTGATTGAACGAATATTGACAATCAAAGTGAATTTCCAATCAAACACAAATTTTGTCAATTAAAAAAAAATGAAAGTTCATAAAAATAATATTGAATGTTCCAAAACAAAATGAAACCATAAAATATACATAAAATTTTGAATGAGTCTAAAAAGACTAGCAGACCACAAAATCAAAAAAACTGAAATTAAAAACTTAAAATGCAAATAACTCATAAAATACGGTGTTTTTTTGTTGCAAGCTTCAATTAACTAGTTGCGGGCCTAAAATGAAGCCACATGGTCAAAATTATACCCATAGACATTTTATTCATATGGTCTTGGTCGTCCATAAACAAAGGACTGTTGTTGAATGAAATAATTAATATTGCATCACATCTACATAGACAGTTGTTGTATGGAATACTTGATATTGTAATACAAAGGACTGAAGTTTTGTCGAATTGAGGAAAACAACAATTTCGTAAGTGTCCTACTTTAACAATAGAATGTGATGACGGCATCTCATATAAAAGAAATTTGAACACAATTCTAATTATATAAAAAAATGACAAGGATACGATGTAAGGAAAGCAACAAACGGCAAAATGAATGTTAACCATGGAAGATGCTATTGCCAAATAGACCGATAATCAAGACATTAGCTTAATGAAGTAGTTAAATTTGTATTAAAGTAACTATTGATTGGTTATATAGTCAAATCAATCCGGCAGCAGTTGCTGTAATAAGATGTGCCGTTCCAAATAGAATTCCCAAAGAAATAATTGATAATGCCAAACCTTTTCAGTTAATTACCTAAAAATTCGTTAACGGTCACTTATTTCTATTAATTTGTTTACAAGTAATTTAAGAAAATTCCTTCATTTACTAGGGCATTTAACGAAATTTCAAGAAAAATAAGATGATGTTTTACCTACAAGCATCTCTATAACCGGGATTCAGACTCACTTATGGACATAGGCGAAGAGATCCAACATAACTTTTTCTCTATTGGAGTTATAGGGCCTACTTTAAATGGACGTGAACCCTAGCCTAACCGACGAGCCAAATTTCACCCATTTAGACCCCGAATTTTGAGTTCTTAATTTTCATCTTTTTGTTTGATTTTTTTGTAACCGAACCCGCTTTGCGAGCCGAATAATCGAGTGTAACTACCCGTTTGCGGATAGACCGGAGTTGTTGTGTGTGAACCTCCGTGGTCACAGGGATTAAACTTCGGAAATGTCACTCTTTTTTTATTTTCTTCATTTTGTAATCGCGTGAAATCAGGTTGGGCCTAAAATCACGCGATTGTTTAGCTGGTTAATTTCATTTTTTGCCTGTTAATTTTCAATATTGAATAAAGTGTAAAAACTGTGAAAGATAGATTTGTCTATGAAAAACGACCTTTGTAGCAGGAAAAGTCATTCACGAATAATAAAATTATTTCTGTTATTCAACTTATATTATTGTTTGCTTTTGTTCTACGTCAATCTCTAAGCTGGTGCCATGTTATTTCAGATCAATTTTGTTTTTATTTGCAAATTAACATGAAATGAGTCGCGTGACACGTCGATTAACATCTTCCTTCTCGGTCCCTTCAAAAAGGCTAAATTAATACATACAGTTGACTATAACCATGAAAGCTAGTCAGTAGTACTGTTATGGAGTCTTAAATTGTCAAGTAAATAAATAAATGAATGGTAACAACACAACACAACACGTACACGTACAACTGATAATGAGCGGTGCATGCACAAAAAGCGCTATTTCAATTTATATTACAAATACTAATATACTTATAACTATTAGATTATCTTTTTCTTTTCTTTTTAAAATGGTCGCGGGTTTAGTACATTAGTTACCACAGTTTGATCGTGGTTTGTCATGGGATTTGATCCGAAAAGAGAAACCTGATGTGACAATGGTGACCAAAGTTTGGCCACCACTACGCCCAATCTAAGATATTAATCACCACACAAATACATAGTACATTATCTTAGCTGAAAATGCACACCTCTAGCTACTATACATGTAACATGTCTTCCTGTCATTTATATTGTCTGTACTATCTAATTACATCTATATATCAATCATTTTTCTGCTTTCACACATTTACAAGTACCTGTAACGCAATTTCATCCATCCGAAAATGATCGATCGAGTTGAACAAGTCAAGACCGTGACAACGGGTTCACATCACCTCAGTTTTTCTCTGTGTCTTTAATGCATATAAATGAATCAAACCTCAAGGTTAACACCACACTCTCAAGTTTTCTAAACTTGTATTTTGTTTCTTAAGTTAACCATGGATCTTTCACCCGCTGCAGATGCCCAAAAACTCGGTTCAGAATCAGGTAATTAACTAACAAATGTTTTTACTTTTGTTGTCGTTGTTTTCAAAGTTTTTGTTTCTGTTAATATAACGTTAATTTTTATGACTTACAGAAGAGGAAAATGATTGTCCAATTGAGCAAGTTCGGCTCACTGTGCCGGTAACTGATGATCCGACACTACCTTGTTTGACATTCCGAACATGGTTTTTAGGGATAATTTCTTGTGGTGTTCTTGCTTTTTTGAACCAGTTTTTCGGGTACCGACAAAATGCATTAACAGTATCTTCAGTTATAGCCCAAATTGTTGTTCTTCCACTTGGAAGAATGATGGAAAAAAGTCTTCCCACAAAACAAATACGATTTCCGGGGACAAAATGGTCATTTTCATTAAATCCGGGACCGTTTAACATGAAAGAACATGTCCTTATTACCATTTTAGCAAACGCTGGTTCGAGTTCGGTTTATGCAGTGGGGATTATTACTATTGTTAAAGCATTCTACCACACTGAAATTCACCCACTTGCAGCATTGCTGCTAACCCAAAGTACTCAGGTAAGATTTTATTTTCTAATTAAATGTTAACATACATAATTAGTTCTGTTTGAGAGGATTAGAAACCATCTGGTGATGGCTTAGTGGTAAGGACGCCAAAAATGATCTGCTAGAGTTTACATATTCGATCTTTTCCCTAGATAAACATTTACTCGATGGTGAGAGGAAAATTCGAAAAACGACCACGAAAACAGTTCGGTTGCGTACATCACGAGCAAAGCTCGGCCACCCTGGGGAGCCCGTTTATACGGGAATACCCTTTTAAAGAAAGTTTCGAGAAAAATCACAAGGGTAGTGGCCTAGTGGTTAAACTTGGTCTCTTAAAGGGTGAAATTCCCAGGAGGTCACGGGTTCAATCCCTGCTATGAGCAAAAAAATACCCCTTTGTGGCCACGGAGGTTCACCTGCGCCGACTCCGGGTTACCTGCAAAGCGTGTTGTCTCCCTGGAGCGAGCCAAAACCCTTGTTACCAACAAAAAAAAAAATCTCGAGAAAATTAGAGAAGACAATCCCAGCCCATAAAATAATTAAAGTAGGTTGAGTTGGGTAATTTTATAAAGCTTTTGGGCTCCTCCTTATATAAAAATGGGTCAGAATGGGCCGAGCCTTTCTCTTGTCACTTTTAGACAGGTCAGAAAGGGCCGATACCAATTCACGTCAAGATGGACAAAGTGAAAATCTAATCTTTTAGTTTTAAATATAATAAATAAAGTTATTATTCTTAGTAAGAAAGTATAAGGTTTAATTTTGAATTTTAGTAAGTGGTGGGTCGACCAGAACTGGCCTGGCACATTATGATCCAAACCCATTTTACTACCTTTGGAGAGAATTTATATGTGCTTTAGCTAGCTGCTGCTATTTCATGATTTTTATTAGTATATATTATTTTCTGATGAAATTTTTTCTTTGTTGGGTATATAATTAAGTAGCTTCTTGGATTTGGATGGGCTGGTCTCTTCCGAAAATTTTTGGTTGACTCTCCATACATGTGGTGGCCCGCAACTCTGGTTCAAGTCTCTCTCTTCAGGTTCACCTCTCTCTCTCTCTCTCACACACACGCACACAAACACACACAAAGGGTATAACCGTAATTAACTAATCCGATCTTAAAGGGCATTGCACGAGGAAGAAAAGAGGCAAAAGGGAGGCTTAACAAGGTTGCAGTTCTTCATGATTGTGCTAATAACAAGCTTTTCATACTATGTGGTTCCTAACTACCTATTTCAATCCATTACGGCTTTATCGTTCGTATGTTGGATATGGAAAGACTCCTTCAAAGCTCAACAAATCGGTTCGGGTCTTAAAGGTTTCGGTATTGGAGCATTCGGGCTTGATTGGGCCACTGTTGCTTCTTTCTTGGGAAGCCCATTAGCCACCCCTGGTTTTGCTATGGTCAATATGTTAATCGGCTATGTAATAATCTTTTACATGGTGGTTCCATTATCTTATTGGAATAATTGGTATGAAGCCAGACGATTCCCCATGTACGCTTTCAAAACATATAATGCCGATGGAACAAAATATAATATCTCAAAAGTTTTAAACGAAACTACTTTTTCATTTAATCAAGTTGGATATGATGAATATGGAAAAGTCAACCTAAGTATATTGTTCGTACTTGCTTATGGTCTAAGCTTTGCATCGTTGGCTGCAACGGTATCTCACGTTATTCTCTTTCACGGGAGGTGATTATCTTTAACGTTTTATATGTATTCGGATGCAAATAATTATAGTTAATCTTGTTATGTTATATTTACAGTACTATATTGGAGCAAACAAAGGCGTCAATTAGCAAGAATTTTGGGGACGTACATACTAGGTTGATGAAGAAAAACTATGATCCCGTACCACAATGGTGGTTTCATTGTCTTCTAGTACTTGTTATAGGACTTGCTTTGCTTACTTGTGAAGGATTTGGGAGGCAGTTACAACTTCCTTACTGGGGAATCATTTTAGCAGTCGGGTTGGCTTCGATCTTTACTTTGCCCGTTGGCGTTATCTATGCGACCACAAACCAGGTGACTAACCATAGTGTGTGAACTACTGTTCATGTGTTAACATTGTTACTTTTTTTATTTTTAAATGGTAATGTGTGATCTATAGAAAGTCATTTGGAAGCCCAGGTAATCACCGGATGATATATAAATTGTTTGTGATTAACAAATTAGTTGAATCATTTCAGGGAGTAGGATTAAATGTTATCACAGAACTAATTATAGGGTATATGTACCCTGGGAGACCACTTGCTAATGTGGTGTTTAAAACCTATGGTGACAACAGCATGTGGCAAGCCATACAGTTTCTCAGCGACTTTAAGCTTGGTCATTATATGAAAATCCCTCCAAAGTCCATGTTCATTGTTCAGGTATTCATAAATATATACAAGGCAAATGCCAATAAATAGCAATATATTTTAGCCGGTGGTATTTTTTTATAATTACAATTTTTTAGTCGGCCCATAATTATAATATAAGTTTTTTTTTTTTCACGTCTCAATCTTGTAATTAAAAGAAGTTCTATAATTGGTTATTATAATTGAAGTTTTATAACACTATAATCATCCAGATCCAGACATGACTAAAAATTTGTAATTACCAAAACAAACCTAAAAAACTTATAATTACTATAAAAACAGGACTCTAACTATCTTAATTTACATGGATAAAAGTTGGTAGGGACTATCATTGCATCCACCATCTACTTTGCAACATCTTGGTGGCTTCTAACAACGGTCGAATTCATCTGTGACCCAACCAAATTACCAACGGGCAGCCCATGGACCTGCCCGGGTGACGACGTTTTCTACAACGCCTCAATTATATGGGGATTAGTGGGCCCACAACGCATGTTTGGAAACCTTGGGCTATACTCCAAGATGAATTACTTCTTTCTGTTTGGAATTCTCGCACCTGTGCCCTTCTGGTTTCTTTCTAGAAAGTGGAAATGGGCAAGGCTTGTTAACATTCCCATTCTTATAAACTGTCCGGGACCACCGGTTAAAGCGGTTAACTACAACATGTGGTTTTCTGTTGGGATGTTATTCAATTTTGTTGTTTATAAAAGGTTTAAGGGTTGGTGGGCGAGACATAATTATATCTTATCGGCTGGACTTGATGCTGGTGTTGCATTTATGGCTATACTTTGTTATTTGGTGTTACAAAATAGGAATATTAATGGACCGGAATGGTGGGGTTTAGAAGTAGATGATCATTGTCCATTGGCTAACTGTCCTTCTGCACCTGGTATTACTGTTGAAGGATGTCCTGTAATCCAATGAAACAGGACTAAATTGTAATTCCTACTTGTTTTTGTGTTTTGTATAATGTCTTGAAACGTTGCATTTATACAGAATGTAGATGCTTGAAAAGTAGCAATTGTTGTTATGCCTTAATACAAGATGAATTTTACATGTAATTTTAGGGAAGTTAGAAAATTTATACCCAATGTATTGATCTTGAATATCATAAAATATTTCATAAAAAAGGCCATCATGCAGGGGAGCTAGATCAAATTTTATGTCCTGTAATGCCTAGA
Organism: Calendula officinalis; assembly: GCA_963853835.1. NCBI lineage: Eukaryota > Viridiplantae > Streptophyta > Magnoliopsida > Asterales > Asteraceae > Calendula > Calendula officinalis. The sequence continues at coordinate 17,972,530 of OY970822.1, forward strand.
TAGTTAGATTCAATGTTTTACCAAGTTTCTGCTAAACATTTTTGTTGGTTTCTGAGAATAATTAAGGCAGAATTCAGCATCAATTTGAAATTAATTTAACTCAACGCACAGGAAATTAGCTGAAATCCGAGAGGAATCCAAATGAGCAACAGATAAAGAAGCAGAGCAGATCTTCAGTAATAAGAACTTACTTATTAATATCCATTTCAATTTAAGTATTAATTCAAAGATATCAGGCACAAATTACACATATCTTTAGTACAATGAAGCATTTAATAATCGAACGAACAACTTATACACGAATATACAGAACAAGTAATGAAACCAAGCAAAACACTAAGCAATAGAGTGATAAGCCAAGATGCAAAAGAGCAAAGAGGAAGACGATACGGAGTAAGAAGATGCGTGGTTCTTGTGAGTGCTGTTGCCACTGCCTCTTCTTATAGTTGGCGAATCATCAGGGCTTTTGATTCCGCTTCCGCCGCCGCCAGTACCTGCTACTCCATGGTTAGCAGCTGCACCATCTAGGGCACCGACAATGATGAGGATTGGAACAAGGCGATTCATATCTGAGTTTGACTTTGATTAACAATTTTAGGGGGATTTGCAAGAAGATGAGAGATAGGTCAACTTACACGTTTCATAAAAATTCACGGTGGATATCCAGCCATCCTATATTCTTCCATTTTGATTTTCCTTTCCAACTTCACTCTATCATTTCCGTCATATTTTAAGTAAGTTCAAAATCCATTCATATTAAAAGTGTGAGGATCGTTACTATATCCATAGACCTTACAAGTTTTGTAATTATAAATATTGGTAGAATATAAATCCTCGTTAGTTTTAAAATGAGGATGAAGTGTGTGGTTGAAGTTTTAGTTTTTATTTAAAGAGATTGGTCTCATCATTAATAGAGATATAAAGAGATTTACTGATGACATGGTTGGAGATGTTCTAGGGTTATACATTATATTGATATTAATTATATAGAGTTACAGATACACGTTATTTACACAAATGATCCTACACCACGCATTATAAATATAAGGAATAAACTATATATATAATCAACTATTTAACACACCCAACCCTTTAAAACGGAGGAATTCTATACGCTTAGGCTGGTCTGAACATAAAAAAAAAGTTGTGACAAAGGACAATGTAACTACACTTAGATTGTCATAAAAAACAGCTGCAGACCGTGACAAAGGACAATGTAACTCAAGAAGCATATATCGAAGCCAAGTGGATTCGGCGACAACGTTAGCAACACCCCGATACTCAACCTCCGTATTGGACTGTGACACAATATGTTGTCTTTTGGATGACGAGGTTCCACATAAACATTGCAAATTAAAAGTAACAGAAAGGTTGAACAATTGATGAGGTTCCATTCTAAAATCAATTGGAGATAGCTAGACGGAGTAACTAGGGTGCTTATATGTTCTCAGTTTAATTCTTACTTTATCCTATGTGTGACATGGGTTTGCACACAACCACCACTTTATTAAGTTGGTTGGTTGGCCCTAGAAAAAATTGTAGCTTGCGGCTTGAACATGAGATCTTCTTTGGCTATTCCCAAACTTTTACCGCCATCCCTTTTGAAGTACACGAACTTACAATGGGCTACATATGGGTTAGATTACAAGTCTAAGAGCCTAATAAATATTAGATAATTGATTACACGTTATTACAAGGATGTACGTACAATGAATGTGTAAGAAGAAGACAATATTTTGGACCAAGTGTAAAAAGAAAAAAAGGATTGAAGGAACGCGTGAAAAAAATTGATCTCTCTCTCTCGCCTCCTCTCTCGCTTCAAGCTACTACCGTTCTTGATCTCCACTCTTGCAAGCTTCCCTGTGATCGCGAGATTCCTTTCTTGGTTTCTTGCTTTACGAGCGTTGTTACAGGGGTGGTCCTTGAACCCATAGGGTTTGTTCGATTGCCGAGAATATGAGAGGTCATTACGATTCCGGTGATGGATGGAAAACGGTGGGTAATCGGAAACAAGAAACAGTTACTTTATTCGTGTCAAACGTTCCGGATAACGCTAGCAAAGAAGGTTTAAAAAACAGATTCCACACTTTTGGCAAAATTGTGGATACCTACATTGCTGGAAGAAAAGACAAATGGGGGTAAATTTTGCTTTCATACGATTCAGCGGTGTTCATGATGCAAAAAAATTCGAAGCATCAATTGGTGTAATAAAGTATGGCCACCACATCCTAAGATGCAACCTTGCTAGATATCAACGAAAGATGATGAACGGGAACAGTTGCAGAGGTGAGAGACCCCACTTTCAGAAGAACACTCGTGTTTTCAACAAACCTCAACCCCAGGTTCACAATAACTATGGATCTACGGGTGGTTTTACTAAAGGTAGATCTTATGCTGCTGCCGTCTTGGGCCAGGTCGGAAATAGTATGAATGGCCCACCATTATCTTTAACTCCATCTCGTATGTTAGACAGCCATCTCAAAAGCCTTGTTCTCATTGGGGAAATTACTGATATGAACAAACTTCGAAATCTGCCCATGCTATTTGTTGATGACGGTATGTCGGACGTGAAGATATACTATTATGGTGGCTTGTACGTTACTCTATACTTTGGTCGATCCTCCTGTGCAACCGGTTTGTTGGAAAACAAGGAATGTTGGAAGAACTGGTTTAAGTGGTTGAAGCGTGGTGAAGATGCAATGGATATTAAATTCTGAGATTTCGTGATTCTGATAACATCATGAAGATTGCAAACAGATACGGTGAACTCATTGAAACAGTAGATAGTGCATGGGAGAGTTCAAATCTCTCGAATATCAAGGTTGCTATATTAACGTCAGCAAAAACTCGGATGGATGAAGAGATCTCAGTTGTTTACAATGGTGGAAATTTCAATATTGGCGTTACTGAAATACTCTACGATTGGCATCCTTTCTCCACTCAAGACTTCTCCTTGCAACCTAAGAGACCTGGAGATCTTGACGATGACGCTTCTGGGTATGAAACTGATTCCGTTATCAATACAGAAGATGAAGATGGAATTTCTGAAACATGGGAGGAAAACCCGATTAACGTACCTGAGGATGGGGAAATTTTGCCAGATTCCGATGAGGCTCAAACCGCCGCCTATAACACTCCGGTGAACATTGGGGTTAGTGATACGGTTGAATCTAGTTCCAATGATGCCATGATTGAAAACGACAACAATGATGGTGTCACGATTATTGAGGAGTCGGTTGAAGTCCTAATCAACGTTGAAAATATCAACAACAGCTCCCCTGTGACGCACGTGGATAACAGTTCTCTAAAACCTACTGGGTTGGGCCTTAATTTTGGGCCATTAAGGGTTCGGTCCCTATTATGCAGACATCTCATGTGCTGGGCCAAAATTCACTCTTTGGTGATAAAGCCCAATCGGATGTGGTGGTGGGCTCTAAATCTAAAAAGAGAAGAAGATTTTCTCCATACAGAAGGCATGATCCGATCTATCCTGTTCCAGTGCCCCCTTCTTCACAGGTCGATCCAGTACCTTCCCAATCAATCGATCTTAACATAGGTGTATCAAACCCTGAAATCTCGGATTCGCAATCAATCTCTGAAATCTCAAAGACTGCAGAAATCGGCGCTGAGGTTGGGTTTCAAATCAACAATGACAATCCGATCTTACGTGAGTTATTTTCTGGTGATGGAGTTCTCAACGGTTCTCAATGAATCTGCTATCACTAAATATCAGGGGGGTGAGCGAGTCTCACAAGACCGATTGGGTTAAGCTTTTGAAAACAAATCACAACATCGATTTTGTCGGATTACAGGAGACGCACGCTTACGATTCATCAAAAATTGATGTTGTTGGATGTTGGGTGAATAATGATGTCGGTTTTGAAGCAATTGATTCTGTAGGCAGATCTGGTGGATTAATTAGCATGTGGAATCCTCAAATTTTCACTCCTACTTTTTGTACCAAGTCTCGATATCATCTTACTGTTGGCGGTCATTGGAAAAATTTTGCCGGTATTACGCACCTCGTTAACGTTTACGCACCACAGTCTTTGGCAGATAAAAGATCCTTATGGGATGAACTGATTAATCTCAAGAACTCGAGTCAAGGTGTGTGGGTCTTTTTTTGGCGATTTCAATGCTGTTCGTAGAACTGATGAAAGAATAAACTCGGTATTCTGCCACTCTACTGCCAATCACTTTAACAACTTTATTAGAATGGCGGGTTTGAAGGAATTCAGTATGGGAGGTAGGAGATTCACCTACCTAAGCCCGGACTGTTGTAAACTGAGTAAGTTAGACCGAATTCTGGTTTGTGACAACTTTATGGCCGTTCAACCACAATGTTCTGTGACAGCTCTTGCACGAGAACATTCTGACCACTCCCCGGTCATTCTATGTAACTTCAGAGTGGACTTTGGGCCACGCCCGTTCAGGTTTTACAATTCGTGGCTTCTTAGAGACGGTTTCAGTGATCTGATTAAACAGGCGTGTAACACTTTTTGTGGATTTGGCCTTCCGGACGCTTTCTTTCTTGCAAAACTAAAACACATTAAAACTGTGGTGAAAAATTGGAGATGTGTCGAAACCGCAAAAGAAAATAAAGAATTGAAAGACCTCAAAAAACGGCTGTCAGATCTTGATCTTGCGGTCGAATCGAGACGGTTAACTGATATTGAGGTACAGGAGGTTAAAGACGGAAAATTAAGAGTGGCGGATCTTGATCGATTTAATAAACTCGATCTAAAACAACGAGCACACATAAAATGGGCAATTATTGGAGATGAAAATTCCGCATTTTTTCATGGCACATTAAAAAATAAAAATAGGAACAATCGCATCCACGGGCTATCTATTGATGGTGTATGGACTACCGATCCAATCGCAATCAAATCGGAGGCATTACGTTTCTTCTCGTCCAAATTCACGGACCCATGGCTGGTTAGACCTTAATTTTCTAATCTTCTATTTAATAAATTGTCTAATGAACAGAGTGCTCTAATGGAACAACCATTTTCGGTGGATGAAATAAAGAAAGCAATTTGGGCTTGTGGCGGCGAAAAAGCACCGGGACCCGACGGTTTCACGTTAAAATTCATTAAGTCCAATTATGATCTTCTTATTGAAGATATATTGAATTTCGTTAAACATTTTGAGCAAACCCGGGTCATAGCTAGAGGCTGTAACTCTTCTTTTATTACATTGATCCCGAAAATAAAAGACCCGGTAAATCTTTGCGATTATTGTCCAATTTCATTAATCGGTTGCTTGTATAAGATCTTAGCCAAAGCATTATCTTCACGATTAAAAGCGGTAATTGATGACATTATTGATAAACCACAATCGGCCTACATTAATGGTAGGAATATTTTGGAAGGTCCACTTGTAATCAACGAGATTTACTCTTGGGCAAAATGCTCGAATCAAAAGATGTTTATGTTTAAAGTCGATTTTGAAAAAGCATTTGATACTATAAACTGGGGGTATCTTGATTCCGTTATGGATCAAATGAATTTTGGTGGTAAATGGCGTAGTTGGATTCGTGGTTGTTTGTCATCATCCTTTGCTTCGGTTCTCATAAACGGGTCCCCGACAAAGGAATTTCATGTTTCAAGGGGGGTTCGACAAGGAGACCCATTATCACCGTTTTTGTTTATACTAGCCATGGAGGGCCTAAACTTCAGAGTGGACTTTGGGCCACGCCCGTTCAGGTTTTACAATTCGTGGCTTCTTAGAGACGGTTTCAGTGATCTGATTAAACAGGCGTGTAACACTTTTTGTGGATTTGGCCTTCCGGACGCTTTCTTTCTTGCAAAACTAAAACACATTAAAATTGTGGTGAAAAATTGGAGATGTGTCGAAACCGCAAAAGAAAATAAAGAATTGAAAGACCTCAAAAAACGGCTGTCAGATCTTGATCTTGCGGTCGAATCGAGACGGTTAACTGATATTGAGGTACAGGAGGTTAAAGACGGAAAATTAAGAGTGGCGGATCTTGATCGATTTAATAAACTCGATCTAAAACAACGAGCACACATAAAATGGGCAATTATTGGAGATGAAAATTCCGCATTTTTTCATGGCACATTAAAAAATAAAAATAGGAACAATCGCATCCACGGGCTATCTATTGATGGTGTATGGACTACCGATCCAATCGCAATCAAATCGGAGGCATTACGTTTCTTCTCGTCCAAATTCACGGACCCATGGCTGGTTAGACCTTAATTTTCTAATCTTCTATTTAATAAATTGTCTAATGAACAGAGTGCTCTAATGGAACAACCATTTTCGGTGGATGAAATAAAGAAAGCAATTTGGGCTTGTGGCGGCGAAAAAGCACCGGGACCCGACGGTTTCACGTTAAAATTCATTAAGTCCAATTATGATCTTCTTATTGAAGATATATTGAATTTCGTTAAACATTTTGAGCAAACCCGGGTCATAGCTAGAGGCTGTAACTCTTCTTTTATTACATTGATCCCGAAAATAAAAGACCCGGTAAATCTTTGCGATTATTGTCCAATTTCATTAATCGGTTGCTTGTATAAGATCTTAGCCAAAGCATTATCTTCACGATTAAAAGCGGTAATTGATGACATTATTGATAAACCACAATCGGCCTACATTAATGGTAGGAATATTTTGGAAGGTCCACTTGTAATCAACGAGATTTACTCTTGGGCAAAATGCTCGAATCAAAAGATGTTTATGTTTAAAGTCGATTTTGAAAAAGCATTTGATACTATAAACTGGGGGTATCTTGATTCCGTTATGGATCAAATGAATTTTGGTGGTAAATGGCGTAGTTGGATTCGTGGTTGTTTGTCATCATCCTTTGCTTCGGTTCTCATAAACGGGTCCCCGACAAAGGAATTTCATGTTTCAAGGGGGGTTCGACAAGGAGACCCATTATCACCGTTTTTGTTTATACTAGCCATGGAGGGCCTAAACTTCAGAGTGGACTTTGGGCCACGCCCGTTCAGGTTTTACAATTCGTGGCTTCTTAGAGACGGTTTCAGTGATCTGATTAAACAGGCGTGTAACACTTTTTGTGGATTTGGCCTTCCGGACGCTTTCTTTCTTGCAAAACTAAAACACATTAAAATTGTGGTGAAAAATTGGAGATGTGTCGAAACCGCAAAAGAAAATAAAGAATTGAAAGACCTCAAAAAACGGCTGTCAGATCTTGATCTTGCGGTCGAATCGAGACGGTTAACTGATATTGAGGTACAGGAGGTTAAAGACGGAAAATTAAGAGTGGCGGATCTTGATCGATTTAATAAACTCGATCTAAAACAACGAGCACACATAAAATGGGCAATTATTGGAGATGAAAATTCCGCATTTTTTCATGGCACATTAAAAAATAAAAATAGGAACAATCGCATCCACGGGCTATCTATTGATGGTGTATGGACTACCGATCCAATCGCAATCAAATCGGAGGCATTACGTTTCTTCTCGTCCAAATTCACGGACCCATGGCTGGTTAGACCTTAATTTTCTAATCTTCTATTTAATAAATTGTCTAATGAACAGAGTGCTCTAATGGAACAACCATTTTCGGTGGATGAAATAAAGAAAGCAATTTGGGCTTGTGGCGGCGAAAAAGCACCGGGACCCGACGGTTTCACGTTAAAATTCATTAAGTCCAATTATGATCTTCTTATTGAAGATATATTGAATTTCGTTAAACATTTTGAGCAAACCCGGGTCATAGCTAGAGGCTGTAACTCTTCTTTTATTACATTGATCCCGAAAATAAAAGACCCGGTAAATCTTTGCGATTATTGTCCAATTTCATTAATCGGTTGCTTGTATAAGATCTTAGCCAAAGCATTATCTTCACGATTAAAAGCGGTAATTGATGACATTATTGATAAACCACAATCGGCCTACATTAATGGTAGGAATATTTTGGAAGGTCCACTTGTAATCAACGAGATTTACTCTTGGGCAAAATGCTCGAATCAAAAGATGTTTATGTTTAAAGTCGATTTTGAAAAAGCATTTGATACTATAAACTGGGGGTATCTTGATTCCGTTATGGATCAAATGAATTTTGGTGGTAAATGGCGTAGTTGGATTCGTGGTTGTTTGTCATCATCCTTTGCTTCGGTTCTCATAAACGGGTCCCCGACAAAGGAATTTCATGTTTCAAGGGGGGTTCGACAAGGAGACCCATTATCACCGTTTTTGTTTATACTAGCCATGGAGGGCCTAAACGTAGCCATGAAATCGGCTTGTGATAAAAACATATTTCGGGCTCAATCAATTGGGTCTTGTGGCCCAAAAGTCTCACACTTATTCTATGCGGATGACGCTATTTTTGTCGGGCAAGGCTCTAGTTATAATCTTGCAAATCTCGCGAGAATTCTAAAATGTTTTCACGTTTCTTCCGGTTTACAAGTGAATTTTCACAAATCCAAATTGTTTGGTGTCGGTGTTTCCTCTTCACAATTAAACAATTGGGCAAATATACTACATTGTGTTCCCGGTAATTTCCCATTTGATTACCTTGGTGTACCGGTTGGTGTTAATATGAATTTAAAAAAGAATTGGATTCCGATTATTAATCGGCTCAACACCAAATTATCCATGTGGAGAGCAACGAACTTATCTTTCGGTGGTCGTCTAACACTTGTGAAATCGGTATTAAGTAGCTTACCATTATATTATTTCTCATTGTTTAAAGCTCCCGGATGTGTCATTGATAAGCTTGAACAAATCCGTAGACGGTTTCTATGGGGTGAGAAAAAAATTAATTGGGTCGCTTGGACCACCGCATTGTCACCAAAATTTGATGGCGGTCTCGGTATTGGCTCTTTAAAAGCCCAAAATATCACTTTATTAACAAAGTGGATGTGGAAACTCAGAGATGGTAAGCCTTGCATTTGGAAGGATGTCATTATGGCAATTCATAATCTTAGAAAAAAACCGATCCATACAATGGCATTGAGCAAATCAGTGGGAGTTTGGAGGAATATCACTCGTGTTATTCCGGACCTTAGCAAATTAAATCATGAATTTCATGACATCTTTTCCTTACGAGTGGGGTCTGGTGAATCTTTCATGTTTTGGAAAGATCTTTGGCTTGGCGTTTGCACGTTTCAATCACGGTTTCCGCACCTATATAGCATCGAAAATAACAAATGTTGCTCCGTTTCGAATCGCATTTCTGAGACGGGTTATACTTGGGATTGGAAACATACGTTTAATTCTCAAATCATAGTGGACGAATTCACTGAGTTATTACACTCAATTAATTCGGTTCGGTTATCTTACTCGCCGGATAGATTGTTTTGCAATGTATCGGTCGATGGCACTTTTGCCGTGCATCACGTACGTCAATGGATCGATGTGAAAACAACCGGATATGTCAACATGCCTTGGTCCAAAATTGTCCCACTAAAAGTTAACTGTTTTGTTTGGAGAGTCGGTTTGGGTCGTATTCCGGTCGCCCAAAGCTTGGCTAGAAGAGGTGTCACCATTGACTCTACTATTTGCAAAACTTGCAAAATCAGTGAGGAGGACATAGAACATGTTTTTCTCCGGTGTCCCACAGCGGTGGAGGTTTTATTATGGCTATTCAAATGGTGCGAAATTCAGATACCCACACTTAACTTGGTGACGGACCTCATAGAATTTGATGAAAATTGGAGAAATTGCCATAAGAAAAAGAAAATACTAACAACGATAATACAAAGCTACTTTTGGTGCTCATGGAAGGCAAGAAACGAGATGGTCTTCAATAATGTTCATAAAACTTATTCGGCTATCGCAAACGACATCATTGAAACATCATTTTTGTGGGTGAAACATAGGAGTAAATTATGTTGTAATTCGGTGGATTGGGGAATTTTCCCTTTTCTTGCATGCTTGTAATTGTCTCTTGTACTCTTTGTTTTTCACGTTTTTTAGCTCCTTGCTAAGCGTGGTCTTAATATATTTGCCGTTTCAAAAAAAGAAGGAACGTGTGAACATAATAACTCTGGTAACTAATACAACCATCATGATATGATGCATATATATCATCATATTTTAATGATTAATTATAATCATTTATGGATATCATGATCACCATCTTATGTGCCGTCTCATGATTTTCAATCGCTATCCAGTCTACTACTTTAATGGTAAGAAAAGTTGGCACAGAGAGTCGCTTTTTCCCCCTAGTGTTGATAACTTCAATATGTATAATACTCCGTATAAGTTACTGATCGGGTGAAATATAAGAATATGACTAGCTAACTACCAAACGAATTGAAGTGTCGACGTTGAAATGTTGGCCACTAAAACAGTCGTATAGATTCCAATAACTCATGTTTCCGTGTGTGGGAATAAAACTATCCAACAGTGGCCGACATCGGGTATCAAGGGACACTTGTGATGTATCAACATCTTAAGGAAGAAGAAGATACCAAAAGCTAGTGGGGAAAATCATCATGAATCTTGCATATAATAAAAAGAAATAATATATATTGTTTCCTGCTAAATATTTTTACTGTTTATTTTCTTAGTCATTTGATCAATTTAAATGTCCAAATCATATGATGATGAGATTATGAAAGTAAATTAGTAAATTTCACATGTCAATTATTTATAAATAATAAAATGAAATAGGGAATGATGTTCATACCACATCTTTTAAGCATTATACCACAATATGTGCATTATACGCTTGTACAGTTTGCAGGATTAGTTGTACACTGTGGTAGGGGTATCAAAAATTGTGGTAGAAAAACTAGTTCCCAAATGAAATAGAAAGATTTAGTAAGAAGTATACAATTCTTTTTATCCTAATCTTTTAGTGTGTGCTTGATGGTCCCAACCTACCTCTATTCAACCTTTTAATTTCTTGAAAATAGTACAACCCTACCTTCCTCTTGCTACTTTCATGCTTATGCTATATTACTCTTTTGACTAAACCCATATATCTCTATTAGTCATCTTCAGATTCTGATTCCATGTTTTCAAATTACGTGTCAATCATGGTGTTCATAGGAAAACCACAAACACATGACAAAGCATGTGATTTTTCTATACCCTTTTTCTCTTTTCTATTTTTTAATCTTCATCCCTCTCATATCTCATCATTACATCCAAGAATTTTTATTGAATGCTTCTGGTTGTTATTGACACATACAACAACAATGATATTAAATCTCTTCAAAAGAGGTGTATGGGAAATGTAAGGTATAAATAGTGATACTTCTACCCGAAGCTACGTGTCACTAACTACATATAATTAGCTTTAATTAGAAGGCAAAGATAAAAGATGATCGGTCGAGGAGTTCTACATATCAAGTGTTGTTGGCGCAAGTACCATTTTTGCAACTTTTAAAAGCTAATTAATTAACCAACCAACTTCCTTTAATCTTTTCAGGTGAAGGGAACATTTCATCCAATTTTTCTTTTCTAAAAAGAAAGTAGCAATCAAAGTAACATTTTTATCATCAGGTGACATGATTAATATACCGATGGAGTTGACCTTTTAATAATTGTTAGTTTCTACTGCCGAGCGAGAGAAAGTAAGCAGAAGAATATGAGCATCTAAAGAAGCTCCATTTATATATGCCAATAGCACAAGGACAAACAAGAAAGGAACGGTACGTACAAGCTTTATGGGGATCAGTTGAGTGCTTTCTTTATCAACTTGAAAACTTGTATTACCATTTAGAGTTTTTCTACCTTGTGCTATATATGCAGGCGCAAAAGGTATCAGCTGATTATGATCTGGGAATCAATTTGATCGATAAAGTATAGTTTTCATGTTGAGGGAATTGTGAAGAGTGAAAGTGGGGTGTGATTCCATATGTCGCGATATGTGCCATTAGATGTTTGCACTAAGGTTTTTCTTCACATCACCTGTCATTTCTAAGCATGCATACTCATAAAGGCTTCAACTTGTTCTCAAGAAATATATTCTAAGGTCTCTCTCTCTCTCTTCTCTTTCTCTCTCTAGACCCCTCTCCATTTTTACCATATTTCTTTCTTGATGTAGCAGTGATATGTCCATTTAAATGTAATCCCAGCTTGTAAGTAGTTCATCCGTATTGAAATATATCAAACGGGGAGATTTCTCTTTGGTCAATGTTTAAAGCAAATAAATTCAAAAAGTGATGATTCCATGATAGTAATTGATATAGAAAACATTGTGCTAAATAACCAATTATTCCATCATATATGGTGGCATTTTAGCCTTTAGGGTACTGTCTCACTACCATCTTTGGAAGAGCCAAGTCCTGTTACATTGGGTACCACCAATTCATGACATTTCCACAATTCCACTCACTTGTTACTATAGCTTACATATAAGGCAATTAGCCATCATCTACTTCAATAATTGGCACATGTACGTGCCAAAAATATTATTTTGATCGAGAAACAAGAATTCAAAGTTATGATGAAATAGCATTATTCATTTATGGCCATCTATCTGATTAATTGCTGGAAAGATTGCGATTTTAGCAAGGTAATTTTTTTTCTATTTCCATAAGGGCTCAAACATTAGGTATGTTTTTTTTAATGTTATACGGTTCTAGGCCAATCTTAAATTAGTCTTTGTTTCTTTAATCAGAATATGACTTATACTTAATTATGTGCTATTTTCTTGCAAACATACGAGAAGCAAATTCTCATTTAGTATTATAAAAATGACAAGGACATGAGGTCATTAATGCAGAAATATATTAAAATTTTGGAAATATATGATGAATTATCAGATGACTATATAGAGAAATAGCAAGATAGAAGATGAAGTTCATGAGACTAGGGACAAAGCCAGACACCTTCTATACAGGCGAAGCTACAAGGTTTATACCATAGTTCTCTCTTGAAAAAATACATATTTGTCGTCTTATAAATAAGTAAATAACCATTAATTAATGCTTGAGAAATTGCAGGACATTGATTTCTGATTTACAAAGTGATCTCACCATACGCATCAACAACATTACATATCTTCTCCACAAGGCAAGTAATGCTTGATACAAAACTAATCCTTTTTGTGAAACCATATATATAATGATTTTTACACCACAACTTTTATCGTATTTACCAAAACTATTGCTTGATATAGTTGAACAGTTAGCTGTAAAACTTGCACCATGTGGTGTATAAGCTAAAACTTGTGATGTAGACATGAATTCTCATACTTTATACTTGTATCATCTTTTTACAACAACATTACATAGACCATTAATGTGGTAAACCTAGTTGCAGTTTCCACTTGTTCAAAAATGTGGCCTCCTGCAACAACTTTGCTCAGAGATGGAGGACACCATAAGTGTTACCCTAGACCTTCATGATATCCCTGGTGGTGCAGATGCTTTTGAGCTGTGTGCCAAGTTTTGTTACGGGATCAAAATCGATCTCAGTGCCCATAACTCTGTACCAGCAATATATGCTGCTACATTTTTACAAATGACAGAATCTGTTTATAAGGGAAACTTAATCTCAAAGCTACAGGTTTTCTTTGATTCCTGCATTCTTCAAGGGTGGAAAGATTCAGTTGTTGCATTGCAGACTACTGAAAAGTTTCCTGAATTGTCTGAAAATCTTGGGATTATTAAAAGGTGCATAGATTCTGTAGTTGATAAAATACTCACATCCCCAACAAAGGTAATTAACCATTTTTTAGAAATTTAAATAACTTGGAACTAAAAAAGAAGAAATTACTTTGCAGGTTAGGTGGTCTTACACTTATACCAGACCAGGATATGCAGAAAACAAAAACCACAGGTCTGCACCTAAGGATTGGTGGACAGAAGATATAGCAGATCTGAATATAGACCTATTCAGATGTGTGATTAATACTCTGACATCAGCAAACATGCTGCCACCTCAGCTTATTGGTGAAGCTTTGCACGTTTATGCATCTCGTTGGCTCCCAAATGTTAGGTCTCAACCCGAAACCTTAACATCGACTTCTCAAATGACACGAGAAGAATCTGTGAACCGAAGAAAACAGCTTGAGATGATTGTAACCCTAATTCCAGAAGATAAAGGGTCGGTTTCAGTTGGATTCTTGTTGAGACTTGTTAGTATGGCAAAACTTTTAGGGGCATCAGGAGTGATAAGTAGTCAGCTTATTAAGAAATGCAGCTTGCAATTAGAGGAAGCAACAGTTAATGATTTGATGTTACCGTTACATGAATCTTCTGGTGATCATCATCATATTTATGATATTGAACTGGTAGAAAATGTTTTGAAAGGTTTTATCGCGCAATGCAGAAAATCAAATTCAGTTTATTCGGTTAGAAAAGTTGGAAAACTTGTGGATTCTTATCTTCAAGCTGTCTCCTCTGATGCAAATACGCCGGTACAGAAAGTAGTTTCTCTTGCTAATGCTTTACCAGAATATGCTCGGCCTGAACACGACAAACTATACAAGGCAATTAATATATACTTAAATGTAAGTAATCTTAACAAAATTTAATTTATATTTTATCTATAGATTAGAGTCGTTATATATACATATTTGATGAATATGAGCAGGAACATCCCCAAATGAGGAAGGAAGAGAAGAAGCAGTTGTGCAGCATTTTGGACTTCCAAAAACTGTCTGCAGAGGCCCGTGCACATGCTGTTAAAAACGAGCGGCTTCCATTGAGAACCGTTGTGCAAGTCCTTTTCTTTGAACACGAGAAAAATGGTGGCAAGCTGGCAACAATACAACATGAGATCAGTAAAGAAGCAAAAGAGATTGTAAGGGAAAAAGGTGAACAGTCAACTAAAGCAGAGGATGGTAGAAGAACAAGTGGTCCTAGCAGCAGAAGCCAGCCAGAACCCGAACAGAGGTCAAGGGGGAAAACGGGCCGGGAAACAGGGTCGGACAAAATAAGGGAAATTGTAGAAGAGGGAATTGAAGAGGATCTTGCAAAAAGAAGGATTCAAAGAAGTAAGTCAGAGCATCGTGGTCGTAAAGGCAAGTAGAACGTGGACATTTGTGCTGTTATATATCAACAGTTAGATCACTCTATGCATAGGTCCAACACTGTTGTTCAATTTGTATTGGTGCATAGTTTTCAGTATGAATGTTGTTCTATGACATTCAATTCTTTAGTTTCTAAAATTGTAAATCACCACATATCCAGATTCTTACATATAAATATTTCCTTTCTTTTCAATGATCCGATTCAACTCGCCTTTCACATTACTGTGCTAATGTGTCAACCTAATATAACATACTGAAACACATTAGCAAGTTTACAAACAACAAAGTAATTAACTATTGTATCCAACTATCCATTAGGGATGGGATCAGGTGCTTAACCAACCTGGATGGGATCCTAAATACCCGAGACCTGATTTTTTATGATTAGTAGACCCAAGAACTGAAGAAAACGCTTCCGGGTATCAGTTCGAGTAAATTGATATAGATTTAGTTGAAACATAAATAGTAATTAGAGACGATTTCGAGATTTTGCGTTCAGATGGAAGCGTTGGGGGGAGAGGACTTTTGTATCATATTTGTTAACTTATACATATGAAATATTAAAATAATTTAAAATTAGCTATTCCATATTATAGATATGAAACAGAAATAGTAATTAGAGATGATTTCAAGATTTTACACTCAGATGGACGGGGGGGGGGGGGGGGGGGGGGGGGGGGGGCTGGCTGTTAATTTATACTTATGAAATATTAAAATAATTTAAAATTAGCTACTCCGTATTATAGATATTAAACAGAAATAGTAATTAGAGATGATTTCAAGATTTTACACTCAGATGGACTCGTTGGGGCCTTGGGGGAGAGGACATTTGTATCATATCTGTTAACTTATAAATATTAAATATTAATATAATTTAAAATTAGCTACTCCGTATTACTCCCTCCGTCCCTAAATAAAGTTCTCATTTCTCCTTCAAGTTTTGTCCCTAAATAAAGTTCTCATTTCTCAAACTTAAGGGGCCCACTTAATTTAATAATATTATTACAAATACTTTCACCACTAACTATCTCCTAAAAAATTTTCTATCTCCAATCAAACCTTATATTTTAATTAAAAGTAATACCAAATACCACACCACTAACTATCTTCTAAAAATTTATACCCAAGAGAAATGAGAACTTTATTTAGGGATGGGGGTAGTATATAATAACCGAAAACTAACCTTCATTCCAACAAAACATTGATGAGGTTAGTAGGGGTTAGGCATGTATATATAGCTAATCCTCAAAACCTAAATACTGATGGGCTTTCATGTTCAAGAGAGCTACGCGCATGTCCGCCTGTCAAAGTCATGATCGCCTGTCAAGTTATCAAGGCGTTTGTAACACCCGTAATTTTTTTTTTAAAAACATCATTTAAATCATTTAAAATACATTTTCCCAATATCTAACATATTGTCCAAAATACAGTTTGACAAAAACTTTAAAACTTATATCAGAGTTTACAAAAATACGGTGTCACCAAGTATATCAAAACCATAGGCAACGGGATCTACCTAATAGCTCCCGAGCTAAGCATCTCTAGGCCACTTCTAGTGCAACCTTCTATCACTTCAAACCTGTACCTGAGTACACAGCCACAAACAAACGTAGTACGTGAGACAAAATAGTCTCGTGAGATACATGGGTTTTAGACCTAAATAACAATAATAGTCGTTTCATAGATAGATGTGTATGAACATATATATATATATATATATATATATATATATATATATATATATATATATATATATATATATATATATATATATATATATATATATATATATATATATATATATATATACATATACTACATCATTACAAGCTAGCCACCCTATAGTGACCCTATCGTTCCAATGCTTTCCTAGCAATCATATCTAGTTATCGGGTTGCCCCCGAACTAACTAGAATCTCAACATATCTAACTATCGGGTTGCCCCCGAACTAGCTAGAACTCCAATATATATATATCTAGTTATCGGGTTGCCCCCGAACTAACTAGAACTCCAATATATATATCTAGTTATCGGGTTGCCCCCGAACTAACTAGAATCACAAGCATATCCAACTATCGGGTTGCCCCCGAACTAGCTAGAAGCACTATCCTATCTAACTATCGGGTTGCCCCCGAACTAGCTAGAAGCACTGCCATGTCTAGTTATCGGGTTGCCCCCGAACTAACTAGCATCACATCATCTCGTTCTTACCATAACTCATCAGTTATTCCAATCAAAGCCCTCGGCTATCACATCAATCATCAAACAAGTTAGTTATCTAATAATAACAACATATAATTAGTTCAACACAGTGTGAACGTACCTGTATGGTCCCATGGACCCGATCATCAGCAACCCACATTTGCTTCTACATCTATGAACCCTATGAGGTCCATACTTACTTTATACATAAGATACATTTCTTATTTTATCGATATCATAATACATTTTATCTCTTCCTTGACTATAATACACAATTATTACTAGTCACATCATATTCTTTTTCATATACATTCGTTCTTTACTTTTATTAGTATATCTTACCAATAGGTACTCATTACTATAAAATCATTCTCAATTGCTTTACTAATACATATCTATTAATAAAGGCTCCGTATACATTCCTTTAATCAATTACTTCATTATTATTGTTCTTTAACATAGATTCCATAACTACTTGAATCTATCATAATTTACTTCAAATTCATCAATCATACTAGACACATTCTAGTATCACATTCTACACACTTTCATACATTTTCAATTACTATCTTTATCAAAATATTTGTTAATAAAGACTGATACAATATCATATGTACTTTCAAAACTATTTGCTATGTACCCAGTTCAAAAGTCTCATGTACTCACCTTAGCAATGCTTTCCAGATCGCGTTGATAACCCGACTCCTTGCATCCCGCATATGGAATAACTTCAACTCTTAGGTCCTTGCAACCTATCAACATAATCATCACATTTCTAGTTATCAACCATAACTAGACATCATCTAACATCATCATAAACAACCCCAACCACCAAGCTCATAAGCTTAGTGAAAATCCATAAACTCTAGTTCATGATTTCACCAACAAATCATAGATCCAACTTGAACACATGATCCACACCCTACTTATGGGTGTTTTACATCCCCCATAAGCACCCTTAACAAGATCTTCCACATACCAACTCCATAATCACAATTTTTCCCCACATAAGTTCATAAACTAGCTAGGAGATGAAATATACCTTAGATCTTAGCTTAGATGCATAGATCCTCAAAGATGGTGTAGATTTAAGCTCAAGAACACCAAAATCGCCACCTTCTTCTCCAATCTCGGCTGCACCAAGTGAAGAAGTGGAAAATGAGAAAACCCTAGCTTTTCCCCGATTTATTGATGTCGTCTCGAGTTCACGGCGCGAACTAAGTTCGCGTCGCTAACTTTCCCCATCGTGAACTTTTCCCGATCGCTACCCAGTCGCGAACTCGATTAACCAAAATGCCCAAATCCCTGTTTGATGTTCCCGATCGGGAACCATAGTTCGCGTCGCGAACTTGCCTATGCAGCAAGGCTGCATTTTTCGTTCTTTGTCTCGACCCGGTTTCGCCCATAACTTTCTCATACGGTGCCCAAACGACACGAAACCAATTCCTACGTTCATTAAACGATTTATCCTTATTTATCATATTTTTATTCAATTTATTTATTTACAAATTTCGGGTCGTTACAACTATCCACCCCTTAAAAGGATTCCGTCCTCGGAATCACTAAAATCTCCAACCTATATTCACCCGAGCATCACGCCCTCATTTCCTTGTGGTCATTACCACCAAACTTTCCTCATTCCTATTCCTTCAACATTACATATTCAAACATTCACTTAACTTCGTTAAGTCCGAACGGTCAAGACCCAACTTTAAAACTCATAATACTCAAACGGGTCAAAATTTCACAATTTGACCATAACACCGTCATTTTCTCGACCAATCCTTTCATTCTCATAATAATGGTATGACACAATCATACCATTAACTAATTGATTAAAACGAATGTCAAACTCTAGCCTTGACCAAGCCGATATATCCCGACATTGGTATATCCCCACATTGTCTACCCTTTGACTTAAGCACAAAGTCAACTATACCTTAACATTTTCCCTTCTCGTTAAGGGTTTCATAAATCCTCCTTTCCTTTACAATTTACCTTTAATTTATGATTCAATTACAGTCTTACACTCGATTCCCAATTTCAACATTGAAATCACCCAAACGGGTCAAGTCGTATAAACCGACTACGATTCAATCAACCATCTCATCAACTTTTTCACAAACACATAATCGACACATTATGCTATTAATATTCATTAGTAAATCAAAACGAGAGTCAAAGTCCATCTTAGACCAATTCAACCAATCTCGGGTTGACTAACGTTGACTTTTACATAAAGTCAACCATACCTTTTCCAAACTAGCAATTTCCGTACACACGGCGTATCATTACCAACCCATCACTCTCAGTTCTACCCATTACTACTTTCTCAACAATCGTCCCCGTTAATCCAAGGGTCACACCTTAACATAAGGTCACAATAACATTTACCGTTTCTTGACCTTCACTTGGTCACTCATATTATCACTTAGTATTCTTTCAACCATCTTTGTATCACATTGATCAACTTACATCATCGGTAGTAGGCCCCCTACCGTAATACGTCTCGCACCCTTATACGGTGTACTATGTCTTGGTTACCACATGGTAATTTGCTCACTAGGAGTTTCTCTTTCCTTCTATTCTATAAATCGTAGGCATCCCCTACATTTTCATGACCTAAATGCAACCCGCATTTCAAGCCCAATTCTCATTTACCATAACATAATAGCAATACTCATTAACCACATGATTCTACATTCATCATATAAACGCATAAACATATACACACATACATATACATATATATACACATATATATCACGCCAATTCAATATAAACACATCTATTGTGCACATATATAAACATATGTATATGTCACCAATACCATCTATACATCTCTATTGTGCACATATACAAACATATGTATATGTCACACCAATACCATCTGGTATCCATCTTTTTACAACACGTAGCTTTGCTACTTTCTCGCTCATTCAATCGCCCAATTATTCATCATGCATTCTAGCACCATTCACATAATATCACATTATCGTTTTCTTTCATATCTAACATGTCTCCCATTGGACATACTACTTAACACATTTCATATAATATTATATTTCCATTATCATATGCCTTCCAAGGCCATCACATAATGCACATGCATTGTACCCCACGGGTAACTAATAACATTCTCTAATTGCTATTTATTGTTTCACTTACACATTAACCGTCCTTAACCGGTTCATTTCCTTAACAACTTCCAAGACTTTTGTCACCGCCGGAGTAGCTACCACTACATTCCATTAGTAAAAATCACCGACCAATCCAATCATCCTGGAGTCAAACAATCGACTCCGGTCCCCACTCGCAACCAAAAGCCCAACACTCGGTGTTCTACTTTTACACATCGTGGGACTCCGAAATATTCCTTTTCAAATCGTAGTCTTACACTACGCTATGACATACATTGTCACACTTATTACTATGGCATTTTACCAATAATTGTCTTTTCACCCTTGACATCGAATTTATCAATATTATCACGAAACTTGCTATGGCTATGCGCCAACTTTTACTCAACCGTTTTCAACAATCAAAATTCGTTGTTCCCGACACTTATTCTTTTCCACATATTTTCCATTTATAAATTCTAGGTATCACTATACCTTAGTCATTCTTTCCTTTACCGTTCACGTATAATAACATTACATTGCGTATCCGGATTCCTGCCGAATATCAAAGTCCCATTTCCAAAGCTTCTATTTCTATAATTCTCATCCAACTAACAATCCTTACCAAGACTTAGTACTTCATTACACTATCATTCTTTTGTTGACAACATCTACCATTCTCATGGTTCCCCCTTTTGATACTACATAGTAGCATCAACCCATATATCTTTACTAAATGCGACACACCGTCCCATAATCATTTCCAATGTATGATTTCTATACACATACTAACCGGGAAGACTATTCCCGAATTTAACCCCCACGTCATACAACTCATCTACAATTTCTATAGGCACCAATTCGTGCAACAACAACTACGTCATAATCTCAAATCATTCTTTTTACCCAAGATCTCCGAGGTGGCCCTTCCGGGTCAACTCCCCTTTCCAACTCCCTCGAGAGTTCATTTCACAACCTCTTGTATCGTGCTCTCCTTCACAAAGTTTCATACAACACATTCCACCGTGTCGACACCTCATCCTTCAATAAAGTTGACGTCAAAGTCGCCATATTGTTCTTCCTTCATTTGCTACTCTCTAGCACTTGCCAACTCTACCGAATCCACCACATCGTAACCTTCGGTTCAAATCTTCCGAATTACACAACAGTTTTACACACTATGAAAGTCTCACACAACTTCCTTCCATTTCTTCCGACTATGTTTTGCTACCTTTTATGTAGACACTTCCCACTACGGGATTCACCATTCGATTATTCTTCCTTCATATGGGTATTGGAATCATCCCACCTACCCTCATTCGTGACTCTTTCCAATTTAGTGGAGTTCGTCCACTTTTCACATTCATTCTTTCGCCATACCAACATATCCAACCAGCAAGGTTCAAACGGTCAACTCAACAGTTGAAAACAACACAGTTAGATCAAATCATGGCATTTCTCATAGGGGTCGGCCCTATCATACTAATGCCTTACGGTCTCAAAAGACTTCACATTGCACATTTCATAACAACTTCTATAGGTCCCCTAGGTTCAACCCTAAACTTAACATAAAGTCTCATGGTCAACCTATCGATCTCAAGGAATCTTCATTCCTATTGCTACAGTCTAAGACTAGGATGGACATCCAACCTAATTCACTTAAACTATAGCTCTGATACCAAGTTGTAACACCCGTAATTTTTTTTTTTAAAAACATCATTTAAATCATTTAAAATACATTTTCCCAATATCTAACATATTGTCCAAAATACAGTTTGACAAAAACTTTAAAACTTATATCAGAGTTTACAAAAATACGGTGTCACCAAGTATATCAAAACCATAGGCAACGGGATCTACCTAATAGCTCCCGAGCTAAGCATCTCTAGGCCACTTCTAGTGCAACCTTCTATCACTTCAAACCTGTACCTGAGTACACAGCCACAAACAAACGTAGTACGTGAGACAAAATAGTCTCGTGAGATACATGGGTTTTAGACCTAAATAACAATAATAGTCGTTTCATAGATAGATGTGTATGAACATATATATATATATATATATATATATATATATATATATATATATATATATATATATATATATATATATATATATATATATATATATATATATATATATATATATATATATATATATATATATATATATATATATATATATATATATATATATATATATACATATACTACATCATTACAAGCTAGCCACCCTATAGTGACCCTATCGTTCCAATGCTTTCCTAGCAATCATATCTAGTTATCGGGTTGCCCCCGAACTAACTAGAATCTCAACATATCTAACTATCGGGTTGCCCCCGAACTAGCTAGAACTCCAATATATATATATCTAGTTATCGGGTTGCCCCCGAACTAACTAGAACTCCAATATATATATCTAGTTATCGGGTTGCCCCCGAACTAACTAGAATCACAAGCATATCCAACTATCGGGTTGCCCCCGAACTAGCTAGAAGCACTATCCTATCTAACTATCGGGTTGCCCCCGAACTAGCTAGAAGCACTGCCATGTCTAGTTATCGGGTTGCCCCCGAACTAACTAGCATCACATCATCTCGTTCTTACCATAACTCATCAGTTATTCCAATCAAAGCCCTCGGCTATCACATCAATCATCAAACAAGTTAGTTATCTAATAATAACAACATATAATTAGTTCAACACAGTGTGAACGTACCTGTATGGTCCCATGGACCCGATCATCAGCAACCCACATTTGCTTCTACATCTATGAACCCTATGAGGTCCATACTTACTTTATACATAAGATACATTTCTTATTTTATCGATATCATAATACATTTTATCTCTTCCTTGACTATAATACACAATTATTACTAGTCACATCATATTCTTTTTCATATACATTCGTTCTTTACTTTTATTAGTATATCTTACCAATAGGTACTCATTACTATAAAATCATTCTCAATTGCTTTACTAATACATATCTATTAATAAAGGCTCCGTATACATTCCTTTAATCAATTACTTCATTATTATTGTTCTTTAACATAGATTCCATAACTACTTGAATCTATCATAATTTACTTCAAATTCATCAATCATACTAGACACATTCTAGTATCACATTCTACACACTTTCATACATTTTCAATTACTATCTTTATCAAAATATTTGTTAATAAAGACTGATACAATATCATATGTACTTTCAAAACTATTTGCTATGTACCCAGTTCAAAAGTCTCATGTACTCACCTTAGCAATGCTTTCCAGATCGCGTTGATAACCCGACTCCTTGCATCCCGCATATGGAATAACTTCAACTCTTAGGTCCTTGCAACCTATCAACATAATCATCACATTTCTAGTTATCAACCATAACTAGACATCATCTAACATCATCATAAACAACCCCAACCACCAAGCTCATAAGCTTAGTGAAAATCCATAAACTCTAGTTCATGATTTCACCAACAAATCATAGATCCAACTTGAACACATGATCCACACCCTACTTATGGGTGTTTTACATCCCCCATAAGCACCCTTAACAAGATCTTCCACATACCAACTCCATAATCACAATTTTTCCCCACATAAGTTCATAAACTAGCTAGGAGATGAAATATACCTTAGATCTTAGCTTAGATGCATAGATCCTCAAAGATGGTGTAGATTTAAGCTCAAGAACACCAAAATCGCCACCTTCTTCTCCAATCTCGGCTGCACCAAGTGAAGAAGTGGAAAATGAGAAAACCCTAGCTTTTCCCCGATTTATTGCTGTCGTCTCGAGTTCACGGCGCGAACTAAGTTCGCGTCGCTAACTTTCCCCATCGTGAACTTTTCCCGATCGCTACCCAGTCGCGAACTCGATTAACCAAAATGCCCAAATCCCTGTTTGATGTTCCCGATCGGGAACCATAGTTCGCGTCGCGAACTTGCCTATGCAGCAAGGCTGCATTTTTCGTTCTTTGTCTCGACCCGGTTTCGCCCATAACTTTCTCATACGGTGCCCAAACGACACGAAACCAATTCCTACGTTCATTAAACGATTTATCCTTATTTATCATATTTTTATTCAATTTATTTATTTACAAATTTCGGGTCGTTACAGCGTTATCACCGCCTGTCAAGTCATCACCGCCCCAGGATGGTCGCGTGTCTTATTGGCTGACACCCGTTGGCGCTTCATGACACTTTACTGCAGGCGTTACACGATCATTAACATCGTCATAATGGCGCTTCATGACTACTTTATTGCAGTCATGATGGGCCAACGTTCCACATACCTGGCCATATAAATACATGGCCTAATTCATTGTTCGACACACACTGAGACAGATAAAAGAAGCCTAAAACACAGAGATAACATACTCTCACTTTCACCTTCGCACTCAACCTCGATCACCCTAGGTTCGCCAAGAACTTGTTGGGTCTGCACTGTGATCATCACAGGAGATACAAGGTTGACGTCGCCTAATCTTCGTGTTTGACAATCGTTGCTCGAACATTGGCGCCATCCGTGGGACACGTTTTTAAACGGCGTTTCACTTCTCAAACTTTTCTTTTTTCCCTTCTCAGTAATCAAACCGTTTCTATGGCGGATACAAATTCATCGCAGATCACTTCTTTAGCGCCAGCAATCATCACTACCGTGACTACCACTATACCCGAGGCGGTGATAACCTCGCCTAGTCGTATCATGGAGCCATACGTCGATTCTGAGTGGACAGTGTCGGATGTCAGGACGACACGAGGGTATCCCACTTGGGAGGATCCAATTGTGGAGTTACTCCGCAGGTTGACTCAGAGTACTCAGCCGCCCCCACCTCCTCCACCACCTACTTCATCGGACCTGTTGTCTCAGTTGGTGGCGGCGTTGCGCCCAGCACCGCAGCCAACGGTTGTTCAACCAGTAGATCCGTTGTCACAATTATTGGAGCAGTTAAGACAACCACCCATTCACACCCCACCACCACATCCACCACAGGACACATCTAATGACATGTTGCGCGTGTTGCAAGCACTCGTGTCCGCAGCCGTACCACCCCGAGCGGCCACTATGCCTTTGTCGGTGGTTAGTTCGAAGTTCTGTGACTGGGTGGCCAGATTTCCACTCCCTGACAAACAAAAAGTTCCGTCCATCGTGGGTACTTACGACGGTACACGAGATCCTGATGACCACCTTGCTCTTTTTGAACATGCCATTATGACAGAGAAATGGCTAGACCCAGTCGCTTGTCACATGTTCCCTGGCACGTTGCAGGGTTTCGCTCGTGATTGGTTTGCTGACTTACCGGAGAGGAGTATTCAAGACTTTGCAGATCTAAAGGCTAAATTTGTAACTCACTTTGTCCAGCAAAAGAAGCAGCAGAGAACTCATATAGAAGCACATTTGCTGCGACAAAGGGAAGGCGAGGGGTTACGCGACTTCATTCAGCGTTACACGCAGGAGTGCCAGAAAATTGTCGCCTTACCCGAAAGTCAGCAAATTTCGGGCTTTACTCTTTCCTTGCTTCCAGGACAACTGCAAGAAAAGTTAATCAAGAGAACTCCAATTACTTTCAAAGAAGCCACGGACAGGGCATATGACTATCTAAGGTCAAAAGAAACTGTCTCCCTGACAAGAGAGGTAGGCGGCAAGTCATGGACTGACACGTCAGATCGCAGGCATGATGCTCTAACTGGTGATCATCAACGAGATGAAAGGAGCAACCGGAGGTTTGGCCCATACGATAAACATCCGTCTGAACGTGCTCTTAGCAAAACACCAAAAGAAATCTTGATAACGGAGCAGGTGTGCGCTACCTTCACACCTCCACCCCAGATGGAGCATAGGTCGGGTACGAAAAACATGAATAAATACTGTGATTTCCATGAAGATCATGGACACGACACGAATGCCTGTAGAGAGCTAAAAAGGGAAATCAGGCGGGCTTTGGAAGAAGGCAAACTAGAACACCTTGTCCCTGGCGCTAAGCAGCAAGCAAATAAACCTCCACTTAAGAAGAGTTATGCCTGGCAAAAGAAGGGGGAAGACACAGAACATCCCGGACCACCTGATGGTCATATCCTCATGATACATGAGGGAGCCAATATTAACTGACCTATCAAGGTGCGATAGTCTTTACTGTCATTTTTTCCTTTATATTTTCAATACATGTTTCCAAGCACATGGAATGTCATGGTCATGCATGAAACTGGCGATAATAGCATTTGGTCTGATCTTGTATCCCAATATTATCTCACAATATCATTTTTCTATGGTTTTTGCATAAACAAATAAATATTGAAGTAAGGATTCAATACAAAAAGCATAAGGCCACAATAGACATCTTAGTCTAAAGCCAAACATGCACTTTCATTATGTACAATGTTACAACTTGAACACGCATGTGCATGTACACAACTAAGAACATAGTTCAATACAACATGTATGAAGCCAAGAAAGACAACCTTGTTTGGCCAAATAACATACAATCATACTCGTCTTTTAATCTACTTGATAAAAGATAAGCACTTCTCACTGGGAAGCGACAATCCTCGCGAGTAAACAAAGTAAAGGTTAACCAACAAAAGTGTCATTGGCACAGTGTCACAGGCACAATATGAAGCATACATCAGAGATACCCAAATCTACCCAGGTCATTGGCATACAAAGGCATCATGGGCTCTCAAGAAAGTGTCATACGAATAACCAAATATACACACTGTCATGCACACCCAAGACGGTGTCATGGACACAACATCCATAATAAAAAGATAAAAACAAAAATGTGTTATTGGCTTGATCATCCAATAAAAACATTATTTTTCAAAGCAAAGCAATGGACAAGCAAATATGTACCTGTAAGGTAGCGAGCAATCCAGTTAAACCTGCAAAACATACAACTACAGTTAGTTAAGTGTTTAAAGCGTGCAAAATAGTCTGCGGCAAATACATCAGTTAGTTGAGTCAGGGCCGATCTACCTAACCCTAAAATAACTCTAAAACCGAAACCTTAAAACCGCCAGTCCATATTAACCCTAAACCGCCGGTCGAATTGTCAACCTGCTCGCCGATCTGCATTGCTGTGACCGACGGTTGTACCGCCGGTCTGCTGCCCAGTCACCGCCGGCCAGACTGTTACCGCCGGTCTGCCACCCATAAATCGCCGGACCGCCTAGCCGGTCTCGCACATAAACCACCGGTCTGCTGCCGACTGCGATCGTCGGTCTGAGATTGTGATCCCATTGTACCGACGGCTTGCGAACCGCTTCGTGCGACCACTTGCGACCGCCGGTCATCTGGCTGCCGGTCGTATGGCTACCGTCCCAGATCAACTGCCTACGCAACCCTAAAGCCGACACCTTGTACCGCCGGTCTGCTGCCCAGTCACCGCCGGCCAGACTGTTACCGCCGGTCTGCCACCCATAAATCGCCGGACCGCCTAGCCGGTCTCGCACATAAACCGCCGGTCTGCTGCCGACTGTGATCGTCGGTCTGAGATTGTGATCCCATTGTACCGCCGGTATCATCTTGTTACGACACCCCCTTCGACCGCCGGTCTCACGGTCTCACCGATCTTACAGCCGGTCTCACCTTCGACAACCGGTCTCACACTGCGATCGCCGAGCCCGTCGACCTAAACCATAAAACCGTCGGTCCATGCAATAAACCGCCGGTCAAGGCGGAATCTCTAAAATCTTACAGCCGGTCTCACCCTGCATCGCACGAGCCGTCGACCTAAACCCTAACACCGTCGGTCAAGGCGGTATCGTCTAAAATCTTACAGCCGGTCGACTACCCTAAAATTGACAACCGGTCTAAACGTCTCGGTCTAAAATTGGCGGCGGTCTAAAGCTTATCGACGGCCTACCGTGTGTAAAAGAGACAGCCGGTTAAGGTATAAAATCTTAGCCGGTCGATGGTGTAAACGTCTAAAGGTCTCGGTCTAACGACGACCTCTAACGATCGATCGAACAAAAATAAAAAAACAAAAAAAAAACGGAAAAAGACCTACAAATGATGGTAGTTACGACTTGCAAATCGATTTTTGGCAAATCCTAACTCGGGGGCATGATGAGGTTAGTAGGGGTTAGGCATGTATATATAGCTAATCCTCAAAACCTAAATACTGATGGGCTTTCATGTTCAAGAGAGCTACGCGCATGTCCGCCTGTCAAAGTCATGATCGCCTGTCAAGTTATCAAGGCGTTATCACCGCCTGTCAAGTCATCACCGCCCCAGGATGGTCGCGTGTCTTATTGGCTGACACCCGTTGGCGCTTCATGACACTTTACTGCAGGCGTTACACGATCATTAACATCGTCATAATGGCGCTTCATGACTACTTTATTGCAGTCATGATGGGCCAACGTTCCACATACCTGGCCATATAAATACATGGCCTAATTCATTGTTCGACACACACTGAGACAGATAAAAGAAGCCTAAAACACAGAGATAACATACTCTCACTTTCACCTTCGCACTCAACCTCGATCACCCTAGGTTCGCCAAGAACTTGTTGGGTCTGCACTGTGATCATCACAGGAGATCCAAGGTTGACGTCGCCTAATCTTCGTGTTTGACAATCGTTGCTCGAACATTTGTGAATCAACCAAAAAATTACATGATTTGACTTTCGCTACGTATATTTAGCAAATCAACTAATCGTTTTGTTGAATCAGCTAAACGTTTTAAAATTGCAAAATGATAGTCAACTCCGAAAAATAGTCATTTTCGTGATTTTCCCTATTATATAGATAAATTCGACATTCGCTTTGATAATAAGCCATAACCAAATTGTTTTTTATTTTTATTTCCATTTTATATTTTTTATTTGATTTGATTCGAGCTATTATATTTTCTAGTTTTGCGGTTTTTGTTTTGAAGGAAAATTGTCATATATTCAAGGTTCCTGGTTTTTCCTTTTTTTTCGGATTAATTGAATCCTATTTACTTTTGCCAAATTAAAAAAGTAAACAAGAAAAGTAGCTCGCTCCATTCCAATAAAAAAAGAAACCAACAGACGAAGAAATTTGGGGGAAGCAGAGACCAAGAGATGTCGTCATCGGCACTGGCAGCAGCAGCAAATGAAGTCGATGCTGAATCGGAATCGGAAGATGAAGTAAAAATGGAGATATGGAAAGAAGATTACTCCTCAAACCACAAAATACTCTTGGTCGGTGAAGGCGATTTCTCCTTTGCTCTGTGTCTCGCCAGAGCTTTTGGATCTGCTCGCAACATCGTTTCCACTACCGTCGACACCCACCGTCAGTACTCCAACACTAAACTAGAATAATAAGCTGCCGGAATTACCAACAATTTTATACTTTTATTACTTATTAATGAATTGTTGTGTAAACAGAGGAATTGGCGAAAAAGTACAGCAATGCAATGGACAATCTGAGAGAGCTTGAGGAGAGGGGTTGTGTGGTTCTCTGTGGGGTGGATGCCACCACCATGAGCCACCACTTTTTTCTTACTACTCAACGTTTTCATCGAATTGTCTACAATTTCCCTCACGTGGGCTTCTCCTTCCCAGAAGGCAATGCTTGCCAAATCATGTCTGTTCAATTTCAGTTTTGATTTCAAATTCAGTTTTTCTTGACGGAATTATATCTAATTTGAACATATAAATATAGGTTGAACAAGCAATTGGTGAAAGGGTTTCTTCGGAATGCTAAGGCGCTTCTGAAGAAGGAGAATGGTGAGATTCACGTGAATCACAAGGTCGGAGGGCCGTATGACAAGTGGGAATTGGTGCAAAAGGCTGAGAAGATTGGTTTGGTTTTGAATGAAACGACGCCGTTTTACAAACACAAGTATCCTGGATATGCCCCGAAGAGGGCACATGGAATCGCTCCCGATGCACCGTTTCAATTGGGAGGTGGCACCACTTTCAAATTCAGGCTCACTTGAATCATGTCTTACCTACCTATCTCTAACCTGTTTAATTACCAGATTAGGTTAATTTTGCATGAAGCTTTAGATGATGCAATTGTTTGTATCAATTATTGTATGATAGACTATTATTGTTAGTGCGGTTTACATTGGAGATTCCTTTTTTTTTTTCTGTTTTTATTATGACAATAAGTCTTGAAAAGTAGAATTAAAAACTTAAAATATCTATCACCAACTGACCAGGGGACCCATGTCCTAAGTGGTGGACCCTGAGCATCAGACCGGTGCTAATGGTTTGGCAAACTGATACCGTCAGTTATTGCCAAATCAGCGCCACGTCAGCTCATCCTCCAACTGACACTAAACTGACGTACTCATGCCAACAATACTACTTCCCTTTAATTTTTTGGGACCCACCATTACAACACACACACAAAATACCCCCTTGGACCCATCCATTCAACCGGCGACACACTCTCCGCCCGTCTTCAAACCGGCTTGGCTCAAACCGGCGGTAAAGTGGCGAGACCGTGCCAACGGTGCCACCAAACCGGCGATAAAGTGGCGGTAAAGTGGCGAGACCATTGGCACAAGTCTCAGTGTTGTGATAGCAAGGTGGCCTCTAGGCATACATCCCTGTGATTTTGGGCAAATCGGCTAAATTTGGCGGTAAAGTCAAAAGGCGGCCAAACATCTGCCAAAGTGGTCAACGAGAGTCAATGTTTTCAAATTAAAAATTATGGTTTAAAACACTAAAATGCTAGACGCAGATAACTTATCTGATATTGACAAGAGGTTATTTCCCCAAATACCTTGTGCTGCAATAACTTCTTAATGAATGAAAAAGATGTTTTATGTAAAAACTCTTAAATTAGGTTAAATTAATCGGTAAACAATCCATTTAGCTTACTCTTGAGTAAAATATTTATTTATAAAATCATATTATTAGAAACACAACCCATTTATGATTTATCTAAACATTAAAAACCAAATATACAACTTTAAGTTACAATTAGATAATATGTTTCAAAACACAAACTTTGGAGATGTTTGGGAAAGTTTATTAAAGGGGTTTTAATTCAAACTTATTAAGCTAATAAGCTAAAAAACCCGTTTTCCCAAATATGTATGCCCTAAACCTAAACCCAAGCACATGGTGTCATGTTGTATGGAATATGAAATTGGTCAACATAGCAGACTTGTCTCTAAAACATTGCCAAAGCACCTATTGTTCTTCTCATCACATGCTGCTGTACATCAACTTGTTTTAAAACATTACTATTTATGCAATGGACATGCTAATGGTTGCTTACATCTTATATTACAACGCAAATCTTGTAACATCTAACATAACTTTCAAGAAAAATATAAATCTCTATATGGCTATTATAATCTTTAAAGCTTGATAAGATGTTGTATATAACTAACTAATGAGTTCAAGAATCCGAAACCCTAATCAAATCATAAAAACCCAAAATATCAATAACCAAACAATTATGTATCCGTTTTGCAAACTCGAACCTAGTGAAATATGCTTAGTGACCACCTGCTCAGCAACACCCACAAGAAATTTGCATTGGCCCATTGAAGGATTTAAAAAAGTAACCATTCCAAACCCGTCAAACTCGCAGCTCTGAGAATTCTGTTTCTGTACTTGATAATAACTATTAAACGCGTATGAAATATTACCAATTTCACCAATCGAATTACACGACCCACCATAATTCAAAGTCGTGCAATCCGCAACAGTACACGCAAGTTTAAAATGGTCCGAAACACCCGAAAGATCTTTATTCGGGTCAGCAACACACCACCTCGAGGGCAAATAACGAACATTTCTAGCGTTTTTTAACAACCCGTTACCCGACCCGAGATTCAACGGGTACTTTGCCTGCCCGTCAAATGAAAAAATCCCCCAATGTCTCTCGAAACTGCCCGGAAGTACACTTTTTGCTTCTTCATCAAGAAGCCCGAAAAGATAAACATCGATTGGGGGTTGTTTAGGTCTAAGTGGGGTCCCGCTGTTGCTTAAAACATGGTTAATTAAACCCTGATTAAAAAGTCTTGCAGCGTTTACATTTGCACTAATTGCTCCATCTGTAGGCCAACCGACTTCACCTATCACAATTGGCATCTGCCCGAATCCGAGTTTATTTAGGGCAGCAACTAAAGTGTCGTAATTTCCATCAAACGCGTTATAATACGTATTTGGTCCATCGGTTACAGGATGTGTTGTTCCTTCAAAAAATGCATAGTCTTGTGGGAAATCTGAGTTCTCATAAAGGCTTAAAAACGGGTAGATATTGACGATAAAAGGGGACCCGTTTGAGCTAAGGAATGTAACGAGATCGGTCATGATTTGGGCGAGTTCGGGTCGGAATGCTCCTTGTGAAGGGAGAGAAGATTCATATGCATCCGCATTGCAAGGGACAACGAGTTTAATGTTGTTTGCAAGATTTGCTTTTGTTAAGGATTGTTGTAGATTTGTTATGGCTGGCATCACGTATGGCTGGAATTGACCGTTATAGCTTGCAAGAAAGGGTTCGTTTCCAACAGCAATGTACCTGATAAAGATTATATCAACCAAACCTAATTACCTTAAAAAGATTGATAAAAATCCACGAAAGATATAAAAATCCCTTTTATAACCAAGCAAAAAAGCACTAGATTCCTATCCTTTATAAGCAATTAATAGCTAATTTCTACTACAACTGAAAAAAAAAAAGTTTAGATAAAAAGAAATCAGAAGGTTAGTTTATCATACTTGATGTTGGCTCGTTCACCAGCTTTAACAAACATATATCTGGAAACATTCTGGGAAACCCACAAATCGGCGACGGCGGTGGAGGAGCTGATAGTGGCCAACAAGTCATTTGAAACGCCGACCATCACCTCGATTCCGGTGCCCATGAGTGCCCGGAGACAATCTGGGTCAGCATCGAAAAGTTTCACCTTTTGGATCTTATTATCTCTGAGAAGATTCACCACCGTGGACGGCGACAGCCGGTGGTTGGATACCGTACCCCAGTTCACACCTATTGCTGATTCCGACGTTTGGGCTAACACCGCCACCGTCACCAACATAAACACAACCGTCACAGCTACTCTGCCCATGTTTCTCGAATAAGTTAATGAGATCTTTCTTATTTCTTTCTTTTTGGATTTTTTGCGAATATCTCTGTTTCTATTTATCAATGGCGGTTTGTTAAACCGGAAACAAAAGGGGGAAGAATGATATTAGAGTAGAAATTAGGGTTTATATAGTGTCGAGTAAAGGCGGTGAGGGTAATGAAATCAGTTGAGGTCGGTAAAGGAGACCAAACGAACAGCAACAGAGGACTGATTATACAGTCAGCCTAATATTGACAAGATTGCACACAACTCAACCCTCCTTTTTTCCGGCGAGTCATAACTATTTCATTTTCATATATATTTAAATAATTAAAATTAAAAACAAGCATATCTTTAGATCTCCTTTTGTTGACGGACAAGTCACAATTATAACTAAAAAACTGGAAAAATGAACGGGCCACAACAGTCGTTATTTGTTAAGTTGAAAAAAAAGGATGTAATATTTATGAAATAAAAAACTATTTAAATAATGTATTATATAGTATAGTAAGTATATGCTTTATAGTAAAATGTATAAATATATCTAAATATAAACTATGGAGTATGTATAAGTTTTTATAGTAAACTAGTAAATGTACCCCGCGTGTTGCTGCGGGGGTTTTCATATCACACCGGAAAGATGACATGTATTTGTAGATGTTTTAGTTGTATAACGTCTAATTATATGCGTAGTATGTGTTATTCGGCTTATTGTATCAAATTTTACTTTGCGTAAGATTGTATGTTACTTATGTCAACCCAGAATCTTATGGTAAAAATAAGATTATATAACTTTTTATTTTGAAAATGTAGACATCGCTGAATCAAATTTTGTATAAGAAATTACTAATACTCCGTAATAACACTAAAAGTATAAGTAAAAAATACTAATTACATTAATCGTAGTAAAGTAAAAAGTATTATAATAGTAATAGTTAAAAGAAAACAATCATTTTTAGTTATAGAGAAATTAATTAGTTGTATGTAAATTTAAAAGTTTTAAAGTGAACTACTATTATTTTCAGAGTAGTAAATCGTTATTTAAGAAAAGTTAAAGTTAAGGGGGTAAATTGTAATTTAAGCTAGCAAACTTAATAGGAAGGGGGAAGAAGGAGCAAAAAATAAAAGAATATCTAAGATTCGAGCTAGAGACCTCTAATTAAAGATCATAATGCCTTACCAACTTGTGCTTCAAAAGCTGGTTACCCCTTCTCTGTCTTAGCCGAGCTACCAGCGAATACCTGTACAAATTCACAGACACTTAGCATGTCACATACAACACTTAAATAGAAGAAGAAAAAGACACTAAAACACAAAAGTTACTATTCATTTAAAGGTAAATGTAATACTTCCTCCGTATCATAATAAGTGATACATTTTGAGTTTCACGGTTTTTTAGGCAAGATATTAAAGTAAGGGTTAAATATATTAAAATAGATAGTTAGTAGAGGTTGAGTCCCACTTTATTTGAATAAAGTGATATTAAGGAGTTTTAAAAGTAAAAATAAGGGTATAAGCGTAATTTCATTTTATTAAAGTAGATAATTAGTAGAGGAGGGGTCTCACTTTTTTACCAAATAAGGTAACTTTTGAAGTGTATCACTTATTATGAAACATCCCTGTATAGAAACTAGAAAGTGTATCACTTATTGTGATACGGAGAAAGTATATATTAATGTTTACCTGTGCGATGCTGCGGTGATTTTAATACAACGTTCAAAATAGGGGTGAGCATTTAGACCGAAAAAACCGAACCGAACCGAAAACCGACCGAAACCGAACCGAAGCGAAACCGATAACATGTTATCGGTTCGGTTTCGGTTTTGAAAATTCATCGTTATCGGTTATCGGTTCTATCGGTTCGGTTCGGTTTTCGGAAAAGGATGAACATTTGGCCTAAAATAACCGAACCGAACCGAAAACCGACCGAAACCGAACCGAACCGAAACCGATAACATGTTATCGGTTCGGTTTCGGTTTTGAAAATTCATCGTTATCGGTTCTATCGGTTCGGTTCGGTTCGGTTCGGTTTTGGCCCGATAAGCACCCCTAGTTCAAAAGATTGTTCACATCAATAAATGTTTTATCGGTAAACATCTAGATTCATGTGAAATTTGTGTTATTGAGTTAATTATATATAATTATTTTATCCTTAGTTATTATGTCGACCAGATATAATTTTGACTATGATACTAAACTCAACTTGAACTTAAAAGGTGCGTAAGAATTATTTTATTAATTTTAGGGTTTTGCTAATGACAGCCCTTAGGGCTGTCAATAAGGCATAAAGAGTTGTACATCAATTCAAAGGGTGTGGTAATTCCTAAAATTCGGGAGTTAGTTAAGGGTTCAAATACAAAATTATAATGCATGTCTATTGACAGTCCTAAGGGCTGTCATTAGCAAAACCCTTTAAAAAAATGGAAAAATGAAAAGAAAATAAACTAAAATACAAATTGAAAAGTAGAGATCAAATAAATTAACAGGACAAATTGAAAAATGCAAAGAAAATAAACTTAAAAGACAAATAGCAAAATAGAAAGAAAAAAATAAAAAAAGAAAAGAAAAGAAGCAAGCTAGGATTCGAACTACAGATATGGCATATATTGGCATGCTCAAATTCCACTTGACCACTATGCCAATTTGTTTAAAATAAGATAAAAGTAATAGTTGGAAATAAACAATTGAATTGGGTAAAATAAAGTTAAAAAATAAGATAAATTGAAAGTTGTTATAAATTAGATATGATTATGATCTTATTAGCACTTCATCAAAGAACTTGCTACATCTATAACAAGAACATAAGATGAAGAATAATAACTAGAAAGAAGAGAGGAAGAGAAGTATGTAAACACTTATGAAAGTGTTGAGGTGCATTTTATTCATCCATCTCATGGGATATTTATACTAAAAGTTTTACCCTTGCATTACATGTACATACAAATGAAAGGTAAATAAGTAGACATAGATTTGATGGAGAAGACATGAAGGTTGAAATTGTGTACATCCATTTAATGGTTTTGTCATCTTCATATTCATAATACTCCCCCTTGGATGGCACATTTTCCAACTACTACTGCCTCGTTAAAAACCTTTACTAAAGAAAACCCAGTGGGAAAAAAAATATAGCGAAGGGAAAAAGAGTGCAGTGCATAGTTTACTCCCCCTCATTTATGTAATCATTATTCTTCACATGCTATGAACATGTCGCATTCTGATACCCGATACATGCTTTCTAAAGATTGCAGTGGGAAGTGCCTTCGTGAAAAGATCTGCTGCATTGTTACTGGATTGAACATACTTTATCTCAACTTCATGATTCTTTATAAGCTCTTGAGTGTATTCAAAAAACTTTGGAGGAATATGTTTTGTCCTGTCGCTCTTGATATATCCTTCTTTCATTTGATTAACACATGTCGCGTTATCTTCATATATTAAAGTTGGGACTTTATCTTTATCCAGTCCACATGAAGTTAGTATGAGTTGCGTCATTGATCTTAACCATGCACATTCTCTGCTTGCTTCATTTAGTGCTATTACTTCAGCATGATTTGAAGATGTGGCAACAAGTGTTTGCTTTTGAGAACGCCAGGAAATTGCAGTACCTCCATTCATGAAGACATATCCAGTTTGAGATCTTGCTTTATGAGGATCAGACAAATACCCTGCATCTGCATAACCAATCAATCCTTGTTTTGAATCATTAGGATAAAATAATCCTAAGTCACTAGTTCCTCGAAGGTATCGGAATATGTGCTTGATCCCGTTCCAATGCCTTTTTGTCGGTGATGAACTGAACCTTGCTAATAAGTTTACAGCAAAAGAAATGTCAGGTCTGGTACAATTAGTAAGATACATTAGGGCACCTATTGCATTAAGGTATGGTACTTCTGGACCAAGAACCTCCTCATTTTCTTCGCATGAGCGAAATGGATCTTTGTCAATATTTAGTGTTCTAACAAACATTGGAGTACTTAAATATTAGGCTTCGTTCATATTGAAACGCTTCAAGATCTTTTCTGTATAATTCGATTTATGTACAAGTATTCCATTAGGCAAATGTTCAATTTGTAATCCAAGACAATACTTGGTTTTCCCAAGATCTTTCATTTCAAATTCTTTCTTTAAAAGTTCAATAACTTCAAGAATTTCTTTATTCGTTCCAATGATGTTTAGATCATCAACATATACAGTTATGATCACATATCCGGATGTTGTTCTTTTAATAAATACGCATGGACAAATAGTATTATTTTTGTAACCTTTACTTGTCAAGTAATCGCTTAAACGATTATACCACATGCGTCCAGATTGTTTTAACCCATATAAAGATCTTTGTAGTTTAATTGAATACATTTCTTTAGGTTTTGTATTCAATGCTTCAGGCATTTTAAATCCTTCAGGAATTTTCATATATATATCACTATCTAGTGATCCATATAAGTAAGAAGTAACAACATCCATAAGACGCATCTATAACTTTTTAGAGACTGCAAGGCTGATTAAATACCTAAAAGTGATTGCATCCATAACTGGAGAATATGTTTCCTCATAATCAATTCCAGGTCGTTGAGAGAAACCTTGTGCTACAAGTCTAGCTTTGTATCTTACAATTTCGTCTTTCTCATTTCTTTTTCGAACAAAAATCCATCTATACCCTAATGGTTTCACAACTCCAGGTGTCATAATAATAGGTCCAAATATCTTTCTCTTGTTGAGAGGATTCAGTTCAGCTTGTATAGCTTCTTTCCATTTAACCCAATCATGTCTATTTTGACATTCATTAACAGATTGTGGTTCAGAATCATCATTCATAATATCACATGCGACAGCATAAGAAAATTTCTCATCAATATTTTCTATAGCATTACTTTCCTCAACCGGAGGATTGTTTTGTGTTTCTTCAGGAACATTTTCCTCATGATCAATTGCATTTTCTGTTGGTTTTCTTTTTCGAGGATTTTTATCCTTTGAACCAATTGGTCTTCCACGCTTCAAGCGTGTCTTAGATTCTTGAATGATTTTATCATCAGATTGTCTATTTGGAATTTCAATTCGAGCTGGAGTATTAACAGCTGGTATATATGATTTAGTCACTCTTTTTGTATCAGTAAATGCATCTGGCAATTGATTAGCTATTTCTTGGAAATTCATTATCTTTTGAACTTCAGTTTCACATTGTTTTGTGCGAGGATCAAGATATGACAAAGAAGGTTCATTCCATGAGACATCCTCTTCTTGGTTTTTCTTTTCTGCACCTAATGGTGGAAAAACTGATTCATTGAATTGACAATCAGCAAGACGTGTTGTAAAAACATCACCTGTTAAAGGTTCAAGATATCTTATAATAGACTTTGTCTCATATCCAACATATATACCCAACCTTCTTTGGGGACCCATCTTTGTACGTTGTGGTGGTGCAATAGGAACGTATACGGCACATCCAAATATTCTAAGATGAGAAATATTTGGTTCTTGACCAAAAGCAAGTTGTAAGGGAGAGTATGCATTATATGAACTTGGCCTTATGCGAATTAATGATGCAGCATGTAATATTGCATGACCCCATATAGAAACAGGAAGTTTGGTTTGCATTATCAATGGTCTAGCTATTAGCTGTAGACGTTTAATTGATGATTCAGCTAAACCATTTTGTGTGTGTACATGAGCTACTGGATGTTCAACAACAATCCCTACAGACATGCAATAGTCATTGAATGCTTGGGAAGTAAATTCACCAGCATTGTCCAGTCTTACTCTTTTGACTGTATAATCAGGGAAATGTGCTCGAAGTTTAATGATTTGAGCAAGAAATTTTGCAAATGCCATATTATGAGATGATAATAGGCAAACATGAGACCATTTGCTAGATGCATCTATCAAGGCCATAAAGTATCTAAATGGTCCAGATGGTGGATGAATTGGTCCACATATATCACCTTGAATTCACTCAAGAAATCTAGGTGATTCCTTGTCAACTTCCATCGGTGAAGGTCTTATAATTAATTTTCCAAGGGAACAAGACATACATGGTTTCATATTACTTGTTTGAGGGAACTTCTGGTCCTTCAATGGATGACCATGTGTATTCTCAATTATTCTTCGCATCATTGTTAATCCTGGATGACCTAATCTGTCATGCCATAAACTAAATATCCCAGGATCACAATGTTTTTCTTTAACCACCATATTTGATTCTACTTTATTTATATATGTATGGTGTAAATTGGAATCAAATTTTGGTAGTTTCTCTAACACTCGATTGTCATTTATAATAAGCATAAATTTCTTATTATCTATTGTTTTGGTTTGCGTGTCATATCCGTTAAGATATATATCACCAAACTCAATAGATTTCTGCTTGACTTTGGAGAAAATAAGGCATTTTCTATTTGGAATTTTGTACCATTAGGTAATATGAAATTAGCTTTTCCAGTTCCCTCAATCAAGTCTACAGGACCCGATATAGTACGTATTGAACCCTTTGTTGGGTTTATTTTGGAGAAGTATTTCTTTGATTTCAAGATAGTATGTGTAGTACCACTATCTGCTATTAAAAGATCTCCTATATTTCCTTGATGTTGTGCTCCATTTGAACTCATATTGAACTTCACATATGAAAAACAAATAATGAGGTTATTATAAAGAAACTTCATTTATTGAAGGGAAATATATTACATATGTTGGATCCCAACAACACAACCGTGTTGCGTTATGGCCGAGTGACAAAGATATGATAAGTAAATAACAACAAGGTTTCAATGATTAAGAGTTTTATTAAAAACAGCTTAATACAATACAGAGTTTGCGGAAATAGATAGTACACACTACCTAAAACTCTATACTTGAGTTGACACTTTAGACCGCTCAAACTAGAAGAGATAAACACTGAGAGTTATATCAGCTGATACTAACGATATTAATGCCTTAGTAATAACTATGGAGGAGTTAATACTTAGACAATAACTAACTCTCAGAGAATGTTCTTGTGCTTATGATTTCTATGATGCTCTCAAGGCTAAAGGTGTTGTTCTAAATGCAAGCATTTACATCCGCATTTATAGCCACGGATCCATGTTCCTTAGTCCACAAGTTTGACGACGTGTAAACATATTATTCGTCGATGTAGACTTGCCATGGCTCATTAAATGCGATTGCACAAGTTATCGTCCCGAGTGTACTTTACGTCCACTTCTTCTAGTACCTTTTCTGACGCACAGTGAAAGGTGTACTACACAAGTACAGAAGTTGTTGACTTTCTCTTTACATGCTTGAGGGACAAACTATGAAGTTGTACTGACATTATCTTCTATTCCAAAATAGAAGATCTTCATCGTTTTCTTCTTCTTTGAGCGGGAAAGGGAAATGTTCAAGGTGTAACACCGCATTTTTTTTTTACGCAATTAAGTATTAGTCTAAGTACGGAAGCATCTAGT
This sequence comes from Calendula officinalis, assembly GCA_963853835.1. Classification (NCBI taxonomy): domain Eukaryota; kingdom Viridiplantae; phylum Streptophyta; class Magnoliopsida; order Asterales; family Asteraceae; genus Calendula; species Calendula officinalis. The sequence goes on from OY970822.1 coordinate 18,013,234, forward strand.
TAGTTAAGTTTACAAAACGTGGTCCCACAAAATATTACAACCAAAGTTATTTAAAAGACGGTATTACTAGACACGGCTCATTTTACAAAACGTAATTTAAGCATGGTCAAACTTCCCGTCCAAGCCCGACCCGTTCAAGCCATCCAACCTGAAATGTGTCAATAAGGGAGGGATTAGCACAAAAGCTAAGTGAATGAATTCCTAACACTAGCAACTACACTAGTCACTACACTAGTCACTTAACACGGAAGTTATAAAACATCTCCGGTTGGGTAATCACTATTTGAGAGGATCGGCGGCTTTGCGGGCCTTAAACCATGGTCGGCCAAAACCACGGTAACCGATAGCGTTTCGTATCCAACACCCGGGCAACTCCCTCCCCTTAACCATGCAACAAATACAGGTAAGGTCGGATACCCGATTAGTCGATACCCGATGCCCAGCCGTTCTCCTTCCGACACTGACCTCATCCCGAATGTGCACATAGTCATGTATGGTATTCCCTAACACTAGGCATACATAACCAAGAAACTAGCTACGAGTAAACACCGCGAAAAACGTCACAACCAGAGTTCCCAATCGCGAACTAAGTTCGCGATCGCGAACTAGAGTTCGCGACGTGAACTCTGGTCGTGAACTCTTCGCGATGACTAACCAAACTCTCTGGACCGACTTCACGATCGCGAACTAAGTTCGCGTCGTGAACTCCCCTCATCTGGCGATTTCCTGCATTTTTCACCAACAAGCCAATACCAAACTAAATAACCGAAACCCGAGTTGTAGGTCGAATCCACTCACCTTTCAACTTCCGATTCCTTAACTCAGTGAGCTAGTATCACTGAGTATCCTTCCCGGTTCCTGTCAACAATATACCGAGTTAGTGATAATCCACCGAATTGTCAAAATCATCAATTTCAACAACTAACCACACAAGACTCACAAAATGTATATTTTATGACATTTCCAACTAGCACAATTCCTTCATCAATACAATTGACCATTTTGACCATTTAGCAAGTATTCACAACTAGTTGACCCAAACGGGCCAAAAACCCGAACATGATCCAAACACTTCCACCTTTCCATTAACTAGCAATTTAATCTTTAACTAGCAATTCACAATCATCTAACAATTCCATCAAGATCATAACCATCACAAATCCAAGTATGATACTTCCAAGATCACTAGTTAACCATTTTGACAAAATCATCCAAACACTAGTTACACTACTTCACCAATTGATCAATACTAGGTTTTTAACATCCATAACTTAACAAACATGATTTTACAACCTAATAAACAATTCTATCCAACCATAACTCAAGAAATCCAAGATTTGTCAAAACCCACCTTCAACTTCCACCATTAATGGAGGTTGAAGGTGATTTTCACCAAATCTTGTATTCCTTCAACAAACAACCATACAAAAGATGTAAAAGCTTGCATAAACACATAAAACAACATCCATTTCAAGATTCATCCATAAAACACTCAAGATCACAAACCCTAGTTCATAACAAAGTTCAAGAACAACATGGACAAGTAAGGGAGAAGGTGTAGCTTACTTCTAGACTTCTTCTCTACCAACACTAGGGTAGATTTCGGGTCCTAGCACAAGGATTTGTCAAGAACAAGCTCAAAGCAAGCACAAAAGATGGAGAGAAACTTGAGCAATGAAATAGTGAAAGAAGATAATGTTTAAACAAATAAGACAAGGAAGAAAAGGAGGGTTTCTCCCTCCCTCTCTCTTGACCGGCCTACACAAGGGGGTGGGACCCCTTTGTGGCTTTTGTATTAATTATCAGTATATGTCTGAAAAGTCCCTTTCGAAATTAATTTATTTAAAATAGCAAACGGACTCCAATTTTCATAACGAAAACATTTTTGGAAACGATATTTAACAAGGAACCCAAATATATAAAAATCATGCTTTCATTCCAAATATCACAAGTCGGGTATTTTAACCCCTTGGTTAAAATACCGCAAAGGACAGCAGGCTAATTAAATTAACTAAGCATTTAATCAGATAATCATTTAATAAGATACCTTAAGGTCAATAAACTACTAGGCCGGGTTTTGGGATGTTACACAAGGTGTCAATGAACATTTCCTTTAAGTCTTCATCTGCAGCAGGTACTATCAGCTGATTTCACAATCAGCTGAATAGTCTTCTTCTTGTCTTTGTCCTTTGGCCATAGACTTCGAATGAACTCTCGTTAATAGCTGCTGATTTGACTTGTATCCTAAAGCTAAGTACGTACTCAGCTGAAGGTTTATTGTATATACTTGTTTCAGCTGAGATACATACTTCAGCTGTTGTTTATTCTTCTTGGCTGTCGAGCATCAAATCTTATTTACTTAGTCTTGGGACTAACAACATAAGACAGACTTCATTTGCTGAAAGGAAATATATTACAAACGACATACTTTATTTGCTGAAGGGAAATATATTACATACGACAGACTTCATTTGCTGAAGGGAAATATATCACATAAGACAGAAAGCAAGTAAAAACAGGCTACAACAAACCACTGATTTCCTTAATCAATGTCTTCCATGTCATTGCAGAAATCGAGAGTACTGCGGTTGGTGATGTCATCAATGTTGAATTCCATGTTGTTAGTTTCAACATTATCAACGAGATTTACTTCTTTTCCCTTTCCTTTGAGGAAAGCTTGGTAAAGTTCACAAAGATGTGCATGTGTGCGACATGTCCTAGACCAATGGTCTGCGCAACCGCATCTATAACAACAACTCTCAGCATTCTTTGATTTACCAGCATCATACCTTGCCCCTTTGGCCTTATCTTGTGTTTGGACATTGTTCTTTTTAGTGGCATTATAATCATTATTTTTATAAACACGACCACGACCACGATTATAATAATTGTCTTTTCCACGACCATTGTTATGGTTTGGGTTTCGATTAAAATGCCCACGGCCTCGTCCATAACCACGACCACGTCTTCGTCCACGTGTATTATTTCTAGGACCATCAATATTAGTAGCATTTGCTTCAGGAATTGCTACTGATCCCGTTGGACGAGATTCATGGTTTTTCATTAAGAGCTCATTATTTTGCTCTGCAACAAGGAGACAAATATTCAGTTCAGAATACCTCTTGAACTTTTGCAATCGATATTGTTGCATTAAGTTAATGTTTGATGCATGGAATGTGGAGTATGTTTTCCCCAACATATCTTCGTCAGTAATCGTTTGCCCATAAAATTTAAGTTGGCAACAGATTCTGAACAAAGCAGAGTTATACTCAGTTACTTTTTTAAAGTCCTGGAACCTCAGATTTCGCCATTCATCTTTGGCACTTGGAAGTATAACTTCCTTTTGATGATCAAATCTTTCCTTTAAAGACATCCAAAGAACATATGGATCAGTGACATCAAGATATTCAAATTTTAACATGTCATCAATGTGTTTACGAAGAAACACTTATGCCTTTGCCTTGTCTTGGGATGAGCATTCATTGTTTTCATTTATAGTTTCATGAATGCCCATCGATTCAAGAATTAGTAAAACATCTATGGTCCATTGCATATAGTTTTTCCCAGTAACTTCAAGTGCAGCTAGCTCACGCTTTACAATACTAGACATTTTGAAACTATATATTTTGAACAAAAACAAATTTAAAAATTAGAATCCATATATATCAATATGAAGTGTACAAAACAGCAGTGGGAGAACAATCATCCCATACATGAACAAATAAGGATACAATACATCAGGAGGGAGATTACTAATTAGGATGCCAAGTGCTAAAACTAATACAATTACGAAAATCAAAAGCGGGTGAATCATTCTTGATCTTGATTTTGAAGATGAGAGAAATTATTTTGTGGTATAAAGAAGTGTGGATGATGTGTTTATTTATAGTGTAAAAATTTATAGCCGTTGTAAATTTTTAATATTAAAATATTATTTTTTTTACCGTTATATATATAGCCGTTATATATATATATATATATATATATATATATATATATATATATATATATATATATATATATATATATATATATATATATATATATATATATAATTTTTTTAATAAAGGGAATAATTAAAGTAATAAATTACATAAAACATATTTGTAAAAATATTAGTGAATGTTATATGAATTAGTAAGAAAAATATAATATGCATAAATAAACGTTAGTATACATAAATGAAAGTTAGCATACATAAATAAATGTAGTAACATAAATAAATGTTAGTAACATAAATAAAAGTTAGATGCAATAAAAGTAAATGTTAATTTGCATAATTAAAAGTTAGAAGACATAAATGTAAATGTTAGTTTGCATAAATTAAAAGGGTTAGTAAACATAAGAATAAAATTAGAATAATCATAAATGTAAGTATGTTAGTAGTCCCAAGATTAGTAGTACAAATGTCATCATAATGTCCTTGATAGAATATGTTTGGTTTCATTTAGTTTATTATGATAATTATATTACAATTTTATGTTAAGAAAATGTTTACCTTATGTAATTAACTTGATTAATTGAATGCACCTTGTGATTGAGTTGATCTTCCTCGATTAAGAACTTTCGTACTGATAACGTTTTATAAATTAGATATGATTATGACCCTATTAGAACTTCATCAAAGAACTTGCTACATCTATAACAAGAACATAAGATGAAGAACAATAACTAGAAAGAAGAGAGGAAGAGAAGTATGTAAACACTTATGAAAATGTTGAGGTGCATTTTATTCATCCATCTCATGGGATATTTATACTAAAAGTTTTACCCTTACATTACATGTACATACAAATGAAAGGTAAATAAGTAGACATAGATTTGATGGAGAAGACATGAAGGTTGAAATTGTGTACATCCATTTAATGGTTTTGTCATCTTCATATTCATAATAAAAGTCATACTAATTGGCTGTGAAAAAAAATTGAAAAATAATTTCCTGCAGTGTGCTACTGTTTATCTTAAGACAAATGTAATATATATATATATATATATATATATATATATATATATATATATATATAATATATTATCTTTTTAAAATTAATAATTCTTTTTGTGCTTTTTTTTAGTTTTCTTAAGTTCAGATAATATGGGTTTATGAATTTGCCTTTAGGCTACTGGGTACGGGTCCACGCCGGTGGGCGTGGGGTGTGATGTGGCATAGCCACGGCGTGGTGACGACGAGCGAACACTGCCCCCCACAACGGCGTGGGGGGTTGGCGTGGCTGTGAGGTGCGACGGGCAACGGGGCGAAACAGGGCGTGGGGAGCAGATTTTGATGGGGTTCGATCGTTACAATCATTTTGAAGAAGATAAACACTTGAAGAAGCTGCATTTCCCCCCTGCACCACTTGAAGAAGATGCACCACTTGAAGAAGATGCGTTTTTTGTCTGCGTTTTTTCAAGGAAGAAGACTAGGGTTTTCTTTTAATTGGGTTTTTTAAATTTGGGTTTTTCTTTTGGGTTTATCTATTGGGTTTTTATTGGTTTTTTCTTATGATTTTTTTTATGGGTTATCTTTTATTAAGTTTTTATATAAAAAATTATTATATAAAAAATTAGATTTTAATTAATATATGATTTAAGAAGACAAGGGTTTTCTTGTGGTTTTATAAAAATTTAATGTAATGTAATTTTAAATTATATAAAATATTATTTGTGTGAAAAATAAATGGAAATGAAATGATAAGTTGGAAAATAAAATGGTGTGGTGTGGTGTGGTGGGTATTTCCACCAAATGATGTGGTGTGGTGGTGATGTGGTGTATGAGGTGGCGATGATGTGGCGGAAAAGGGCACCACCACATGTGATGCCCATACCCACTAGCCTTAATGTTGTGCGTAACTGCGTATAAATTGAATGGTTAACACAATGTGATGGGTCCGTATTATTGTCTTTGACACATATTATGGAACTAATTCGCATATGTTTGATCATCAAGTACAATGGGATAGCCTATCTTTAATGATTAAGGGTGTTTTCTTATTGGTGTTTTGGGAATAAAGGAATGTGATTGATACCCATTAAAATTGTTTACTTATTGAGTTGGAAATCAAAATACGGCAAGCAAATCGATCGATTCATACCCACCAAAAAGTGGTGGGTTTTTATTTTTTATTCCCGTTACGATTCCCTCTCATACCAATTTTCATACCTATAATCATTCCCAACACCAAACCAAACACTCTCTAAATAAGCTGAACTATATTGTAATGGGTTCGGTTAATATGTATTTCCATGTATTATTAATTACGAGTATTTAGGTTTTTAAAAATAAGTAGATGAGAAGTTGCAATAACATAGTTGGTTACTAGTTTAACTCAATAAGCTTATCACTAATTAATTCAATACATGTAGATATCCAACTTATCACTGATTTCAATCTATGTGGTTAGTTTAATTTATTTATTTAGATCTAAGTGATATATGTCCAAATACTTTGCAATTATTAAATTGTCAAATTGTATAGAACATGTAATGGGAATATATTAATTATAGGGACCATGAATAAGGAATAAATGTAGGCATGTTCTCTCTCAATAAAATAAGAAGCAATGAGTATGGTGATAATATATATATTGAAATTAATCAAATTTAAAATAATCTTGTTAGGAAAGTTAAAGCAAATCATTTCATGTGCAAACAAGTCAATGAACTCATATCTAGTACGTATGTATATCCTTTTTAAGATTATAAACTAAGCAAATAGAAGAGCACATCATCAATAAAATGCATTTTAAGAATGCTAAAACATAAGAAATTAATAATTGAGAGCACTACCATCGAGTAAACCGTAAAAGAACGAGTTTGGATAAATGTTCTATAAATGTGGTTATGTTAGAACAAGTATAATGGTAAAGTTTATCATGTAAAAACTTATACTACCTCCGTATCAAAATAAGTGATACACTTTCTATTTAGAGGTGGAACAAAATAAGTGATATACTTTCAAAACTTACTTTATTTGGCAAAAAAGTGGGACACATTCTCCACTAACTATCTACTTTAATAAAGTAAAATTACTTTTTTACCCTTACTTTTACTTTTAAACATCATTAATTTCACTACATCCAAAAGAAGTGGGATCCATTATCCACTAACTATCCACTTTATACCATTTTAAATCATTTTCCAATCTTTTGCCTTAAAAACCGCAATTTCTCAAATGTATCACTTATTTTGATACGGAGGTAGTATTAAAAAATTATTTAAAATAATAAATTAGGAAAAAGAAAGAAGGTGCGACCGTGTGAGTGTGTTTCAGAGAAAAAAGAAAAGAAAAAAGAATGTGTCAATAAAATATACCTTGTCTCAAAATAAGTGTTCATCTCCGGTTTTTACTATTTTAACTTGTTCTGATCTAAACTGTTGATTTCAAATTACAACTAATTATTTCATTTTAAGTGATAAAATATTTTATTAGTAGATAATACAGTAATTGAATTTTTTAAAAATTAGGTGTTTTTTAATACTTAATTTGTGACGGTTGGAGTACTTTTTACAAATGTTTTACCAATTATTTCATTTTTAAGTGGTAAATGTGATATTTTATTAGTGGACAGTGGAATAATTGAACTTTTCTAAAATCCAGTGATTTTTCTCTAGTGAACACTTAATTTGCAATGGATGGAGTAATTTTTTTTTACGTTTTCAAAAATGAGTTGAAGCGGCCAGTCCAACTGGTCGGACCGGTAAATGAACAAAAGGCTAGTCCAGAAGTGGTCGGGTCAATGGCTTATTCTGAACCGCTTCAAACCATTGGTTTATATGTTAACCCAATAACCCTAAACTGGGTAAAAATCGGATTTAATGATTTTTTATTTACTTTTTAAATGCAAAAATAATAGTTTATTTACCCTAATCAAAACCGACACTTCGTCTACATGATATCGTTGTGAGCTTTACGAGTTGCAACCTAGTGTGTATCACCATCATCACCACCCTTTTTTGTGTGTGCCAGAAATAGCCTAAACAAGTTGAGGAATGGAGGTAATCTGATATTTGTACTTTTCATCATATTCTACAATGGTGACATTGCATCCAGGTCCAATATGCGAGTTTAATCGTTCGAACTGGAAATGGACATAGAGTTTGTTTGATGATAAAATCGGGTTTCAAAATGCTTCTTTTTATATGTCATTAATAAACATGAGTTTTTTTTTTTCAATTCATATTTCATGTATTTGCTCAACCTCATAACATCCAAACAAACATGACATGGTATTACTATTCTTTAACTAGTAAACTCAGATACCTAGCACAATTATTTATAACACTACATTTTATTAATAAAAAAATCTGTTAACAACAATGTTTTTGGAATATACAATCCAAAAAAATAATTAATAAAAACATGACCAATGACCATAGCGGCTTCATGAAAAACATGTTTAAACGACTTTGAGCCATACAAAAATGTATTCATTGGCTTTAAATACCATCACCACCTCTTTCATTCTTCACTCGTCAGCATTAAGCAATGGCTGCTTCCTACAATCTCTCTCTCCTGATCACTTTTCTCACACTAATTGTATTCTCCACCGCCTCACCCCCCACAATATACGAAATCGTCCAACAATACGGATTTCCCGTCGGTATCTTACCTGATTCCGTCACATCCTACACCACTAACGACGAAGCTTCAACCTTCGTTATCTACCTTAAGAAACCATGTTACGTCCAGTTTGATTACCTCGTTTACTTCGACACTAAAATCACCGGAAAGATCAGCTACGGTCATATCACCGAGTTGAAAGGCCTTCAGGCCAAATCCTTTCTTTTTTGGTTAAATATCGATGAAATCAAAGTCAACGGTGGCAGTCTCTCTTTCACTCTTGGCCTTGTCACGGTCAACCTTGATATCGCCCAGTTTCAGACCATTCCTACTTGTAAAGATAACGCCCTTGCTGCTTGCGATCATTCACCCAATGTTATTACTCCGGTAATTTTCTAGCATTCTAGAATATTCATAAAGAACTTAGAATATGATTTTTTTAAATTATTAATATATGGGTAAGGTTAACCGAACCAGTATTTACCTTTAGTGATATGCAGTTCTACTAAGTCGAATATGCAGTATGAACGAACTGAAACATGAAGTATCAATTAGACCAAGTGTTGTTGTTTTAATATATGTATGTAGGTACGTGTACTAATTGTGATGAAAAATGTTGTTTTGGCAGCTTCCGATGACTGCAGAAGAACTGGATATGGTGATCATGGAGTAGATCGAGATGTGTTTGGAGATATTTTTGAGTCATATTAAATGAGTGGTTGTATAATTAAATAAATTATAGGTTCCAATACGGCCTGTTTTAAGATATGTTTGATTTCTTGTAAGAATAAATTTGAGTGTTCAGTATATTCTTGTGATTTCTAAGTTTGGGGAGTGGTGACGTTACTGTTATTCTTCTGAACTATTCCCTCTGTCCCTTAATAAAGTTCTTATTTGTGTTAGGCACAACATTTTATGAGATAGTTAGTGGTGGGGTATTTGGTATTACTTTTGATTAAAATATAAGGTTTGATTGGAGAGAGAAAGTGTTTTAAGAGATAGTTAGTGGTGAAGGTATTGGTAATAATATTATTATATTAAGTGGGCACCTTATGTTTGAAAAATGAGAACTTTATTTAGGGACAAAATTTGAAGGCAAAATGGATACTTTATTTAGGGACGGAGGAAGTATCTTTTAAAAAAATTCAATTCATTGAATAAATTAAAACAAATAACAAAATTAAAAATAACTACAACTCCAAAAAGATGCTTCGTATATAATTTAAAGACAATAATCTATTGGACAATAATTAAAAAAAAAAAACCTTTTCACGATTAAAAGATACTCGACAATAATCTATGAGATCGATTTCTAAACAAAATATCTAAATTATCATATAAAGTATTTTTACTCTTGTGAATTTGATTCAGATATGTGATTGATGGATAGAAATATTAATTGGCTTATTAATAAGACCCCACTGCGCGCAGCTGGCTGATCGTTTATCAAGAAACAACCTATTCCCATGTGACAAATTGTACGTAAAATCAGATGTGGCCAAAATGTGTGGGTCGTGTTGGATGAACCATCAATATTTTTTTATATTCTTAGTTTAGTTAAACTTAATAAACTCAAAATATTTAGAATGAGTTATAAATATTATTTTTTATCTTAGTTAATATCCCTTTACAAATTTTTTATAGAAAATTGAATTTTGAATTGAAACAGGGTATTTCGACAATGGGAGATCCTACCCGGTTTTGGTGGTTTAGAGCAGTATTAAACTGTCTTTTGGCAGTTCTTGGTTGTTAGTTCATGCACGGGTTAATCATCATTTTTGGTCATTCCAAATGGTACGTTTTTGAAGATAACAATCACAATTCTCTGTTCTACAAAATTTCTCTGGCTTTATCCAATTGAAGATTTCGAGTGTACCATATATCGAAATACTTTGATCTAAAAGTGATTACACGACTTAAGAGATTCCAAACATTTCGAAATTCTAGTAAACTTCTAACACTAAATAGTACTGTAAATCATTCATAATCTTGCAATGAAAATTGAACTGAAGTTTCGTAAATCAGATAGCCAATTATCAAATTAAGTTTCTATTATTTAAAAGAATTTCAGTTTAGTTTCCTTGCTAAATAATGAGAGGTCGTTATGTTTAACTTCAAATCTTGGATGGGAGGAAATTGATAGGGGTGAAAACCGAAAAAACCGAACCGAAACCGAAAAACCGTCCCAAAAAATCCGAACAATTTGAAAGACCGATGTTAACGGTTTTGATTTTTTGGAAATCCCGAATGTTTGGGCCGGTTTTCAGGGGCATATGAAAAACCCGACTGAAAAACCCCGCCCCGCCATTATATATCTTTCAAATTTTGTAAATATATTCTTATATTTATAAAAGATTTGACATTTAATTATCTTTTAAATAAAAGATATGATTGAAGGCATGGACTAAGATCGTTGCGATAGATTGTTGGATGTTATTCTATTATTAATCTTATTCAAGTTATGTTAGTTTAATTTATTGTTACATTATATTAAGCTTAGTAGTTTTTTTATTTATAACGAAATATGTTAAGGTTTGGGAGTTTGAATCATAATATTATTTTAAGGTAACAAATTGGTAAATTTAAAAGAAAACAAAAAAACCGAAAAAACCCCGAACCGAAGCGAAAAACCCGAAACCGAACGGAGTATAGTTCTTAAAACCCGAACTTTTGGGGCGGGGTTTGGTTTTAGTTAAAAACCGCCCCATGCTCACCCCTAAAATCCGATAGCATCGAATGGGTTTCATATCAAGTCCCCTTTGTGTGTAATAGCTTGATTCTCGTTATGATATTGTCAATTTCTATATATTAGCGACCTACTATTAGGTGACACAAATCTACGAGACAACCAGCCTCACCTCGCTAAGGTCATCACTAGCATGAAATCCGTAAAGGTGTCGCTCAACACGTTGCTAAAAAGCGCTTTTCCTTTATTGTAATTTTTTTAATTATCTTAACTTATGGTAATTTCTAATAGTCAGCATAAAATATGACGATCATTTTCATTTAAAAATATATATTCTTGATTTGCTTTAAAAAAAATATATTTTAGTTTTGGTTTTGAAGATGAATCCTCAGTTTCTAACCTTCACTACATGGCAAGGGTCTAGTTTTTTTTATAAGCTATTTGATCAAATTCTGATCAGTGGCAACCTGTTTGCGTCGATTTACAGTTGTAATAGCCATCTCTCAATAATTAACAAATCAAGGAAAAGTCTCGCTGGAACAAAAGAATTGACTCTAAAATTCCATTGACAAAAACAAATCCATTCACAATAGAAAAATTAAGCACAAGTCTGCAGTCATGTTTATCATGCCTCTACCAACGGTGGCGTCAGTTGAAACCGACGAGTGTCACACCGTTGGCAAGCCCCCTTATTTTGTACTCTGCCAAAATGATAAAGGAAGTGAAAATATGTTGTTAGCATAGGCGTGTCAGTTGGTATGTCAGTTTAAAAGTATTGATGTGATGTTAATATGGCAAGCGGAGGAGTAAAGAGACAATTGTCAATGTTGAATCTATTCTAAATATTCAAGTATATGCATATTTAAAATCCTTGTGTCCAAATGCTAATTAATAATATAAGCTTAAAGTAGCACTTCTCGTTAGATTTGCTCCAATGAAGCCAAAAAGTTGTTCAATCTCTGTAAATAAAATATGCAAAATGTGGACTTGAAAACTTTAGCTTTGTTTATGCATAACATGCACCTTCCACTCATTAACAAATACCATTACATACTCTTTCACTTTCTTTCCCCTTTCCACCCTTTCAAGTTTCACTTTCTTCATGTATATATATACATACACGTGAATGTATCTATATTCATATACTAATCTCTCTCTCTCACACACACACATCACACATTCTTTCCCTTTCTAAAGGTCATTCGCAGTCATGGAGAAGGGTAACGGTAGCTCAAGAACCGCTGAAATTAAGCAAGGTGAAAAGATGAAACAAAGGGTCCCACACAAATTTGAAAAGATAGAAGAAAGAAAAGACATTGACAAACAAGCGGATGATTTCATCAAGAAATTTAGGAAACATCTTAAGATTCAACGTGCAGAATCGCTTAAACGTTTTCATGAGATGATAAACAGGGGTACTTGATTTCAAAAACAGATATTGAATTCAAAATATTATTGAAAATTTATATTAATAAATTAAGGAAGATTCATTATTTCCTAATGTTTTTCGTTTATTATTGAAAAATTATAATTTATTTATTATTCATTTTCTTGTGAGTTATGGTTGGTGTTCTATCGATTTCAAGAATCACCTACATGTACACTTATATGTTTTCCCATCTTTAATGTACCAAATATAATGATCCAATTTTAAAGAGTTCTACTTGATGCTTTATCGTTTCAGCGATGACCCACAAATTTGATCCAAAGGCTAATGAAAAGTAAATGAATCGATATACTCCTAAGTCATGAGATCGTATACAAAATATTTCATTCATGCAACAAATAAAATTAAGATTTATTTTTTTTGTCGAAGAACGACCAAATAACGATCTTTAAATATAAACATCAAGATGGATTACAAACAAGAAGTAAATGAATGAACACGTTGCCATAATCCATAAAATAAAAGTAACCTAAATACTTGTCATGAGATCTAATTCCTAACCAATATGTAGACACACATCTTTCCATAACTGTACTAATTTACACTTCCATAAATTGAATTAAATAGTTAAAATGCTTACGTAATGAAATGAAACAAATTAACAATTTTGTAGATATTTCACAACAAATCACATCACCAAACAACATTAACTTGTTTTTCTTTCCCAAGCCAAAGTGCCAAACCCAATGCAACCCAACTCATTCATACACTCGCATTCTTGATTAAGACAAAAATGAAAAATTTGCAAAACACAAAGGAATGGAAGCACACTTTGATTTAACCATACTGCAGAGGCGAAACCCGCAATAATCTACAGACCCTCAAACTCAGGTTGCAGAAATCAACATCTATCGTATACATATCCCCAACCCATCAACCACCAACATGAAGAAAAATAAACCAAACGGGTTAACACTCAACCCTAACTCTGTTAGTAGATGTAACGAAAAACAAATACCCTCAAAAGGGTATATAGAAAACAAAAAACAAAACAAATCTCTCTTTCAACCAAACAAGACTCAGTCCCAAGCACTAGCCACCCCGGGACCATAACCGCCATATCCACCAGGTGCACCATACCCACCACCAGAGGCACCATAACCACCAGGGGCGCCATACGCGTTATTCATATTCCCACCACCATAATAATCTCCTCCTCCACCGCCGCCACCACGGTTGTTGTAATTATTGTCTCGCCGGAAATCACGGCCGCCAAACCGGCCGCCACCGCGGCGGTTCCTGCCGCCGCCGTAAGAAGCTCGAGCGGCGTAACGAGCGAGCCAAGCTGGGACTTCTTGGTTAGATTCTTGCATGAGGTCTGATAACGGTCGAGCCATTGATGAGTTGTTGTCATTGAAAAAGGCGGTGGCTAACCCTGATTTGCCAGCTCGCCCTGTTCTTCCAATGCGGTGGACGTAATCGTCAATGTCGTTTGGCAGGTCAAAGTTGACCACGTGGGCCACATGTGGGATGTCGAGCCCACGGGCTGCTACATCTGTTGCAACTAAAATAGGTGTGTTTCCACTTTTAAACGATCTCAAAGCTTGTTCACGTTCCTGTTTCAATATAATAGATAACATGTGTATTACAATTTACAACCCATGTAAAATGCACGTGTGATTAAAAAAGAAATACCTGCTGTGATCTATCCCCATGAATAGTGGTAGCAGGGAAGCCATTCATGCATAACCAATATTCAAGTGAATCAGCTCCCTTTTTAGTCTCCACAAAAACCAATGTAAGAGCTTGCTGCACTCATTAAATCATTTAGAATATAAATATAAATAGAATATATAATAAAAATGTATTATTTAAAGAAATGACCTTTCCATGAGCACCATTGGCTCTTTGTGCATGAAGCAGATCCATTAGATGGCTTCTTTTGTCACTTTCTTGTACATATTCAACCCTTTGTACAATTAAATCAGTACTTGAACCAACTCTTCCCACAGCCAGAAATATATAATTTGCAAGAAAATCAGACGCCAATCTCTGATTGCATATTAACAAAATCAAAACTTTTTTAATTTGCATTATCACTTATTTATCGTTTAATCCTCAAACTTGGTGTTTTGACCAAGTTTGAGGATTAAAAGAACAATTATTACTTAATATTCTTATATAAAACTATTGGTATAAAATTTTCAAAAAAATAAAGGGACTATATCATGGTGAACAACTAAGTTTAGGGGTTACAATGATTTTTAAGTACTATTAACTTGTGATTAACCTATGATAGCAGGTCACAATAGCTTTTTAACAAGTTAACCAAAGTTATGAGACTAATGCAAAAAAAAAAACAAAGGTTTAAGAGTTACTCAGGACGTCGTTTGTTCTTCCAAAAAACCTCTGAAAACCCCCTATTAACTCTGATTTATTAGAGGTTTTCAAATTCAGGGCATTTGTTTTTTTTAGAAAATATCTAATGACCGATTCAGAGTTTTACTATACCTCTTACTTCATCAGAAAACACATACGAGTGGAATATAAATGAATAACATAATATTCATTATTAATTTACGGATTAGTTATAATTCAAATATGACAAAAATTGAAAGTTCTTATATAATAATCGGAAAAAATGAGAAAGTGGAGAATTAATTAAAGTCGTTTATTTTTGAGTAAATTACACGAATGGTCCCTGTGGTTTACACAATGTTTTGGATTTGGTCCCTAAGTCTCAGTAATTACACTCGTGGTCACTGTGGTTTACACTTCGTATTGGTTTTAGTCCCTAATACTAACAGCCGTTAAAATTTGCTGTTAACTTTCTTTAAATGACTAAAATACCCTTTTTAAAACTTCTCTTCTCTCTCTTCCTTCTTCCACAACCCCACACTTTCTCTCTCTACAACCTTAAACTCACCGGAAATTTCACAGTCAACCACCACCATTGAAGAAGCTGCTTCATTCGCCACCATTAAAGAACACAGAGTAAACACCATGAAAGCAGCAGCCATTATCACGTTCATGATCTGGGTTTTTTCAAGAATCAAAACGCAGATCTGAGATGGAAATTCTTCATCGAAGTGTAATTCTGGAAATCGATTAGTTTGCTTAAAGATCTGAGATGCAGATCTGAGTTCAACCATCAACAACGCCTCAACACCGCCACAACTTCCACCCTCATCAATGTTTAGGTTTTCCGTCGCCACCATCGTATTGAGCTTCTATCAAAATCGATTACTTGCTTGAAGAATAGGGTTTTGTTGCAGGTTTGCTTGAAATTTTCTTTGTGAAAAACGAAATGGGTTTTAGAAATGAGGCAGTCGGAGCATATTCCGATGGGATCCACGACCTGGTACACTCATTCGCCAGAGAAGATGCATTCTCGAGGTCATTCGCTGGAGAAGATGAACGTCATGTGGTGGATGCGGTGGCGGATCTGTGACCCCATGGCGGTCCGACGAAGACAAAAGGTGAAGAATAAAGGAGGCGAGATAGAAGAGAGGAGGAGGAGGCCGATGTTAAGTGGGTGATTCTCCGGCAGTCTCGAAGGAATTTGAGGCATCGATAGAAGGAAATTCTTCGACAGCGTCGATGAATTCAACGTCCTGGAATCCGATTACCTTGTTAGTATTGTTTTGGGGGATTGGTTTGTGGTCCATTGAAGAGCAATTGGAAAAATCATCTAGGGTTAGGGTTTTGATTATTGGGGAAGAAGAAGAAGGAATATTGGCTAAAAAGGATATTTTAGCCATTTAAAGAAAGTTAACAGCAAATTTTAACGGCTGTTAGTATTAGGGACCAAAACCAATACGAAATGTAAACCACAGTGACCATGGGTGTAATTACTGAGACTTAGGGACCAAATCCAAAACATTGTGTAAACCACAGGGACCATTCGTGTAATTTACTCTTTATTTTTTTAATTTGATTTTCCTTTTTAATATTAATTAGAAAAAGTTGTAATTTTAAAACTAAAAAGTTTAACATTTTGAAGAGTAAAACAGTCAAATTACAAACGTTCAGAATTCAGATGTTTTTTTACTTTATAAAACAACGATTCAGGTTTCAGAACCATCTCTTATTATAAATTATAATAAGTTGTTTTTCAGATTTCAAACAAAAACATCTTAGAAAACAAACACCTAATTGGTAAACATTGGTACAAAGTCCAAACTAAGTTCGAAAAACAAAATTCGACAAATTGTAACTATAAACTGTTCAAAATAAAAATTAAAGACTAAATTTCAAAATTCTAAACTCCAAATAAAGATTTAAATTGTTTTCTTTTAACATAGCTTAAAAAAGAATATTTACATTTACAAATATATCTATTACTTCAAGTATCGAATCGAACCCTAACTCATGTCATTTATTCAAACTAGAATGACTTCAAATTTCGGTTTATTCAAGTTGCATTCAAATATTGATCCCCCAAATAGTTGAAAGTTTTAGGGTTAAAACATAATAAACCGAAACTTCAAAAAAAGGAATTATAAATAATAACCTGAATTTCTTTTGGGAATGTGGCACTGAACAACATAGTTTGTCTGGCGCCAGGTGGCGGCATATCCATTTGTTGAACAATTTTTCTAATTTGTGGTTCAAAACCCATATCAAGCATCCTGTCTGCTTCATCTAAAGCCAAATACTTTATCAGCTGGAGAGATACCCGTGCTCTTTCTAGAAGGTCTACCAACCGCCCAGGTGTCGCAACAAGAATGTCAACTCCTCTTTCTAGCTCCCGAAGCTGACATCACAGAATAATAATTATTACATCACTATTATGTTAATACAAAGATATTATTATGAATTATAAGGATTTTACACACCTGTTGATTTATTGGAGCACCACCATAGGCAACCACCACCTTCACACCAGTTTGATACGCAAATTTCCTAGCTTCTTCATGAATCTGAAAATCAAAAGTCAAAACAACAAAATCTAAGTCCTTCAAAAACAATAAAAAATAAAATTATTAAAAAATATATAATAAATTATAAACTCACTTGACAAGATAGCTCCCTAGTAGGTGAGAGAATAAGGGCAAGTGGACATGCGGTACGAGGCATCCGAGGTGCTCTTTGACCAAACTGCCCTCTCATTATTCCACTAATAATCGGGAAACAAAAAGCAGCAGTTTTTCCCGACCCTGTTTGTGCACACGCCATTAAATCCCGATTACCAAGAGAAATCGGTATTGCATGTCGTTGGACAGGTGTCGGTTTCACATATTTGCATCTCCTAATGTTTAGATTAAGTGCTTCACCTAAATCAATTTCAGCAAAAGTATTCACAGGTGGTGGAACATTATCACCACTTGTTTCAACGGGAATATCTTCATATGCATCAAAGTTGATGCCAGTGTTCTCTTGGTCAACAAATTCTGGTTCGGTTACATCATTGTCTTCAAACGGGTTGACTTCACGGTCCCGCCCACGGTCCCAGCCACCGCTCCGGTTGTTCCAACCACCACCACCACCACCGCGACCGCCACCATTGTACCCACCTCCACCGCCACCGGATCTGAAGTCGTTTCTAGGTGCAGCCCAACGGTTAGGACCACCGGCTACAGGAATAGCAGCATTAGAGCCACTGTTGTTGGCGGCAGCTGGTGGTGGTGCAGCCTCTGAGCTAGACGGCCTGTTACGCAGATGTGGAGGAACGTAAGTCGGTCTGTTTGGTGCACCGTATGAACCAGCAGCCGAGTTTTCAGCTGCAGCAACTGAATCAGCCCAAGAAGTTGGCATGCTCAAACACAAACCCTAATTTTTCGTTTTCCACCCTCAATTCTTCCTTCTGTCTCTTCAGAAATCGAGATATTCCTTCAAACAAATTCCGAAAAACAGAGAACTTTTCTTAATTCAATCTAACTACCAAACTTTCGTCAATATCAAAACCAATAAATAAATCTTCTTTTCTCTCTCCGTTCCACAGTAACAAAACCCTGATCAAATCAAAACACGCCTAAATTTAATTTAATATTTCTCGAAGCATAAACTCGATTCAAATAAAACAACACAACATACAAATGATCTACATAAAATTAACAACAGAAGACAGGTTTGTGAAGATATCAAGCAATAAAATTTGCATCAAGAGTTGCGTGTATACTTTTGGGGTGACAAATAAGCATCCATGAAATGATGCAACAGAAACATAACAATAAACAGATGAAAATAAATACGCGTGAAGAATTCCAACATAGATAATAAAATGAGAAAACTTACAAGAAGATCGTGCGAATAACGTCGATGAAATGTGCAAGTAGAAACCCTAATTTTGTTGAGGAAGAAGGCGATACGAAAAAAGTGAAAAGATCTTGCGGGTTTTCTCTCCTCTATCTTTGCCCGTGTTTCTCTCTCTACAAATCTTTTTTTTATTTTTTTATTTATTTTTTTATTTTTTGGGGATTTTCTTTTTGGGTCTCGGCAGTTTCAAAGGACACAAATAAGGGATGGGTAAGCCAATAGAAAATTGGGGGGTTGGCTGACGCCCCTTCCTGACCTACAAAGATTGCGGTCAATATTTTCTCTCTTTTATTTGTATTTTGAATTACAAGATTTATGACGGATTTAAAAGGTCCAATGTATGACGTACGCTTATAAGTATGTGTCAATGTTGAGTCTAATCTTGTCTAATTGTTTTGCAATTATCAATTTTAAATTTCATTTAGAAAACTATAAATATGATAGTGAAGTATTGAAGTACTACGAATCTTATTGACATCCAAAATCTTGTATACATCAATCTGACATTTAATGAGTTACAAATTTTCTAACTATTTGGAAATATATTTAATGTATCTCAGTCATTTGATAAGAAATGAAAGCTCATTGATAATTATTAACATAATTTTAGTAAATATTAAAATGATTAAATATGTCTTATCTTATTTTTTTTATGGCATCAATTAGACAAACAATTTTAATAAATAGTGTTGGGTTACTGAAAGCATTCCTCACTGAATAGATTTAATGAAGACAAAATGATAAATAGTTAGAAGACAATCTGAGGATTTGTTCCTCAGATTGTGGGTGATTGAATATGATCAGTTCGGATTTCAGTTACCCAGTTACACTATCTGATCACTATCTGAAACAACGATCAGTTCCCCGTGTGGAATCAGATATTGGTTAACAGATCAGATAGTGTAACAGGTTCAGCGCATTGGACAAACGATGAACCATTGAACAAATATTTCGCTAAGCAAAACTCTTAGTGAAGGTCACTGAAGCTGAAGGCCATATGAATAAGCATGAGTATCCGAAAACTCATGGCTGCCAAAAGTATATATAGGCCCAAAGTTTCAGTGTCACAGAAAGACACAAGTAAAGCACAAGTTTGTGCATCGTTGATTATGGGAATATCTTGCAAATCTTCTAGAAGATATCAGCGATCACAAGACGACAGAAAGTACTGTCAGAGTTCCGTTAGTCGTGCTCGTCCCATGAAATATCCTCTGCACCAATGGAATTCTCACACGTGGAATCGATCGATCATTCCTTTGGCTCTACGTTTCCCAATGCTATAAATTGAGGACTTGAGTGTTCGATTTCTGTGTGCACACAACAAGGTTACACGCTGTTGAAATTACTCCAGAATTTTATTCCTTCGAGCAGAGTGTAAACCACCAGTTAACTCTAGTTATCTGATTCGAGAATTGAATCTGTATAACGAAAGTGTCTGGTCTTGTGCTTGATCATTTGTTGATTATAAACTTGTTTTAGATAATATCTGTTGTTGTCTATCACATGCAAGCTGTTTAGTTAGGATTTGTTCTTAGCTATTCTGCAAACTGCTTGCATCTTTATTGTATCATTATTGATTAATAAAGAAAAGTTTAAAAGTATTGAGTGTCTCCATAAAATTTAAATTGGTCAGTGAAGCGTATAAGTGTGAAATTTCACTTATTACGAGACTAACAAATAGTATTAGGGTTTATCTAACTCATGCCCTAAGGGCATGAGATTAGATGTGTTCAATGAACTCTGAGTTTCCTTTCATACGAATAAATGCATTTATTAGTCATTGATGAATTTTATATTTTGCATGAATTAAATGTATTTTCTAAATAAAAAGGGAAAGTTCGAGTTCATGAAACGTGTTTATCTCATGCCTTTAGGGCATGAGTTAGCCAAACCCATAATATTATGCTTGAAGATTGGATGATGAAGACTTATATATACATGGATTTATTGCAAGATTAATTATGATTACCCATATTTAATTGTATGTTAATTAAGCTTAAATGATAAGTTTAAACTATAATAGTACACATGATTTGGATTTTCAGTTTTCGGTCCAATTTTCGGTTTCATATTCCGTCAATTTCGGTTCTTTCGTTTATCGGTTTGTTTCCGATTCATTCGTTTCTAAAACTAGAATTTCAAAGAGTTTACAGCTGACTTTATAGAAAATCTTTCGCTATTCATGCGTTGTTCATGCACATTACATGCATCATTGAGTCGATAATTTTCGAATGCAGTTTGTAATTATTCACTTAACTTAGATAGATCCCTAGCTTGGACTAAAATTGTGGTGGCTATTGTTGAAAAAGATTGCAAAAAGATGGATATTTACAAGAAGCATACGGAATGTTCGAAGAAATGCCATAGTGAAATAGGAATAACTTGTACTCTCTAAATTTCGTATTGTAGCAGCATTGATAAAAACATGTTTCAAAAAAGTAAAACAATTCGGTTTTACCCGGGTTAAACACTTAAACCCGAAATTACCTAAACGACATTATTAGTTTTGATTGTATAGTTTCTATAAGCATATTCGTCATCTTATCTTAGTTTAGTTACTTACTTATAAAGATGAAACGCAAAGGATGATAAAAATAAATTAAATTGGCACTATTCATATTAGCCCATGAAATTTAAGTTTTTTTGTTTGTTTGAGCCCAATTGAATAAATTTTATAACAGGATATACAATACAAATAATATTAAAAAAATAGTGAGTAAATTGTGAACGGAGCCTTTAATTTCAAATTTCGAAATATTTGGAAAACCGGAAAAGGTTGTGGTGATAGAAGGGAAAAGGCAAAATAACAATTAAAAACAAACAATTTCATTCTTCCTTTTTTCGTTCCTGCATTTGATTTTCAATTTCAGTTTCATTACCACCAACTGTCTTCTTCTTCTTCTTCTTCACTCGCTCATCAATCTTTTCTTTTTCGTTATGTTTCGTACCACGCGCAAAATAAATTAATTAAATTCTTCGATTTGTTACAATAATTGGCCAATAAATTACCCAAGAAGATGAGCTTAGATCCAGTTATGCAGCGCGTTAATCACAATGTTGATGAACATATATCGCAGCTCATGCAGTGCAAACCCTTATCTGAACAAGAGGTAATTACATTTCGAATCTGATCCTTTTTACCGTTTTGATTTGTTTTGTGGGATATATATGTGATTGATCTAATTATTTGAGACAATTAAAGCGGTTGATAGATTTGATCAAGGCAGATCTGTTTGGGTTAGATCTGTTAGAATAAATTATCAACATTTTTTTATTTTCTGTTCATAATTTCAATTTTAATTGGGGGTTCTCCATTCATAATTAGAAATTATTTATAGATTATATACATACATATTATATATGGAGCTGAAGTATCAATGCGCCATTTTGTGATGGAACTAATGGTAGAATAATGATTTGGTTTTATCAATGTAGGTTAGATCATTGTGTGATAAGGCAAAGGAGATCCTGATGAAAGAAAGCAATGTGAAGGTATAGATTCAATTTATTGTTATGTAATATACTAATATTCATGTTTTTAGTTAAAATTACTGTTATTAAGTTTAGTTTCTAGTTGCACAAAAATGAAACAGGGATGAATGTCAGTTAAATAAAGTCATTAAGTTTTTGCATATATAAATATTTGCAGGCTGTTAAAAGCCCTGTGACGATTTGTGGGGATATTCATGGGCAATTTCATGATCTTGCTGAGCTTTTTCGGATTGGAGGAAAGGTGTATGTTTTTATTTTTACTTTTTTATGACCCATTTTTTAAAGTTTAGATTAAGCTCTAATTATGTTGCTCTTTTGTTATTGTTTATTAGTGCCCAGATACAAATTACTTATTCATGGGAGATTATGTTGACCGTGGTTATTATTCAGTTGAAACAGTGACTGTAAGTATTACACCATCATGTATTCATTTTCTCATTTTTTTTCTGTTTTTGTAAATTTGGCGTATATAATTGATTATATTCTCATACAATTCTTGTTTAATTTCAGCTGTTGGTGGCCTTCAAAGTGCGTTATCCGGAACGGATTACTATTCTAAGAGGAAACCATGAAAGTAGGCAGGTAAACTTTTCTTCTGCTATTAAATTTGCATTTTAAATATTTTAGGAATCATATGATTATTTAATTCCTTTTATTTTTGCAGATCACTCAAGTTTATGGTTTTTATGATGAATGTCTAAGAAAGTGAGTTATCATTATCTTTTTTCATAGTTTCTTCATTTTACATATATTGCAAAAGAACCGTTTGACCATATGTCAAATGTCTAATATACCCTTGAACAATGAATTAAGCGCAGATACGGTACTGCTAATGTATGGAAGACATTTACGGATCTATTTGATTATCTTCCTCTCACTGCATTGGTTAGTAAAACTTTACTTTTCATAGTTACATAAATCGTCCCTGTGGTTTATACGAAATTATTTTCTTAAGTATGAAATTATTTAATTTAATTTATAGGTGGAGTCTGAAATATTTTGTCTACACGGTGGATTATCTCCTTCAATTGAAACACTTGATGGAATAAGGAATTTTGACAGAGTTCAAGAAGTGCCACATGAGGGCCCCATGTGTGATCTTCTATGGTCTGACCCTGATGAACGTTGTGGTTGGGGCATTTCCCCCCGCGGTGCTGGATATACATTTGGCCAAGTATTCTATTTTATTTTTAATTTTTGGTTTTATTTAGGGCTAATTACATAACAAAAGTAACCCCTTTCCTTTTCTTTAATTAGGTCTTGGTGTTACTAAGTTTTGTTTTATTTATATCAGGACATATCTGAGCAGTTTAATCATACAAATGGCTTAAAGCTCATTGCTAGAGCACACCAGTTGGTTATGGAGGGATTCAACTGGGGTCACGTAAGAATGTTATTATTATTAATTTTATTGTGGTTAAAAAAACACGTATTTACTAGTGATTGGTTGTATTATAACAGGAACAAAAGGTTGTGACAATCTTTAGTGCACCTAATTATTGCTACCGTTGTGGGAATATGGCTTCAATCCTTGAAGTTGACGATTGCAAGGGTCACACTTTCATTCAGGTTTCTATCTCTCTCACGCGTATGGGTTTGGGTTAAAACGGGTCAGGTCTATGACTTGGATAACGGGGTTTTTTTAATTTAATTTCAGTTTGAACCAGCTCCAAGGAGGGGAGAGCCAGATGTGACACGTAGGACACCAGATTATTTCCTATGATGCTGACGTGGCAGTCATTCATAACTCAACTGAGGTGTTGCTCACTGGAAATAAGGAGACTGAAGGGCATATATATATGAACCTTGAAAATGAGGCATATAACACCATCTACCAATGCAATTTGGTCATTTTCCATTCTGAGTTTTTATTGGTTGTAGAGGAAAGACACATCTAAATGTCACCTTATACTGCTGCTGTCTTTCCTTTTTTTAGGTTCCTTGCTGTTATAATTATTTTTTGACATTTGTTACAAACTCTTGCAATTAATTAATTTTTTTGTTCCCAAGTTTTGTTGGAAAATTGGACTTCATGTATCGTGTTATAGCGATTGGGTCAACCTTTTGGGGTTAGACTTTTTGTCGGTAACAAACAAGCCTTCATTGGATAACTTGACCCAGTTAGCCTGGTTTTGCCGATGTAATCTGTCCCTTCTCGAGTAAAATCATCATTGCATAATCCATATTGTGATAGCTCATATTAAAACCCGACCTCTTAATGCACTAAAAACAAAAATGAGATGTAAGAACTAACACAGTAACTTTAGATGTTTGATGCATATAAATATTAATTATTAAACCAACATTTACATTATTTGAAGACAATTTTTACACTTCTACATCTCTTAATGATATCAGTGAGCTGATTTCTCATCACAAGACTGGGAGCAGAGAACTGAGATGTTAAATGCATACGATGATGATTTAGGTGACACTAGAATACTCATTACACCAACTGTCCGGCAACATAGTAACCCAAAAAAGTTGCTTCTTTTAGTATGTACTATGAATCATACAACATTTTAGTGCGAATTTGTGAACGGTATGTGTGATGGCAGCATTGAACAATGAACACGTCATAAGCATCTTCAAGAAACTCAGGGATGTAACCCAGTTTTTTTTTTTTTTTTTTTTTTTTTGTAAACGGAATGATTGGTTTGTCGAGTTTGCAGAAGAATAAGTTAACTAGTTAAAAAAGAAATAAAGGTTAGTTCTTTGGTCTCTTGAAAAAAATGCAATATGCCAAAAGTTTAGCAAATACGTAATTAAGTAAGCTGATGTTTACTTGGTGGACACAATAGCGTTTGTAGTCCAACGGTTAGGATAATTGCCTTCCAAGCAATAGACCCGGGTTCGACTCCCGGCAAACGCATTTTTTAATCCAAAATTTAATTCCTACTTTTGCCAAAACAAATCAAAATTAAATTTGCTTTTTATGGCATGAAACCACATCGCAGTTATGACGTGACAGTTGCGATAGTTTTATATATATTATAATTATAATTATATTTATACAAACAAATATAGGAAATTATATATTTGTAAACTTATAACATAGTTTATCAATTATTTACTTCATTTTATGCATACCCAAACATTACTATAACTAAATAACTATATAGATTTAACCCATATAGCTTAATACATTTAATATACCTTTAAAATACAAATTCCAAGTAAATATGAGTCAAGCTGAATCTTAAAAAACATTAAGTCTTACGCCTAAATTTTCGACCATAGTACGACAGCATGGTCAAACCTCAAGTCTTGCCAGGCAATGACAGAGTGTAACAACCATGTTTTTAGTTTTCACAGCAGCAGTTTCTAATGTAAATATAAATATATATAAATATATATTTATATATATTTATGATTAATAAAACTAATTTCAGGTGCTTACAGGATTTTAGAGCATAGGAACAAGTTATTTAAACATGACTTGGTGCCCAAGTTTATCTATTACTAGACCCTATAACTAGCTATATAAGCTGTCAAAATTCTGTTAACTATAGGCATGACTGATTAAAGCTACTAAGCATGAGGTGTGATCTCCTAAATTAGTAAGATGAATAAATATAATATTTTTATGGATATGCTAACTCTAAAGCTTAAAGAACAAGAGAAGTAATGCATATAATTCAACTATAAATAACAGCCCTACTATTCAGTTTTCTTTCATCCTAAAACTAAAATTTCTCTCATTTGTAGCAAGGAAATCTAAGAAGCTTAAAAGCACGGTGAGTACTTATGTGATTTTAACGAGATGCATACATGCTATTATATGTTTTTATACTACTTTGAAATGATTAAATGTTTAATGTTTTAAAAGCATGTTGTAGTATATCATCAAGATGGCATGAAAGTTTTAAACATGTTAAGTTTGGCCATGTAAATACCCTACGTACAAGGGTATAGTATGAAGAATCGTCTTACAAACGGACTTTTTTGGGCAGTCCTTATGTGGACCCGAGGTTAAAGAACCTCTAAAAAGTTTGGCCCTACTTACATAAAGTTATGAGATCTCAAAGGAATGTTTTAAAGCATGTTTCATTAAAAAGTGTATTTATAATTATCTTTGCAAACCATAATTGCTCACTAAGCTTAAAGCTTATGTATTCTTGTATGTATCTCATGATTGGAGAAGTAAGCGACCAAGATGAAGAGAATTTTATGACTAAAAATTTAATTAGTACTTTATGTTATGAAGTTTTCTTGTAACAAAACTTTTTAGTAGAAGATGTATTATTTTTTAGAGATTAGATACTCGGAATAAGGGTGTCACAGAGCTTTTTAGAATCATGCTAATTATTAACACTAAAAAGAAGATCTTGAATACAAAGTGTTTCATATCAAACAGGCTTATTTTAACTAATTACCCAACTGATTCATGCTTGTTGCAACTATTACTGTATCCGACCCAAGCTTGCTGCAACTACTATTATGTGTGATTATTGATTTAACAACGGTTTCTTTTATGTTGCCAAAAAGCAAATTATACACCATCTGTTTTGTAGACATATACACATTTCTAACTATATATACATTCACACCCTCCTACTTGCTATCTTCATTCTTTTGCCCCAACCGGCAACGGTTTAAAAGCCGCCAATAAAACTGCAACTTTAGATGAAACAAACCCCATCATACCAAACAGAAGATCTTTAGGTGTTAAAGCCAATGATTGGTCTCCCGAACCAAGTTTAACCACAATAACCATAAAAGCAAGTGCCAAAACCAAAATAGTCACCTGACCCTTGAACCGGTCAAACATTCGGTCAAGACCACCGGCTCGGTCCAAAACTGGTGATGGTAATTCATCAACTGATTTTTGCAAAAGTAAAAGATATAAAAAACCACCAATTCCGCCAGTTAAGAAAGCAAATGCAGCATTTTCACCAAAACACAAGGATGCAGTTGTTGATCCAGTTATTATAAGTAGTGCATCATAAAGTAACAATGAGAACTTTAAATCGGCGTATTCTTTCATGCTTTCTTCATTTGATGAATTGGGTAGTGAAAATGGTTGGAAAATGTTTTGATTTAAGGTCAAATTGTTGTTACAAAGGTTGATTGTGTTTGGTCTTAGTTCTACCATGGACATATCGTTTCCTTCTCCTAGTAACATGTCGTCTGCCATGAAATCGTACTTGAAAATATTATAATTATAATTATGATTTTCATTTTCATTTTTGTTTTCTGTAGTAGGAGTTTTGGACCAACATATAACAGTCACACCTGCTGGTCTCCATTGACCTGAAATGTCATCATTAAATATGATGTATTTAGTTTTTGCATTTGTTAAAATGTTTATGCAAGTTAGGAATGTTCAGTTGCAGATCAAGATTGTTACCTGATCTCTTAAAAAATATAATATCGTACTTTTTTTTATCAACCATTCAAACTCTAAGCATTATCTAACCTGATTCGAGGCCAATCCAAAGAGCTTCAAGTTTTCCGATTGTGGGTCCCTCAAATGTGAAATGATTTACAGAGCCCCTTTGAAAATGAAGCAAATCAGAAGTATCTTTGTCTTGTGATTGCAGATGATGATCTGTTGCTGCAATTCTTTGTAAAATAGAATCACCATTTTTGTCTACCAAACAAATCAATATTCCAGAATTTGAATCGGTAAGACCAGATCCATAGTAATTACTTGTTTGAATTGTGAGTTTGTATAAACATTCATGTTTGTCTTCTTTGAAAGATGTGATCAATTTCTCTATTGAAGAATCTGTTGTTGGTTTCACTTCATAGGCTGGTAAAAGACGTGCAGGTTTTGCATAACCCTGAAAATCTACAGTTACAGATATTATAAGAGTAATTTTTTAATAGAAACCTGAAATCACTAATCATTAATTGTATGAATTTTGATATGAAAACTTAGAAGTGCACAATTATTTAGTAATCATCAACAAAATTGGTAACCATATCAATGAACTAAATTAGGGTAACGCTAAATCGAATTTGATAATTATAAAGGCAGCTATTACAACTATGAATTAACTTAGGTTTAGTAGTTACCTTGGAAGTTTGATTTCTTAGATAGAAGAGCAAAATTCGTGTCCCGATTTCGAGCCCTACTTTTTGCGATACGGGAATAAATTGGAGGGATTGTGGTGGGAATCATCATACCATAAGTCGTGTAATTACATGTTAACTGCCTTACAGCAAGTGATTCCATTTACGTTTTGTTAATTCAGGTGATGATCAACAACTTCAGGTTATTGAATACTGCTGCACGTAAAGAGGAAAAATCGTATCGAATGTTGAATCTCTGATGAATGGGGTCGGGTATTTTATTGAGCCCAATGATAGTCCAATGGGCTTTTAATATTAGAGTTTTGATACATATTCGGTTTGAGAATGTACTCAGGATGATGAAGGTTGTTTATCTGGATCTTGCATTCCCATATATTTTTTTAATATAGATAATTTTATAATATCATTAGCCGGATTCACATGTTCATATAAGCGGGTCGGTTTAAGGTTTAATGTTTTTGACCTGTCAACTCAAACCCGACCTGAATTGCCACCCCTACAATAACCTTCATATACTATTTTGATTTTGACTAAGCAGCATAAACTTCAATATATAGCTTGGACTGAATTAGGATAATTATTTATGGTTGAACACTTCCTTTATAAACGCTGCATGTAATCCTCAATTCGTTTAAACACTATAAGTTTTTGAACATCAGTTATTGAACATATAAAGTGACTTTAATGTAGCCAAAACATTATTTTGACTTTTATAGTCAAAATAAATTGACTATATGCAAGCTTATTTGGTCCATTAAAAAACTTAGTTTGACTATATGTAAGCTTATTCAGTCCATTATTTTGACATTTAAACATCAATTTTCAAAATAAAATGACTTAACCTAAAAATAAGCTTACAAATGAAAAGCTTATTCAGTCAACATTACAACTTTCTATAATGTTGTATTTTGTTAAAGACATTATTATTTTTATATTAAATATTTATTAGTAGTATTTTCACTATTTTGTTTGATTTTTAATTTAGGTTTATTTGGTATTATTTGTTTATATCATTTTATTAATACTTTGACTTATAATTTTATAAATTGTAAGCTTGAATTCCTTAATTTGCATTATATAAAATTCATATTTTAAATACGTATATGTAATAAATGACAGTCCGTGATTTTTCACGGGTTTTAACCTAGTAATAGTGGATAATGCAGTTGGTGACCGAGATGTTACACTAACATCTACTTAAAATATCTAATAATTAATTATTATTATTATTATTATTATTATTGTTATTATTATTATTATTATTATTATTAGTATTCAAATTTAAGGTGATGGGTTCCATACAGAACTCATATTATTTACAGAATCCGTAGAATTATTTTGGACCAATCATAATTAAGATAAATCAATCTTATTAATTAATTATATTTAATCATCTAGGGGCAGTTTTTGTATTTTGAGATTTCAGTTTTTAGGAATACTGACCGAATTAAATTGGTTACCTAATTTACAGGGAGGTGGGTTAGAAAGTATTATCTCTTCTCATTCAATTAGATTTAATTGCACGTAATAATCGTTCTTAATCATTCTTCATCGTCAAATTCAAAATCCAATTCAAAATTTGCAGAGAATTTCATCCAAATCATAAATCAAAAATCGAATTCGTTCAAGTACACGTCGATTGATAATCGAATTGTTCAAGATCATACAGCATACACCGAATTTTATCACCAACAATTCATAATTGTTTTCCAAAAAAGAGCAGATTATCTTCTTCTTCTCCATCGTTCTTGAGTAAATTTGTTGATTTCTTCATCGGCTTGACAAGTTAGATACTTCAATCCCGTAATAGAAAATGTCGAATGAAGAAGACATCGAAAGTAATCAAGATCATTCAACATGCACCGACATTATTGACGTACTTGGCATAGTTTTTTCGATGAAGATCCTCAATTCCAGACATTTGAAACTGTAGATGAAGATCCTCAATTCCATACATGTCATATGTATGATCCAAAATGTAATATTATTTTGTATATATGTTATATATTCATCTATATGTATAATTTTACTCGATGGTGTAAAGAAATTATACCATATCATCATTCAGAAACCCATCAAAAAATATCTAGTAGTTAACTCAGATCACACATGTGTTCATACATCCATAAACCATTCATTTATTAACATTTAACATTTATGTATTGTTAGTCCCAAGACTAAGTAAATAAGATTTGATGATCAATAGCTAAAGACAATAAATATCAGCTGAAGTAAGTATCTCAGCTGAAGCAAGTATATACAATAAACCTTCAGCTGAGTACGTACTTAGCTTTAGGATAACAAGTCAAATCAGCAGCTATTAACGAGAGTTCATTCGAAGTCTATGACCAAAGGACAAAGACAAGAAGAAGACTACTCAGCTGATTGTGGAATCAGCTGATAGTACCTGTTACAGATGAAGACTTAAAGGAAATGTTTTTGACACTTTGAACATTTCCCTTTTCCCGCTCAAAGAAGAAGAAAACGATGAGGATCTTCTATTTTGGAATAGAAGATAATGTCAGTACAACATCATCGTTTGTTCCTCCAAGCATGTAAACGGAAAGTCAACTATTTCTGTACTTATGTCACCTTTCACTGTGCGTCAGAAAGGGTACCGGAAGTAGTTGACACAAAGTACACTTGGGACAACAACTTATGCAAGAGCATTTAATGTTCCATTGGCAAGTTCACATCGACGAATAATATGTTTACACGTCGTCTAACTTGTGGGCAAAGGAACATGGATCTTGGGCTATATATAGAGACGTAAATGCTTGCATTTACACACACCTTTTCAGCATTCATAACACAAGAACATTCTCTGAGAGTTAGTTAATTGTCTAAGTATTAACTCCTCTATAGTTATTACTTGGACATTGATATCAGCTGTTAGTATCAGCTGATATAACTCTCAGTGCATAAGTCTTCTAGTTTTGAGCGATTTAAAGTGTCATTTCAAGTATAGAATTTTAGTTAGTGTGTACTATCTATTTCCGCAAATTCTGTATTGTATTAAGTTGTTTTAATAAACTGTTAATCATTGAAATCTTGTTGTTCATTATATTATCTTCGTAAATCAGTCTTAACGCAACACGTTAGTGTTGTTGGGATCCAACATGTATATTACCATACATTCATGTATTTTTTACCGTGTTGTTTTATACATTGATGTATTTACTATATTGATTCATGTATTTTTTTTACCATACTGTTTTATACATTGATGTATTTACTATATTGATGTATATATAACATCTGTGTATTTACATTCTTTTTTTATATATAAATATTAAACCATTACATTGATGTATATAGAACATCTACGTACTTAAATTTGTTTTATACTTCTAAATATTAATATTAAACCTTATAATAATAAAAGTAGATACGATACATGTTTGGAAGAAAGTTGGAATGTTATCAATGGTTATTTTATCAATTTCAAAAGACTGGGAATAAATTTGATCAAATATTATTTTAGATATTATTCAAGCTTGGAAGTTCCGATTTTGATGAGGGCTATGATTACGTTGGTTTACAACACCCAACGTTTCCTTATTTTTCTCTTTATTAAATTATTCGTACTATTAATATTACATTTCCGATTTTACCCTTTTCCTTAAAAAATATCCGTTTTAATCATCCAAAATATTACAATTTAGCCACCCACATTTTAGGCCTTTGATTTAAAATTTTAATGGTCAAGATCACTTCTAAAATAGTTCTACCGGTTCTGTAAATAATATGTGTTCTGTATGGAATTCAACCCCAAATTTAAGTATTTCGATGTTACTAATTTTTATGGATTATGATTATTTATAGGCTGTTATTACTAATGTTGAGCCTAGTTCTGTAATTATTGACCTTGATGCAAAGAAATGGCCAGATGCACCAACAGATAATGCTTCTTCCTACTATAAGGTTCACTTTTTTTTTTATAATTCTTGTGAATATTTCTGTTAAGTTTATTGTTCATTTTTCTTTTCTTTTTAGGTCCCGTTTTCGAATGTTGTTTGTATCGAGCAATCCGAATGAAATATTCAAAAGACTACTATGGGCTTGCTCCTGGAAAGACTGTCCTTCTCAGGTGCATATCTTTATCTTTAATAAAAGAAAGTGTGTCACGTCAACTAATTCACGTCATTTTTGCCACGTCACTAATCAACTACCAATGAAAGCAATCCACATCACCCTTTTGAGATCAACATAATCCATATGTAGAAAAAACATTACACAATTTGCCATATAATTCGGTAATTTTAAAACGAGCATTAGCTACATAAAAATTTGAATTTATGATAAATTCAAGTTGCCATATACAATTTGAATGCCACCAATTATTTAATTATCAACCATATCCATGTCTTTTAACTTAAAATTAAATATAAATACGATTTAAATTACTTACCATATCTTTTAGGTTATAACATCACAACAAACATTCTATCAAAATAAAGTCAATAAAGTCCTTATATTAATTAAAGTCCTGCAATATTACTATTTGAATTCCAAATTTTATCATAAATTTAAATCACAATCGTATGCATTAGATATGAATCCGATTTCAGTTTTCCTGCCTCAACATCGATCCATCTTCAAACAGGTACGATTATAACATAATTACTGAAATATAAGTGATTATGAAATCCATTTTCATTATATAATTATTACTGAATTATGACATAATTACTTGCAAATAAGATGGTAGATCATAAATTCCGTTTCCCCCTTTTTTGAGATGGTAAATTACAGTAATTTGTATTCATTGAAATTATGTACCTCCTAAATTGTGTTCTATAATTGAATAACAGTTTGGGCAATAGTATATTCTTTATAGAAGCTATTTAGAATGACCTGTTGAAATTATATAGTTTGCCCAATAGTATATATAGGGGTTGCAATTCCATTCGGGTTGACGTGTTCGGGTTCACGCATCGACCCATTTAAATTATCATTGACCTGAACCTAACGCGTTTAATAAACGGGTCAGTTGAGTCGACCCAAGACTGACCCAAAACTTTTTACCTCAACCCAAACCTGTTTATTTTCATGTCGGGTTCCGTGTTGGGTCAGAAATTGCACCCATAATAGTATATGCTTTATAAAAACTATTTAGCATGAACTGCTGAAATTATGATGATTAATGTTTGATTCCATTTAAAGTCACATATATACACAACGTTTACCTTCTTACTAATTTTTATATTTATATTATGTCAGATCTCCAGCTTCTACAAATTTGGTATAATAATTTATACATCTTGATTATTACATCTACATTCGTAATGGATTGGAAAGTTCAGATTTTGTTGAAGTAAAATTAATTTCACTATTGAATTTGGTAAAGAATTCAGTTACAACTCATTTGACCTCAAAAGTCAAATAGAGATTTGGATTCACAAATTTGACTATGCATGTTAAAAAGTATTATTTTAGCTAAATGCTACAAGATTTTGTAAAAACCATCCATGAACATCATCATCTCCTCTCAGATTAGACTGTATAAAAAGCAAATCCTTGGTAGCAATTTTGCAACCAAAAAGGACATACAATTGAATCCGATTCTTTATAAAATAAAAGGCAGTATGTCATTAATGAAACAAGATTTTAATATAATTTTATAATAACAAATTGACTATTAAAATTATTATAAGTCACCCGTGATTTATCACGGGTTATAAACTAGTTTATGATATAACAATGGGTGAGGTATAATGGTAATTTTGTGTATATGCAAGTATGCATTTCCTATCAAGTGTATTGAAGTGGTACTTTTTTAAGACATAAATACTGTCGTTGAGATACATGCAGAATACTATCCCTTCAAGAAGACCAAACCAAAGACATTTTTTTAAGTGGCTACTTTTTGTGACACTATGAATTCAGTTCTTTAGTGATAGTTTGTTAACTGTTCTGCAGGGGCCAGGGGGTTCTCCTGATGTTGACCCACTTATTTCTTTTGGAGGTTAGTCACTTCCAATGTTTTAAAACCCGGGTTGTTGCTCGGCCCGGTGTGATGACCGGGTCACGGTTCAACCGGTTCAACCGCCGGTTCAACCGCCGGTTCAACCGGAAAACCGAAAAACATAGAATATGCGAAAAATATAGAATATGTATACTGAATATTACAAAATTTGAAAAATCAAGTGGCAAATAAATCCATGTATACATGACTACATGCTATAAAGCCTATAATAAGAGGGTTGGATTGGGTGTTCGTCCAGTTGTTATTGTGAGTTCACAATCAAGTTAAATAGAAAAAATAAAGAAAGAGGCAAATTTCATAATTCTCCATCCCACATCGGTGAGGGAGGAGAAAGGGTGGTGTCTAGCTGAGTTATATATTCCACACATGCAGCTATTGATTTTTGCATCTCAATGAGTCGCTTTTGCTTGAGTCAATTGAGTGTCAAAGTTAAATCTGACTTAGACCCGTTTTTAACCATTTAACAACACTTTAAATAATTTTAAAAAAAAAATTTTTGTTTTGAATCATAATCCTGGAGAACTTGATAATTGGCTTGATGATACATTTGAAAATTGGCTTGAAACAAGGAGTCTAAAATAGTCGAAACAAGGCTCGGTAGATTATTTGAAAATTTAAATGCACTTTTTAAACTTTTTGCTTATAATAATTTTTTCGACATAGGATGGTAGGTTATTTTTGTGCCTGACAAAGATTCAACACCCCAAAGTTAATCTTCAACAGGATACATTACACGACACTTATGGTAAAGCATGGAAGTAGGTAATTACCGTTATTATATTTCAAACTTTATGATTACCTATGATATTTATATTTTCTAATTTGAAAAAAATGAACAAAAGATTACAAGACTTGAATCTTTTGCTTGAAATGTGGATTTAACTTTTTATCTTAGAAATGTTTTCTTGTATTTTAGTGTATTCCTGTCACAAGGAAGCAACCACTATGAATGAAATGGTGTTTTTTAAAGGTCGTTATATTATAAGAGGCCAAATTCAAATTGGTTTAAACATAGTTTTGGAGAGTGGTGTCTCTTCACGATACGACGTGGTGATGGTGAAATCAATGACTTGTAATTATTCTTTACGTTTAACCTTTGAACTTTCACGTATTTCACTTTCGGTCCAACCGGTTCAAAGTTGACACCGACATGACATCCGTGTTTGGTCACCACTATCCCGGGGCTTAATTCTTCATAATCTTTCTATATTGATTCTGTTTTGTCATTTGGATGACTTGACAACTTAAAATGATTGAAGATGCATGTTCTAAGGATGATGCTTATTATAATATAACTTAAGAGAATCATATTTTGCTCGCCATAAAATATAGTAACGAGGCATTCCCGCCACATCGTGTGGGTAGCTTCTAGTGTGATTAATTAAATGCTCACAACAGACATTAATGGGCTGTGGTTGTTCCTTGATAAGCTGTGTACTTGCATATATCCCGAGCCATCTAACTCCCATGCTTCTCTGTTTGCTATCTTTTCTTTCTAATTAGAGGCAAAGTCGTTCAAGCTGAAGACGAAGGGGAATGTTGTCATCTAACTCCCATGAATCACATCTCCGGTTTAGGTGGGATTTTGGTGAATCGAGGATGTTAACATGAGATGAAGGGGGTTATGTTGCCGGAGATGGTGTTGGATCCAACAACACTATGTATTGTATTATGACTATTTAATGAACACATCCACTTGTATGTTAAGAGTGATGAAATACATAAGTTATTACTAACTTAATACACTATAGCTAGATTGCAGAATACATGTGAGAACAAACTCTAAAATATAAATCTACGGTTGAATGACATATGTACCGACTAGTGACACACTGGCTCAAAACGCTCTTGTATTCTACATCATTTTAGGACAAACTCAACAGAAGTTGCAGTACGTACTTACCATAAAATATCATCAAGTATAAATGCTAAAATATGCAAGAGATATGATGTTCTTTGAGTTGGTGGGTAAACGCGGTGCATTTACTTATCTATTTTAGAGTGGTTTCGTCATTTAATGTTTCAGACACGTGTTAACATACAATACGTGTAGTAATTTAGTGTTAACTTCTTTTCAAGAACAGGATACCATTTTTGTCATTTGTCAACTATGCTTTAGTATGGATGTTAGTAAATCAACCCACTACCAACCTCTTCTTGCTACAATACCTTAAAACATATCACATTTAATAACATTGTCTTTAGATCCCGTGAATTCCTCATTTGAAATCTTCATTAGAATCTGGTGAGCTCGAAGCTGAGAAAGTTTATCTGTCAATAATTTTATAGTTGTCCTCTGATGACACTTGTCAGTTAATTTCACATCATCTGAACAAATCTTTCTTCAATCTTTAACCTTCAGTCTTCAAATAAATGTATATATTGTTCTTTTTTAACAAGATCTCTTCTGATGCTTCGGCTAATGGTACATATCAGCTGAAATCGTCTGAGAACATACTTTAGCTGAAATATTTTACATCTATCGCCTCATATTAACATTAATTAGTTTAGATTATTACATTATGATCAACTGAGAACTTAATTATACTAATTGTAACTTCTTTACATAAAATCCGTATACTTATGTGATGATACTAATAATCCCCTCTATCTGATGTGAACAGACGATTATTTATAAGGAGTTATAACAATAGTGTTGGAGCAAAACACAGATCAACTTATTACTGATGCTGCAGTTAGTACTGACATACTTAGTACTGATGGGGCAGAACATTTACTACTGATGAAGTTGATGCTGGTGTATACTATAACTAAGTTACTACTGATCATGAGAAGATTGAAGATACTACTGATCATTTTAGTTACTACTGACGTTGATTATGGACTTACTACTGATCACCAAGTTTACTACTGATGTTACTTATTTACTACTGGTGATTGCAGTTACTACTGATACGCGTTTTTAGAAGATATCAAGTCCGAGATCTTCGTAGAGATAGTTATAGAATGTAATTAAATGTATATCTTTTATAATTCGATGTAAATCAAGTCCTAGAATAACTAGGGTAAATAGTTTAGCTTCAAGGACTACTATAAGTATGTTCCTTACGAATTGTAAACGTACGTGTGTATTGTTAACTCAATAATATACATTGAAGCTTTTTGTGAAACTGTGTTCTTAATATTCTTGCATATTGTTCATACAGTTCATTGTTCTTAATTATTGATATAGTGTTGATCCGCTGCAACTTCTATCATCAATTAGATCTAAGGTATTTATTAACTTGTCTATAGTTAATCGATCCTGACAAGTGGTATCAGAGCATATTGGTTCTAGATCTACTATTTGTTAAGAACAACAAAAAGTTTTAATCTTTAAAACACACACATTATTAATCATGACTGATAATAATGAAAGCACTCAGGCCAACAAAATCCCTATGCTCACTCCCAATAATTTTGGGATGTGGAAGAATCGTATTAAGCAATACATGCTTATTACAGATTATTCCATGTGGGAAGTCGTTTGTGAAGGAAACAAAACTGGTCAACTTCAAGCAAGCAGCTCTGTAACTGAGGCAGACAAACTTAAATGTGAGAAGGAGAAGAAAGATAAAGGCATCGAACTCAAAACTCTAAGCACTCTTTTACTGCCCATTCCTAATGACTATCAACATCTCTTTGTTGAATATGATGATGCTAAGTTGCTTTGGGAAGCACTGGAGAAGAGATTCGTTGGGACAAAGAGTACAAAAAGAAACATGAAGTCTGTTCTCAAACAAGACTTTGAAAATTTCAAAGGAAAGCCCAATGAAACACTCACTCAAGTGTTTGACAGATTCAACAAACTAATTGGTGAACTCAACCAAGTTGGTGTAAAGATGGATCAAGAAGATGTTAACATGAAGTTCCTAAGGTCTCTTAGTGAAGAATGGGCCATGTACACAGTGGTGTATAGACAAAGAGATGCTCTAGAAGAAAAGGAGTTAGATGAACTCTATAATGATCTCAGAGTGTTTGAAACTGAGGTAAATCACAAAAACCCTTCTATTTCTTCTAACAATGCTGCATTTGTATCAAGTACAAGTCAAGGGCAAGAAACCTCCACAGGAAAGGCTGCAGATTCTGAGGATACTGTAAGAGAATCCTTCTTCACTAGTCATGTGCATACTGCATTGATTAGTGATGACTTGGAACAATTGAATCCAGATGATCTTGAGGAGATGGATCTTAAATGGCAGATGGCTATGCTGAGTCTAAGGGCCAAAAGATTCTTAAAAAGAACTGGTAGGACAAGCCTCAATTTCAACAAAGGTGACAAAGCAGGATTTGACAAGACAAAAGTCAAGTGTTACAACTGTAACAACCTTGGTCACTTTGCAAAAGAATGTCCTCAACCAGACAAAAGATCAAAATCAACTGCTCTTGTGTCACAACAAGGACAAGGATATGACTGGAGCTTCCAAGCAGAAGAGCATGCTCAAAACCAAGCTCTCATGGCCTTTACTGACAACAAAACTGAGGTAAAATCTAAACCTTGTACTCCTGAATGTGCTAAAATTATTAAAAAATCTAGAAAAAGAAAACACTAAATTAAATGAAGATTTAGCAAAAGCAATCAGAAGAAATCATGAGTTTGATAGTGTAATTGCTGATCAAGAACATCAAATAAAGGTGTACAAGATGATTGATCAACGAATCAAGGAAGAATTGCTTCAAGCTGTGGATGAGAAAGAGTTCTATGAAACAAAAAATAAAGAACTAACAAGCAAATTAGAAGAATGTCAGCTTGAAATTGAACAAAATAAATTAACAATTAAAAAGTTTGAAAGAAGCACTAAAATTCTAGATGAATTAACTAATAATCAAACTACAGAAAAGGTTGTTCATGGGGTGGGATATCATGCTGTACCACCTCCACACAAATTCATTCCTCCACTTAAAGACAGTTCAGAAAGAATCATTAATGAATTAAAAACTGCAAATCAAACTGAATCTAATAATGAAACATCTGAATCAAATGATTCTTCAGATGATGAGCAATCAATTGAATTTACAATATCTCAAACTGAATCACCAAAATCAATTGATACAAGTTTTCACACAGCTCAAAGTCCAAATGATTCTCCTAAATATAATGCAGAAAATATACCCAAAATTCTAAAAAGAGGAAACCAAAGAAATAGAAACCAACTCTTAGAACAAAGAAAAACAATAAAGGCTCAAGAAAATAAATTAAAATGTGTTATTTGCAATAAAGTGAATCATTTAGCAAAGGATTGTCACTTCAATCCAATAAATTGCAAGGAGTTCAAGGAATTTAAAGTTTTTAAAGAAAATGCAAAAACTCAAAGGTTAAAAGATACTACTGGTCCTTCAGTAGCAAATCCAATCAAAACTCCAATTGCTGAAACTACAAGATTTGGAAGAAGTGCACCAAGATTTGTGCAAAACAGAAGAGTTGGCAGCCCAAAGAACAGCAATTACTTCAAGAACAACGGAAAATCCAATCAAAATAAACAATATTTTAAATTTTCCAACACCAGTAGAAACTCTAACAAATTTACTACTGGTGCTAACCCTAATTATAATGCTGTATGGTACCAGTACAAGAATACTACTGGTAAAAACCCTAATTTCAAAAATACTACTGCTCCCAAAACAAATTTCAAAAACACTACTGGTGTTAACTCTAAAAACACTACTGGTCATTCTAAACATGGTAAGTACCCAAATACTACTGGTCCATCAGTAGTAAAGTATTCAAAAGCTAAAAACAATGGGTATCAACCAAGATCAGTAGGAAATTCTCACACCAGTAATAACTCCAAAAGGACAGTAGTAAAACAAAATACCAGTAATAAACAAGTATGGGTACCAAAAGTCTTTAGAGTTAAATCCCCAACAGCTCATTTCTCAAAGGATGAACCCAAGACATATAAAGCTTGGGTTCCCAAACTTAACTAATCCTTTACTCACTTGTGCAGAGCATTCAGATCCCAGAAGAAGGAAGAACATGGCATATTGATAGTGGATGCTCAAGGCACATGACTGGAAATCTGCAAATTCTTAAAGATTTCAAGTCATTTGATGGAGGATATGTGGCATTTGGTGAGAATCCCCAGGGAGGTAAGATTACAGGTAAAGGTACTGTTACTAATGAAAAAATTACCTTTGATGATGTATTTTATGTAGCTGAACTAAAATACAATCTTGTCAGTGTGTCTCAAGTTTGTGATAAAAAGAACAAGATTCTGTTCACAGACATTGAGTGCATCATTCTTTCTCCTGATTTTATTTTAGATGAAAAATATGTTGTTTTAAGAACTCCAAGGAGAAACAATGTGTATTGCCTGGATATAGGGGGAGAACTCATTTCTACAAATGAGGTCAACTGTTTTATATCCAATGCAAACACCACTGAATCAGAACTTTGGCATAGAAGGATGTGTCACACAAATTTTAAAAACATGAATAATTTAGTAAAAAGAAATCTGGTCATTGGACTACCTCAAAAACAATTCATGTGTGATCATCACTGTGTTGCATGCCTAAAAGGTAAACAACACAAGACTTCTCATAAGTCCAAAACTGTGAACTCTATTTCTGTTCCTTTACAGCTCTTACATATGGACCTTTTTGGACCTACAAATGTAATGAGTATTGGAAAGAAACAATATTGTCTAGTTATTACTGATGACTTTTCCAGATATACATGGGTTTTCTTTCTCAGGACAAAGGATGAAACAAGTGAACTCATAAAGAACTTAATTATCAAACTGGAAAACACATCTGATCAAAAAGTGAAAGCCATAAGATGTGATAATGGCACAGAATTTAAAAATGCTAACTTAATTAACTTTTGTGATCTTAAAGGTATTGACAGGCAATACAGCTCACCTAGAACTCCTCAACAAAATGGTGTAGCTGAAAGAAGAAATAGAACCATCATTGAAGCAGCAAGATCAATGCTAGCAGATTCAAAATTACCAATCACTTTTTGGGCTGAAGCCGTTAATACTGCCTGTTATGTTCAAAACAGAGTATTAATAGTTAAGCCACATTTTAAAACACCATATGAACTTTTTAATAAAAGAAAACCTTCTATAAGTTTCTTAAAATCATTTGGTTGTCCTTGTACTATTCTGATTACAAGAGAACAAATTGGTAAGTTTGACTGCAAAGCTGATGATGGAATCTTTGTGGGATACTCTACTCAAAGAAAATCATACAGAGTATTCAACAAAAGACTAAGGATAATTGAAGAAAGCATCAATGTATCCTTTAATGAAAATGTACCTAATGAACAAGGAAATGGTCCAGATTGGCTATTTGACATAGACAATCTAACCAAATCCTTTAATTCTAATATGAATTTCAATGCAGGTAATTCAAATTGTCTTAATCAAAAAGAAGGAACATCATCTGTTAATACTGGTCAAGAAAAGATGAGATACATAATAGTTGATACTGCTCCCATAGTTAATACTGATGTCAGTAATAACTCAAATATTGAAAGCAGTAGTAACTCTGAGAATGAGGTCAGTAGTAATTCCAATACTACTGGTACCAGTAATAGTACTGAAAATACTACTGGTCCCAACAATAACCTAGATTCTCAAGATACTACTGATGCCAGTATCAACAACAATACTACTGATCTCAACGAAGACAACAGCAGTAGTAACTCTGACCAAGATGATGATGAACCAAACATCCATGACAATGAAGAATCACAAGATGAACAACTGCCTGAGACAAATGAGTCCAATCTTGGAAATCAACTAGTGGTTGATAAAGCTACAACTACAAGGACTCAGAAGAACCATCCATTAGACCTTGTTCTAAGTGATGTTAACTCACCACTTCAAACAAGAAGCAAATTAAATAAAAGCTTAACTGCAAATATGTGTAACATTAGTTTAATTGCTAATGAATGTATGTATGAATGCTTTCTGTCTCAGGAAGAACCAAAGAAGATCCAACAAGCAATGAAGGACTCAAACCGGATTGAAGCAATGCAAGAAGAACTCCTTCAATTTAAATTACAAGCTGTTTGGACACTTGTACCTCTACCCAAAGGAAAAAGAGCCATTGGAACAAGATGGATATTCAGAAACAAGAAAGATGAAAGAGGCATAGTGATCAAGAATAAAGCCAGACTTGTAGCCCAAGGATACACTCAAGAAGAAGGAATAGACTATGATGAAGTATATGCTCCTGTTGCTAGAATTGAAGCTATAAGAATATTTCTAGCATATGCTTCATTCAAGAAATTCAAAGTCTATCAAATGGATGTTAAGAGTGCCTTCCTATATGGGAAAATTGAAGAAGAGGTCTATGTTTGCCAACCTCCAGGTTTTGAAGATCCAAAACATGGTGATTATGTGTTCAAATTGGATAAAGCTCTGTATGGCCTACATCAGGCACCAAGAGCATGGTATGACACATTATCATCATACCTATTGAAGAACAACTTTAAAAGAGGAGCCATTGATAAAACATTGTTTACAAAGAAAGTCAAAGATGATATACTACTGGTACAAATCTATGTAGATGATATCATCTTTGGTTCAACCAATGATACATTGTGCAAAGAATTTGAAGAGCTGATGCAGATTAAATTCAAGATGAGCTCCATGGGTCCAATGAACTTCTTCCTTGGACTCCAAGTCAATCAAAGAACTGATGGTATTTTGATAAATCAATCAAAATATGTCAAAGACATCTTGGAAAAGTTTGACTTGAAAGACAGTAAAAGTGCTAGTACACCAATGGAAACACACAAACACCTACACCCTGATGTTGAGGGGGAGGATGTAGATGAACACTTATATAGATCAATGATAGGCTCTTTGATGTACTTAACTGCATCAAGACCTGACATTATGTATAGTGTTTGTGTGTGTGCTAGATATCAAGCAAGACCCAAAGAACTACACTTGCAGGCTGTTAAAAGAATATTCAGATACTTGAAAGGCAAACCATCACTAGGTCTATGGTATCCACATGACTCACCCTTTGAACTAATAGCCTATACAGATAGTGACTATGGAGGTGAATGTCAAGATAGAAAATCCACTACTGGTGGATGTCAATTCTTTGGATCAAGACTGGTGTCATGGCAATGTAAGAAGCAGACAAATGTATCAACATCTACTGCTGAAGCAGAATATGTAGCTGCATCTGCCTGCTGTGCTCAAGTACTATGGATTCAAAATCAACTTCTAGACTTTGATATCTCTATCCTTAAAACTCCTATTTTTATTGATAATCAAAGTGCTATTAGTATTGTGAATAATCCAATAAAACATTCAAAAACTAAACACATTGAAATAAGATTTCACTTTATAAGAGATTGTAATGAAAAGAAATTAATCAAAGTAGTTAAAATCCATACTGATGATCAATTAGCAGATCTTTTTACAAAAGCATTTGATGTAGGAAGATTCAACTTCTTGGTTAGCAGTATTGGAATGATTTTAATAACTTAAAATCTCACTTAAAATCATGTGTAAAGTTAGTGTTGTAAAATATTATTTTCTTAAGTGTTTTACTACTGGTATTGCTGTACTACTGGTGTGAAAGTGTATGCACAAAATACTACTGATAGTTCATTACTACTGGTGTATTTTAGGTTTACACAGATACTACTGGTAAGTCAGTACTACTGGTATTCACATATACTACTGGTCTTGTGTGTTAATTATTACTACTGATGTCTATAGTTACTACTGATGTCAAAATCCTTAGTCATTACTGATGTTAGTAGATACTACTGACGTTTTACTACTGATGTCTTATTTACTACTGGTCTTTCATAAACACAATTACCAAACTAACCCCCATGAAAATAACCGTTATGTTATGATTCGAAGGCTATTTTCGTAGTTTTGCAGGTTTAATCGAAAGATATAAAAGGCGGCAGATGATTAATTTAGCATTATCTTCACTTCGATTCTCTAAACACCTTTCGATAAACCCTAGTTTACGATCAAAAACCCTTCATCTTTAACAAAATTCTTGCAAAAACTCAACAACAATGGCAACCTTACAAGCTCTCGATGT
The DNA here is from genome assembly GCA_963853835.1 of Calendula officinalis. Classification (NCBI taxonomy): domain Eukaryota; kingdom Viridiplantae; phylum Streptophyta; class Magnoliopsida; order Asterales; family Asteraceae; genus Calendula; species Calendula officinalis. The sequence goes on from OY970822.1 coordinate 18,057,671, forward strand.
GCAAACCGATCTCAAATACTCAGAATTTCACAATATGGTTGCATTCTTAAAGAATCCCGACGGAACAAAAGATTTCCGTCCGATCGTAAAATTTTTGAGAAATTCATATATACAGTTTGCCTTAACTGTAAAACCAAAATCATATCAACAGCACTTGGTGGATTTCTGGACCAATGCTGAGCGAACAGAAGGAACAACATCATCAATGATAAAATCTAAAGTAGATGGAAAGCACATTACAGTAACAGAACAATCAATCAGACACCATCTACAACTACACGATGATTCAGGTATGTCCACTCTTCCTAAGGAATACATTGCTGAAATTTTGAATAAAATGGGATATGAGGGAAGACTGAATATAGTTACTTTTCAAAAGGGTCTTCTCTCCCCACAATGAAAATTTTTAATACATACCATTCAGCATTGTATTTCTCCTAAAAGAAGTACTTGGAATGAGTTTAATAAGGCAATAGCCTCTGCTGTTGTCTGTTTATGCACAGACCAAGTATTTAATTTTTCAAACATGATATTTGATGGTATGTTGGGAAATCTTAGTTCTTCTAAATTTTTAATGTATCCCAGATTTCTACAACATATCATAAACTGTGAATTACAAAACTTGTCAACTCCTAAAAACATTTTTATATTACCTGAGTTGAACAAGAAAGTTTTCTCAAATATGAGAAAACAATTTAAATTTTCGGGCAAGGAAACCCCTATGTTTCCTAACATGATCAAAGATCATCCCAATATTGGAGAGGGTTCAACCATTGCTACAACCCAAGTTGAACCTCAACCCACTCCATCACCCCCAAATATAGCCCAAACACCAATCCAAATAGCCACTCAATCACCAACCCAAACAGAAGTCCTGAATGTGTCCCAGGAACTTGATATAAATCTGCAGAGTGCTACTCTTCACTCTGTGGAAGACCTACCAGACAAAACCAAAAACATTTCCACAATTTATAAAAGAAAGAAACTTTCTTCAAAGGACACCAGGGGACAAATCGAGTCACACCCCAGGCTCAAAGAGTTGTCCTCCAAGGAGGAGAGAGGACATGAGGGGAGGGCTTTCACTACTGATGCCCCAAAGGTGGGTGCACAGGACAGTGAAAACATCATTAGGACCCAAACCTCGGCAACTTTGAGTGATGACTCTTTTGAGGAATTACTCAAAGGACCCCGGTGCCAAGAAACCACAAGGGGGGGCATCTCTGCTTCTTCTAGGAAGAAGAGAATGTCTAAAAGACCCAATGAATCACCAAGCAGTGATGAGGGCAGATCTGTGGAATTGATGGAAAGGAAGGAAAACCTTAAAACCAATGTACCTGTTAGTAAGCCCGATGATCTTGCTAGATGGAGTGAGGGCAGTATTAAAATCACCCAATTGACGGCTAAAGTGGATTCCTTGGAATCCACGGTACAAGATTGTCTCAAGTACTTAACCAATCAAGGAAAAACTATGGCTGCCATGAAAAGGCATGTGAATACCATCAACAAACGAATGCGGTTCTATGAACACAGGCTTCATCAACAAACCAAAATCATCCGAAAATTAAAGAAAAAGATGGATGATAGTGAGGCTCCACCAGTTGAGCTCACTAAGGGGGAGAAGGATAATATACAGACAATGATTGATGAATCTATAGCAGCAGCAGCATCCTCCCTTTTAAATTTAAAAGAAACAAATGTTGATGAAGGCCCAGAGATGATGGTGACAGAAGAAGAGCCTATTACTACTGCTACAATGGAAGAACAAGTTGAAAAGGAAATACCAGTAGTAACCTCTACTACTGATATTATAGCAGTAGTAAATGAAGAAAAGGAATTATTAGCAGCAAATACTACTGATGCCCTATCAGTAGTAACTCCTGAAGTAACACCAGTAGTAACTACTCTAGTTACTACTGAAGAGGAAGAACTACATTTTCCAGAGCTTATTGAAAGAGAGAGACATGTCATCATTACCAAACCACCAACACCTGATCAACCACTTATCATACCTGACATTGATGATAATGTGAATTGGTTTGAGGTTGATGAATGCTCACTTCCTCCACATCCAAAAATACTTAAACAAGATGAACTTAGATCATTTTCTCCTTCAGTTATAATAAGTGGAGTGCCAGATATGAAATATATTCCACCTCCACCTTCAGCACACATTGGAAAGGGTAAAGAAATATATGATGAAGATTACCCTAACAGAGCTCTTGGTCATTACATGGTAAACAAGATAAATCTTGTTAGAGCTGATAAACAAGACAAATGGAAGGTGAAGAATAAGAGATTTTGGGAGAAGGTAGCTAAGTATCAAGCTCTTGAACAAAAGAAGAATCAAAGAGAAATGCCTGTTCAAGCACCTGTTCAAATTAAAGATGTTCAGATAGAAGCCCAAGAAGCAAAATTCAAAAGGCTTAGAAAAGTAGAAGAAGAACATCTAAACTGTCTTGAAGAGCTTGTAGCAGAATGCAAAAGAACAAAAGGTGAGTTACCTGATGATATATTTGAACAAAAAGCTCTTATGATAGATTTTCTGAAGACAAGAGGTCACAGTGCAAAATCTTTTGGGAGAATGAAGATGGTAACTATTATTGAAAAATACTGCACTGAAAAGAAGAAAGACCTGGCTGAACAAGAAGTTGAAGAATCAAAGAAAGCCAAAGCCAAAACTTTAGTACCAATCAGCTTAAATTTGCTCAAAGCTGGTAGTGTTACAACTGTTGGTAATACTTCAACTCCCCAATCACTAAAAAGAAAATCTGTTGATCAAGAACAAAGCTCCAAGAAGAAATCAAAACAACAAATTATACCTGTTCTTGAAATGCCAGTTGCTCCTCTACAGAACAATCCAATTCTTAACTGGAGAGTGATGCAGAATAATGTCATAGAAGTCATAAGGGAAGACAAAGTAGTACAAAGATTCACTGGATGGTTACCCTTAATCAGATCATGTTCAAGAAGTGATGTAATCAAACTTCTGATTATTGGGAAACCAAGAATGACAAAGAAATCATGGAAAGAATCTGGAGCTGGATACCTGACTAGAATGATAGATGCTGCATTTTATCCAGATAATTATCCAGAACAATTTACAAATCCAGGTAATGTATATGCTTGGAATGTCATTCCTACTGCAAATATGTACTTCTTTGAGAAATCAGGCAAAGTGTGTGAATTGTACTTATATGAGAAAGAATATCCACATTCAGAGAAGACAATGTATCAGATATTCCTAAACACTTTGATGAAACCCTATGATGCTGTTATGTTCCAAAATAAATTGAATTATTTTACAAAGAGGAACAGCAGATATATTATTGAACAAAGGCTTCAACAGAATCAAAGAACTCTTGAGAAAAGAAGAAAAGAACAAGAGGAACAAAAGAAACTTGATTGATTAAGAGATGATCAATAAGTTTAGGGGGAGATTGTTGGAGCAAAACACAGATCAACTTATTACTGATGCTGCAGTTAGTACTGACATACTTAGTACTGATGGGGCAGAACATTTACTACTGATGAAGTTGATGCTGGTGTATACTATAACTAAGTTACTACTGATCATGAGAAGATTGAAGATACTACTGATCATTGTAGTTACTACTGACGTTGATTATGGACTTACTACTGATCACCAAGTTTACTACTGATGTTACTTATTTACTACTGGTGATTGCAGTTACTACTGATACGCGTTTTTAGAAGATATCAAGTCCGAGATCTTCGTAGAGATAGTTATAGAATGTAATTAAATGTATATCTTTTATAATTCGATGTAAATCAAGTCCTAGAATAACTAGGGTAAATAGTTTAGCTTCAAGGACTACTATAAGTATGTTCCTTACGAATTGTAAACGTACGTGTGTATTGTTAACTCAATAATATACATTGAAGCTTTTTGTGAAACTGTGTTCTTAATATTCTTGCATATTGTTCATACAGTTCATTGTTCTTAATTATTGATATAGTGTTGATCCGCTGCAACTTCTATCATCAATTAGATCTAAGGTATTTATTAACTTGTCTATAGTTAATCGATCCTGACAAATAGTTTAAGACAAAATGGGGAAAAAAATGACAATGATCTAACATCCCAACCTAATTATAAGAGATTAAGACAAATAAAGAAATCGAAAATGGATATGAGAAAAGATATAATAGCTGAGCTATATGTTCAATTTAATTATTTAAAATGAATTATATTAATTTTTAGGTTGATTAGTTAGATACATAAAAATATATATTATAATAAAACTGTGTGATTACATAAAGACTATACATTTTGGTGAATAGTTTCTTAATCATACACATATATATTTCACTAGTTCATAATGAATTTCGTCATCTATATATAAATTTTATTTGTATTTTTGTAGAATATCGATATTATATATCACATGAAACCATAAACAAATTAAATTTATATAATAAAGAGATGAAAAGGTTAGAAAAACAAAAAAAAGTAGTACAAGAATAGATGAAAAAGGTAAAAGAAGAAATATTAATGGTATACGTCTATTGTCTATACGATGTTTATCTTTTTATGCTATAAAAAGTAAGGTACAATCTGATATTAATTATTCTGTTATAAAAAATATTACACTTTTGTTAAAATTTTGAAGTTATAAGAAAATATGATTTCTTTTATTAATTTCCAGTCAATATTACATTTATTAATTTTATTCCTTTTTTCCGGAGGGAACGGCTAACTTAACTAAACGGTGTTGGGATCTACTATTATCTTCTTTTTTCGGTGTTAAAGATGTATTTCAAATAAGCACTTTTAAGCTACTTATTTTTTTTAGAGTTAATTGCAAGAATGGTTCATGTGGTTTGGCCAAATTGCACGTTTGGTCCTTAAATTTCATTAAGTGCAGGCACAGTACCTATGGTATGCGTTTTGTTGCACCCATAGTCCCCCCCCTAACTCTGTTAGATTCCAGCCGTTAGTAGACACATGTGCCCCTCACATGAGGGCAATTTGGTCATTTTTAATGTGGTCCCGCCTTTTCTTCTTCCTCAAATCTCTTTTCCGTCTCTCTCTTCTTCACAAAACAGACCACCTCAACCGCCCTTGATTCTGCAACAAATCAACAAATATTGAAATGTACAACAAATTTCAACTCCGGCCACCACTAGATCTGCACGCCGACCAACTCCGGCAACCACCAGATCGGCTCGCCGCCACCAACTCCGGCAACCACCAGATCGGCACGCCGCCACCAACTCGTACCATCGCTGGCAAGAACTTGAAGATTTTATTTTTTTTATATTTTTATTCTCTGTAACCAAACTTAGATCTGAAGAATCAAAAAGGGTTTCTAGGGTTTCTTAAACTCGATTTGTGATTTAGGGCTTCTTAAACTCGATGTGGATGGACAGGTCGGTGGATGGTGGCACACATGAAATCAAACGTAGTAGTTGGGGAAGAAGGTCGCCGAAATTGAAGAGTTGGGGAAGAAGGTCGTCGAAGTTGGGGAAGGAGGCTGCAAATCGATTTTTGCGGCTGGTTTAGAGGGGCACATGCGTGGGCAGCAACATATATCACAGGGTTTCAGACAAAGATAATACAAGAATTCATTTATTATATGTACAAATTTGTCCGAAAAACAAGCAACATAACACAGATCAAAGATGAGAGAAGCTTCAAATGAAGATAGATTTTACTACACTTGTTGAATTACAACTGGAGATTGCTATTTAGTCAGCTGTCCAGCTATGCTCAACAATTTCACGCACTTTTCTGTTGTATTCGCGCTTATTCTCACTGAACATTCTTGCTGCTTCTAAATTGGCGGGTGAGTTTGGGTTTGGATCACACATCAATGACTACAATGAAAAGAGATTTGAGGAAGAAGAAGAAAAGGTGGGACCATATTAAAAATGACCAAATTGCCCTCATGTGAGGGGCACATGTGTCCACTAACGGCTGGAATCTAACAGAGTTAGGGGGAGGGACCATGGGTGCAACAAAACGCATATCATAGGTACTGCGCCTGCACTTAATGAAATTTAAGGACCAAACGTGCAATTTGACTAAACCACGGGAACCATTCTTGCAATTAACTCTTTTTTTTTAATTACGTGACCTATTAGAATATTCACCACCTACATGGTTAATTCAAAAGTTAGCAACAACCTTTCATCCAATTCTATAAATAAGCAACAAACTAAACGAGCCCATCATATAGACAATATCATCGATCTCAAATTCACGTGAACCATGGCTCCAAAAATCTCGACGCTCGACTCAAACTCATTCAACATTCTCGATTTCGTGGTCAACAAAGGTCATGGAGTGAAAGGTTTAGCAGACTTGGGACTCAAGTCTCTACCCGACCAATACATCCAACCTCCACAAGAACGGTTTGACAAGACAAAGGAAGAACATAGTATGGATTCTATCCCAGTCATCGATATGTCCAACTTCGATGACCCAAAAGTAGCAGAAGCGGTTTGCAATGCGGCCCAAAAATGGGGATTTTTTCAGATAGTAAACCATGGAATCCCGATTCAAGTCCTTGAAGATGTCAAAGATGCAACTCATCAGTTTTTCGCGTTGCCGCCACAAGAAAAGCATAAATACTCGAAACAAGAGTCGGGTACCAATAACGTTCGTTATGGTACAAGCTTTACTCCTGAAGCCGAGAAAGCTCTCGAATGGAAAGATTATCTCAGCCTCTTCTTTGTCTCGGACGATGAGGCCACTTCCCTATGGCCCCTCGTTTGCAGGTAAAGAATGTGTTGCATTTAGACGTATTTAATTGGTCGTTTGGGTTAACCCGAAACATTTATTTTCCAAAATCTCGCAATATATTATTGCAGTGACTATCAAATGTCTACAAATAAAAACGATTTGATTAAGGATGTATTATGCATCACGTGTTATTATTTCCCTATTAGAGATGTTTAACTCATTTGACCAATTTTTATCATAAGTTAATATTTCCCTATTAGAAATGTAATATGATCATCAGGGCCGTCTCCGAGATTTTAAGTGCCATGTGCGAAAACACAAAAATGACCCCCTGAATACAAGATTTTTATAAAAATATGGACTTTCTAATTTTTTCTATTAAATTATTAAGTTGGCTTAAATTTTAATATAATATATATATATATATATAAGATATATATAAAAATTGGGCTCTTATAAAATATGGGCTATGTGCGGCTGCACCCCGTGCACCTCCTCAAAGACACCCATGTGAATCACGTGTTTTTAAGTAAATGAATTTCGTACTATACATTAAATCTTTTTACTTCATTATGTTACCTGTAAAATGATTGACACGTGTAATCCATTAATTCTCTTTCATAATATCAGCATTTGATTTTGATACTTTTATTAATCAAATAGGTAGGAAAATAAATATAAAGATATATTGCTTGATGATATTGCCAAAATCAAGTTCTATTTGACGACGCTAGGAATATTGGCATTTTAAGGGTTTGTGTTTTATGGCAGGAATGAAGCTTTGGAGTACATAAAGAGTTCCAAAACCGTTATCAAGAAGCTACTTGAGATACTTATGAATGGACTTAATGTGAAGGAGATCGACGAGACCAAAAAATCGATGCTAATGGGGTCAAAAAGGATTAACCTTAACTACTATCCTAAATGTCCTAACCCCGAGCTCACAATTGGCGTGGGCCGTCATTCAGATGTATCGACAATTACCATACTCCTTCAAGATGTTGTTGGCGGGCTTTACGTGCGAAACACGGAGACTATGAATTGGATCCATGTCCCGCCGGTCAACGGATCTTTGGTTATAAATGTTGGCGATGCACTTCAAATCATGAGTAACGGGATTTACAAAAGCGTTGAGCATCGGGTGATTGCTAACGGAAAGAGTAACAGGATTTCGGTACCGATATTTGTGAACCCAAACCCTAGTGACGTTATTGGACCTCTGCCAGAAGTGATACGAAGTGGAGTTGAACCACTCTATAAACATGTCCTCTACTCGGATTATGTGAAGCACTTTTTTAAAAAAGCGCATGACGGGAAGGCCACAATTGAGTTCGCGAGAGTGTAAATTGTGGTATTTTATAAAAGAGTAAATTATACGGAAGGTATATTACCTGTGGTTTACCACTTATTACAACCATAATTCCTGAATTTCGTTTATTACACTGAAAGTCCCTGGTGTATTCAATTTGTTACACCTGACGTCCCTAACCCTAACTACCGTTAAATTTGGATGTTAAAAAGTCCATGTGCCAGGCACATGATGGGTAAAAATGTCATTTTCCATCCCTCTCCGCCTCTCTTTCCTCCACCTCTGAAGTCTGCTCCATCTTTGTCTCTCTCTCTTATCTTCTTTTACCAACAAAGTTCACGATTTTTGAATGTTAACACCAAATTGAATTAAATAACTACCTGAGCAGCTTTGTACATAGTCTGCTCTACCGATTCCTTTCGCTCATCTCCGGTTTTAAATTCTGCCAAATACCTACGATAATATCCCTTAAATCTGCCAATCAAACCCTAGAACAAAAACACAGATCTTTTTTTTGAATGGCATAAAAACAAAAACACAGATCTGATTTGAGATTTTAAGCAAGAACCCTAAAACACAGAACTCCGAACTCTGCTCAGCCGCCACCATCCTCGCCGATTAGCACCACCACCACAATCGATTTTTGTTGGGGTTTTTTTATTTTTAGATTTCCATGTGTGAGGTGGTACAGTCGATTCGTGTTCTTCTTGAATCCACTAAAATCGCCTCGGTCACCCCGCCATCGCCCACGTCGTTTAGATGAAGGGGTAGATTTAGGAATATACTAATCATGGTGTCACCATTAATGGAGGTTGAACCAAGATGATGAAGAAGAAGAGCTATTTAACCATGAAAAAGGTAATTCATTTTGTTGATGGGTTTTGTTTAACTAATTCAGCTTAAAACGGGGTTTGTTGTGCTATGATTGAAGAAGGTAATGCATTTGATGTTGTGCTGTGATTGAATATCAAAATCTTTTGTTGAATTGGGTGATGCTTGATGCCCGATAATTCAACAAATATGTTGATCTTATAAGAGGGAAAAGTACTTGCGAAGTTGCAGCTTTGATAGTCTTCATGGAATTAGATCTAGAGTTCATATGTGAAGAAGGGAGATTAAAAGGGGTTCAGAAATGACATTTATGCCCATCATGTGTATCTCACGTGAGCCTTTTAACGTTGAAATTGGATGGCAGTTTGTCAGAGGGACGTCGAGTGTAACAAATTGAATACACCAAAGACTTTTAGTGTAATAAACGAAGTTCAGGGACTGTGACTATAATAAGTGGTAAACCACATGGACCTTCTGCGTAATTTACTCTTTATAAAAATATATAAAAAACAAAAGTGCTGCTATTATATGATGTATTACAAAAATGGTTAATATGAGTAAGGGGGTGTTTGGGATTGCTTATTGAAAATAGATTATGCGTTTTGAAAATGAATAATCAGATAATCAGCGGTTACAAAACATGATTATGAAAAATAGTGTTTGGATTTGATTATGCTGTTTGAGATTGCAATAATCAGATAATCAATTTTTTTTAGTGTTTGGCAAACGTGATTATTTGTTTAGTTAATAGGTAAAATGACTAAAATGGACATTCTTTTATATTTGCTGAACTACTTATTTTTTATATACTAGCAGCGCACAATTTGAAGTAAATGGTCGAATTTATCTCAGTTCAATTTGGATCAAATCATTAGTTGCTTCAAAAATTTGATGCAACCACAAACATAGCAAAGGATTTAATTGCTTCAAGAATTATCACAATTCAATTTGGATCAAATCTGCTTCAAGAATTTGATGCAGCCACAAACATAACAATGAATTTAATTGCTTCAAGAATTTATCACAGTTCAAGAATTTAATTGTTGATTAAAATTGTCAATTATACAACTGGATTCACATCATTAACTGAAACTTCTAACCCTAAATCGATGTAACCATAAACACAAACACATCAAAGAATTTTGTGGAGAAGATAATTGCTTCAAGAATTTATATATCACAGTCGACGTGAGGAAGCTGTGGTGGCGGTGTAGTGCAAGATCGTCGGCGGTGGAGAGGAAGCTGTGGTGGCGGTGGAGTGGCAAGATCGTCGACGGTGGTGAGGAAGTTGCGGTGCCGGTGGAGAGGAACTGTGAGGACTAAGGGTATTAATTTTGTGGAGAAGATAAGGGTAGTTGAAGTAAATTATGACTTGAAGACCCTTCAATTGAAATGGCGTTTACAAAAAGCAGGTGCATACCTGCTTTCTCAAAACCACGTTTTGGGGATATGAAAACGCAAATAAGCAATTATTCACTTCCCTTTCCCAAACACTACATAGAAAATTATTGCGTTTTGAAAACGTAATAAGCAGATAATTTGTTTGAAACGCAATCCCAAACACCCTCTAAGTATGCTCTGCGTGTCGTTGAAAGTATCTTAAAACATAAATTTATTTGTGAAGATGATTGCAATCCTTTATATCTTACATTTACTTGTACGTTGCAGTGACATATTACTATATCAGTACGTTTATTTTTTACATGAACATAAAACTTTTTTTTAATTAACGTACTTTGATTCAATTAATTTGTTTTTAGTTTTAACAAAAAAAAAATTGACACTTCGTTTATGTTATTTACCCTCAATGAAGTATAAATTAAAGTTTCTAAAAGTATATCATATTTTGTAAAACAAAATATGTTTTATAAGCTTATTTAAATTTAGCATCTTCTAATTATTTGAAAAAAGCAACTTTAAGAATTGAAAAGGAAAAAGACTAAAAGAATTCAGGCTATAAAAGGAATACCCTTGTAATATTTGGGTTAAAAAAAGAAATATGTTTACTCGAACACATAACATTTTAGACAGGCTGCGCTAGTATATTGATCTGCAATATTCTACTAGAAGATAAAATACTGTTCACCAATTGATATTGATAAATATCATATGTAATGAGGTGGGAATCAAATATCATTATATTTTGAAACTTATTAATAACTTATGAATACATGGCTATAAGGAAGAATTTTTTTTAAAAATAATACTACTTTTTCTTAAATTTTCACAAATGATGCTCTTTTTTTAGACTTTCAAAAATAGTATTTTTGGAATCTAGGAATCCGGAATTAGCCATAATTTAGACTTCATGAGTCCGAAATTACAGTGTACCCTTGTATCTGTGCGTCAGAAAGTGTACCAGTTTTTTGCAGAAAAGTACACAAAAAAGTACAAATTCCGGACTTATGGAGTCCTATTTTAAGGTATTTCCGGACTCCTAGAGTCCTAACACATTATTTTTGAAAGTAAAAAAAAAAGAGCATCAGTTGTGAGTTTTTGAGAAAACAGGAATATTGAAAAAAATTCTATAAGGAACACCTTCCAATAACCCTTTTATAAAAACAGTTTATGTTGGGGAAAGGTTTTTCTTTCTCATGTTATTATATGCATGAAATTGCTTCTTTCAAAAACCAACCCCAGTATGCTTTCTCATGCAATTCCTGTGGCATGAATATTGCAACCTTATTAGGCATGCACTAGCTAGATCTTTTCTATATATAGCAACCAAACTAACAGAATCCATCACATTAATTAACCAACACACAACACACTAACACCACACCAATCTCGATCCAACCATGGCTCCATCGATCTCAACAATCCACACAAACAAGTCACTCGACATTTTCGATTTTGTGGTGTCCAAAGGCAATGGAGTAAAAGGGTTAGCAGAATTGGGACTCAAGACCCTACCGCACCAATTCATTCAACCACCACAAGAACGGTTCGACACAACCAATTATGATCATGAAGATATTAATACAGATTTAATCCCGGTTATCGATATGTCCAACTGGGATGATCCGAAAGTAGCAGAAGCAATATGTGAAGCTGCACAAAAATGGGGTTTTTTTCAGATAGTGAATCATGGAGTCCTGATTCGAGTTCTTGAAGATGTCAAAGAGGCAACTCATGAGTTTTACGCATTGCCACCGCAAGAAAAGAATAAATACTCGAAAGAACGATCGGGAACAAATAGTGTTCGGTTTGGTACAAGTTTTACTCCTGAAGCTGAGAAAGCTCTCGAATGGAAGGATTATCTCAGCCTCTTTTTTGTCTCCGATGAGGAGGCTGCTTCCCTCTGGCCAACTGTATGCAGGTAATTAGAAAAATATTTTATAAAATTATGTCATAAATCTTTTAGAAAACTTCTTATAGAAACCACGAAGGAAAAAAAAATGTTTAATTAGCTAAGCATGTGTTTAGTACTTTAGTTATAGAATCATGTATTCAGTTATAAAATCATGTGGCACCTTCGTATTATATAAAGTTTTCAATAAATAGACAAAAAAGCAAAAAATACGTTCAAATTGAAGTTTTAATAAAAATTTGACATAGAAATAAGAAAACTTACTTTTCGATTTTATAATTAAATTTTTGATAGCTCACAATAGTTTTCAATTATACTTGTTTTCCAAACTGAATATAAAAACATTTGATCAACACATTTTCAACATTTTCTCTAGAAAAAAACCACCCCCCATTTTGTAGAAAAGTTGAGTTGCGAAATTAAATTAGAAACGTTGATGCAACTAGAAGCATGCCTCCTAAATTCCAAAAAAACCGATCTTGTTTCGGCTATATATAATTATGCTATTTTTGAATTGGAAAAATGAAACATTAAATAAACGCTTTTTCAAAATTTCAGCAACTTTTCTAAATATAAAAAACCCCTTCATTTTCTAGAAAACTGGAGATAAAAAAAATTATAGAAAATACTCCGTGCTAATAAACACACCCTAAATTTTTTTGTTCTGTATTTTCTTTTTATGGCAGGAATCAGGCTTTGGAGTACATAAAGAGTTCGGAAACTGTTGCCAAGAAGCTACTCAAGATACTAATGAACGGACTAAACGTAAAAGAAACCAAAGAATCGATTCTAATGGGATCAAAGAGGATTAACCTTAATTACTACCCTAAATGTCCTAACCCTGAGCTAACAGTCGGTGTTGGCAGCCATTCAGATGTCTCAACACTAACTATTCTTCTTCAAGACGACATTGGAGGCCTTTATGTGAGAAACACAGAAACCATGAAATGGATTCACGTCCCACCGGTCAAAGGATCTTTGGTTATTAATGTTGGCGATGCACTTCAAATCATGAGTAACGGGAAGTATAAAAGCATCGAGCATCGTGTGATTGCTAACGGAAATAGTAACAGGATTTCAGTCCCGGTGTTTGTGAACCCGAGACCTAACGACGTTATTGGACCTTTTTCGGAAGTGATTCAAAGTGGAGAGAAACCGATTTATAAACATGTTCTTTACTCGGATTATGTTAAGCATTTTTTCAGAAAAGCACATGATGGGAAGGCGACAGTTGACTTTGCAAAGGTTTAGTTTTTGTTACAACCTTTTTATTTTCCAAATAAAAGAGACTCGTATATGAGTGATGTATGAAGAAATATCAACCTTTTATAAGGCCTTGATGGTACATGTAATCAAATTATCTTTCTTTTTATAAGTCTATATCTATTAAAGAAAACTTGCCCGAAAACACGAATTAAACTTTATTTATTAAATTTTACTTCGTGTGTGAATCTCCTCCTTGATTTGATCTCTTAGAAGTCTTCTCATTAACTTGTTGGAAGCGGTTCGAGGGAACTCGGGAACAATCTTGACAAAGCTCACCTGTTTCATTTATTTTTTTAATTAATTCAGAAATAAATAATTAGGAAACAGGAGATGAGATTGGATTAAGGAAAAACCTTAAACAAGGGGTTAAGATTTCTTTGAATGGCTTTTGAAAATATCAACTTTAGGTTTTGTGGTTGAGTGTTGAATCCGTTTTTTAGTACCACAAAAATGGCCAACAGTTCTGGACCACCATTTGCAGGTGAAACACTAACTGCAACAGTTTCCATTATGCTTTCATCAGCTGCTTCACAAACACGCTCTATTTCTATCGAGCTTGTCTGCATGCATAAAACCCTTCAATTTAATTAAAATCATTATAAATAATTAAAAAATAATTATATATATACCTTTATGCCACCAAGGTTCATGGTATCATCAGCCCTGCCCTGTACAACAATATATCCACCAATCATTTTCTTGATTATGTCTCCATGCCTCCTTAATTGCTGGAAAAACCAAACCAACAATTTAAGAAAATAATAAAATAAAACATGTGCGAAATGAAGAATTAATGCTTTTACCATTCCTTTGTAAACTGGCATTCCTTTAAAGTAAATCTTGTCATGATCCGCGTTAAGTAGTCTGTCAGTTGCTCCCATATATACAGAAAACAACCCTACTTCACCAACACAAGCTTCATCCTCCCCCTGTCATATCCATAATTACATAAATAGTCCCTCAACTTTTATAAAATTGTCAAGAATCTTACATAAGGAAATCCATGTTCATCGAGAATAACGAATCCTGTCCCCATTGAAGCAGAGCTAAAAGCTCCAAAAGCTTGTGGTTGTAAAACATTTCCTTGAATATAAGAAGATGCCAGCTCAGTACCACCACAACATTCAAGAACAGGGTTGTAATACGCCTTTGAAGAAAGCCAAAGATCATCATCAACATTAGATGCTTCACCAGTAGATCCAAATAATCTGTAAATAAATAATATTTGTGTAAAACATTGTTGGTACTTTTTACATTGGATATTAAAAAAAGGGATGTAATGTACTTGATCTTTGTCCAATCTAGGCCTTCCATGCATTTTGTACTTTTCCAAGATTTAACTATGCTAGGAACCGTGCCCAAAATTGTCACTCCTGCATCCTGACAAAAAACAAAAGATTTAAAAAATAATGATAGTTTTTTTTTTATGTTAAATTGCAATTGCATAAAAAGTTTTGAAGAAGTAACCTGAATAAATTTTCCAAAACCATGAGCAAGTGGAGAACCATGATAAAGAGCCAAAGTTGCACCTGTAAGAAAACATGAATAAAGTAAAATGGGCCCCATGACCCACCCCAAATTTGTGGGCCAACAAAAAACATCTCCAGCCCTAACATCCATATGAGCCCATGCATCAGCACTACACCGGATTGGGGAAATTTGAGTCCATGGTATAGCTTTTGGATCTCCTAAATTAAATAAAAAAAATAGAAAATAAAAGAAATAGAAATACTAGTAATTTAAGAGAAATAATGTGTGAATTCTTTAACCTGTTGTTCCTGAAGAGAAGAGTATGTTTGTTACTGCATCTACTGATTGATAAACTGGAGGGCAATAATCAGGCCTGCATTTTTTTTTTAAATGTTTACATTATTTGATTTATGATTTCACTATATATAAAAAGAAAAATAAAAGGTTTTATGGTACCTAGGAAGATGTTTTGCACCAGAAAGAAATTTGTCCCATGAGATATCTTGTTTTCTTAATATAATTTCTACGTTTTCTCCTATTGCAGGAATCACGATTGCTCTGCATTCAGTGGCTTCAATAACACGACTGCAAGAAACAAACAAAATCGTCAATTATTTACTCATTATTTTAATTGTTAAATTATGCAATTAATACCTAGTTTGTAGAATTAATTATTACCTATATAAAGGAAATCTTCGACCACCTCGAACAATATAATCTTGTGTAAATATAGCTTTTGCTTTAGAGACGCGTAATCGTGTTGCAATTTCTTTTGCTGCAAAACTATCAGCTATAGATACAACCACAAATCCAGAATATATAACTGCCAAATATATAATAACTGCAGTAACTGTCATTGGCATATCAATTGCAACCGGATCTCCTTTTGAAAACATTAACTTTAATGCATTTGCAACCAACCTGTGTATTTACAAAGATGTTAGTTAATTCCAGCATCCATAATATTTTGAATTTTAAATGAAAATCATACATTACTTGTTGGCGTAATTCGTTCAATGTCATCTTGTTTACTTCAAGATGATCAAATCCTTCATCTCGCCAAACGACTGCAATCTTTTGATTATCTTTTTCAGGTTCATTAGTTGATAGCAAACAACATTCTGCAATGTTTAGAACTGAATTTGGAAACCATTTCCCCCCGATTCTTGATTTGTCTGAGGTATCTAATATACATTTTGGAGGTTGTTGAAATCGAACGGAAAGTTTTTGCAAAATAATCGACCAGTATACCTGAACACGAATCAAATATTTCTTTATATATTTTCATTTGTTGAATACATTGGAAAAATACACAAAAACTTGCCTCAGGATGTTGAACTGAGAATTTTTGGAATTGTTTAAAACTTGTTATTGGATCTTTGTAAGCATCTCCAAGAAGCTTTGGACCATGAGTTTCCATAATTCGCCCCAAATTAGTCTTTTTTGAATCAATCCTAATTTACAAACAGAAGCCAGATCAGACAAATACATCAGTAGTTAGTTAGTTTTTACATATCTAAATATCAAAATTCAAAACTAAACTTTAGGTATAGCATCAATTGACTATTATCTAGTTTTAAGCCCATCAAACACGCCCAAAATATCATTCACTCATTTATGTGTTGCATTCATCTTTAAATGCAATCGAATTTCAATTAAATAACAATAATCAAATGTGCAATTGGTAATAACTTACTGAGAAGGGAACCAATACAAGGGAGGGCCATGGATGGACTCATCGTAATTGGCGTACACCGCGTTGTAGATGAGCCGATGCAGAGAATGAGGGTAAGATGGTTTCAGCAATCTTCGGCTAGTGATTTCGCGCCATAAATCAACTGGATTTGAGCTATTAGTGCCATTAATGGCGTTGTTAAGTTCGATTTGTAGCAATTTCGCATCATATGATGTTAATCCAGTGTTAAGGAGCTCCTGTAATCCCAATTCGTGAAGGGTTTTAGCTTGATCTGTAGCCATTTTCCTATCCTTTCTTTTGTGAATTCAAACACCAAGATTATAAAGGAGGGGGTAGTTGGGGAAGGTGAATCATGCAGTGAGTGAGATTCAGTTACGTGTATACTCCGTTTTCTGACATAATAATAGATGGACAGAAAAGAACGAAATGATTTTCAGATATAGCAACCAAAATAAATTCAGAAATCTAATTAGTTTTAGGCCAAAATAGTCAATTTGGTACAACATTAAATGCATAACGTATCATTAATTTGAAAAGATAGACAATTTGGGACCATGAATCGCTACTTTTAAACTAATTGATTTAGATTAATTGGAAGGTTATATTAAGAGGTTTATCTTCAAAGTTTAAAATTTGCTGATGACATTTCTTAAGAGATTAAAAAGGAGGTGAAGTTTATTCCCCCAAGAAAATATATGTTCGAAGAATACATACTCTTCGCTTAAATGTCACTACATATATCGAACCACTAACATACTTACGTTAAAACAAGAAAAAGAAAGAAAAAAAGAATCACTGCTTTTAATATATTGTGATAAATTTATAAGCAAAGTAAATTATGTAACGTGGCCGAATTAATGAATTAATTTATTTAAATTGAATATTTTTGCAAATTTAGAATATAATATTGCACATCTAATAAAGATAGTAAAAAATCTAACCAATCAAATTTAAAATATAGTTTAACCTTAATTTTATTACAATCGCATAACTAAGCTTGAAATTCAAAGTCATTTTACCGATTAAAAATTATTTTTTTGTATTTTATTAACCATAACCACGTCCTACCTATTTTATCTTTGATAACTAATATTAGATATAATCATTAGTTAAATTCGTAATTTTCGCCTCACGGCTCACACCAACATTTTTCACTTATTACATTCATTATATTTAAAAAAAAATAGAAAATAGATAATGATGGCTGGTGTTATGTCTAAATATTAAGTTTTATGTAAAAAAAAAGGTATTACGTCAATACTTGTGACACAAAAATACAAAAAATTTAATCAAATCTGTACCTTCTGATTAACGGTGTAGCACAAAAAGGCAACATTTAAAAGAGAAGGTGTTTTAGATCAGGTTTGCAATTTGATTATTGCCTTTCAAAGAAAATTGATAATCTACTCAATTTTGGATAATCATTTTTAAAGTAGCTTTATTAAATAGGGTTTTAATAAACCATAATTTTCTTAATTAGAATAAAATGATACTCACTAATACAATAAGTCATTAATGCTTTTATGTTATACCAATTTTACCCTTATCATAATTAATTAGAGTAAAATAATATTCACAAGTCATTAATGTTTTTATGTTATATCATTTTAAACCTTACCATAATTGAAAAAGAAGTTTTGTGATGAATTAAATGTAAGGGCACAAAAGACATTTAACATATATATTTGAGCCATATCTTAGAAAATCCCTATTAAATATGATTAGTATTTTAGAAATTGCTTCATTTTTCTTAAAGTAATCGCCTACTAGACATAAATATACTATTTTAAAACATATACTACTTAATATTGTTTTTAATTAGGCTAATAATGTACGAACCAT
Organism: Calendula officinalis; assembly: GCA_963853835.1. Taxonomy (NCBI): domain Eukaryota; kingdom Viridiplantae; phylum Streptophyta; class Magnoliopsida; order Asterales; family Asteraceae; genus Calendula; species Calendula officinalis. The sequence continues at coordinate 18,076,101 of OY970822.1, forward strand.
ATTGCTTAAACTTGAATTGGTGTTCCCTAACCGCTAAATGAAATTACTGAATTAGGTTAAGTTTACAAGATTTGAAGAAATGCACCAAGAAAGAGTCGTTAAATTGAAAACATTAGACATAACGGATAATGTTGTACATTGTAATATAAATATACATACAAACTTCTATTTTGCAAATCTGTGTGTCCATTCAGCAGCTACTTCATCATATTTAGTTCTATCTACCAAGAACAAGTGTGCAATTCCTGGAACTTTAGGTTTATCTGCCACAAAACACAAAATTAAGGGGATTTAATTTAAAGAAAAAGAAAAAGAATATGAAATACTTACAGGGGTTAGGGTTGGTGAAGATTGATCTCAAAGCAAGTAACACCTTTGAAATTGTTAAAGCAGGACTCCAACTGTTTTCATCAAGAATATCCAAGCTAACATTCCCCATTGAATCAACATTACAATGATATATTCGCGTTTTGAAAACAACCTGCACCCTAAACCCAAATTACTCAACTGCCAAATGTCATATATATACTTTACGAGGTTGTTCGTTTTGGTAATTATAAGGTTTTAAGATCTGTTTTGGTAATTACAAGTTTTTTGAACAGCTTGTTTGTAATTACCAAAACGGATCTTCAACCTTATAATAATAATAATAATAATAATAATAATAATAATAATAATAATAATAATCATCTCATATAATTATTTGATTCATATCACATACCTTTGGAGGCTTAAAAGGATAATTAGCAGGAAATGTAATGTCAAGAAAGTATATGCCTCCTTCATAAGGTGATCCTATAACAACAACGAACAATTAAAAAAAAGTTGTAATACATTGTTGGTTATCTGTTACACAAACGGCTTTAGAAAATGAAAATATGAGCACCAATTGATCGAAGACTTGAATTACTATTAACAAAAAAGTAAGAACAAAATAAAGCGTAAATTTCATAAATCGTCCTCGTGGTTTGTATGAAATTATGGATTTCGTCCCTCAACGACTTTTTTGATTACACGGATAGTCCCTAAATAGCACTAACGGTCCTCAAAGCAAAAAAGGGTGTTAAGTTTTTAGCCTTTTAGGGACTGTTGATGTTACAAGTTTCAAAATTAAGGACTATCCATGTAATAAAAAAAGCCGAAGGACGAAATGCAGAACTTCATACAAACCACAGAGACAATTTACTCTAAAATTAAATTAAATTTGTGAAGATAAAAATAAGAGTGTGGTTGACCTTGTGGACCAAAGAGTGTAGCAACCCAATGATAAAGGTTATCGCCTTTTGGGCCTGCAGAGCAGTCAGCAGGTGGGTCCGTGTTAAGTTCTGACATCTCTTTTTGTATTCTTTTTCCTGACGATGTTAAAGATGTTCTCGACGGCCATGATCGCCCGCTACTCAAGCTCCCGCTGTTCATCACCTGCACAAATTCATTATATATGTTGTTGGTTATATTTGGTATTTTCTTCTTACTAACTAACTAATGTATACTTAAGTTCCTAAAACACCAACAAAAGTGTGAGCAAACAATACCCAATTAACAAAAGTAGAGTAGAATTTTACTCTAACTTTTTGCTAGGTTTAGTTGTTAATAACTCTTTTATAACATGTTCTAACTTCCTATTACTTCAAATGTTGAGAAACACTAACAAGAAACATTATAAACTAGCATCAAAGCAAACCCTCAAATAAGCTGATAAACCATAAACGAGTGAAAATCCACAGATTAATTGAACCTAATGACCATTTTAACCAACAAAGTAGACTGATATATGTCAAACACAAAACCTAACAAAATGACAAGGTTCAATCGTTATGTTCTGTGAATTTTACAGTTCACTAATTGGTAGTCAGGAGATTTTAGCTACACGAGAAATCAAGTAGATACAAACGTTGATCTATCATTATCATCTACTTAAATTATCCCAGCAAGCTAATTAGAATTCACTCGTTGGAACAGAACAGAACACACAACAAAATTGAAGTAGTGTATTAAGTTTTAAGTAGGTAGGTAATGAGTAATCTGATGAAGAAGCTAGTATCAGTTAAATGTAAGGACAGACTTGCTGAAAATGTAAATTAGCAACTCATACTCAAAGCAGAAATAACAGACCTACCTGCTGTGAGAGGATGCGATGGGCAGCGGCAGGACGGTGATGTTCAGCGGCGGTGCCACCGTGGGGGGCGGAACACCGTTTAATTTATGATCTGAGAAGAGCGGTCTGATGTCTATCAGGTCTCCTTACCAGACAAAGGTTCTTTTTTCTTTATTTCAAAGGGTTTCTTTTTTCTTTCTTTGTAATTTTATAATAACCAATTAACCATCTAATTATTTTTAGATTGGTTAATTTGATGTTTTATCATTTCTCTTTTGTAATCAAATCATTAAATTTTAATTAAACAAATTCAATCTGAAAAGAGAACAATGTTTTTATTAAATATCTTGTTTAATTATTATGTATTTATATATTTTTAAAAGAACATTTCGGTTTACTTTTTCTACAATTACGTATTTATGCAAGTTTTACTTCATTTTAATATTAATAAATGTACTTTTTATGAATGTGATTACACCTTACAAAAATCTCCAATATATACATACGTCAAAAAAAATTTGAATTAACCTAAATTACACAACAAAACAATATACCAAATCATTTTAGCTTACATCAAATTACTTAACTTAGTTAAATATATATTAAAGTATTTAAGGTACATAAAAAGGCGGTATAAATTAAATTAATTATATTGTATAGCCGGTCAATAAGTACAAATGGTGCAATAAATTTAAATTTTTAATTTTTTAATATTGTTCAAGCATGACTAATAAACTTAAAATATGGTAATAATATAGAAGAAAGATTAATAAAGGCAAGAGAAGTTAAAAGGGTAAAAAAATTTAAGTTTTAGTTTTGCTATACCAAACTTAATCTAATGTTTTATTTAATACATAGTTTTCTTTCTTCTAAAAGAATATTTCTGGTTATTACGGATTCATCCAAGATGGTTAAGTTTTATTACAGATATGCACAACTTAATAGTTGTTATAACCGGTTTGTATCTTCTCTGGCCTATCTAATAAATGTTTTAATAAGAAATAGATCAAACACATGATATATAGAAAATCATTTTAAAAGTGTTTACCACTAAGACCAAGATGGCAAGATTGTTGTTCTATACATTATATCATTATGATAATTTAGTAGGTAAAAAATGTGATCTTGAAGGACCTTCCATCCAACCCCTTAATCATACAAACATACTCCCATAACTGAACTGAGTTTGACTTAGAGCTACAAAACTCCAAAATAGCCTCAAAAAACTTACACAATGAATAAAACAGCCCAAGATTTGGCAATCAATCCAAACCCTTAACCAATGTAATCTAGAATTCATTTCGAATTTCATGATATTCCCTAACACCCTGCATTAAAAAACGCTAAGAGCACGAATATCACCTATACAAAACGCCCTTAATAAATCTACATAAACAATGATACAACTGTCACTAAAAACAAACACCAAATGTAAGGAAGTTGGCGCGATGATATGCTTCCAGTGGGCCCCTCTGGCCCTAATGCAGGTGTGACCATTCCACCTATGCTTGTATTTGTACTGCGAACAGACATTTTATATTTATATGTTAGCAGTCTGATTAAAATTAAACTTTAAAAAATTAAAAAACAGGGTAAATCATCTGGTTTGTATGAATTTATGGATTTTGTCCATCAACTTCTAGATAGTCGTAATTTTGAAACTTTTAACACTAATGGTCCCTTAAGCTGAACACAGGCGTTAAGGTTGTAGTTACGTTCCTGTTACAAGTTTCAAAACTTGGGACTATCCGTAAAAGTGTAAAACTAAAAAAGTCAAAGGACAAAATCCGTAATTTCATACAACCGCATAGATGATTTATGTAATTTAGTCTAGAACGGGTATATGTTGTCATCAACAATGTTGTATAGGTGCGTGTAATTACCTTCCTGTAAATATGCATGACCCATAACCTGCAAAATAATGATACACAAATAAGTAATCATTTTGTCTACATACATGATTACAAAATTTAATAAATTAATATACAAAAAATAAAAAAATTGATAAATAATAATAATAATAGACGAATGGTACGTACTGGGATCAACCATGGTTGTTACAGCTGTACCACTAAAATCACAAGTTCCACCAACGGTTTTCATTCTTTGATAATAATCATTATAAGCATAAGAAGCATGGCTTTCAATTGTATCAGGCATATAACACGGTTGACCCGATTGAATAGCACTACAATTCGCCTGACCCGGCCCGCAAGCCCAATTCAACCCGTCTTGCAAGCTACTAGTATCCGCTCCTTTTCTCGCAACACAAAAACCACCAGAAGCATTGACCGTACTTTGACCCGAATCACCCAGACTAAAACTATAAACCGAACTCCCGTTACTAAAATACACACCATAACTTTTCTCCGAAGCGGGCCCGGGTCTCTTGTCTTCATTAAACAGCTCATAGATATAAGTATTCATAGGAATTGTGGGCTGACTAGGCGGGCCCGAATCGTTCAAAACCCGTTTAATTAAATTATTATTAAACGTTTCGGCATTTTCGATTGTAGCATCACGTTCGTTAGCACCACCGGCCCATGGCCATCCCGTTTCCGTCACAACGATTGGGACAATCGACCCGTTATAAGCCGCTATAGAATTATAAGTAGCATCCAACATAGCATCAAACATACTATCATAATGTAAGTTTGTATTCGGGTCAACTATTTGTTTGACCGGAGTCAACGGTTGAAAAAGTGCATACTCAATCGGAAAAATCCCTCCAGTTTGCACATAACCGTAATACGGGTAAGCATTCAACATAAAAAACGAATCCGTTCTTCTTAAAAAATCAAGAATCCCGGAAATCGTCGAATTCCAAGAATCATTGAAACTGGCGGCTGATGGCGGGAACGGTTTGGGGATCATATCCATTGCTAGTGGTGTTGACACTTTGACTTTATAATTAAGGTTTGAAGAAACTAAGGCATTGTGAAGATAATTCATCGCGGGAACCAAAACAGGGGCAGCGTTTGGGATAGTGGATAAGACTTCACTGCCGACGGCTATGGCGGTTATATTGGTGGTTGGTAAAAAGGCGGCTACGTTTTTATTGATCCAGGTGGCGGCGGCTGATGCTGACTCACCGATTCCTAAAACTTCATCGTTTGTGACACTAACCATCACTTCGATTCCGGTATCGGAAAGTGCACTTAATAAGTGATTATCAGCATCAAAAAGACGAATGTGAGTTATTTGATGGGATCTTAGGATTGCTACTACTTGTTCGGGTGATGGTAGGTTGGTTAAATCGGTCCCGATGTTTATTCCCACAAAAGCACCTGGATTTTGAGAATTATGAACAGGTTAATTTGGGTTGTGTTTTATCTCAAATGGGCCAAATAAAATGGTTTAGATGGGTTGGAAGTCGCCCGATATCTATTTTAATGCATACAACATCATAATTAAGCGGTTAAACTTTTATAAAATAAAAAAAGAAATAAAAAAGTATTTGTAGGCCTATACGAGAAAATGATTTGTTTCGGCCTGAACCTTTTTTGACCCGTCTATTTTGCCACCTCTACTTGTATCTCTTGAAATGCAAATTTATAATTTTGTTAAAGAATTAGATGTGTAGAACAAGTTTTAAGGATAGTATTATGTCTTAAAATGCATGCTAATGTTAACTTTAGGCATTTTTTGCCAATTCATAAACCAATAGTAGAAATTTGACCTGAAAGTCAAAGTAAGTAAACTGAAATTGAATGTTGAGAAGAATTGAGTTTACCTAATGCAACGGACAAACTTCCAACTGCAAGCAGGAAATATCCAAGTAACATTTCAAGCCTCATTGTGCCAATAGATGGTTTGACCCTAAATTTCAAGATCAATGGTCAATAGTCAAGATTTGTACAGTTGACTTTCTTTATCAACTAGTGAACACAAACAAGGGATTGTATATGTAAAACATAAGGGGGTGAAAAAGATAAATCTGAAAACAGTTTCTACTTCAACAACACTACATTGATTTCAGCAAGATTAGAAACAACAAAATTCAAGATTTTAAGAAACCCACATAAATCGATAAACACAAAACACCAAATTGAGCTAAAATCTGAACTTACATTGATATCAGCAAGATTAAAGACAACAAAATTCAAGATTTTTAGATACCCAGATACAAAACCCTTAAAAAAAGAAGAGGAAATACCTGTATACCTAATTGTAGATGCTACCGCACAAGAAAGTTGTACCGTACAAGTTCTTTATGAGCAAATGAAGAAGAAGAATAGCGAATCTAAGATAGAATCCAAAGCTGCATTTAACATTTACGAAGCAGTAGACAGAGAGTAAAATTGGGCACTTTCTGAAGAGGAAACCAAAACAGCTTGTACCCCATATCATACCATTCAATGTATTACATAATAATTGTTCAATAAATCATACCCCACCACCAAAAATAATAATTTTTTTTCCTTTTTTTAATATTCAAGAAACTATTAATTCCTTCATAAATGGGGATGTAGGGCAGAAACTTTAGACTTCAGAGATCTTGCTTTGACAGTTTGACCTTTGTTTTCAATTTTGCTCTTTTTTTTCCCAGTCTTTACCTCAAGATTTGAGATTTTGTCTGAAAATGCATTGATTTTTCTGTATTGTAGTACGTGAAATATAGATTATTTATAAGATGGGTACTGGTTTTTGTTCTTTCAAGAATAATAGAAAAAAGGTTGACAGCTGGATATTATAAGTGGAATCTCTTTATGTTGATTTGCCTCTATATTTTTAATTTATTTGTAACATGGGAAAAAGCTGTACGAAAAAGGAAAAAAGGGGTTTTGAGAAAAGTGGAGATTGAGAATATTTCAAATGTGTGTTGTATTTCAGCAAAGAGTGGATGGTACATTCTAGTATCCACCCTTTTTCTATCCAAAACAACCCTAAAATAAATCTTTAAGGCCTCGTCATAAACAGGTCAGTCCGTTGATTTGGAATTCCTGAAATAATATATAAAATGAGTCCTATAAATATTAACTTTTTAATCACGCGGTACATAAAAATAAATAACAAGTGCACCAATGTGATCTATATAGAGTTGTATTCTAGGAAGTTCAAAGGATTTGTGGACAAATCCTAGCCATTGGATCAAGATGGACAAGATCAAATCCCCCACCTACAACCACCGCCGGCCGCCGCCTCCGGCCACCTCCGGCCGCCGTCCGCCGCCCGGCTCCGACCACCGCCGTCCGCCGCCGTCCGCCGTCTTTACAACCTTTATTTTTCACGTCTAACTTGATTTATCGATCACCATTAGCTCAATAACACGAATTTAATAATTCATAACTTTATAATTATTTTCTATTCGCACTCTTAATATTGGTAGTTTCCCTTTTACCACCACTCAACTCCACTTGGAGAAAACTCGTCCCCGAGTTTGGAAGTGGCGCTCAAAATCTCATAGAACTCGTTACAAACACTCGCTAGTTCTGTTTATTGATTCGTATTTTTAATTATATATGTTAAGGTTTCATTAAATTACTCGATAATCAAACTCTTATGCATAGGTGTGAGTCGGTCCCAACGTATACTCTTTATGCCCCCTCACACCCCTACTCGTTAACTTTTTATCACAATTTATTAATTGCCCATAATTAATGTTAGCTTTCTCATGGATTCTCACATTAGGTTTTCTCAATTATAACTCTTCTCTATCACTGTCTCATTAACAATTAGTCATTTTATGATTCCTCACTACTCATATTAACAATTTATCATTAATGAATCTTACTCAGTTTGCTTTAATAAACTTTCATTTGATTTGTTTGGATAACTCTTTATCAACTTAAATTAATAATCTCTTATTTAATTGAATGCACTGTTTTCTCATAAATCTCTTTTAATGATCTTATTATCAATTATTATATATTATAATTGAGGGTTTTCATGATATTTAGATACTTGACGAATGGTCTCCTTGAATCCTTTTCGAAACATAGGCACGAGTCCTGTGCGTATAATAATAGGGGCCCTCTATTATTATCCGCACCTACCCCTGTCATGGTTTCGAGCCAGTTTCAAAGATTCCACGATCTTCCATCCTCATACCATCCACATAACAAGTAATTCACATCAATAAGTATAGTATATAGTATAGTATTTATATTTATATATATATATACATATAGTCGCACAATTCACACCCATCTCGAGTTAATTCTCTTTTATTCACTTAGTAATCAATGTCACTCGCGACGTTTTTAATAAACTAAATAATCTCATAAATAGGTACTAGAGGCATAAGGTCATCGTGATGCGCTGTTTCTCGATTTGGATTTGGACTCATTTTAAAAACATTTGAAAAACTCATCTTGAAAACTCATGCTTCGACTTGAGTTTGGAATTCACCCCTTGTGAACCCAATTCTCTCAAGTCAGAGCTCTGATACCAACTTGTAACATCCCAAAAATCAGGGGAAATTTAAAAATTTTAAATAATAAAATAAAACAATTTCCCCAAGAGTACAAGTAACTCAAAGGTCCCAACTCATGAATAAAAATATAAAGCCATCTCGTGGTTTAAATGCGGAATAATAAAAGATTTTAAAACAAAACATGTTTGATTCGAAATAAAGGTTTTAATCCAAATCCATAAATATAAAAATAGAAACGCAGCTCATCAACCATTGACCTTCTCTTTGCCCTTGCTAGTACCTGAAAAATGGAGGGGAGTGATTGGGGTCAGCCACCGCTGAGTGAATAATATCAAAATAAACAAGTAATTACAAACAACTCAAGCCACATAAGTGATCCCTAGAGACTCTACTCAATTCTCAATTGCTCAAGTTTATTTTTCTCAGATTCTAAATTTATATAGCGCGCTTGTGCAAATCGAGTCGAGAGATCAACCTCGCCTCTCCTTGCACTAAAATGCCACTCAGGCTACCACACAGAATTGCCACTCAGGCCACCACACAGAAATGCCACTCAGGCCACCACACAGATTTGTTATTTATTTTTATGTTTTAAACTCATAACATAAACCACTCAGATAGCCCTATCACATAGTAGAACATAATGACTCTGTACCGGCTCAGATACTCAGCACGTCTGTCTCAGATCAGTGATAAATAAAAACAGCCACTCAGATACTCGGATAACAGGTCAATCACACAGAAAGTGAAATAGATCAAAACAGTTAACCACATAAGTCATGCACGTATCGTTATAACTGAATACACGGTGAGAATACTCACGCTCAATCAACAAGACAATTCAAAACACATAGCACAAAATCATGGATCGAAAGTAAGTACAAGTTTATAGTGAGATTACCCACCTCGAATAACCGTAAGTGTAACATCCTAAAACCGGCCTAGTAGTTATAATAATAATTGGTAAGTGATAAATATTTAATTGAATAAATGCGAAATTATTTGCTTAGTTAATTACCTTAATGTGATATTTTAACCATGGGGTTAAAATATGTAATTACTAAAATGTTTAAATTAATTATGTGACTTTATGCTGACGCGGCCGCGTGAGTTTTCCTCATGCCCGCGTGAATGAATCTGCCTTAATCCACGAAGTGTTTCAGTCAAGTCTGCGCGCCCGCGTGAGAAGTTGACGCGCCCGCGTGAATGGGGTTGGAGAAGAATTCTGCCAGGTCTGCGCGCCCGCGTGAGTTTTTGACGCGCCCGCGTGGGATGCATCAGTAAGTTGCCCAAATTCCAGAATGTTTGACGCGGCCGTGCGACCGCCCGACGCGCCCGCGCGAATCTGCCAGATTTTTAAATGAATTAAGCCTTCCCTTTTGTAAAATCATATAAGTGAGAGATGAGGGGATAAGGTTGTTCATTTTCTCTGCTCTCTCTCTCTCTCTCTCTCTCTCTCTCACCTTACGCCTCTCTCTCTCTCTACACCACCATCATCTTCTTCATTGTTGTTCTTGAGCTTTTAGTGAAGATCCATAGCTTGTTTCTTGGCCAATCTTTAATCCGAACACGTTTTTGAGTAGCTCTTGAGGTAAGCTTCAACCTATATGTGTTCGTTTTCGATTTCATGATAGTTGATAAATTAGGGTTTATGTGTTCTTGAGATTTGGTTGGTGATTATGGTGTTAAATGTTATGTTAAGTGTTTATACAAAGTTTGACATGTTTTGTTGTATGGGTACAAGTATTTTAGCACAAGGTACAACCTTTTTAGCAAAATGTACACATGTGTGAGTGTGTGTGTTCGTGGGTGTGTGTGTGTGTGTGTTCGTGAGTGTGTGTGTGTGTGTGTGTGTGTGTGTGTGTGTGTGTGTGTATCAATTGTGGGGTTTTGGATTATGCTTCTAACTTGACTTAATATGGGTTTTCATGTTAATGTAGGTTAAATTAACATGTAGGAAGTGTTAATCTTGTAGAATTGGGTAACTAGTTATGACTTGCTAGTGAGATTGTGATTTATGGAATTTATGTCTAATTATGTTAAATGACATGTTGAATATGTTAGTTGTGATTATAATCAAACATTGTGTTAATTGATAAAATGACTAGTTGTGATAGCGTGAGTCAAAATTGTTAGTTAAAGAGCTAATTGGCGTTTTATGTTTAAATAGTAAACTAGTTGTTATATTGGTGTAAAATGTCATTTAGGTGTTGTATGACTTTTATTACTAGAAAGGTTAAATTAACATGTTAGAAATGTTATTTAATGATTTGTGTCAAGTTTGGTGAGATTTGGTTGAAATGCTAGCTAGTGTTTGGATGTTCTTGGTTAAAATGATTAATTAGTAAATTGGAAGTAAAATACATGGATTGTTGGTGACTTGGAACTTGACGAATTGATATATGATTATGACTTGCTAAATGTTGTTTAATGTCATGGTAAAGTTCATTGTAAGATTAAAGAGGTAATAATTGGGCATGTTGACAATTATGTGATTTTTGACCCGTTTGGGCCGTTTAGTGGTAAAATGACTTAAAGTAACTTGGATTGTGAAAGTATAAGTATTTTGTTAGGATTATGTGATTAGCAATGTTATTGGTAACATTTGGTGAATTGCAAGTTGATGTTATGTTTACAATTGTAGGATGTATTATTGTTTAATAACTCGGTTTGACCCGTTTGAATGTAAGACTTGCAAATGACTAGTTGACTTGCTATGTAAGTGTAAATGGTCATGCCATGTTTATATGATGATTTAAAGGTTTGGTTATCTAGTTAGTGCAAGTGTTAATGTTAAATGTGTATTTAACATTGTTTATGATTTGGTGGAATTATATACTAATTCGGTATTCCTTTGGTGTACAGGAATCGGAATCGAGACTCAGAAACATTAGACCTCTGAGTTCGACAAGTGGAAGTAACGGTGAGTGGATTTAATCTCCAACTTTTGTTCGGTCACAATTGGTTCGGTATATGCATACTTGGTAATAATGCAGGAAATCGCCAGATGAGGGGAGTTCACGACGCGAACTTAGTTCGCGATCGTGAAGTCGGTCCAGAGAAAATGGTTTGCCATCGCGAAGAGTTCACGATCAGAGTTCACGTCGCGAACTCTAGTTCGCGATCGTGAACTAGAGTTCGCGATTGGGAACTCTGCCGTGACGTTTTTTCGCGGTGTTTTTCGTAGCCAGTCTACTTGCTATGTATGCCTAGTGTTAGGGAATACCATACATGATTAGGTGCACTTATGTGAAGAGACCTTGGCTTGTCGGGTAGCTACAACTCGGTTTGACTTGGTGACCGAGGTTTGAGAAGTCAGTGCGCTGGGCAATGGGTGTCGACTAAAGGGTATCCGACCTTACCTGTATTTGTTGCATGGTCAAGGGGAGGGAGTTGCCCGGGTGTTGGACACGAAACGCTATCCGTTACCGTGGTTTGGCCGACCATGGTTTAAGGCTCTGGCAGGACCCCGATCTTCTCGAACGAACCGGAGATGTTTATTTAAACTTCCGTGTTCCAGCGATGACCCAACCGGAGATGTTTATTTAAACTTCCGGGTTTAAGTGATGACCCAACCGGAGATGTTTTATAACTTCCGTGTTTTAGTGAACAGTGATACATGGTTAGGTAGCTTTTAGATCGTAGAGATGTCTATGCTAGCTTGTTGGGCTTTACAGAATTTGTAGTTTATATTCATTCACTTGGCTTTGTGCTAATCCCTCCCTCGTTGAATCTTTTCAGGCGATCGGTGCTTTGGACCGGATGATTGACCGAGCTCAGTTGATATGTTTTAAAAAAATGAGCCATGTCGTTTAAGTGACACCGTTTAAATGATTAATGTTTTGAAGTTTATTTTGGGACATTTGGTTTGTAAACCTAAACCTAAACTTATTATTATCTTTATGCTTCCGCACACTTTTAAAAAAAAAAAAAAAAAAAAAAAAACGTTCTCCAAATTTTGCGGTGTTACAGTAAGCTCCTAAATATCCTCGGTACTGAAGAGCGTCTCTAACCGGTCCTAGAAGGTCCTACAATGTACAAGGAAGCTCGGGTTAGGATTAGGCTCAAAGGTTGTTTCAGCAGAAACTAAACAGCACTCAGCACTTTCGCGGGAACGGTCATGACTCACAAACCGTTCATTAGATTTGTCCCAAATTTTTACCAGGGAAACTAGACTCAGAATACTACAAAACATCCTCAGGTGGCTTCTGCCCAAAAACGGATTCTAAGGGTCCCAAAACAGGCTCACAAAACAGAATAGCTGCACAACGAAATCTCCTGCGACAATTTACGAAAACAGGGATATCTTTTAAACCGTAAATCAGATTGACGAGCCGTCAGCGGCAACGGAAAGAGGACTCAGAAAAACAGAGACCAGCACGGGCCAAAAAATCGAGAAACGTACTTTAAGTATGTTAAAAACGGACTCAAACACGGTGAACAGATTCTGCCAAAAATTCGGTTTAATATATAAAACCTGTTTTTAATCTCGACATAAACCCGTGCAATACCGAGGCACCCAACAGCCCCGAACCCATAAAATCACAGAATCTCATCTCCAAAACTAGGGGTGTAAGTGAGCCGAGCTGTTCGTGAGCTACTCGAGCTCGGCTCGTTAAAAGATCGATAAAAACTCGAGTTAAACGAGTTCGAGCCGAGCCCGAGCTTAACTTAGAGCTCGTTTAATAAACGAGCCCGAGCCCGAGCTTCATACTAAGAGCTCATTTAGGCTCGCGAGCCTAAACGAGCTAAAATAGTTAATTATTATAAAAAAAAAAATATAAATACATATTACATATTTATCTAATTATGTGTATATATATTATACATACATATATAAAATAATATATATATAAAAAAAAGATTTACATCATATATTAAATATTATGATTAATTAAAAGAATTATATATTTCGTATATATGGAAGCTTAAATGAGCTTAATCGAGCCGAGCCCGAGCCTGAAAAAACCTAAACGAGTCGAGCTCGAGCTTTACACATAAAGCTCGAAACGAGCCGAGCTCGAGTTCGAGCTCTAGTAAAATTAAACGAGCCGAGCTCGAACCTAATCGAGCTCGAGCTCGGCTCGGCTCATTTACAGCCCTATCCAAAACAACCCACTTACCCCATTAGAAAACTTCTCGGTTTGAGGAAACCAAGAACCTTAAGGTTCGGTTTCCGTTTTTCGATTCATAAAACGTCTTGGTTATTACTAAAAGGTTTTTACCCCAAACCAAACCCGACACTAGTCAAATCTCAGTTCACTGAACACTAGTCCTCATGACCTAAAAAAAAACACTAACTCACGAATTAGAAACCTATAACTCAAACCGAACCACAATAACACAATACGCACTGAAAAACGAAACGGAAACGAGAAATCTACCAAAATGATTAATATCTCGAACTCGAAATCTGCTCCCCTTGTCCTTCTCGATCACCGTTACTCGACACTCACAAATCAGTTCCGAGCACAACACAAAAAGAAACGAAGGTGTAACGCCCCGAAATTTTGGTAACTAAATATTTCTCTTATATCCTTGTTAATTTCTTAGATTTTAATTTGAGGGTTAAATTTTATACGAAAGTGTTAATTAAAGATTTAAATATTACCCCGCTTGGTGATTATTTATATAATATATTTTTATTTGTGTCAATGGATTTATAATTAAAAGAATAAAACGATAATTCCTAGTCATGATTTTCCATCGTTACTTTTCATTTTGATTTTTTTGGTATCAAAACTTGTGTGTAAATGAGGGGGAGCTGATTTGCTCAAGGATCAACGTAATCCGTACAAGGACAAGTATATGTAATGACGATTACGCCCTCATTCTAATTTACCCTTACACAAAAGTACAAAGCTCCTTCAAACTCAGTCCGTCTATTTTATTTCAAATCGTGAATTAGGGATACTGCCGTCATTAAGAGATTTTCGGTAATCATAATCAATATATCTATTTTTCTTGATAAAAGTCATAATAATAAATTATTTTGATTTCAAGTACGTTGATTTGAAGCCATGTATAAGAGATTTTTTTGATGAGACACTAAAAGGATTTGTTGATGCCATAATATCTGATGATACCGATTCAAAGGATCTGTTGATGCCAGAATCACCATCGTTGCTCGTATATTCGTGGTCTATATTCATCCAAAATCAGAACCCCAACTAACCTCCATTCCGACTAACGTTTTCACAGAAGAGTCTTCCGACCATCAATGTGGAACAAATCAACGACAATCCAATCGAAGGAAGGTGATCGAGGAAACGAAGGATATGTTGATTCTTCCATATGGTGAATCTCTCTCCTCTAATAATGGTGGCAGTATCCCTAATTCACGATTTGAAACAATACAGACGGGACTGACTTTCAAAGGAGCTTTGTTTTGTACTTTCGTGTAAGGGTAAATTAGAATGAGGGCATAATCGTCACTGCATATACTTTTCCTTGTACGGATTAAGTTGGTTCTTGAGAAAATCAGCTCCCTAAATGAGGAGTGGGTCGGGTTAAATTTGGTGTAAGATTTGGGCAAGGCTACAACTTTTGGAGTAAGAGTCCGTTTGGAATGGAGATCCGTTAAGAAGGCCCATGTGTAGTAAATAAAGGTTTAAGGATGTTGCACTATCTCGTAGCCGACAATTCCCCTCGAAATCATCATTTTTCTCTGATTGTTGGACACCACATTCCCCATTTCCGTTTTGATTTTCCGAGCAGCCATGAATACCACTTCCGCCACCGTTCGTTTCCGTTTCCGCCGGTGAGCACTTCCGCCACCGTTCGCTTCCATTTCCACCGTGATTATTGAGTTCCTCCACCGTAAATTCCGGCGGCCACTCACTTCTCCTCCGCCGCTGTTACGTATAAAACATCCATCACCATTTCGTTTTTGCTCTATCGGTGAGTTTTATTCTGTTTCACTGGAGTTTTGTTCCCGAGCTCCGCCGTACGTTCTCTTCCGATGAAAGCCTCGTTTCCGGCGAAGCTTTGTTTCCGGTGAGCTACACTTTCATTTCTTCCATGTTCGAACTTTCGATTCTGTCTTAACCCGTAGATATTTCCGTTCGTGTATTGGTCTGGAGCAACCGAGTATTCCGAGAGTAGTATCTAGATCAGCCGGTTTTGGAGGAGAGATCTAGCTCGAGCAACCTTTGACGGTGGTAGCCTGTCGCCGTTTTTCTTTTCTCCGGTGAATATCTCTTTTCGTGTGAAGAGTCTCAAGCAGAAGCAGGAACGAGTGTATCTAAGTCCCAAGAACAGTGATATTCGAAAAGAGCCTTTGTGGGTAGAATCCTTTTCCATTTCTGATTCGTTTATATCATACGTATTATTGTATTGTTAATAAGGAAGGGTGGGTTATGGACTTCCTTGGGCAGATTTTAAATATGGCCAACTTTTAATATTAATTTAATTAAGAGGAATATTTTAATTGAGAGAAATCTTTTAATACTATTTTAACTAAGAGAAATGTTTTAATACCATTTTTATTAAGGGAAATGTTGGATTACTATTTTAACCAAGGAAAAGTCTTCGTTATTATTAAATTAGCATGATTTATTAATTAGGGGTCTCCTAATTGAGATACTTTATATTTTAAGATGAGTTTTGGGTTAAGCCTAATCAAGGTTATAATTCGTGCCTTAGGACCGGCTAGACGCTAGCTGAACGATACTGTAGGGTGCTGAGAGACCTTCGGAGCGTACGTTTCGAGGTGAGTATTCTCACCATGTATTCAGTTATAACGATACGTGCATGACTTATGTGGTTAACTGTTTTGATCTGTTTTTACTTTCTGTGTGTTGATCTGTTATCTGAGTAACTGAGTGACTATTTTTATATACCACTGATCTGAGACAGAGGTGCCGAGTATCTGAGCCGGTACCGAGTCATTTTGTGCTACTATGTGACAGGGCTATCTGTGTGGTTTATGTTATGAGTTGAAAACATAAAAATAATTAATAAATCTGAGTGGTAATCTGTGTGGTGGCCTGAGTGGTATTTTTGTGTGGTGGCCTGAGTGGCATTTCTGTGTGGTGACCTGAGTGGCATTTCTGTGTGGTAGCCTGAGTGGCATTTTAGTGCAAGGAGAGGCGAGGTTGATCTTTCGATTCGATTTGCACAAGCGCGCTATATAAATTTAAAAGATATGAAAACTGAGAAATTAACTGAGTAGTAAATGAGTAGGAGTTCACTTGTGTGCCCTCATGTATTGTATGTTGTAGTTGTTTATATTTTGAGTTTATTCACTCAGCTTCCCCGCTGACCCAAAAATCTCCCTCCCATTTTCAGGTACTAGCAAAGGAAAAGAGAAGGTGGACGGTTGACTGCTGTACTACTTCTGAGTGCTGATGTGAAACGTTTTTATTATTTTAAAACTCCGAATTTTATTTAAGACTTGTAAATTATTTTGGGGATTATTTATGGGACCTTTTTTATTATAATCTTGCACACAAAAATTTTTAAAATCTTGTAAATTTTAGGGTGTTACAGAAGGTTAGATACTCTTGGAACAATGAAAGGAATTACACAACGAAAGTAAGAGTAAATCCTACCGATAGACTTCTTTTGCGTGTGTCACAGCCTGCTCGTCTTCACCACCAACGGTTCACCCTTCTCGTAAATCTTTCATGGCCTCCAACTCCTTTGGTGCTGCCTGCTTGCTGCCCCCCATCGGCCATGACTTATCCCAACACCAATTTACCTATTTAAATTATATGACATTCCTTTATATAATTGCCACCGCCCCAAATTTGCCTGCCACCACCGTCCTCAATTTGCTACCTTGGAATTCCTATCTCAGCGCACCAGCTCACGAGGGAAGGGGGAAAAAATGAAATCTTAAGATAAATAAATAAAAACGAGATGGAACAAAAGGGATGATTTGCTACCTATGATACAATTGGCTGTTGATTTCCACACTGAATATAGTTCGGTGATTATGCACTCTGCTCCTTCCGATCCAAACCTAGTCACAAGGATTGTCGATTGATGCTACAAACACTCAAGCAATCAGGCACAAATGAGTTGGAAAAACCATGAAATCAACCCGTAAAATGGAGCACGAATTACCGTTCGGAATTGTGGCTGATCTCAAAAACTTTATGCTAAAACTCAATCTTGATTAACAACCTGCTCCTTTGTTGCTCTCCTTGATCGATGAAAAAAAATTGGAGAAGAGAGCAGCGGCCGATTACAATTGACGGTGGAAAGATTAGGGATTAGCTATGGGATTAAAACGGGGTTAAGCTACCAAATTTCGGGCCTCTAATCCACAACCCTTGGTCTCGAGTTTGGTCCATAAATAATGAAGGAAAACAAGGGCTCGGCCCTATTGGTTCTACAAGTACAAGACGACACACTTATGTCACCAATAAATAATAAAAGTAATTAACAAGTTAATTATTTCAACACGAAATGTCACGCATTTATCACTTAACACAATTACATGAATATACGTAAATTAAAAAAAATCAATTTAAAATTTATATTTTAATTACTTGAAATTTCAAGGTGTTACAACTAGATAAAATTAATGGACTACCTTGAATATGTCACGATCTATATAATAATAAAATAAGGTTTAGAAGTGGCCACGTGGCACCCCTTATAGTCAAGATAGACACGTGGCAATTCCTTAGCTTTTTCAAAAAATTTTTACCGAAAATTAAATATTAAATGCCATAAATGACTGCTTCATATAACAACCTTTCCTAAAATGCAGCTCCAAACACTACAATTCGAAAAATGCAGATCCAAATACAAACTTTCGAAATCTCCAGAAATAAACACTTAAATTCTGCGAAAAGACAGCATTAAAATCAATATAAATTCTGTTAATACGTTTATTAATCCAGCTCCAGATACTAAAATTCGAATTCTGTTAATACGTGTAACCGCATTAAATTACTGCTGCATATAACAACCTTTCCTAAACTGCAGCTCCAAATACTAAAATTCGAATTCTGCAGAAATAAATTCCGAAATTCTGCAAAAATAAATTATGAAATCAATAAATATTCTGTTAAAACGTTTATTACTCCTAATGAAAATCTTTTATATATAATTGACCCATAATAATAAAACTTCTTTACAAATCCTCAACTTTGCAGAAATAATATACGAATTATGCAGTGTTGATTTTTCATTAGAATTTTCTGCATATTTAAATATTTAAAAACGTATTTTAATATATAATCGACCCATAATTCAAATCCATAATTAAATGTTTAATGCCAACTTATGTACCATAAATATCTACCATAAATAGCGCTATATTTGTAAACCAAGATCCGTTACTTAAGGCATGGATTGAAAGTCAAATTAAACTGACCAAATTTAAATTCATAAATTTAAAAAACGCTATATCTACCGTAAATAAAGGCCTTAAATAACACATCGATTCCCATTATTAAGGTTTGCTTTCAATTCTTAGAATAAAATCTTTTTAAATTTATACCTCTAATTGAGTCTGCAACTAAACCATAATAAATTCGTTTGTAAAAATTTGATTCACCAGATTCCTTTAAATGCAGCTGTAATTTATTCCCTCCCATTCTCAAAAAAAATTTAAGGCCTTATATGATTTCACACAGCTTAATACCCTGCAAATTTCACAAAAAAAAGTAAATAAACCCTAAATTAGTATCCACATATTTAACAAATTCAAAACCGTATAATTAAAAGTTTTATGAAACTTAATTATATCAATTATTTAAATTTCGTAAATTAAATATATGTTTCTGTGAATAAGATATAGCATTACCATTTTTAAAAAATCTCTACATAATTGATTCCGATAAACACTATATCCCATTTAAACAAAACTGAATTTTACTCAATAGCTTACCAGAATATTTAAAAACCACCATCCTATATAAACCACTTCTACCTTAGAGTTAGTTATTCGAATTAACAATCTTCAGTTTTAGGTTACCTTCTTCACGCAATTCACAGGTTTGTATAGATCCAATCTCATTCAAGCTTTATAATATTCACATTTTAATTGGTTATTCCTGCATATAGCATCCTGTCAATAAATATGAATACTTTACGAATAAAACTTATTTAAAAACATATTTCCGGATCAATTGTGTGATGTTTAAGTATCCTGCTTTTTCTTTTCGTTTAATAGACAATGTAAGAATTTTAAGTGAATTTGTAAAATAATTGAACCAAACAGGGCCCTGCGATTAACTATCATGTTATCGGAAGTCTTCTACCAACAGATGGAGTCAAACCCAAATTCTCACAGCTATACATATATGATACAGATAATGAGATTTCTAATAGGCGGTCATATTTCAGGTATATAGAAATAATTAATTCTTCTTCTTATTATTAATTTATAAATTTTATTGAATAATTTTTTACATCAGACATTAAACTGATTTGTTATTACATATTATATGATAATTATTGACTTGAGTTCATTTGTATTTGATTTAAAAACAGTTATTCAGCAAAGGATTCAACAATGGAGCTATCTATTATTCAAGAAGTTAAACAGATGTTAGATGAAAAGAATATTTTAGTTAAGGTTTATAGGATGGTAAGAGAAACATTTAAATGTTACCCTGACTTAGACCTCAAATTACGAATTATAGGGAACAGAGTACAAGATGGAAGAACATACAATTTACCGACCGCTTCCGAAGTGGCCGCCTTAATTGTAGGTGACATCGGTGATGCAAACAAAAGTTTGGACATTATTGTGCAAACTAAAGATGGGTCTCTTCAACGTGTTAACGAGACACATGCTTCTTATATTGCACTTCAGTATCCACTAATACTTCCGTTTGGTGAAGATGGATACAGAATAGACATTCCTCATAGACATGTTACTGCTACGACGAAATTAACATGGGCTAAATGTACAATGGATGAATGGTTCGCGTATAGGATTCAAGACCGAGATCACATTTTTTCATTAACTCTTAATTCAAGAAGATTGTTACAACAATTTTTGGTTGATGGCCTTTCTATGATTGAGACCGAGAGATAAAATTACACACGGGATAAACAAGTTGATCTTGGGTGTGACACTTTCGAAAATATACTAAATCAAAGCAACCAAGGCAATAAAAATATGGATAACATCGGTAAACGTGTTATATTGCCTTCTTCTTTTACTGGTGGTGCACGTTATATGAGGCAAAATTATTTAGATGCCATGTCCATCTGTAGCTGGTATGGGTATTATGATTTTTTCATAACGGTAACATGCAACCCTAAGTGGCTAGAAGTTAAGAGATTTCTTAAGGACACAACACTACGTCCAGAAGACAGGCCTGATATATTATGTAGATTATTTAAAATCAAGTTTGATGCCTTAATTAAAGATATAAAAGAGAAGGAATGTTTTGGAAAGACTCAAGCTGGTATGCTATTGTTTAATTATCTTTATTTTTTTTATTATTTAAGACTTTTCTAATTCACCTTATAATTTTTGTAATAATGGTAATATGTTTATAATGCAGTTGTGTATACAATCGAGTTTCAAAAACGTGGATTGCCTCATAGTCATATATGTGTTTTTTTACATTCTGATGCAAAGCTTCATACAGTTGAAAATATTGATCCTTTCATTTCGGCAGAGATTCCTAATGTTCATGATGATCCGGATTTGTATTCTCTTGTAAGCGAGTTTATGATTCACGGCGTATGCCCGTGTATGGTAGACAATAAATGTTCAAAGAATTTTCCAAAAAAAATTCAACAATCAAACATCCGCTGATGGAAACGGTTACCCTCTGTATAGAAGGCGAGATAATGGAACTTTTGTTGAGAAATTGGGTGTGAAATTGGATAACAGAAGTGTAGTTTCTTACAACCCCTATCTTCTGAAACGATACCAAGCACACATTAATGTTGAGTGGTGTAATCAATCCGGGTCAATAAAATATTTGTTTAAATATATTAACAAAGGTCCTGATAGAGCTACTTTTGAAGTTGTACAAACAAACAATGAAGGCGTAAATAAAGATTGTAGACTTCCTACATGGAGAATTTATCTGCTTGTGAAGCTACATGGAGAATTGTAGGTATTTATCTGCTTGTGAAGCTACATGGAGAATTTTTGGGTATGACGTCCATTACAGGACTCCTTCTGTTGTCAGACTTCCTTTCCATCTTCCTGGTAAACAGAGTGTTGTTTACGGTCAAACTAACCATATGGACAATGTTCTAAATAAACCGTCAGTTGCTTCTTCGATGTTCTTATCTTGGATGGAGTGTAACCGCATTTATAAACCAGCTGAACACCTTACCTACATTCAATTCCCTACCAAATTTGTATGGAAAAGTGATAAACGTTGTTGGGAGCCACGTAAGCTAGGTTTTTCAATCGGTAGAATTCACTCCGTTCCTCCTAACTTCGGTGAAGCATATTTTTTAAGAATTTTATTAAACAAAGTCGTATGCCCAAAATCTTTTGAAGATCTTCGTACTGTGAACAAACGTTTATGTCCAACATTTAGAGATGCGTGTTTTGAAAGGGGTCTATTAGATGATGATAGGGAATACATAGATGCTATTAAAGTAGCAAGCTTCTCTGGTACTGGTTATTATTTACGTTCTTTATTTGCAATAATGTTAACAACAAGTAGTTTGTCTAGACCAGAAGTAGTATGGGAAACTACATGGAAGTATTTATCAGATGGTATTTTGTATCGTCAACAACGAGGTTCAGTAATCCAGGTAACACATGAAATTTCTAAGTTCACTTATAATAAAACTTTATTTTACGTATTATTTTTTTAATATTTTTTTGCTAACACGCTTTTTTTCCATTTCAGATTTATCTCTTACAGATGATCAACTCAAAAATATTACGTTGTACGAGATAGAATCTCTTTTAAACCTTAACAATTCTAGCCTGAAATTTTTTGCTCATATGCCATATCCTGATGACAATTCTTTAGATTAATCAAACAATCGTATGATTGCAGACGAGCTATCTTATGATAAGACAGCGTTGCAAAACGAATTTGATCAAAATTTACATTCATTAAAAAATGAACAACGAGGTGTTTTTGATGATATTATGACAGCTGTTGATTCTGATAACGGGGGTGTGTTCTTTGTTTATGGTTATGGCGGTACTGGTAAAACATTCTTATGGAGAACTCTTTCATCCGCCATAAGGTCTAAAGGAGAAATTGTATTAAATGTTGCTTCGAGCGGTATTGCTTCTTTATTACTATCTGGAGGTAGGACTGCTCACTCTAGGTTTCACATTCCTTTTTATCTAAATGAAGATTCAGTGTGTTCTATAACGCCAAACAACGATGTGGCGATGTTAATAAAAAAAACATCGCTTATAATATGGAATGAGGCGCCAATGGTTCATAAGCATGCTTTTGAAGTGTTGGATAGAACACTGCGGGATATTTTAAGATCTGGTAATAATGTGAACAATGATCTACCATTTGGAGGAAAAGTTGTTGTTTTTGGTGGAGATTTCAGACAGATTCTACCGGTTGTACCAAACGGGAGCAGACAAGATATAGTAAATGCATCGTTGAGTTCTTCATATATATGGCAAAACTGTAAAGTTAAAACGTTAACAAAAACCATGAGGTTGACAGTAGGAAATGATATAGCTGATATTGAAGAAACCACATCATTTGCAAATTGGCTTTTGGATATTGGCGAAGGCAAAATTGGTGGGGCGAACGATGGTAATGCAATTATTGATATTGACCCAGATCTTATAATTTCAACATCTGCAGACCCGTTAAGTGCGTTGATTGATTTTGTTTATCCTTCTTTGCAGATGTTGAAATTATAACATCTGGGTCAATATCAACGCAATATATTTGATATTTTGATGTTATATAAATAGTGGTTTGTTCAAAATGAAGCTAAAAACGAAGTTGTTAGGGATATTAATGATCGTTTTTTAGCTATTTTCCCCGGTGAAGCCAAGGAATATTTAAGTTCTGATAGCATTTGTCCTGAAGAGTTTTTGAATGAAGGGTTTGATGATAGTTTGTACTCACCGGACGTGCTTAATGGTATTAAAATAGGTGGATTGCCAAATCATCAGTTAGTTTTAAAAGTCGGTGTTTCCGTTATGTTATTAAGAAATATTGACCAGAAAAATGGTTTATGCAATGGTACAAGACTTCAGATTGTGGCATTGGGTGTCCGTGTTATAGAAGCAGTTGTTATATCTGGGAATAATGTTGGATATCGTACTTTTATATCAAGATTATCTTTGACACCATCAGACGCCAAAATCCCCTTTAAATTTAAAAGAAGTCAATTTCCACTTTCTATTTGCTTTGCTATGACAATTAATAAGAGTCAAGGTCAATCATTGTCAAAGGTGGGTCTGTATTGAGAGAGCATGTTTTTTCACACGGTCAATTGTATGTGGCATTATCTAGAGTAAAAAGCAGAAAAGTACTCAAGATTTTAATAGAAGATAAAGATGGCGGTGTGACGAATAAAACTTCAAACGTTGTATTTAAAGAAGTTTTTAGAAATTTATCTTGATTTTTTTTATTAAACATTTTTGATAATTTGTCATTGGATGTTGGACTTTCTTTTAATCATATTTCGATATTTGTCATTTAAATGATGTACGTGTTTTACAACCCACTTGGTCCTCTTATGAATATATTCTCTTTTTATTTTATAGGATAAAAAGTTAATACACGTCTAACTAAATCTGGTAAAAAAATTTGTATTATATATTCTTAACGATCAATATATGGAGTGACAACCCGTGATTCTTCACGGGTTATAACCTAGTATCATATACCCTATTTACTTTTGGATACTCATTTAGCCTTATTGGAAGCAAATTTATTAAATTTAATTATTTGTAATAAACTGTCTCTAATATATAGACATACATTTATTTTTGAGAAAGTATATTCATTTTACTAATTTTCTCTCCTATTATTATCCTTTGATTTTGACATATGTCTTAAATGAATAAGAAAATAAGGATGAACAAATAGTAGTAACAATATCGTTACTCTTTATTTTCCCTTGTAGACTTAAAACTCGTTGATTAATAAAGAATAGTACGGAGTATAACTTTAATGACATTATTATATTTTGGATGAAGCTAGTGATTTTGGTCCCCACTAATTTTAGGTTTCGATTTATATATTTGTATTCCGGTTATTTTAATAATAACCCGGTCATGACTCCACTCTATTATAAATGGTTTTTGATTTCAAGCAACTCATTTAGCATAAATGTATGTTTATAAATGGTTTTAGGGTAAATGTGAAGGGCTTTTTAGTTAGCTACTAACAATAATTTCAGTTACTGCCTGGGAGTAGTAAAACCACAGATAACCATAACCCCGAGATTTACCCATCCGATGAACACATGAGCAGCAATTCTTGATCCAGTTGTCTAGACAGATTTAGATTTAGATTTGGAAAAATGAGCAAGTACTTGATCGATCTTCTTTTGAGTCATTGAACCGAAGCATAAGATTGTTTGAGAGCGTAGATAATGTATATGATCCAACCATGTTTAGCTACCAACCAATGAATTATGATTATAATATTAGCACGCCAAACCACACACTATTATTAACCTAAACATTATTTAATTAATGTTTGATCCATTCTGAAGAGAGCAGTGAATCAAAGAAAAATCTAGAGTGAAAATAAAGTCACGAGTCACAGGTAATAATAGTAGAAACCAGAGTATTGATTCAAGACACAAATATAGCAAAATAACATTAAAAACCACCACTGTCTCTCATCTCATCTCACTGACTAGGAGAACCATCCCTGTAGTACTCACGTGGCTCACCACTTCTGCTTCGGCTACGGCTAGGACCACGGTTAGGGGCAGGGCTAGGAGACCTCTCATTGACCGGGCTACGACTTGGGCTCCTGACAGGCCCATCATAAGATGGAGAACGGTTTCTAACCGGTGATCGAGAGTATGATCTTTCACGACTGTACCTTTTGTCTCGAGGTGAAATCGACCTGTACCGTAATACCACTAATTTTAAATTTATAAATTATATATATATATATATAAGAAATAAAAGCTCGTATTTTTTGAATTTCTTTTTTTCTTGAAATTTTACCTTGAGTACTGCCTTCTCCTAGGCGGTGGAGAATAATCACGGCTGCGGGATGGTGACCTGGCATAGCGAGGAGGTGGGGACCGCCCGTAACGTGGAGGTGGGGACCGCCTACGGTCGCTACTGAATCTGCTGCCACTCCTATAATTACACATGTATAAACCACATGTATGAACAAAATCTTGAGAAAGTCCTAGTGTATTCTTTAACAAAAAAAGTAATGCATTGTTGATTATGTTCTAATCCTCAAACTTTCACTTATTTAGAGTTTTAACCCTTCAACTTCTTCTGGCCTAATAACACTATTATTAGGGTTTCAATTATTTGTTAAATGTATGTTTGCCCTTGTATTAATTCCTAGAAAACCCATATTTCTCAATTATACAATGGGTAAATTTGGTATAATAAAACACAGTTAATTTATATTGGAAGGGGAGATTTGGTCCATTTAATGCTTGTATAACAAATCGCATTAGGGCACATATTACCAATGCCTTTATTTTTTGTTACTAAATAATATTTTCATAATAAATTGATATGAAATTTTATAAAAAAAAAGTTAAAAGGGAATAAACCATTGAAAGAAAAAAATAACTAACGGGCTAAATAAGTTTTTGCAAGTATTCATTTGAGATTAACATGTAACTGCAAATCACAATGGCTATTTTAACAAATGAACAAAAGGAGCTAAATCGTACTGGAAAAAAGTTTTAAGGGGGTAAAACAACAAATTGGTGAAACTTTCAAGGATTAAAACACAAATAACCATAAATTAGAAAAATAAAAAATTTACCTGCGCTCTCTAACTCTCATATCAGATGGTTTCTTGCGATTCTCCTCAGCAAAAACAACAGTCAACTGTCTTCCCTGAAGAATCTGACCATCCATCTGGTATTTTGCTTCTGCAGCATCAGCAGGGTCCACAAATTGAACAAACCCAAATCCACGTGGTTCCCTGCACAAAACAAAAAACAACAAATTAAATTAAATTTATATATAAGATCAGAAACAAGTTTCATTGGCATACAGCTGTCTGCAGTCCTCGATTTATTAATCAATAAAAACAAGATCAGTGTTTTGCAGAACATGAGTTCCCAATCTATGAGTTGAGCTTACAGATAAATTATTTTAGGGTTATATAAAATGCTGCCATTATCATAAGTGGATACAGGCAGAAAGTAAGCACAAGGCTTCTAACCTCGTGATTTTCAGTATAAATATGACTTGAAGTTCTTCAAGACTTGAATTCTTCTAAAAGTAAACTTAACTCATTTTTTCTTCATATCTTCACTAACCGTCAAAAACCTTTACTTTACTACTTGCCTCTTACTCATATCTTCAAAACTTTTACGTCTTAAATCAACTTCTATTCAATTCGAGCCATAAGATATAGTATGATTAAGAAAAAATAAAAACATATTTTGACACTAGTACCAAGCTAAACCAATAACATTAAGTTAAACAGCAAAAAGACCATTTCAAAACTTTAGAAGGTAGTTTTATACTTTTATAACCTCGATTTGACAGTAAAAAAGACCAGCTCACCCGCTATAATAATCTCTTGGTAAATAGATGTCCTTTAGAGGACCAAATTGTCCAAATGGCCTCCGAAGGTCTTCTGGCCTGCATTATAACACACATTAATATCTTGTTAAACTAAATTCATCAAACTATGTTGAATAAGCGTATCTTTTTTCAAATTAACAAAATTGAGAAAAGAAAGTTTTGCTGTTGGATATTATCCCACACAATGACACAATTACAATGTTTATTTTATATACTACAAGACAAACGCAACCAAATATATTAATAATAATAATGATAATTTCATACCGACAATCGTGACGAAGATTACGAACTAAGAGACTTGTTGGAAGATCTCTAGCACGACTACCACCACCACCATAGCGACCTCTGGGACTAGGACTCCTTCTTCTTCCATAACCACCACCCCTTGGTGGTGAAGGTGTGTAGCTCCTTCTACCCATTTTCAAGCTCTGACAAACAGATATATATGAAAAATATGAGAAACAAAGACAAGTATATCCCAGAAAAATAAGAACTAGGTAGAACCCT
The DNA here is from genome assembly GCA_963853835.1 of Calendula officinalis. Taxonomy (NCBI): domain Eukaryota; kingdom Viridiplantae; phylum Streptophyta; class Magnoliopsida; order Asterales; family Asteraceae; genus Calendula; species Calendula officinalis. The sequence goes on from OY970822.1 coordinate 18,103,710, forward strand.
AAATAAAATTCAAATTCCCCTTTCCTTGTTTGCAGACACACAAATCTAAAAGAGTTTATAAGCATTTAAAACCAACGACCGATACCGATTTCCAACCCTAGCTTTATAATTCAAGCGCCTAAAAAAGTTAACATGTCACTCGGAATTCAGATAACATGTAATCGCCTGGAAGAGTTAGCATATCTCCGTTAATTTAGTCATATTAGATTCCTATATAACACGAAATAGCTAGCATCGAGCACATGAACACACAGACGAATTACAAGTTTGTTATAAGCGATCCATATAAAACATTAGTAACAGATTTCCAAGTTCCAACTCCCATTAACCGTGAGCGATACGAATTGAGTTGCAAAGAGAGCAAAAAAAGTACCTTGATTTTGCTATCGGTGAATGAGAGGAATTAGGGCAAGACAGGTAGCTTGAGTTTTGCAAGCCGGCGAGGATTTGGGGGTTTATTTTCTAGGGCTAAGGAGTTTTATAGTTCTCATTGGCACGTGTTGTGCGTGTGCCCGTGTTCGAGACTACGGAAATTATCATACAAGTATGTGAAGAAACCAAACATTTTTTTCGCGTTTTGATAATGACAGCTTTAATAACTGTCAATAGACATGTATCAAATATTTGTATATCAATCTATAATTATTTTCCTGAATCTTAGGTGTTATTTGGTTCGTTGTAAAGTAATGGAATATGAGGGAATTGGAATCCAATTCCACCAGATTCCAGTGTTTGGTTCAAAAAAATTGATGGAATTGGATTCCCAAATGATGGAAACATTCCACCAAATGAAGGAATCTCAATTCCATCTAAATGTTGATGGAATTTGAATTCCAAAGTTGGATGAAATGTTCTTTTACATTTATACCCACCACCACAACCACCATCATCCACCACCACCACCACCGTCGTCGTCGCCGCCACCACCGCCGCCGCCGTCGCCGCCACCACCAACTGTCACTGCCACCACCCACCGCTGTCGGCACCGCCCACCGCCGCCACCACCACCCATTGCCACCGCCACCACCAACCACCGCCGCCACTCGCCGCCACCACCCATCGCCACCACCCACCGCCACCCACCGTCACCGCCACCACCAACACCCAACGCCACCACATCCACCATCACCACCACCCGCTTCCACCACAACCACCCACTAGCACCACCACCCACCGCCACCACAACCACCCACCACCACCTAGCAACCACTACCAGTAATAAGGCTAAATTAGTCATTTTAGATAATTCTAATTCCAATTCATGTCAACCAAACAAAATATTGAATCGGATTCCAATTCTCTTCCATGTCAACCAAACAGAGTATGGAATTGGATTCCAATTCATGACGGATTCCAATTCCTTCTTAGATTCCAATTCCATCAGAAACATTCTGCGAACCAAACAGCACCTTAGAGCAATGGGTGTGGTCACCCCAAGTGTTAGGTCACAACAACCCTGGTTTATAATGTTAATTGATAGATTATTATACTTAGAGAAATATTAGAGTGATAACACAAGAATATAGTCAATGTATAAATCCACTAAGTGTGGCTTGTTGCGGAATAACAAGACCACTGATCAATTACAAAAGATGTGAATGTGTAAAGTAAATTGGTAAGTACTCCTTTGCAAGGTGATCTCTATTTATAATGTTTATAGAGATCTTACATGATGAGCAAAGGAGTAACCGAAGGACTAAGTAAGGAAAATGACTAAGATCAAGGGATTTGATCTTAGTCCGTTACTATACTGAGTATCACTCAGTCCTTCTACTCAGTCCTTGTACACAGTATCACTATCTGATACTGAGTACTGATACTGAGTTCCAATACGGATCACTCAGTATCAGACCTAAACTTAGCTATATTATTCTACATATTAATCAAAGCTAGTCTAGGTTGTTTTGTTATCTTAAGATCCACAGGGGCAAGGCTTTTTGCCTTAACAATCTCCCCCTATCTAATGATAACAAAACAATTACAAAGAGAAACTAAACAAAAAATACAACAGCATAGGTAACAATATCTTCTTCTTCATTTGCTGTTGATGGCTTCATTCTCATAGAAGACTTCTTGTTTAATGTGGACAAACTCTTCTCTGCTTTTGAGTTCATCCCTTCTACTATTCAGAACTGCAACAATCTTCTTTCTGAACCAAGAGTCTTCTTTCTTGGTGATCATCCATTTCAGTCCAACAAGGTGACTGATTTGAGCTCTTGGTAGATCTTCTTCAGAAATGAAGCACTCTCTATCCTCTGAGTCAGTATACATATATCCAGAAGTTGGATATATGACACTCTTTTGATCCTGAAAGACAAGGTTAGGAGGAAGAGGGTACTTTCTAAGATACTTGTATGTATGAAGGCATTCTGGTCTGTTGTTTGAGTAAGCCTCAGTCATCACACTGAGTGTTCTGTACTCTATTTCATGAAGTAAGTCCTTCTCATAACATACTGCAGCTACTGCACAGATCTCATCCAAGACCATTTGATCATAAGTTGATTTCTTTGGAAGCTCTTTGATCAGTCTTGTGATCTTCACCCAGTCTTGAAGACAAATTCTTTGAATATCATGAATAAATATCTTCATGGGGGGACTGGTTAAGCCAGTACAAGTGATAGTAATTCTTCCTTCTTTGAGCTTCACTTTTACTTTATTGACATCCAGATTTAACCAATGTATCCCCCTTACATTTTGAAATGTTTTGGTCCTCAAGAACTCCTTTCTTTGTTCCTTATACTGAGTCCTAGCAGCAACCATATTCCAATAATGTTGAATATGGTCTGGACCCTTTCTTGAGATTCTATGTGAAGGACCAGGAGTATCAGTATCTGGGTCAGATTCTGGTTCAGTTTTGACTCCCAACTCTTGCTCATATAAAAATCTTTCTTGTTCTGCCCAGAGTTGTTGAGGAGTCAGTCTTGGAGCCTGCTCGGTATCACTGTCCCTTGTAAGAACAGGTCTTCTTTGTCTTGTTACCAGAGGAGCAGATTCCTCACTTGATTCAGAAGAAGTGAGAACAGCATTGATAGGTCTTCTTGATAAGGAACTCCTTCTTCTAATTACCAGATTTTCTGGTTCTTCATCATCCGAGGATGATGATGAAGAACTTTCTTGTTCTACCAGATTTAGTGCATAGTTTACTAAATCTGGTTCTTCATCTTCATCATCAGCAATAGGCCAGATGAACGGCCTATAGACCACAATTTGCAAATTATTCTCTTCAAGAGCAGGTGGCTCAGAATAAGTTTGCTGTGGTTGGTCAGTATGAGTCTCCCCTGAGCAGATGGCTCAAGTGGGTCTTGAACTTGTAATGCTGACCTAGTTCTTTGTCTTCTTCTCTCATACTGAATCCGAATTGGCTCAGTATGAGGGCTTTGCTGATGTTGTTGTTGTGGAGGTTGATCTTCATTCAATCTTCTTCTTTTCTCCCCTTGAGCAGATGGCTCAGTTTGATCAACCTCAGTATCTCTTTGTCTCTTCTCCCCCCTTTTGTTATCATTTGATGAGGAGGGAAGAGGATCAGTATCACCACCCATGTCCCCCTCAGGTTGTTCAAGAGTAGGGGAGGGCATGGGCTCAGTTGCAGCATCAGTATCACCAGCACCTCCTTCTCCTTCTCCTTCTTCATTGTGATCACCATGTGAACATGGTGGAGTTTGTGGAGGCTGCTGTGGTTGTTGAAGTAGTGAAACTGACTGTTTTATTGAGTCAATATCACCACTCATCTTGTCCATTCTGGCTAGGATTATATTTTGAGTTTGTTGGATGGCCAGAATGTGCTGCATGATTGCTTGCAGAGTCACTCGGTCTGCTGCAGCCTGAGATGCCTGAATGCCCTGCACAGATGGTGCTAAAGAAACAAAAAAATATAAAACTGGTTAGAAAGAAAGGTTTATCAAATAGAATTGTGGTGTTGTTTAATTCTACAATCATATAAACAGAGTTTGTGAAGTCTGTATTTCATCTGGTATATGATGAAATATTGTGGACTTGTGCATAGCATGTGTAAGAAGATTTTAGTAAAAGTGAGTGTGAAAATTTAAGTAGCTCAGTATAGGATAAGTCACATTTACTAAAAGGTTTGGGTTTGGGAATTCGAAGCCTGGGATGTGCTTCTTGATATTTTCAATGTTTATCACTCGGTATTAGAGTGATAACAGAAATGTGGCTAAACCCCATGGGAAATATTTGGATTTTGTGGCTTAAGGGTTTGTGATCATTTCTTGAATGATGCTACCCAACTCAAAAATAAGTTGGACATTATTCAAGCAGCACCAGTGGGTGTCAGTATGACATCAACCACCATTGTCTCTTTAAATGTTGAGACAACTGTAGACTGACAATGATCAATTTTGTGTGCTCAGTATATGAATTTTGCATAGCAGCAGTGGGCTAGCTATGTTGGCCATAAAAGGATATATATTTGAAAGATCGTTTGAGACTTTGGTCAGTATTGAGTTGGTACTGGCCAATACTTAGTCTCTATTTGGGAATGAAATATATATATAAGTTTAAGGGCTTTTTAGAAATTCATACCTGAGACTCTGTCAGATTCCCTTCTAGCATCTGCAGAGGTCGGTGCAGGAGCATGTGTTTGTTGATGTGCAGCACCAACATCTTCAATACCGACTTGCTGAGCACCTTCCAGTGTAGTTTGCTCATATTGAATCTCCACATCAAGAGGAACATGAGGTTCCTCAATTGGTTGAGCAGTTGGAGCTAGTTCTGGACCTGGAAGGTCAGCGGTGGCTGCAGCTAGGCTTTGGGCTTGAAGAGATGCAGTTAATGATGGAACATTTGCAGGCTGCACCTCCTCAGATGATAAGTTTCCCATTATAACAGGGGAAAGATGTCTTCTTCTTCTTTGGAGGACCAGTGGTGTGTCTTCTGAGGACTCAGTATCAAAAGTTGTTTCAATATGAGGAGTATCAGGATCTTGTGCAGGTGGAGAGATATGTTGTTGAGTTGGTTCTTGGACTTGTGGAACATCCTGCATCTCAATGTCTGGACCGGCCTGTGCTCCATTACCACTATTATCATTATTATCATCATCGTCATCATCATTGTCTGACTCAGTATCAGACATGTCTTCTGCATCATCAATGTGTTCTTGAACAATGGCCCACATAGGAGGACTTAGAAGAGGCTCTCCTTCTCTTGGTCTGTAAAAGAAAATCTTCTCACTAAGAGGAGGAAGATCAACTCTTGGACTGTGAAATTCATCATAAATGTGTGTGGGCATTGAGTGTTGAAAGATGAGTGATAGAAATCTGCAGAAAGGGACATTGCATTCCCTTGTGTTTGCCCGAACCAGAGTAGCTAATTCATTGAAAATTAGCCGAGCATAATCAATATTTCTTCCATAGTACAGAGCATGTACTATTTGCATCCCGAATTCGTTTATTTGGTCCAAAGCTCCCGTCTTGTGGGTCATACACCGAATTATTGTTGTAATGAGAATACCCCACATAGGACCAAATTCGTTTCTTTTGATGATTCCTGTTGTTCCTCTTCGACCCAAAAATGGCAGTACTGAGCGTGCCTCTGATCTATCAACAAATGGGTCATACTGAGCTTGTGCTGGAAGCCTCAGTGTTTCACGAATAATTGCAGTAGAGACAAAAGCTCTTCTTTGATCCCTAATTACCCATCCAGCAATCATATCTGGAGAATCAAGTGTGGCAGAGTACCAAAACTCGCATAACATTTCTGGGTAAATTGCTCGAGGAGATAATGTCAGTGCACGAGCAATTGGGCAATGCTTCATAAAAGTCACGATGTTCGTGAATTCTTGGCATACCCAGGCTTGAGGAATAGTGAAATTTGCTGTGATGTTGTTCCTCGCAAACCTGGGTACTTCATTATTTCGGAATTGGATTTCCGATTCAACTTCTGGAGCAACAAAAGTGTAATTCGCCATCTGTGATTTTGATTTGAAAAAGTTTGCTTGCTAAGAGAAAGTGAAATCGTTAATCGCAGAGAGAATTGAAAACGAAAGAAAGAAATAACAGTTAAAAAAATTTGAAGTAAAAATAAACGGTTATTTATAGGAGATTTGAAAGATAATTAAGGTATTGGGAAGTAAAAACAGCTGATTTGACTGCCTTATCCTCTGCCAACGGTAACTTTCTTATTAAGAAAGGTTATCGTTTGAGCAGTATAAGGATTAAGCTCGGTTTGAGCGCCGTAATACCCCAATACTGAGTTAAAAAAAATTAATTAAAAAAAAATTAAAAAATATAAAAACAATTAATTTACTCTGGAAATTAATAAAAAAAAATAAAAAATTTAAATTTTGATTATAACAGACAAGTGATACTGAGTGGTCAGTATCAACAGGAGTGATACTGAGCGCTCAGTTTTAAAAAAAATTAAGGATTCAACATACCTAATTGCCCTAGTAAATACATAAACCTTTCCTCAGGAAGAGGTTTAGTAAACACATCGGCCAATTGTGCATCTGTTGGTACATAATCTACTTCAACCTTACATTTTTCCACATTATCTCGAATAAAGTGGTGTCTGATATCAATGTGCTTGGTTTTGGAGTGATAGACTGGGTTCTCTGTGATAGCAATAGCACTCTTGTTATCACAATGAATGGGAGTCTTATGAAAGTTGAACCCATAGTCTAAGAGTTGATACTGCATCCATAATAATTGAGCACAACAACTTCCTGCAGCAACATATTCTGCTTCTGCTGTGGAAGTTGCTACCGAATTTTGTTTCTTGGATGACCAGCCAACTAGTCTTCCACCTAGGAATTGACATCCTCCACTTGTGCTCTTTCTGTCCAATCTACAACCTGCAAAATCTGCATCTATGTACCCTTCAAGGTCAAAGTTTGAGTCTTTGGGATACCAAAGACCCAGGTTAGGAGTACCTGTAAGATATCGAAAGATGCGCTTAACTGCTTTCATATGTGATTCTTTAGGATCAGCCTGATACCGAGCACACAAACATGTGGCAAACATGATATCAGGCCTACTAGCAGTTAAGTAAAGTAAGGAACCAATCATACCTCGGTATGTGGATTGACATACTGGTTTACCAGTTTCATCCTTACATATCTTATCCTGAGTACCCATAGGAGTGTGCATGGAAGATAAATTTTCAAATTTGTATTTCTTTAACATGTCATGCACATACTTACTTTGATTTATAAAAGTGCCATCAGGCTTTTGTTCAACTTGTAAACCAAGAAAGTAAGTAAGTTCTCCCATCATACTCATCTGATACTGAGTTGACATTATCTTAGCAAACCAGTCACACATTGACTTGTCAGTGGAACCAAAGATAATATCATCTACATATATCTGAATGAGTAAGATGTCAGAACCTTTCCTTTTTGAAAATAATGTTTTATCAATTTTACCTCTTGTAAATTTATTTTCAATAAGATACTCAGACAGGGTGTCATACCAAGCTCTTGGAGCTTGTTTGAGCCCATATAGAGCTTTATCAAGCTTGAAAACATAATTAGGAAATTTGGGATCAACAAAACCTGGAGGTTGTTTAACATAAACTTCTTCTTGTAGTTTTCCATTTAGAAAAGCACTTTTGACATCCATCTGATAAACTTTGAAATTCTTAAAGGCTGCATATGCAAGATACAACCTAATAGCTTCAATTCTTGCAACTGGTGCAAAAGTTTCATCATAGTCAATGCCTTCTTCTTGCCTGTAACCTTGAGCAACTAACCTTGCTTTGTTTCTGATGACAACACCATCCTTGTCCATCTTGTTTCTGAACACCCACTTAGTACCAATAATAGTTTTGCCAGAAGAAGGTGGTACTAAGTTCCAAACTTTGTTTCTTTCAAACTCTGTGAGCTCTTCTTGCATAGCCTCGACCCAATCTTCATCTAATAAAGCTTCATCAGCTTTCTTTGGTTCAATGGTAGATAGAAAACTCGAGAAGAAACAAAAGTTTGCAGTTGCTTGGGTTGGAAATTCTAATTTTCTTCTTGTTTGGACACCTTCTTCAATAGGACCAATAATGTTTGAGTGTGGATGGTCTCTGTGTTCCCTTAAATTGTTTCCTAAGGGAGCATTTGAAATAGGATCAACAATATCTTGTTGATTTGGTGTGTTGTCTGTCTGATACTGAGTGGAATTCTGATCAGTATTAGACAGTGCAGGTTGCTGTTCATCTTCATTTTGCAGAGTTGATGTGGATTCTTGTGAAGTGTTGGATGTTTCACCTTCTTCATAGATAGAATGGTGCAGATCATTAGTTGGAAACTCAGTATGGAGGTCCTCTGTTATGGGAACCTCAGTATTAGTCTCATTTGAGTGATACTGAGTTTGAACTTGATCAGTTTCATTAAACTTATTAGGAATAAAGTGTGGATGAAACTTAGGCTGTTCAGCAATGGAGTGTTCTGGATTGCATAGAATATCTATGCCACTTATGTCTTCACTTGCTGAGGTAGAATGCTCATTCTGATCTTCATCGAATGTGACATGAATGGATTCTACAATCATCTTGGTTGAGATGATATACACTCTGAAAGCTTTAGAGTGTGGAGAGTAGCCCATGAACACACCTTCATTTGCTTTGGGAGCAAATTTATTGAGATTTTGTTTTGTACTGAGTACAAAGCATTTACTCCCAAAGATGTGGAAATATTCCACATTAGGAATCTTGCCATTGTATAACTCATATGGAGTCTTCGGATGTCTTTGAACTATAGTGGCTCTATTCTGAGTAAAGTTTGCACAGTTTACAGCTTCAGCCCAGAAACTCAGTGCCAGTCCAGCATGGCATAATAAAGTTCTTGCAGCTTCAATCAGTGTTCTGTTCTTTCTTTCTACAACACCATTTTGTTGTGGTGTGTATGCTGCAGAGAAGTTTTGAATGATTCCCTTTTCTTCACAGAAATCTGCTAATACTGAGTTCTTAAACTCAGTACCATGGTCACTTCTAAGTTGCTTGACCTTGTTGCCTTTTTGAAGTTCCTCTCTTTTTATAAAGGCAATAATTTCTGTTGTTGCATCTGATTTAGTCTTTAGGAAGATGACCCAAGTGTATCTTGAGAATTCATCAACTAAGACTAGAGTATAGATCTTTTTGGCCAAAGATGGTGTGCTAATGGGACCAAAAAGATCCATATGTATCATAGTAAGAGGTTCATTTATGGAATGATTGACTTTGGACTTGAATGAACTCTTCTTCTGCTTGCCCATTTCACATGCTGAGCATAACTTATCTTTTGAATAAGTAATAGTGGGCAACCCTCTCACCAGTTTCTTCATACTGAGCTCGTTGATATTTCTAAAGTTGATGTGAGAGAGTTTCTTGTGCCATAGCCAATGCAATTCTGGCTTGACTTTAGAAAGCAGGCATACTCGAATGGTTGGGTCTATTTCAGATAGGTTGACCACATATACATCCTTTTCTCTTCTAGCAATGAGTACAGGCTGCCCTTTATCATTGTAGATGATTCCTGCAACCTTCCTGAATCGAGCTTCATTGTCATCATCACACATCTGGTTGATACTGAGCAGATTGTGTTTAAGACCCTCTACATAGGCAACTCTTTTAAAAGTTATGTTGCCTGCCTTGATCACACCATAACCTCTTGTCTTTCCCACCGAGTCATCTCCAAATTTGACAGAAGGACCCTTCTCTGGAGTATAATTGAGAAGATATTCCATACTGCCTGTCATGTGTCTTGAGCAGCCACTATCTAAATACCATTTTCTGTCACCCTGCACAAGACACAAAATAAGAGTTAGTTCTTTTTAGGAACCCATTTTTGAATGGGACCTTTGGTGGGATAAACATATTTTGACTTAATCTCTTTATATGGAGAGGTCGGTATCACTTCGGGGGTAACTTTAGAAGTTTTCTTTGGTGATACTGACTTAGTTTCTCTCCTTTTCTTTGGTACTGAGTACCTAGGACTTGAGAGATCAGTCCAGCATTCATCTCCCTTATGACCAGTATGATGACATCTATAACATTTTCTAGGTCTATTTCGAAACATATTTTCATAAGGAATTTTAGAAAAATGTTGCACTTTTGGTAGATCAGTATGAACAAGTTTTGAAAATTGTTTACTTAAAGATTTGACCTGATCACCAAGTGTTTTTAAAATGTTAATTTTGTCTTTTTTTATAGGTATATTAACATTGTTTTTAACTGGTTTAGGAGATGGAGGATCTGGTTGCTTCTTTTTATTTGGCAGAGAAGTCTTTCTAATATTATTTGTGGTAGACTTCTTGTCTCTGCCAGCTAAGGATCTAGTTAAAGTTGGTTTTTGTTTATCATGTTTTGTAGAAACAACTTTAACAGGTTCTTTAGATTTCTCAGTATATGATGTTTCTGTTCCTGCAACTTCTGTATTTGATGAAACATGTGAGATAGAAGTTGTCTTATTATCATTATATAATTCAAAAGTTGTTGTATTAAATAATAATTCAAAAGGTGGAACAGCAGAAGTGTCATACTGAACTATTGGTAGCTCGGTATCAGAAATTTCTGTTATTTGAAATTCAATACTGAGTTCTTGTAGCTCAGTATAGCACTTTGAGCAGATGGAAGGACCAATAGGTTTTTCTAAAATTTCATTTTCCTCATCATCTGACTCAGTTTGACATCCAACTTCACATAAAGTTTTAGCTTTTATAAAATTAATAGGGTTCATAGTAGAAAACTCTTCAAATAAATCAGCAAAATTGTTCCTGTTTTTAAATTGAGGATCAACACCAAGTGCAGCCCTCACATTTTCTGGGAATTGTTGATTTAAACATTTATTTAATTTTATTGAAGCATTTCCCCAAGATTTACACTGTTTTTCAAATTTCTCTTTTTCAAGTTTGTGTAAATGAGCTTTATCAGCTAATCTTTGGTTAATGTCTTTTAAATCTGAAAAGTTTAGTTCTAAATCTTTATATTTTGCTAATTTATCCAAGTTTTCATTATTTACCCTTTCAAGTTCTTTAATTGTTAATTTTAAAGCTTTTTCTTTTTGTACAGAAGTTTTAAGATCAACAAGCATATACTCAAAAATCTTGGTTTTTTTATTCACTGAATAAGTTTGAAAGGAACTTACCTTGTACAACTGAGTGGAATCCCAATCAGTATGAACACTCATCCTCTCAGCCTCTTTGATGTCCTTCTCAAAGGAACTCTTCAAGTCATCTTCAGTGAAAGCCATAAAGGCTTTATTCTCAATCTCTTCATCATCATCACTTAACTCTTCATCCATCCAGGCTTCTGAGTAAAGTGCTTGATGAGGTGCTCCATTCCCTTCTGCCCTCTTGCCCTTGCTCCAATTCTTCAGCTTGACATATTTGTCTCTATACCTTTTTGCTCGGTATGCAATCTTGTCATTTTGGTCAGTCTCAGAAGACTTGGTATGACAATTTGCAGCAATATGTCCAGGCTTTCCACACCTATAGCACAGACCTGATCTTGGGTCAGTATTAGAAGAGCTAACACCAAGCCTATTCTTCTTCAACTGATCCAGCTTCATGGACATAAGAGCCATTTGGGTTTCAAGCTCTTCTGCCTCAGCATCAGCAAGATCAACTTCTGGTTCCTCTGGCTCAGTTACATTATAGGCCTGTTGCACAACTAGAGCCATGCCAGTGGAAGACTTGTCAGTTTTCTTCCAGTTGATCTGTCTTGCAGCATTATTCTCCTCATGATTCAACATTAGACCATACAAAGTTTGAAGGGTGTATGACTCAATGTTGTTAGCAGCATTGACAGAGTTTGTCATGTCAAGAAATTGTTGAGGAAGACTATCCAGGAACTTTTGAACAAGCTCTCCTTCTTCTTTCACAATGCCTACACTGATTAAATCATGGATAACAGTATTGAACCTGTTATAGAGAGTGGTGATGTCTTCATTAGGAGTTGAGAAGAAATTTTCATATTTCCTTCTCATGTTGCTTTTTCTTTGCAGCTTCACTTTTGCTGTGCCTTCATAGGTGACTGATAGACTATCCCACATAGCCTTTGCTGTTGGCAATTTCATAATTGCATTAAGTATCTCTTTGGTAACAGCATTACCAATCACCCCTTTAGCTCTAGAGTCTAAAGCATACAACTGACGGTCAGTATCAGTCCAGTTGTGCTTTAGTTTAGGTACAGTTCTTATGCCTCAGGAGCATCATCAGTAGCAGCAACAGGTTCCACAGTTTGTGGAATGATGGGACCATCATTTAGCACAGTGAGCATCTCATGGTGAATAGATTCAAGATACCACTGAGCTTTAAGCTTCCATTGATGGAAGTCTTTTCCATCAAAGATGGGTACTCCCTTTCCAGACATAATTGGTGCAACAATTGTAGACATTTTGGATTTTTGAGTGTTGGAGGGATAAATGTAGGAAATGGCTGCCAGGGTTATAGATCGACTAAATAAGAGTTTATTTATCCTGCTATGATACCAGTTGTTAGGTCACAACAACCCTGGTTTATAATGTTAATTGATAGATTATTATACTTAGAGAAATATTAGAGTGATAACACAAGAATATAGTCAATGTATAAATCCACTAAGTGTGGCTTGTTGCGGAATAACAAGACCACTGATCAATTACAAAAGATGTGAATGTGTAAAGTAAATTGGTAAGTACTCCTTTGCAAGGTGATCTCTATTTATAATGTTTATAGAGATCTTACATGATGAGCAAAGGAGTAACCGAAGGACTAAGTAAGGAAAATGACTAAGATCAAGGGATTTGATCTTAGTCCGTTACTATACTGAGTATCACTCAGTCCTTCTACTCAGTCCTTGTACTCAGTATCACTATCTGATACTGAGTACTGATACTGAGTTCCAATACTGATCACTCAGTATCAGACCTAAACTTAGCTATATTATTCTACATATTAATCAAAGCTAGTCTAGGTTGTTTTGTTATCTTAAGATCCACAGGGGCAAGGCTTTTTGCCTTAACACCAAGTCGGAAGCCACATATGCGCCACCTCTGCGCCACATCACCATTTCACATTTCACATTCAAAACCCCCAAATACCCCCTCTACCATCACTTAAGCCATTTGGGTCCCACCCCCTTTTTTCTTTTTTTTAAAAAACATAATACTTCATTAAAATAAAAATTACATAATACAAACTAAAATACCTAAAATGGATAAAAAATTACCGAAAAATAAAAAAATTTACCGAAAATAAAAAAAATACTGAAAAATAAGAAAAAAAATACCGAAAAAATAAACTAAAAAAACTACTCATCGTCATCGTCCACGCCAAGTTCATTTTTATCGACGGGGTATTTTTCGCGGATCGCCTTTTTTTTTTCCTTGACGATCCTTGCCTTATCTTGGCGCCCCAACCCGTGGGTGTTAGTGCATAGAAATCGCAATTCTTCCAACCACACGAAAATATCATCCGCGCCTTTGACCTCGTAAGCCGATTGAGCGGCTTCACTTTTCCGCCTAAACTCGGCTATCATAGCCTCGCTAAGGTTCGGCGGTGCGGCACTTCCGGCGGTGTTAGTGCCGGATGAACTTTCCGATCTACTTTTTTTTGCCTTACGAGACTTTCCCGTCGGACGTGGTCTCGTATCTTCCCTGAAAAGTTCTTCGTTATCGGAGAGCGAAATGGGTGTGGGGGCGTCCCGTTTCGGGCATTTTCTCAAAACTTCCCACGCACCTTCGTTGTTAAATTGTTTTTTTGATGACGACTCGTCACGGTATGCTTGTCTGACACGGGCCAAAAAGTCGACCTCATTTTCACCGCTTCGGCTTGTACGTTGTGACCACATTTGAGGGGGGGGGTGTTGTTGAAGGTTTTGAAATTGTTGTTGAAGCATAAATCGGTTAAAATGCTCTTGGGAAAATGTCGGCATCACATATTGGGTACCATAGGGATTGGACGCCGGCATTTCGGTATTTTGGGTGGACGATACCGATTGTTATGATGAAGGTGTTGACGGATTGGACGCCGATGAGCCGGAACTTCCAAATCCAAGAATATCGTTCATCCAATCGGGATGTGGTGGTTGAGACATTTTTGTGAGTTTTTGAGAGTGAAAGTGTAACAAATTGTAGAGAGTGTGTAGAAGATGGTGTGAAAAAAGGTTATGGTTAAAGGGTTATTTATGTTGGGTTTTATTTAAAAAAAAATAAACAAAAATTAATTTTCGGTCAAACTAGCCGTTGCCAACGGCTAGTCCACGCGGCATCACCCCATTGGTTCGCTTCCGTCGTCGACCGTCCGGCGCTGGGACTCGCTCGCGTAACGGGCGGTGCTGTGGCGGGTCCGGCGCGCCGCCATGGCATCCGGCGTGGGCACCCCTTCGCCACCACACCCCATTCTCTTAGGCTATTAGGTATGGGCCTCACCATAACACCAATTTTTCTGCCACATCATCTGCCACCTCAGCAACCCCACCACACCACACCACACCACTTTTTTCAGGAAATACCCATCACACTACACCACACCATTTTTTTTCCAACTCATCATTTCTTTTCCATTTATTTTAAATAAAATACAAATTACATTATAATAAAAATATAAATTAGAACTTAATAAAAATAATACAAATAACATATATTTTAATCTTCGTCTTCATTAACGTCTTCATTTGCGTTGTAACATCCGAAAACTCGGCCTAGTAGTTTATTGACCCTAAGGTATCTTATTGAATGATTGTCTGATTAAATGCTTAGTTAATTTAATTAGCCTGCTGTCTTTTGCGATATTTTAACCAAGGGGTTAAAATACCAGACTTGTGATATATTTGGAATGAAAACGTGATTTTATATCCTTGGATTCCTTGTTAAATATCATTTCCGGAAATGCTTTCGTTTTTAAAATTGGAGTCCGTTTACTATTTTAAATAAATTAATTATGAAAGGGACCCCTTAGACTGTTAGTCCCAAGACTAAGTAAATAAGATTTGATGATCGATAGCCAAGAAGAATAAATAACAGCTGAAGTATGTATCTTAGCTGAAGCAAGTATATACAATAAACCTTCAGCTGAGTACGTACTTAGCTTTAGGATACAAGTTAAATCAGCAGCTATTAAGGAGAGTTCATTCGAAGTCTATGACCAAAGGACAAATACAAGAAGAAGACTATTCAGCTGATTGTGAAATCAGCTGATAGTATCTGCTGCAGATAAAGACTTAAAGGAAATGTTCATTGACACCTTGAACATTTCCCTTTCCCGCTCAAAGAAGAAGAAAACGATGAAGATCTTCTATTTTGGAATAGAAGATAATGTCAGTACATTATCATCATTTGTCCCTCAAGCATGTAAAGAGAAAGTCGACTATTTCTGTACTTATGTAGTTCACCTTTCACTGTGCGTCAGAAAGGGTACCGGAAGTAGTTGACACAAAGTACACTTGGGACAATAACTTGTGCAAGAGCATTTAATGATCCATAGACAAGTCCACATCGACGAATAATATGTTTACACGTCGTCAAACTTGTGGACTAAGGAACATGGATCTTGGGCTATAAATACAGACGTAAATGCTTGCATTTAAACACACCTTTAGAAATCATAGCACAAGAACATTCTCTGAGAGTTAGTTATTTGTCTAAGTATTAACTCCTCCATAGTTATTACTAAGGCATTAATATCAGCTGTTAGTATCAGCTGATATAACTCTCAGCGTATACTCTTCTAGTTTGAGCGGTCTAAAGTGTCATTTCAAGTATAGAGTTTTAGTTAGTTTTGTACTATCTATTTTCACAAACTTTGTACTGTATTAAGTTGTTTTAATAAACTCTTAATCATTGAAACCTTGTTGCTTACTTATCATATCTTCGTTACTCGGTCATAACGCAACACGTTTGTGTTGTTGGGATCCAACAACTGGTATCAGAGCGGGTGTCAAAATTGTCTTCCATCAATTTTGAGCATCTGTTATGGCTGAACCTACATCATCAGATCTTCCATCATCTGGAAAACCTCCCAAACTCACTCAAACCAACTACCCCATGTGGAAAACCCGTATGTTGTCCCACATGGTTACCTATCACCCAAAACTTCAAGATAACATAACGATAGGAAAATATGTTCCCAAAACCCTCATTCCTGGTACTTCTGAAATACCAAAACACTATGTGGTGAAGTCTGAGGCTCAGTGGACAGACGCTGAAAAACGTCTTGTTCATCTTGAGAACAAGGGTCGAGATATGCTTTTCCAAGCAGTTGGTGATGAACTGTATCACAATATTCAGTTTTGTGATTCAATTAAAGAGATGTGGGAACGGTTGGCTAAAGTTTATGAAGGCACATCTGTTGTGCGTGAACATAACAAAAACATGCTCATTATTTGGGTCACGTTATTTGTTCGAATGGGGTCAAGGTGGACCCGAAAAAGATCGAAGCGGTTATGAATTGGGTTGCTCCAAAGAACCCAACCGAGATAAAGAGTTTCTTGGGTTTGGCGGGTTATTACCGCCGGTTTATTAAGGATTTTTCGAAGATAGCGGGTCCTAAGATGAAGTTGACCCGTAAGGATGTACCATTTCGGTGGGGTGAAAATCACGAGAAGTCCTTCCAAACTCTAAAGCAACTATTATGTCAAGCTCCAGTTCTCGCCTTACCCGAAGGCCCGGAGGATTTTATTGTTTATTGTGACGCTTCACTTGCGGGTTTGGGTTGCGTGTTGATGCAATAAGATCGGGTTATTGCCTATGCTTCGAGGCAACTGAAAAATCACGAGAAGAATTATCCGACTCACGATTTGGAGTTGGCGGCGGTGATTTTTGCACTAAAATTATGGAGACACTATTTGTACGGTACTAAGTGCGTGATTTGTACGGATCACAAAAGTTTGCAATACGTGTTCACGCAAAAGGAGTTGAATATGCGTCAACGAAGATGGTTGGAGTTGATTAAAGATTACGATTGTGAAATTCAATATCATCCCGGAAAGGCAAATATGGTGGCCGATGCCATAAGTAGAAAGGGAGATTCGGGGCGGGTAAAATTTATGCGGGTGGAAATTGTATCGGATTTGGTGTCCCGGTTGAAGATTTCACAAATGGAAGCCTTGAATGTAGAAAATTTGAAGACCGAGATTTTGATAAAGAGGAAGGATGATTTAGAAGAAGATTCTCGGGGTTTGAAGACGTATCAATCTCGAGTTTGGGTGCCGTTGCTCGGGGGTTTGCGGGAATTAATTTTAGCCGAGGCTCACAATTCCCGGTTATCGGTTCACCCGGGTAGCACGAAGATGTATAATGATCTAAGGACACTTTATTGGTGGCCAACGATGAAGACCGACATTGTCCGTTATATGGGCCAATGCCATACTTGTGCTCAAGTGAAGGCCGAACACCAAAAGCCCTATGGGACTTTAACTCAATCACCGATTCCCGAGTGGAAGTGGGATCGGATTACTATGGATTTCGTCACCAAATTGCCGCGTACACAAAGGGGTCACGATATGATTTGGGTTATAGTTGATCGGTTAACGAAGAGTGCTCACTTCTTGGCTACTAGTGAGACCGCCTCACTTAGTAGATTGGCGAAATTATACATTGATGAAGTGGTATCCCGACATGGTATTCCGATTTCTATCGTGTCCGATAGGGATCCCCGTTTTGCTTCGAATTTTTGGAATAGCTTGCAACGAGAATTGGGTACGTGGGTGAATTTGAGTACCGCGTATCATCCCCAAACCGATGGGCAATCGGAGAGAACGATACAAACACTTGAAGATATGTTGCGGGCGTGTGTGTTAGAGTACGGTTGGTCGTGGGACTCCCACCTACCTTTGATCGAGTTTGCTTATAATAACTCGTACCACTCAAGTATTAAGATGCCACCGTATGAGATGTTGTATGGCCGTCGGTGTCGAACCCCGACGTGTTGGTTGGAAGCGGGCGAGAAACAATATGCGGGACCCGATATTGTACAGATGACCGCGGATAAGGTTGTTATTGCTCGAGAAAAGTTGAAAGCCGCCCGTGACCGACAAAAGATGTATGCCGATCCGAGACGTAGACACGTTACATTCTCGGAAAACGAGATGGTTTATTTGAAGGTATCACCATGGAAGGGTGTTATTCGTTTTGGTAAACGAGGAAAGTTGGCCCCGAGATTTATTGGGCTGTTTCGTATTAGCAAGGTGGTGAATTCTCAATCGGTAACACTCGAGTTACCCCCGGAGTTGTCGGCAATACACAACACTTTTAACATTTGTTATTTAAGAAAGTGTAATATTGAGGATCCGAGCCAAATTCTTCCAGTGCAAGAATTGCGGGTCGATACGAAGAAGAGGTTAGTAGAGGAACCGGTGGAGTTATTGGACCGAAAGGTGAAGAAATTGAGAAAGAAACAAATTCCTATGGTTTTGGTAAAGTGGAAGCACAGTTTAGGTGCGGATATGACATGGGAGACCGAGGCCGATATACGTGAACGTTATCCCTCCTTATTTGATCAAGATGGGATTCCGGGGACGGAATCGTCCTAAGTGGGGGAGAGTTGTAACATCCCAAAACCCGGCCTAGTAGTTTATTGACCTTAAGGTATCTTATTGAATAATTGTCTGATTAAATGCTTAGTTAATTTAATTAGCCTGCTGTCTTTTGCAGTATTTTAACCAAGGGGTTAAAATACCCGACTTGTGATATATTTGGAATGAAAACGTGATTTTTATATCCTTGGATTCCTTGTTAAATATCGTTTCCGGAAATGCTTTCGTTTTTAAAATTGGAGTCCGTTTACTATTTTAAATAAATTAATTATGAAAGGGACCCCTCAGACATATACTGAAAAAGTATTAAGTGATGGAAAAAGGCCATGTGGGGCCCCCCTTTAGCCTTGGCCGGTCGTGGAGAAGGAGAGAGGGATAAACCCTCTCTTTTTTCTTTTACTTCCCATTTTCAAAACACATTATCCACTATTCCATTGAAAGAAACCCTCTCAACTCCATAGCTTCTTGTTCTTGAATTTCGGTGGTTAAATCTCTTGGTGGATCTCGAAATCCTTGCTAGAGTTTGTGTAGGAGAAGCCTAGAAGTAAGTTACACTTCCTCCTTGCCTTGTTCTTGAAGTTCTTGAAGTTCTTGAACCATAGCATGAACTAGGGTTTGTGATTTCAAGTGTTTTGTGGATGAATCTCGATATGGAGGTTGTTTTATGTGTCTATGCAAGCTTTTACACCTTATGTATGGATAATTGTTGGAAGAAAGCAAGATTTGGTGGAAATCACCTTCAACCTCCATTAGTGGTGGAAGTTGAAGGTGGGTTTTGACAAATCTTGGATTTCTTGATGTTTGTATGAATAAAATTGTTTATTAGGTTGAGAAATCATGATTGGTAAGTTATGGATGTTAAAAACCTAGTATTGATGATTGTGTGAATTGATCTAGTTGGTGTTTGGGTCAAAATAGTTAACTAGAGATTATGCAAGCACGATACATGTTATTGTGATAGTTATGGACTCGTTAGAATTGCTAGATTACGGTGAATTGCTAGTTTAGAAGTCATGTGCTAGTTGATGGAATTGTGGAAGTGATTTAGCCATATTCGGGTTTTTGGCCCGTTTGGGTCAACTAGTTGTGAAGACGTGCTAAATGGCCATAATGGTCAATTGTGTTGATGTAGGAATTGTGCTAGTTGGAAATGTCATAAAATGTGCATTTTGTGAGTCTTGTGTGGTTAGTTGTTGAAATTGATGATTTTGACAATTCGGTGGATTTATCACTAACTCGGTATACTTGTTACAGGATCCGGGAAGGAGACTCAGTGATACTAGCTCACTGAGTTAAGGATCGAAGGTTGAAAGGTGAGTGGATTCAACCTACAACTCGGGTTTCGGTTTATGTGGTTTGGTATTGGTTTTTAGTGGAAAAATCGCAAGTTTTACCAGACAAGGGAAGTTCACGGCGTGAACTTCTCTTCACGATCACTAAGTCGGTCCAGCTAAGTTGGGGTTTAGACGCGAAGTAGTTCACGACTGGAGTTCCCGACGCGAACTTTAGTTCGCGATCATGGAGTTCGCGATTGGGAACTCTGTTGTGACGTTTTTCGCGGTGTTTTTCGTAGCTAGTCTACTCGTTATGTATGCCTAGTGTTAGGGATTACCATACATGACTATGTGCACAATCGGGACGAGGTCAGTGTCGGAAGGATAACGGCTGGGCAAAGTGTATCGACTAATAGGGTATCCGACCTTGCCTGTATGCGTTACATGGTTAAGGAGAGGGAGTTGCCCGGGGTGTTGGATACAAAACGCTATCGGTTACCGTGGTTTTGGCCGACCATGGTTTAAGGCCCGCAAAGCCGCTGATCCTCTCAAATAAGTGATTACCCAACCGGAGATGTTTTATAACTTCCGCGTTTAAGTGATTAGTGTAGTTGGTAGTGTTAGGAATTCATTCACTTAGCTTTTGTGCTAATCCCTCCCTTATCGACACATTTCAGGTTGGATGGCTTGAACGGGTCGGGCTTGGACGGGAAGTTTGACCATGCTTTAAATTGCTATTTTGTTAAATGAGCCGTGTTTAGTAATACCGTCTTTTAACTAACTTTTGGTTGTAATATTTGTGGGACCATGGTTTGTAAACTTAACATAACTAGGAACCTAACCGTATGCTTCCGTAACCCTAGATTAATACTTAATTGGATATTTTAAAAAAAATGCGGTGTTTCATGCGTTGTGATTTGCGTTATTGTAGAAATGTTCCGCCAAGTCTTCTTGAAGTCTGTCGTGTGTTGCATTGTCTCGAATGTCAACAACCCTATGCAAATATTCAGTGGTTCCCGGTACATACAACGTATGACGGGGGCCGTCCGACAAGTAATGTGAAATGGCGCGACCTTTGTCTTCAACAATCATGTTATGCATTATGACACATGCATACATCATAGATCTTAAATTATCTAGTTGATAGGTACGCGCCACATTTTTAACAACGTGCCACTTTCCCTTTAAAACCCCAAAAGCACGTTTTACGTCCTTACGTGCCGATTCTTGTTTTTTGGTAAACAAGGTTTGTTTTGGGTTTGATGGATGCCGGTAAGCCTTCACAAATGTAGCATGATGAGGATATATTCCATCGGTAAGATAATAACCGAATTGGTATTGATGCTCATTCACAACGAATGGAGCATCTGGTGCCCTTCCTGATAAGATCTCGTTATATATTGGTGACTGATCAAGGACGTTGACATCATTGTTCGAACCTGCAACCCCAAAAAAGGCATGCCAAAACCATAGATCTTGTGAAGCAACGGCTTCTAGTACCAACGATGGTCTTCCATGATGACCTCCAGTGTACTCTCCTCTCCACGCTTGAGGGCAACTCCTCCAGTCCCACTGGGTACAATCAATGCTACCAAGCATTCCAGGAAAACCATGTCTCTTTTCATGTGCAGCATATAAATTTTGAACATAAGTGACGGTTGGTTTCCTCAAGTAAATAGGGCCAAATATTTCTACAACCCCTTGGGCAAAGTTATACATACTTTCCCTAGCAGTCCTTTCAGACATGCGTAGGTACTCGTCAAGAGAATCAGGGGACGCCCCGTAAGCCATGGATCAGATTGCTGCCGTATATTTCTGCAAGGGTGAAAATCCCCGCCTACCTCTAGCATCATATTTAAGTTGAAAGAAAGGATACCTGTTTTCTAATGCACTGCATATGCGCATAAACAAACTTTTGCTCAACCGAAATCGTCGTTTGATATCTTTGTCGTTATAAACACTGTCATCCGCAAAATAATATCTATAAAGTCGTTGGTGTCCAGCGGCACGATTACGGTTCAGCTTCGCCGTCCTAGTGTCGAAGCGGGCATTACTAGTCTCCGCTAGCTGATTCAGGCGTGTCACGCAATACACCAACAGAGCTGTATCGTATGTGTCGGATGATGAAGACGACGATGATGATGATGATGATGATGATGATGATGATGATGATGATGATGATGATGATGATGATGATGATGATGATGTAGCCATGATTAATGTAGTGATGATAAATAAGAAATATGGTAAAATGATATATATGTTGTGGTATAAGATGGGTATTTATATTGGTGTGTGATTGGGGTATATATTAATTTTTTTTTTTAAGTTCAAACGGTCATATGACCGTTACCCTCGTCCAACGGTCAAAAAATCAAGCTTTTCCACCCCGTTGCCGCTCGTTACCGTGCCCCCGGTTCACCACCACGCCCAAACACGCCGTTAAGGGGGCGGTGTTCCCCTTAGCCCCACGCCGTTGAGGCCTTGCCACCTCAGCCCCACGGCAACGGCCAAAGGCCCATACCGAACGGTCTTAGTAACTACTTCCCTAATGGATTAATGTACAACTTTTATGCATCTATTTACAGTCATTATCAAAATCTTTTTTTTAATGTAACTAATTTTGAAGTTCTGTAACATCAAGCGTATTTGTTTCAGTTTATATAACCAAACTACAAATTATTTGTGTTGAAATGTTTCTTAAGATCTTTTCAAGATAATTGTTGTAATTTAAAGAATTTAAAGCGATGAAAGTTATATTCGTTTAATAAAAAGCGATTTTATTAAAGCTTGGGATATCTATTATATAATAAAACAAGTTTTTATAGGTGGCCACGTGACACCTCTTAGGAGGCAGAATGACACATGGCATTTTACTAGAATTTTCAGTTTTTTTTATTGACCGATAATTAAATATTAATTGGCATTAATTTCGGATCCTAATAACCAAACTAACAAACTCCATTTTAAATACGAAATAAATAATTAAGAACCCACATAATGCGGTATTTAAGTTTGAAATTTTGTTTGTGTTTCTAGCTAACTGTTTCGAAAAATCAAGGTGATAATTAAGGAAAATTAAAAAAATAACAATCAATCCTAATATTACGATTATATTTATTAATGATAATATGAATGGATTAATATGATTGAATAGAAAAATCCATAATACGGAAAGAATTATAAGTAAATTTAAAGGTTCGTTTTTAAAGAAACATAATTACGATTTTGTGACTATATTGAATTATGGGTGAATTTGTGATTTAATAGAATTATGGGTGAATTTTCTGTATTTATTTCGTAAAGAAAAATCTCATAATTCTGTAATTTAATTAAATTATGGGTAAAATTAAATTACAATTTCCAAGTTTTAAAGAAACACTTTCACAAATTTCGAATATATAATTTTATTTGAGTGATTTGTTGTTATAAATAAGATAATAAATTGTAAAACTTGATAAAACTAATTCCTTAATTTCGAATATATAATTTTATTTGAGTGATTCCTTTAAATTTATTTATTCCATTTTTAGATAATAATACATTTCAATAAAAAATATATGCAGATTAAAATTTGCACAATTTTTATACTTACTTAAATTAAATAAATTATAAATACGAAATTATATTAACATATACAGATTAAAATTTGCACCATTTTTATACTTACTTAAATTAAATAAATTATAATATACGAAATTATATCAACATATATCCTTACCCTTTTTAAAATTTAAACCTCTACGAAATTATAGGGATTATCATTATCTCACATTTAAACCTCCATCCTATATAAACCCTCTATCATTTAAAGTTTTTTTTTATCAGAATACTAATCTGCAGCATTGTATTCATCTTCTTAACGCAAAAATTCTGATACGTAGATATCCTTAATCATGTTTTAGTATCCTGGGTATTTCACACAGTTTTAATTATACTATGCAGTTTTAATTACACTATGCATTTTTAATTTTGTGTATCTTGTTTAATATAGTTGTTTTCCTCATTTTTTTTTTATATTACACATTTACAACAGTAACCACAAACGATATTAAAGATTTTGTGTAATCATCTGTACCTATTTTTTAATTTTTTTTATTATTTTAATATAAGTATAACAGATTTCCATATACAAATTTTAGCAAATATACACATTTTAGTCAATAATATAAGCAGACCACAAACGAAATTAAAAAAACATGATTCCATGAAACATGTATGAAACTGTTTGACACATATACAACTGTTTGACTATGAACAGTCAAACTGGTATCAAACTGTTTTTTTTATGATTACATGAAACATGATTCTGTTTGTTTATAGTTATTTTTAAAAAATCTATGTATATTAAACAGTTGCAGCAGTCGCTTTTAGACCTTGATTGAAAAAAAAAAACCCTAATTACAAATTTTAGCATAGTCTACATCTGTTTGACTATGAAAAGTCAAACTGCCATGAAACTGTTAATTTGATTCCTACATGAAACATGATCCTGTTTAATATAGCTGTTTTTTCGTTTTTTTTATATCACACATTTACATCAGTAACTGTAAATCTTAATAACCCTACACATATTTTTTTAATTTTTTTATATGACTATAACAGATTTCCATATACAAATTTTAGGAAATATACAAATTTTAGTCAATAATATAAGCAGGCCACAAACGAAATTAAAAATGTCAGCAATTCCATGAAACATGTATGAAACTGTTACAACTCTTTGACTATGAATAGTCAAACTGGTATGTAACTGTTTTTTTGATGATTACATGAAACATGATTCCGTTTGTTTATAGTTATTTTTAAAAAATTTATATATATTAAACAGTTGCAGCAGTCGATTTTAAACAGTTATTAAAGAAAACCCTAATTATGAAAATGTTTATTTGATGATTACATGATACATGGAAATGTTTGTTTATGATTCTTTTTTTCATAATTTTATATATTATAAATTTAGAACAGTAACTGTCAATCTAATTTAACCCTAAACATAATGAAGGTACTGATGTTATATTTTTGATGATTAGGATTTGTTATTAAAGATGTCTTCAAACGACATTGTGCTGATCAACCAACTCCATGATAATAAAGATAGTTTTACACTGAAAATACGTGTAATTCGGTTATGGCTACCATTTGGAGGAAAAGTTATTGTTTTTGGTGGAGATTTCAGACAGATTCTACCGGTTGTACCAAACGGGAGCAGACAAGATATAGTAAATGCATCGTTGAGTTCTTCATATATATGGGAAAACTGCAAAGTTAAAACGTTAACAAAACACATGAGGTTGACAATAGGAAGTGATATAGCTGATATTGAAGAAATCACATCATATGCAAATTGGCTTTTGGATATTGGCAAAGGAAAAATTGGTGGGCCGAATGATGGTAATGCAATTATTGATATTGACCCAAATCTTATAATTTCTACATCTGCAGACCTGTTAAGTACGTTGATTGATTTTGTTTATCCTTCCTTGCTAGAAAACATAAATACTCCTGGCTATTTTCAAGAAAGAGCAATACTTACACATAAAAACGAAGTTGTTAGGGATATTAATGATCGGTTTTTAGCAATTTTCCCCGGAGAAGCCAAGGAATATTTAAGTTCAGATAGCATTTGTCCTGAAGAGTTTTTGAATGAAGAGTTTGATGAAAGTTTGTACTCACCAAATGTCCTTAATGGTATTAAAATAGGTGGATTGCCAAATCATCAGTTAGTTTTAAAAGTCGGTGTTCCCGTTATGTTATTAAGAAATATTGATGAGAAAAATGATTTATGCAATGGTACTAGACTTCAGATTGTGGCTTTGGGTGTCCGTGTTATATAAGCAGTTGTTATATCTGGGAACAATGTTGGATATCGTACTTTTATATCAAGATTAACTTTGACACCATCTGACGTCAAAATCCCCTTTAAATTTAAAAGAAGGCAATTTCCACTTTCTATTTGCTTTGCTATGACAATTAATAAAAGTCAAGGTCAATCATTGTCAAAGGTCGGTCTGTATTTGAGAGAGCCTGTTTTTTCACACGGACAATTGTATGTGGCCTTATCTAGAGTAAAAAGCAGAAAAGGACCGAATATATTAATAGAAGATAAAGATGGTGGTGTGACGAATAAAACTTCAAACGTAGTATTTAAAGAAGTATTTAGAAATTTGTCTTGATTTTATTTATTAAACATTTTTCATAATTTGTCATTGGATGTTGGACTTCCTTTTAGTTATATTTCGATATTTGTCATTCAAATGTTATTACCAGTTTTGCAACCCACTTAGTCCCGTTATGAATACATTTCCTTTTTGTTGTACACGATAAAAATATAATACAGGTCAAACTAAATCTGATATAATTTTTATATTATATATTTTTAATCAGTATAAGAAGTGACAACATGTGATTCTTCACGGATTATAATCTAGTGGTTTTTATAAAACCATCTTTGAAAGGAAACCTATAAAACTGAAATTGATTTTCTTCACTGTTCCTCTTAACTTTTTCAAGAACTCCGTCGACAAATACCAATTGAATCTCATCGGAAAGTTGTATCTCCGGTTCCCACACGAAGCAACGAACCAAGGTAAACTTACAACCTCCCCATTTTCTTTCAGTTATCATCCGTATCTTGAAATCCTCTATTGCCCAAATCTCTCTCATTCTTAAAATTTAATCTGGTGCTTCAATAATACTGTATGTTGGATGTATTTCCACTCTTTTTTATCATCATGTAAGGTTTCCCGAAATCAATTAACTACTATTCATGTTTACGAAGTAGTTTGCATTCAAGATTTTATTTTTTTAGGGTTCTTCTTTCTGTTCGATTAGGGATGGATGAACAGTTTGTACTGAGAGTTCCTCCTTCAGTTGCAGAACGTATAGAACGCCTATTAAACGAGATCGATTCTTCTTCTGACGACAAGTCACTGGATTTGTCATTCTCTGGTGAGATATATTTTGTAATTATATACAATATTTTTTTTATCAAATGCATAAATTCGAAGGCATAAAATAACCATTCGTGCTTGTAGAACTGACCAAACTGTACAACATCAGAAAGCAAATATTGAATTCGTATAAGTTTAACATGTTTTCTGTATCTCGGGGGTGTTTGGAACTTTGGATATGCATTCTCAAATTCAATCTAGTTACTTGAAAATTCATAATCAGATATTGAATTTATAAAACTTTGGGATAGATAGGTAACTTTGCTTTTATTCCAATAATCAGTTTTATTACTATCCAATTTTTGATAATTTTGTTCCTGCATAATCATAATGAATGTACCAAACACACTAAATTGTTTTTGCAACTTCAAATTGCCACAATTGTTTTAAATACATATCCAAATGCCCCCTTAATTTTATGAAGTTTGAGTCTCTTCTATCTTTTTTGATCTACACATTGTGTTTATTATTTGCTTAGGGATGTTTCAAACTTTGGATTTGTGCTTTGAAAGTAATTATGTGATATTAAATTAAACAGGCTGCAGAAGATAGTGTTTTGATGTGCATATGTTGTTTATAATTGTAATAATAAGGTCTTAGAGGTTTGAGAGATTGCCAAATTCTTATGATTGTAAGGACTTATCGATAAAATAACCAAAAAGGATATTTTGTCTTCTTAAAATAATTTGTTCTTTTGATATTAAGGACTAAGGAGGTACATCATGTGAATATGAGTAAACATCTCTCAAAACAGGTTAAACGAAGGGTATATAGGTAAATTTAGTTAACCTTAGATAATAAGCATTGTTGGTCAGTTGGTCCGTATGAAATTAGTTATATGACCTCTAAATAATAAAATAAGAAAAATCGGAATTTGTTTATCATAATAATCGGAACACCAATTCTATAACACAAACCGTATTATGTACTTGAATTCTACTTTTGATATTAAATTATTTATTTTTCCACATTACAGAGGACGGAAGAAATGGCACATTTGTTATAGGCAATGACAGTTTTCCTGCTTCCCTGTTGGACCTTCCCGGTATCTTGGAATCATACAAAACTTATGATGACAATGTTCTCATTAAAACAGCAGACGTTGGTCAAGTAGGCAGATTATTTTATTTTATTTTATTGTAAACTACATAAATCGTCCATGTGGTTTGTACGAAATTATAGATTCCGTCCTTCAACTTTCTTTTATTACACTGATAGTCCCTAATTTTGAAATTTTTAACATCAACGGTCCCTGAAAACTTAACACCCTTGTATGATTTAGGGACCATTGGTGTCACAGTTTCAAAAATACGGACTAACCCGTGTTATAAAAAAAGACTAGGATGAAATCCGTAACTTTGTACAAACCAGAGGGACTATATATGTAAGTTAGTTTTTTTTTTAAATAAAAATGTGACAGATGATTATGGTGAGAGAAGAAGATGATCCTGCTCCAGATGTGGATGAGGAGTACCGCCATGGTCTTACTCCACCAATGAGAGATGCTAGAAAACGAAGATTTCGCAGGGAGCCTGATTTAAATGTATTATTCTTTTTATCATTTTTTTATATAAAAAAAATAACGTTTAATTATTGGTTTTGTACTGATGTTGGTATTTGTATTTGTTGCAGCCTGAACTTGTGCAGAGAGTAGAGAAAGATTTGTTGAATATCATGAACGGTGGAACTGCTGAAAATTTTGATATCCTTTTTTAGTGTTGGAATTTATTTACTTTTTATCAGAGTATGATTTTAATAATTTAGCATCAGATTCTTTTATACAGGAATTAAAAACTGATTATTGTGACTATACGTATAATCAGATTCTAAACGCAAATCCAAACACCACCATATATGTAAATTTTTTATCTGAGAACCTATTTCCTTAATTGAGTCAAAATTCAAAATTCGTGAACATGAGAATTATTTTTATTATAATATGTTTGTTCCTTAACGTGTGGTTTCACATGTGGAAATGACTGAGCAAGATGAAGTTGGTGATGAGAATGCTCGAATTACTGTGAAAAAGGCAACAGCAACAACACCTGCAGCAAAAGCTGATGTTTCAGAAGCTGGAACTAATGTTGGGGAGCCTGAGAGAACTGACTCTGATGAATCTGATTATTCAGTTTAATAAATACGATTTCAAAATCTGGTATTATATCTTTAATATTCCAATATGGTTGATGCAAACTTTGGTTATTTATATCTAATGATCATTCATAACTTATATGGTTTTGATGTTCGTATTTTTTCAAGTATACACTCTGGAGGAATATTAGATTCCCTGGTTATGTATTATTATGCTGCATTACATAAATGGATGCAACTCTATCACTCCCTTTTAGCCAAGTATTATTCATTCTCAATATATTAAACATCACATCAGTGTTTTAAAAATCGGTCTACGCGGTTATTGGCGGTCAATCTAGTGACAAATTCCCTAGTCGGAGCAATTTATCGGTAAAAATTGGGTAAAATCAGTCAAACTTGGTCAAGGTCAACGAAAGTATAACTTATTTATTTATATTTCTAAAAAAATCAGTTTTGTGGAGTTATTGTTTTTATTTTAAACATTGTTAAACACTTAAACTTTTTAATGGTTATTGACTTATTTAGGTATTTTGTTAGGATACATATCTTTTTTAAAAATAAATTCCTTTGTAATTTAGGGTACTCTTGTAGAAACCGATTAATCGTCACCGATACTGATTGTGGTCGACTGCCAACTGATTTTTACAACCTTGCATCACAATATACAGGTACGTATAAATATTCCATATATGTAGTAGACAAACACAGCTCAATGTTGAATAAATATCTGCTAGAATATATTATAGGTTAGACAAAATTGTCCCGAAACAATTAGTAAGGTTACATAAATACCAGCAAAGCAGCAGATTTGCTTCAAGTATATAATATTTGGGTCAAAACAACTTGTGGTTTAATAAGGATGACAGCTTAAGATTAGGTATAGTCTTAAGTCTTCACCATACTAATGTCATCGATCTGCTCTACTGTCGTATTATCATCTTAATCCCATGTCTATTCAAGTTTTGACTAGAGTTGTTGCAATATGATCTCTACCAAACCCCCTATATACATACACATATATATACGTATACAACCCACTCAAGATCGTCGTATAAATTTTTAGTATATTCGTGTGAAAATGTTGTCGTTTTAATTAAACTTAATTTGAATTTGAATTTAAAATATGTTGTAAAGTTAAAGGTGGTTTGAAGCAAATGGCATTGCGTTATTGGAATTAAAAGTTGGTGTGAGTGTGCATGCCATGAAGCATGGTTTGAGCCAAAGTTGCACAAAAAGAAAAGAAATGAAAAGGGTGATTTGTGTTTCACATGATGGAGACGTATTTTTGCCAGTCTGACTTTTAAGCAACCCATAACAAGATTACAGGGTATGGCTGGAAAGATGTTTTCTGGCTCAGGCTCACCCACCTTTATGCAAGTGGTACAACGCTTGTTGCACAATTTACTTACTCATCATTGCATGATCGTCGGTAAACGGATTATTGTCAACCCTTTACTTAAGTCATCGCGTTTTCAAATTTCAATACAATATTATCTTTACTTTTCAAGATGATTGTTTATTTTCATCCTCGATCATTTACAAATACTTTCAATTCAAAGTTTTATACATGGCAAGCAAGCTAAAAATTTACCAACCCACCGTCAAACACGAATATATCACATCTCTATATCGTTTCATCCTTAAATTTAATTTAATCCTCATGTAATATACCTCATTAATCAATATTCAAATAAAACTTCTAACTGTTAAATTATTTAATAGTGATTAAATTTGTTTATTTGGATAAATATGAATATGTTGAAGTTTTAAAAGATTATTGATTTTACTTTAAATTCAAAAAGGATATTGATGGAGTTTAATGTTTTAAATTCTCCATTTAATATTACACTTGATTAAGGGTAAATGAAATATAAAAATAAAAATAATAATATAAAGTATAATGTTTGTTGAAAAATAAAAATAAAAAGGAAATAATGCAGAATGTAAAAGACAAAAAGATGAAAATAAATAAATGTTTTAGAGTATTAAAACGATTGCTAAAGAGGAAATGAACCATCGTTTGGCAATTATGTTAAAAACCTCAAGGCTATGAGAAATATGTTCTAAAAGCACAATGAGCAAAAACTCTTTTAACTAATGTTTTAAAAAACCAAAAAACAGGAAGATAACCAGTCTGAACCGGTTGGATGGACATAAATACCAGGTTGAAATGTGAAATCATTTTTTTTCTAATAAAAAGGGTAAATAGAAAAGAAATGCGAAATTTTTATATATGTTTTATACTAAAAAGTAATAAACTTATTTGAAAAATAAGTTTTGAATATTTTTTATCTATTATGTATTTGTTTTGTATTTTTTTATCTTTAATATTTATACATTGTTACATAATACTGTATTAAAAATAATCAATAATATTATCATATGTTTCAATTGGCCTACTAATTCGGTCCAACTGTTACAACCTTAATTAGAACATCGATCGTTAACATCCAGTAAGCTAATATGGGGTGTGGAAAGTCAACGCTTTGTTGGTATAATTTATTTTGGGAAGTTTTGTTGAAATTTGTAGGATGGGATTTGGTTGCCCTTTTGACTTTTGTTGTAAGTGCAATTCTGAAAACATAATTGAACTTTTCTTCTAACTCAATTATTTGATAATTAAAGGGTTTTATAAATCCATATAATTTGATACTTTGTCTCATTTGGTGCAACTTGATCTTTGTTTAGAGCCTTAATGATCATGTAGTAGGACCAAACTAATTCTAACTCACTTTCTTATGAACTTATCTATTAAATATAATAAAAGGAGCTTTAGGGTGCCACGTGGCACTTTTTAGGAAGCCACTTTGCCACGTGTTAGTGTGTTATTCGCCAGAGATCTAATTTTCCCGCCATAGAAGAATACGAGCCTTTGAGTTCCCGAATTATTAGTTAACCAGCTCTATATTAGGAAGTAATTAATTGGAAAAGTTATAATCGTGCACCATATCAACCCGAATTGAAAGGAAATTATGCTTTCCTCAATTATCATATTCAAATTCCTAAACTGTAGTAGCAATTAATAGACATTTAAAAATTATAATCGTGAATTATACCACCATTTCAAATTAATAGACATTCGAATTCCTAAATCGGCACCTTATTACTTACGAGCAGCCATTTAGCAGCACGTTTCGATTCAAACTTAATCAGTTCAATCTTAATTGCAGTGTTATGAACTTTGTTATGAATAATTTTGTAAGTTTAGCTCAAAGTTCTTCACAATCTAATTTCTACCCATTATGCTTTGTTTGACTTTTTATCTGCGGATATCATATTTTTATCCACCTTGATTCACCTTGAACGGGAAAGAATTATGGATTATAGTCTTTTAGTTGGTATTAGTGTTTAAGAATGTAGTCCGGATTTATCAGCTGATGAATGTTGTTTATCTGGATCTTGCACTCCCATATGTTGTTCAATGGTAATTTGTTTCTATGAACGTGATTTGATTGCAGTGTTGAGTAGGTGTTTTTACTTTTTATAAATTATTGTGCAATAATATCAGATATTAGTTTCTTTGCTTTTGGTATGAGAATTATATGGAGTATGTATCTAACCTTAGTTTTTTGGAATTCTTCACTGTTTTAAGCTTAGATTTTTGGTTGATAATACTTCTACATTTCATTATCCCAATTCTTTTTTATTTAAATATGTAATGTTTTGCCTTATTGATGTTTTTTTCAAGATGAGTCTATTTTGCAGCCCAGATCACCATCAGAGATTTTCCATCAAAAAGACCAAGAAAATAGAGGAATTTTCTTTTATTTTGTCTATATTATAACCGCCTGTAATGTTAACAACAAATTTAAGGCTTTGTTACTTTGGGAGTTTGGGCTCAGTTTTATCTCAAACGGGTCAATCTTGACCCGTTTATTTATTATTGGGAATATTTTCTATTTGGCTGCTTGCTGGTATTCATCTTTATATAATATTGATATGTTAGGCTTTTTATAGATACAATCAATGCCTGATTGTATTGATGAAATTAGTTGTTATTCAAATTCTTATAGATATAAACGATTCTAATAAATATTGAGACAAACCTAAAATGCCACCAGCAAAAACATCTTGCCAATGATGCCAATTGTCACCTTGATTCGTTAAATATGCAACAATAGTTTGAACATAAAAAAAGAAGTGGTTGACAAGGTTCAATATTTAAACTTGATTGATTCTGCAAAAGGTTTTATGATAACTGAGCTTGAATAAAAAGGTCTCTTTCATTAATCTCAAGTCTGGGTAGTGTTCGGGAACATTTGCTTTTTGTAAGTGCTGACTTTGAACTGTTCTTCTACTGCATTAATTTGTTTTTTGGTTTTCTGGTAGGTAATTTTTGCTCTTTAAATATTAGAACTTAATTTGTTATTAATGTTTATACTTAATCTAGCTTTGGTTAACTATGATCAAAAAAGTTCTACATGTATAGATCTGCAGGGGAAGTATATCATGGATTACAAGAACATTATTACATCTTTAGAAGCCATAAATTGGTCAAACGAGGACACAACATTTAAGCTACACTCCCTCCACTGGAGAAAGCTATTTTGCTTATACAGCTGGTAACTCAACACTGCTTATGATTAGGGGTGTTCACTATTCGGATATAACCGGATTGTCCAATTGGACATTTTGGATTGGACTATTTGAATTGGTTTTTTGGATCGGTTTGGACTTGAACCAAATTAATAGTTTGGATTTCGGATTGGATTTGGTTTTCGTTGTGAAAACCGGATTGGTCAAAGAAACTAAATACTAATATAAGACATACAAGAAGACATACAAGACATTGATAAACTTGATGAAGGTATAAATTTTATGGCTTATAAAAAATTTACTTGGTTATGATATTTTGATTTAATTTTAACAACGAATAATATTTTTTTTCTCTTAGAATTATCTCAATTATGAGGGGACCTTAGCATTCTTGATTTGTGATAGATTAATTAATCAACACTTGGTTATCTTTTGTGATAAACTACTACTTTTTGCATTGTAAGCAATTATGGTACTCCTTTTCTTTACATTTATTATATTAAATTGATTTATATACTAACACGTGTTCCATTTTATATTGTATTAGTTGGCGATGTATCAATCGTTTTGGAGTTTTTGATGAAAGCTTTAGTTGTTGGTGGAAGTGACCTGTAACGTCCCAAAATTTGTAATAATTAAATAATAGTATTTTAATTGTCATATTTAGTTTTAAAAGAAGTAATTATTAAATTAATTATAAAGAAGTTAGACGGTTCGTGTTATTTAGACGACCTGTAGTTAGACGGTTCGTTTTAGTTAGACGTTTTAATTACTTTGGACACTTAATAGATTAATAGACGTTCGTATATTATTAAAAATAATTAATTAGTTCGCCTCGGGTTTTGACCTGTTAGTTACTCGTAAGAACTGGGTAGTTTCTTTTTAGTCGGGCCGGCCAATAGGCCAAGGGCCGAGTGCCATTTGCTGTTTAGCCCGAGTTCTAGAGTTAGCCCAATTGAATTTTAGAGTTAGGGCCCAACTAAGGAATATTAAATGCTGGGTTTTCTTAATCACGTCATCCTCTACCCTAATTCCCTTGGTACCGACATTTGCCTTCTCCCCCATATTTTTCATCGGCTGAATAAGCATCTCCAATCTCCCTTTTGTTTTGAAGCTTGCGTGATCAGAAGGAAGAAACAAGTGTGGAGAGCAAGCAAGCAAGAAGCTCACATTAATTTGGGTCAAGCAGGTCACGTGATGGATGGTTCCAAGTTATTGTTTTGATTTCGAATTAATTCCAGCGAAGACTCGAGGAGATTGTGGCGAACTTGGCAGGGTTCTTTCCTTGGTTTGTTTTCCTTTGTTTCTTTTTTTTTTTGATTCTAATCATTTCGAGTGATTGATTCCGTATTATATTTGGTGTTGGGTTGCTGGAATATAGCAGCAACCAAGAGAGAGATCGGAGAAGGCAATCGGACAAGTTAATTAAGAAACGAGCCGAGCAGATTTCGTGTGGGTAGTCGGTGAGTGATCATTGTTTCCCGTTTAACTCTTGTTTTTACTTTGCTTTTGATTATGATGTTAGACCTTCGTGTTTTGGGTTGATTCCGGGTTCGAGCAAAATAT
Organism: Calendula officinalis; assembly: GCA_963853835.1. Taxonomy (NCBI): domain Eukaryota; kingdom Viridiplantae; phylum Streptophyta; class Magnoliopsida; order Asterales; family Asteraceae; genus Calendula; species Calendula officinalis. The sequence goes on from OY970822.1 coordinate 18,138,562, forward strand.
ATCGACACCGTGAGCTGTGGAGTCTGGACAGGTCTCGGGTTCGAACTATTGATCATGTTGGTAAGAACCTTGTTCTTCTGTTTTTATCCCGATCCCTTTAATTCGTGCTAATTGATTGTTGTATAGGTTTCGGCTAATCGGGTTTCTGCCCAATATTTTTATGAGTTGTGGAATTTGTGTTTATGATTGCTTTGGTGTCGGGTTCGTTTTTTTTAAGGTTTAGTTGAGCTGCTTTTGGACAGTTTGTTTTCGCGATGTTCAAGCCTGTTTTTGACCCGTTTCGAATCTGAATCCGGGCTCCGGGTCTTCTAGACTTCTTTAGCCCGTCATTGTACCTTTCCGCCCATATTTTTAAATAATTTATTGGAGTCACGGTTCTCAAGTTATAGGCATTTTAATACGGGTCTGCAGTGCTGAAACTCAGTCTTAAACAACTCTGTTGCAGACCTGTTCCGGGACCCTTCGGGGCAGAACCGAGCCGAACTTTGTGAAGACAAATTGTAGCGTTAGGTGTCTTTTAATTGCTGTAAAAATTTGGGACCTTTCCGAATAACGGTTTGAGAGTTATAACCGTTACGATAAGTGGTCGCGGGTTGGGCAGATTCTGATTTTGTTGGTATTTTGAGGTCGGCTTTTGACTAGGGTTTTATTGTAAAGGTGATATAGGTCAGGGAGTGTCTCGGTTCTGATTTTTGGTTGTTGCGTGGATGTTTGGAAACTAGCAAAGCTAAGGTGAGTATTCTCACCGTGTATTCAGTTTTAACGTTATACATGCATGACTTACGTGTTACATTTCTTGCACCATAATTGTTATCTGAGTTTGATCTGTTATCTGAGTTTGATCTGTTATCTGAGTATCTGAGCAGCTGTTTACTTATTCATGATCTGAGACATTGTGCCTGGGTAACTGAGCTCGGCACAGAGTCATTCTGTGCTATTACATGCTAGGGCAATCTGAGATAATTATGTTAAAGAAATAATAAAACATAATAACACACATCTGAGTTTTGGGATCACCTCCCGTCTGAGTTTTTGGAATTATTCCCGTCTGAGTTTTTGGGATTATTCCCGTCTGAGTTTTTGGGATTATTCCAGTCTGAGTTTTGGGATCACTCCCGTCTGAGTTTTGGCTTACGCCTATCTGAGGTGTGAGGAGGGGCGAGGTTGATCTCTCGTCCCAAATCACACAAGCGCGCTATATAAATTAAAATCTGAGTAATAAAATCTGAGAAAATAAATCTGAGTAATTAACCGAGTAGATTCTGATTAGGAGTACACCGATGTGCCCTCATGTGTTGTATGTTATGATTGTTTGCATTTTGAGGTATTCACTCAGCTTCTCCAGCTGACCCCTATTTCCCCCACATTGTTTCAGGTACCAGCAGAGGAAAGGAGAAGGTGGACGGTTGACCGCTGTATTTTTCATTACCGATGTGAACGGCATTTAAAATTTTAAAAACACTTAATTTTAACTATTTCCGCATTAAATACATTTTTAAATGAAAATACTATTATTGGGATTTAATTATTCAAGTTATTGGGACCTTTGATTATAATTTTGTATTTAAAAATTTTAAAAATCTTGTAAATTTTAGGGTGTTACATGACCTTGCATATATGATTGTAAATGTTACAAGTTATAAATTAGATTTGTTTTTATGTACAAAATCATTTTGGAATTGTACATATTGAACTTAATATTATTTATGTTATATACTTTTGTAGTATTTTGAAAACTTTAAGGAAAAATCAAACGGATAAAACCAAACCAACCAAATTGGTATTTGGTTTGGATCGGTTTGGTTTTCGAATTAGTTTGGACGGTTCGGTTTGAACTTTTTTAAAAACCGAATTTTATTTGGTTTCACCTATTTGGTTCGGATAAAACCAAACCGTCCAAACGAACACCCCTACTTATGATTAAAATTAATTTACAATAAATACACTTTTATTAAAACTCATTTATCTAATGTTTATATCAACAGTGCTGGTATATTACAGGTTCTCATTGGCATACTCGAAAGAGAAAGAAAGAAAGAGAAACTAAGTGATATTAATCTACTAAAAGAAACCTCAAGTGAACATTCTTTATGTATTGACTTAGGTTATAAGAGCATTATGTGTATGTATTCCTGACTCCTATTTCTATCTATTTTAAACTTTGGAAGGGCAAGCACATTGTCTTTTTGTCTACTTAATATCGGTCTGATGACTCTGATCGTGTAAGGTGTTAGAGGTATAGTTTATATCCAATTAGCATTATTGTCTATGTCCAAAGAATGCAAAAAGAACTTGAAATAATTTGTCATTGAGTTGTTGATCTTATTTGTACAATGGTATACAAGGAAGTATAGAAATTTATATATTTATTTTTTAAGACATCATATTATTAATTATATTATATTTTCTAATAATTATTATTTTAATTAAATTTATTTTTGTTATTATACTTTTAAGATTTTATAGTTTTAATCATAGACCTTCATATGTATATTATTAGTAATAATTAAATTTCAATCTTTAAATTATAGAAGTATTATAAAAATTATTTTATATTATATAAAAGTTATGTTCAACAAATTTACCGATCACCCGTGAATTTTCACGGGTTATAACCTAGTATATATATATTTTGAACAACGGGAGGGAAACAAATATATAGCTTCGGTAAAATCATCATCCTATGAGAGAACCGGTCCCTTTAGATCATACGTTTAATCGCCTATTTCGGATTGAATTAAATCCTTTTTGTATTGTAAGTGATAGATGGCGAAATGGGAGTTGGGTTTTTAATTGGAGGAGAAATATTAGAGGTGGTGTTGAACAAGAGCAATTAGATAATCTTGTTTCTCTTCTAGGCGGGAGGTCGGTAAGTATTGGTAGAGACAAAGTCACGTGGAATTTGGGTGATTATTGTTCTTTTTCGGTAGGTGAAGCTAGACGCCATATAAATTCAATTTTGTATCCCGGGTGTGAATCGGATTTTTGTTGGTATCGTATGATTCCGATAAAAGTGAATGTGTTTATGTGGAGGTTATGTCAGGATCGGTTACCTACTAGGCTTAATTTCATGTTGTAAAAATCGCTCGGCGGTACCTCGGCGGTGGACCACCTTCAAGCGATTAATCGGTCTCGGCGGCGATTAATCGGTTTCTAGGCGGATACCATAAAATACATGGGAATTTATATTTAAAATTATAAAATACATGGGAATTGGACATGATTAAGTGATTAAAGTCAGTAAAATAATAAATTATCATAATGTTAAGCAACACTTGAGTTGATACAAGTGTGACAGTGAAGAAACAATGCTTCAATCTTCAATTCTGACCTACAACAGTCTACAAAAGGCAACATTCACCAATAATTGTAACCCTAAAGGATTAAACACAGATTGAAGTAACCCTAGTGGATCGAGTGACAGATTGACAGACGAGAGAGAGAGAGAGAGAGAGAGGTCGCAATTCAGCAAGAGAGAAGGACACGAGAGAGAGGGACGCACGAACGACTGAACGAGAAAGAGAGAGAGAGAGATCGAGAATCATACCTGTGAGAGAGAGCAGCGATTGTAGGAGAGGAGGAAGAGAGTAGTCGCCGATCGTAGGAGGAGGAGTTGAGACGACGTTAATTTTGTTTTTTTTAACCCTAAAACTAATTAAAAAGGGGGGAAATTTTCGTTTTTTACCTTTGTTGACTTGGTCAACTTTGACCGATAAGGGCCGAGAAAGACCGATATGGCCCGATAAAGACCGATAAAGACCAAAACCTTCAAACTGCAACGATTAGGTGTTTTCTCACTCGGCAGCCGACCGCCAAGCGCCTAGGCGCCGCCTAGGCGGCCGCCAAGACCGATTTTTACAACACTATAATTTGTCTAGAAGGGGGATGGAAATTGATTCAATTTTGTGTCCTTTGTGCAATACTTGTGTGGAGTCAAGTTCGCATATTTTGTTTTCTTGCTCGGTGGCTAGTCAAGTCTGGGATGCTATCTTCAAATGGTGCGATATGGGGAGGGCCCCGCTAGCCTCTTTCCGAGATTGGTGGGATTATGGTGATCGTATGTCAAATACAAATGATCGAAGGGTGAAATTTCGTATGATTGGTTTTGTCACGTGTTGGTTTTTATGGCGTTTTAGGAATTCTTTGTTGTTTGATAGTGGTAGAGTTCATAAGTCGGAATTGTTTGATAATGTTCGGCTTTTTACTTTTTCGTGGATCGCTCATAGGAGTCAAAAGTTTAAGACTCCGTGGGTTGATTGGTTGAGACTTCCTTTGTAATTGTTTGTTTTTTTAGTCTAGCTCTTTGCTAGACTCTAGTTTTTTATAAAGTTGGTGTGAAGGTCCTCGGGAGGGTGATGGCTTTGCCGAAGCTCTACCCGTTGCCTTCTTTTTGCTGTTAAAAAAAAAATGAGAGAACCCAAAGAAATGATTAAAAACTAGCAAGATGCTAGAGAATGCTTCATTTATATATTTATATATATATATGGGGTAGTGAGTATGTGACTGTCACATGATTAAATTTATTGGTAACTTTGAATATAAAGGTGGTTTTGTTTTATATGAAAAAATTTAAGAAATTGAATCTATGAATCTTAACACCTCTTTGGTTGACTTTTGGATGGAACGTAAATTCACCAGAATGATCAATTTTGTTATATAAGGAGCTTGTTATTCGTAATAGCAAGGTTGCAAAAGTTGGGGGCGCTATTTAGGCGGTGGCTTGCACCGAGCGACTAATTGGTCTAGAAGAGATTTGCAGAAGTGGAAATTTTTACATGTAAAATTACATAAATGAAAAACTGAAATTGTTGCATTTGTTTATGACTTAAACTCTACACAATCGATTTCAACAAATAATGAAGAAAAGTCGAATTATAGCATGTGGATGTGTGTACAAATAACACACCTATAGTTCTGTTATTGACCGGTTTTGAACCGACTTGACTGCCGTTTCCCGACTTTGACAGCATAATCACCGACTTTGACCGTCGTTTCCTAAGTATTTCTAACAGATGTTGACTGATTTAACCGCCGTTGCCCGACTTTGACCGCCTAATCACCAATGTTGACTGCCGAACGCCAAAACATCCAATTAGCATCAACTCGCGGCAGTTTGGTGGCCTTTGGCGATTAGTAGCCGATTAGGCGGCAGCGGTGGCTGTTTTTTTGCAACACTTACTGACTACTACTACGAATAGGATGATCAATATAAATGATTTATTGGTTGGACGGACGAATAAAGTGACAAAACTATGGAATTTACGAGCTAATGGAATGAGTGGCGGAATATAATGAACTTCCATTTGCATTCCATTATATTTTTGGTTAATCCAAATAATGAAAATTGTCATTCTAATGTTGTTTTATCATTTCATCCATAAGGTAATCACAAAGGCTTCAAAATGATTTTTTTTATACTAAAAACTCATTTTATTATAATTTTTTTTAGCAAAATGATCATTTTGATCAAGATTTAACAAAATACTCACATGATCACGGTCACGATCAAAGTTTATCAAAATAATACTTTTTCCAATAAGACCAAAGTTTATAATTTCCACAAAGGGACCCAGATTCATAAACGAGAATGGACCCAGGATTCAATGCCAACACTATACCACATCTTAGACTAGAAACCGTCCATTACTAGTCGGTGTGGGGAGTCCAAGAACATTACCAAGTATACTTGGACTAAGTGGGTGTTTATGTTTAATTGACAAAAAATAAAAAAATAAAATAATAATAATCAAAACAATATCATTATATAGGAATTTGCTAACTATTACCTTAAGGATAAAGATTAAGAATGGATAAAGTGGTTTATGTACAATTAAGAATGCATAACTACTCAAAGGTGGTTATTAAAATACATGGGAGTGGTTTTTTATTAGTTAATGTATAATGATTTTAAACCAATAATAATTTCTTAACCATTGCCCTAAGGGCAATGGTTAGCATTTTCTCATTATATATTGCTATTCGACTATTCTGTTCAAAACTGTATTTTAGCATAATCCTTGATGTTTTATTAAGGTGTATCAAACCAATTGAATATTAAAATGCAAATATTAGGTACCGCATCTGCATTTAATGAACCATGATGACCAAACATGTAATTTGGTCAAACCATATAAACCGTTATTACAATTAAACTCTTAGTTTTAATTCCATAGATGGGAGGCGGTTTCTTTTTAATTCATCATAGAATGGAATTAAAAACTACAATTAATTAACCTATATTTATTAGGAAACTTTATGTTATTTAATGCAATCTAACATGTGCTTTGGAGTACATGTTAGAAAAACCCTTTATAAAATTAAACCATAACTATTTTTTTTACTGTAATATGTATTTAGACTTAATGGGTTTTATTATATTTAATTTGTGTTATGTCATGTGTATAAGAGATATTGATTTTTTTTTCTTAATAATAATATATAAGTTAGAGATAAATTTATGGTTTAATTTATAGACAACATGGAATACAGGTTTTAAAATTCATTCTAGGCTCCCACCAAACAAGATAAATGAATATACTAATCTATTCAATTATCTTGCTCATTTTATTATCTTGTGTATTTCATTACATATGTATTAACTCTAGCTAACTAAACATAAGAGTTTTGGAGTGTATTACTTCATCAACCGCCATACCATCAAACAGATTATTAGGTATTTTAAACGTAACAGTAACTGTTAATTAATATAATTTGAAACTGATCCGTAGTTAAAAGCCAAAGCACGACAACTTTTCAAGAATTGTTTGTATATAAAATAGAATTCAGTTGTTAACAGTGTTTAGAATGATAAGTTGTTTCAGTATGAGGAAGTGATCGCACCACTTTGATAGATGTACAAGGTGATGGAGATCACGCTGAATTGTTAAACTAAGTTTAAGATTTAGGAATGATAACCGAATGAAACGTAATTAATAAAAAAAAAATAGAAAAAAAATATATGAGAAAATGACGTGTGTATAGAAGATGAGTACTTGAATAAGCTAATTGAATGACATGTGACAAAAAATTCCAATTGGGTCTTAATCTTAATCGCTTAAAATTCTAAGACTTAAATACATTTTGAATGCTCAAGCAAGAAAGAAAAAAGAAAAAAGAATATATATTGACGTTTATTGTAGTTTTAATAAGAACGTATATTGACTTTTTATTTTGTGCACAATAAAATATGATGAACCACCAATGATATCGTTGTTTATAGTCCCTCTTGCTATTATTGCCGCCACCTTTAACTACCATCTCCTACTCCTAATCACCATACGCAGCATAGTGTACACATCCTACTATTCTAGATTTGGTTGGAATCGAAGGAATTTGGAGGAGAAATAGAGATGGTATAAGAGATTTGGTAAATGTTAAAAGCAGATCGGGTAATTTCAACGGACAAATTTAAATTATTGATCAATAATATTTAATGATCAAAATTAATCATATATTTTATAAATGAAGAGGTATTTTGATCATCTCACACTTACATAAAATTTATCATTTTTTTAATTTATTATTATCATTATTATTTTCGTTAAAAAATAATATTGTGTGGTGATTATATAATTAATTATATGTGAGTTTTTTATATAATCACATATGATTATATATCAGATAACATGTGTGTTTTCCTACAATCATATGCGATCAAGTATATAATTACATGTTAAAATGACCAAAAGAATAAAATAATAATAATAATAATAAATAAAATATTAAATAATTCTAAAATAAACAAAAATAAACAAAAATAAAAAATTATGTAAAATGACCAAAAGACCCTTTAATGTATAAAATGTGTGATTAATTTTGAACATAATTATTATTGATCTATGATTGAGATATATGTGTCTCTTGAAAGTATAAAAAAATTAAGGAATACCTTGAATACATTTTATTAAATCCGTAGATTTTATGTATTTATTTTACAAAAGTTGTACTGTATCATATTTAATCTTCATTCTTCATCCTACAACCCATAAATAATTATCATGTGGAATTAACTAAACATTTATATTGATAAAATGGGTAGGAAAATAAATAAAAATAATGTTATTAACATTGATCATACCACTTAGAGGTATTCCTCACTCCACTTTTAGACCAGTACTATGGAGTCCTTTAGTTAACTTTAAATACTCACTCGATATGATAAGGAGAGTAAGTCCTTAGAAGTCATTTAATTTCTCTTTATTTTAAAATGAATGGGAATTAGATAACTTATGTTTATATAAGAAGTATTATACTGATTCTTATAAGATTTTTTATTTTATTTATGTAGAATTTAATATTTTTTAATTTTTAAATTATATATTTATATTAATTAAATAGATGACATTAAAGAATTAAATATAAAATTATTTGATTCATTTCTCTTTATATAAAGAGGAAGACTAAATAGTGAAGTGACTAGTGAGTTACCTGGTACAATAAGTACCTTAAATGTTTTCATGAAAGTTTGGATTAGAAAGACAGCAGTACGGAAATAATGACCACCTGGCAAGTGACGATGCCGTGTATCGTCGGTGCTGCCGCGTGCTAGCCGCATCCACGTGAGGTTTTATAGCTAACAGTTGGCATCATTTTATTTTTTATTTTAAAAGGGTTTAACAATTAATTATGATTTTAATACATGTAAATCATTTCAAAGTAACCAAATGGCTAATGGCCTAACGGTAAGGTATTTGTCCTCCAACCTAGTGGTTGAGAGTTCGAGTCCCATAATGAACATATGTGGTTATTTAGGAGTATATTAGATTTGCTGTTCAGAAAAAAAAATCATTTCAAGTATCGTAATTATTATTTTAATTTTTATATAATTCGTAATTAAAGATGTACAACGAATTATTTGAAATAATTTATCTGGTGTATAATCACATATCATTAGTTATAGCTTACCCTTATGACGTATGTTTTGTCGATTAAGTTTAGGTGTAATTTGTAATTATTTTTTTAACGACAAATTAGTAAGTTAGTAGTTCGAGTCTAGAGAGTGACATCTACAAGGGGTAGTATGCCTTCCCTTGAACCCTCAACTATGAGGAATAAACTCCACCATTTGTCCACGTCGAAATTTGAATTAGATAATCTATTAATTTTGATACTTATAATAATTAAATTAGTAGAAACATGAGTCAGAAAGAAATATCATTATCCATTAAGCCCAATACTTTCAAATGGAAGAATTTTATAATAAATATCATCAAAATTCAATAAACTATACAATAGGGGTTTAAAAAAATTGTGCAAACAAATAATTAAATTAGAGAAAATTCATATATACCTTTTAAAATTGGCATAATATCATAATTCCTCAACCTAAAATGAAAACATAAAGAAAACGACATACGGATAAAAATTATATCTATAGTGTAGTTGAATGATATTGACACTCCTAATTCTATTACTACTTTATTATATAATATACATGGATTAATTAATTATATGGATAATGTATACATATTCACAACTATTATACAAGTTATTATAGACTTATAGTATAGCATACACATTTTATGTGTGGATATTTTTTTATTTAAGAATTATCTTGAAATGATGGAGATCAATAAAAAGAAATGGCTGTATTTATAAGGTAAAAATAGCACGTAAGTCTCTTATAAATTTAAAGTTTAGAGCTCATATAATGTATACATTTATCTTATACTTCCTTCGTATTAAAATAAGTGAATCACTTTGAAGTTCGTATTTTTTGATGCAAAATAAGGTAATAAGATATTAGTAAAATTAAATTAGGTAATTAAAATGGATGGGAGGAAGTATATGATTCATATTCTAATTGTAACGACCGGAATTTTCGGTTAATATATTAAATGGAAATATTGAGTAATAAAGGTGGGAAAATATTTAATCGAGTCTCCGTTGGGTTTTATCGAGTGTTTGAATGTTTGGGACTTGATATAACCAAGTATGGGTCAAGGCATGGATGGAAACAAGTTTAAAAGGCAAGAAACTGACCCAGGCAGCCCTCGCGGCGCGAGGAAGGCGCGAGGCAGGCGCGAGTTCAAGCAGCAACTCGAGAGACGAAACGCGAGAGGGTCGCGTTTGGTGTCGCGTTTGGTTCGCGGCGCGAACTCGGCGCGAACGGGGGCGCGAAAGCTGGAAAAGATCGGCTTCTAAGTGGCAATCCCGCGTCACTTCGCGGCGCGAGCTCGGCGTGAGCTCGGCGCGAATTTGGTCTGGAATATATAAACTTGTGTGTGAGCTAGGGTTTCATTTCTCATTCAACTCCACACATAGTGCAGCCGATTTGGGAGTGTTCTTGGTCGTTTTTGGAGCTCAAGAGCTCAAATCCTCTTCAATCTTGAAGGATCTAAACATCAAAGGTAAGATTTCTTGATTGTTGATGTTATCTAGCTAGTTATGAACTTTGTTTGGGTAGAAATGGTGGTTTGGGGAATCATTCGTGTCATCTTTGGGGAAGATGACTAATCATGGGTGTAGAACACTCATTGTAAGCTTGTAATCGATGTGTACAAGTTTGATTTGGGTTTATTGATGGAAATCTTGAACTAGGGTTTGAGATTCCACCAAGTGGGATGAACTTGGTGGTTAGGAATGTGAATATGGATTGATTAGTGATTAGTTATGGATAATAACTAGTTATTGTGATGATATGGATGATAGGTCAAGAAGGCCTAAAGATTGGTGACATTTCACAAGTTGGAAAGCAAGGATTCGTGTTGTTAGACACGATTTGGAGTTAGCTTGGCTAAGGTGAGTACATGAGACTTTTACTGGGTACATAGCAAATGATTTTGGAAACTATGATGTTTTAAGAGTCTTTATTAATGAACGTTTTTAATAAAGATATGATTGATATGATGAGAAAATGCTAGTATTGGACTATTTTAGTATATCTAAACGATTGTTGATTTTGAAAGAGATTATGATAAATAAAAGTAATTAGTGAGTTTTCATAAATAAGATGTATGAATAAAGATAATGATTTAAAAGAGCTTGATAATCGATTTATTAATAATATGTATTAATAAAGCTTGAGACAATGATTTTTAAGTAATGAGTATCGATTAGTATATTATACTAATAAAAGTAGATATTGAAATACTAAGAGAATAAGTAATAAGTGACTAGTAATAAACGTGTATTCTAGTCGAAGAAGAGTCAAAGTAATAAGATTTTGATAAAAGATGAATATGTTTTAAATTAGTAAAGGACTTGGTAAAGTCAAGATTTAAAAGGAAATAATAAAGAGAATAGCATGATAAATTAGAATAAATGTATTCTAATAAGTGATGAAAGGAGCTGAGGCTCATACGTGAAATGAAAAATCCGGAATAAGACCGCCCAGAAATGGGGGAGCATGAGACGTCTACTTGGGGTGGTACCTCCCTGCGCAAAGAGTAGAATGTCACAGTTTACGACACTCAATGATGAGTGAGCATGACGGCCCGGGAACGGGAGAGCTTATGAATCTCGGTAAGATGGGGGTTCCCAATTACCTTGATAGTTACCTATGACGTCCCATATCGGGAGAGTTGGCTTCGGAGAGGTCCGTTGCATATGTGATGAAGAAAGTGTAAGCTTGGAGATAGCTTACAAGTATGTGATTAGATGATGAGTAAGCTTATGGTGAGCTTATTAGTTTAAACGGTTAAATGAATAGAAGATGATTTATGAATTAATAAGAAATGATAAGGATAAGTATTTTTAATGTTATAAATATTATTTTATAAATCTTTTGAGAACGGGTCGAAAACCCATGTATCTCACGAGACTATTTTGTCTCACGTACTACTTTGTTTTTGGCTATGTACTCAGGTTCAGGATCGTTGGATTAGAGGGTCGCGTTAGAAGTGGCCTAGTGTTGGTTAGCTCGGGAGCTCGTAGGTAGTTCTCGTTTATCCTATGGTTATGATATTGTATTTGTAACACCGGTTTTAATACTCTGATAAACTTTTATTGGTTTTTGTTAAACCGTATTTTGAGAATATTGGACTTGTAATATTTTTATTTAAAAATATGTTAAAAATGTGTTTTGAAAAATGAGGTGTTACAACTTGGTATCAGAGCTATAGTTTAAGTGAATTAGGTAGGTTTGACCTCCCTAGTCTTAAGCTATGCTAAGTAGGACCATATGTTTTCCATAGGATGTCCTTGATCAGTCCGTTGAGACAGTAAAGTATGAGTATATTAGGGTCGATCCCTAAGTGAAAGGATAATGTTTTGGGCTATATGGGTTATGTTTGACTAATAAGTCAATCTTTGAATTTTGATGGTTTAATATGTTGATATAGAAAATGGTGAACCCAAGAAGTGGAGAGATTCCACGAGATCATGAGACGGATTCAAATCGAATCCCGACTCATCCCGGTAATATTGGAGAAGGTTCCGGTTTGGATGCAAACCAAACCCCGGTAACTATGGAAGCGATCAGAAATTTGTTTCATCAGATGAGGGATGAGGTGAATGTGGATATGAACCGGATTATCGATAACCGTTTGAATGTGGATAGGCGAGATGATTCTAAATCTCGCGGTGGAAGTAAGTCTTCGGGTAGCAAGACCCGTACAGAGAAGTCTTTGACTGAAGAGACCGACGATTCGGATTCGGAGGAAAGAGAAGGATGCACCTATAAGACATTCATGTCGTGCAACCCCGGAGTGTATTATGGAAGTTCGGAACCAAAGGTCACGATGCGTTGGATTCGGGAAACCGAGCAGGTGCTAGAAAGTAGCAAGTGTTTAAAGAAAGACATGGTCGTTTATGCATCCCGACAGTTGAAGGATGAAGCGTTGACATGGTGGGATACCATGTATGAAACTTTAGGAAAGAAAGTGTACAAGATGTCGTGGGAGGAGTTCACGAGAAGGTTGAAGGAAAAGTTTTGTCCCGAGAGAGATCTAGAAGAGTTACAAGAAGAGTTTATGTTCATCAAGAAGGGAAATATGTCGGTGGAAGAATACACCAAAAAGTTTACGGGATTACTTCCGTTTGTAATCAAGTCCTATCCTACGGAGCGTATGAAGGTGGTTCGGTATGCAAATGGACTACCACCAGAGTTTGAATTGGAAGTCAAGCGAGCGACCACGTTGGATGAGGCCATTTGTACCGCTCGGAGTGTTGAAAGGGTGTTTCGGCGAAGGGCACAAGAGTCGGCATCAGGAAAAGAAAAGAAGAAGTTTGGTAGTAGCTTGGGATTAACAAAGAGAGAAGGATTGGGGTCGAGTTCGTCAAAGCATAGCGGTATTGGAAATTGCCAAAGTTGTGGGAAGAATCATCATGGGGAATGTAAGGCAAATTCGGCAATATGCTTCAAGTGTGGTCGAGTAGGACACCGAGCAAAGGATTGCAAGGTAAGGAACCTCGAGGAAGTGGAATGCTACACTTGTCACGAGGTGGGACACTTTAGTAGTGCGTGCCCAAGGAAGAGAACCGACACGTCGGCATCAACCGCCAACAGGAATCGGGTGAAGGAAACTCGTGGAGCCGCTTCAGGTAATTCGTTTATGAAATTTTGATAGATAGTCGGAATTTAATTGCTTTTATGTCGCACGAATTTGGTGTTTATGTGATATAAGTATGGAAATAATTATAGAGGGAATATATGATGTGAAAAATAAGTTTGGGAGATAATCTCCCCGGGTTACTATGTGTATAGTTATGGGTTGGCGACCGGTATGTCGCGGGAAATAAGAATAGAAAGGATTATGTCATTATAAATTATCGGAAGGTGAATCATAAGAATAGTAATTGTGCTCAAAGAAAGGGTAGTAGTACAGTGAAGTACTAAGTTTCGGTAAAACTGGTAAAGTATGAATGGAAAGCTATAGAAATGATGATTTTGAAAATAGAACTTTAGTGTTCGGTGGAAATCCTGATAAGTAGTGCAGATATTCAAGTCAGGGTTGTCGTATGCAATGGCAAGGGTGAATAGTTTGTTATTGGTAAAGTTTATAAATAAATAAAAAATGCGATAGTTCAAGGTTGGGTATCGATCGGAGTCAATGGGTTGACTCATAAGGACCGTGTGAATCGGTAAAATATGGATAATTAAAAGGGTGTTAGTGGTTACCTCGGTGGTAAAGGAAAGATTGGAAAAATAGTAATGTTGAGAAAGCATGTTTAGTAAAGGTCGATTGATAAATAAGTTGCTTAGTGAATATGTGCAAACCGTGTGGTATTGTGTGTAAGTGGAAATAATGGCCTTAGAAGGCATGGGGTTTTAGAGAGAAAGTGTTATGTGGAAAGTGGAAAAGTGAAAATGTGGATAGAAAATGTGATTGATTGTGAAAGAAAATAATAGCATGATGTTAAGCGAATGATGCATACATGAATGGTATGCAAGATGAAATGGTATTGTATGAGTCACTTTGGATTGGAGGCTTTCTGATCATTGTGACAGTTTGGGATCGTGATGGATTGGAGGCTTTCCGATCATCTCGATAAGATAGTTAAAGTATAATTTGTTGTATAAGGGATATGATGTTTGTACCTAACGTATGTAGAACCGTATGGTTAGTTATTGATATGATTTTATGGCAAGTGAGAACTTGGGTTGAAAACACGGGTAGTGTTTAAGTATAAGTAAGTGTAGGAGATGCCTACGAGTTCATGGTTTATGAAAACGGAATGCTTTTAGGAAGCAAAGTTTGTTAATAACCAATGAGTGGCGAAAGAGGTATAATGGGTGGTTAGGCCACAATTGGATATGATTGAGGCTCTAGAGCCGGTAATCGGGAAATTCGAGTATGGTATAAGGATATTTGAAGGAAATTATAAAGGGTATAAGTAATTGGATGAAGGTTAAAAAGTACTAGATATTTGGTATTGGTTCAAATGGAAATGGTTAATCGATTGTGGGAATAGAAACCAAGGAAAAAGGGAACAATTGAGAAAGGAAATTTAAATATGAAAACGGAAATGTAAAGCTTGGAAAGCGATGCCTTAGTAGTAAAGAATATGAAAATTTTGCAAAGTAAGTTTGACTTTAATCATAAGTCAAGATTGGTCAACTAGTGGAATGTTGACTTTAGTCAAAAATTGGGTTCTGACTTTCGTTTAAAATGATTAGTCAAGGATAAGGGCATAATGTATCACATATATGTGTGTATGATAGTGGTTGATTGATTAAATGGAAATAATTGTAGTCAAAGGGTGCGACTTTGACCTTTGGGCAATTCGAATGGAATTTAGAAATCGAGTATGATTGTTGTTGGACCATGAAGGTAAGGTCGATTGTTAAGGAATTTATGGTTAATGGAATCATTAGTGAGTAAGGAAATTGACAAAAAGATGGTTGATTTTGTGTTAAGTCAAAGATGGGACAATGTTGACAATTTGGTCAAAGCGATGGGTTGACTAACATTGTGGTCAAATGGTTATTAGTAATGATTGGGTCATATCATCCCAATGGGAGTAAGGAGTTTGGTAAAATGATTGAAAATGTTAAGGTCAAGTTGTGAAATTCTGACGCGTTCGGGTATTAGGGACTCAAGATTGGATTTTTGACCCGTTTGGGTATAACGGAGTCAAGTGGGCATTTAAATGCATAAGTATCGTTGGACCACGATTTGGAGGTGGAATGAGGATTGGAAATCCTTGAGTTGATTCCGAGGACGGAATCCTTTTTAAGGGATGGATAGTTGTAACGACCGGAATTTTCGGTTAATATATTAAATGGAAATATTGAGGAATAAAGGTGGGAAAATATTTAATCGAGTCTCCGTTGGGTTTTATCGAGTGTTTGAATGTTTGGGACTTGATATAACCAAGTATGGGTCAAGGCATGGATGGAAACAAGTTTAAAAGGCAAGAAACTGACCCAGGCAGCCCTCGCGGCGCGAGGAAGGCGCGAGGCAGGCGCGAGTTCAAGCAGCAACTCCAGAGACGAAACGCGAGAGGGTCGCGTTTGGTGTCGCGTTTGGTTCGCGGCGCGAACTCGGCGCGAACGGGGCGCGAAAGCTGGAAAAGATCGGCTTCTAAGTGGCAATCCCGCGTCACTTCGCGGCGCGAGCTCGGCGCGAATTTGGTCTGGAATATATAAACTTGTGTGTGAGCTAGGGTTTCATTTCTCATTCAACTCCACACATAGTGCAGCCGATTTGGGAGTGTTCTTGGTCGTTTTTGGAGCTCAAGAGCTCAAATCCTCTTCAATCTTGAAGGATCTAAACATCAAAGGTAAGATTTCTTGATTGTTGATGTTATCTAGCTAGTTATGAACTTTGTTTGGGTAGAAATGGTGGTTTGGGGAATCATTCGTGTCATCTTTGGGGAAGATGACTAATCATGGGTGTAGAACACTCATTGTAAGCTTGTAATCGATGTGTACAAGTTTGATTTGGGTTTATTGATGGAAATCTTGAACTAGGGTTTGAGATTCCACCAAGTGGGATGAACTTGGTGGTTAGGAATGTGAATATGGATTGATTAGTGATTAGTTATGGATAATAACTAGTTATTGTGATGATATGGATGATAGGTCAAGAATGCCTAAAGATTGGTGACATTTCACAAGTTGGAAAGCAAGGATTCGTGTTGTTAGACACGATTTGGAGTTAGCTTGGCTAAGGTGAGTACATGAGACTTTTACTGGGTACATAGCAAATGATTTTGGAAACTATGATGTTTTAAGAGTCTTTATTAATGAACGTTTTTAATAAAGATATGATTGATATGATGAGAAAATGCTAGTATTGGACTATTTTAGTATATCTAAACGATTGTTGATTTTGAAAGAGATTATGATAAATAAAAGTAATTAGTGAGTTTTCATAAATAAGATGTATGAATAAAGATAATGATTTAAAAGAGCTTGATAATCGATTTATTAATAATATGTATTAATAAAGCTTGAGACAATGATTTTTAAGTAATGAGTATCGATTAGTATATTATACTAATAAAAGTAGATATTGAAATACTAAGAGAATAAGTAATAAGTGACTAGTAATAAACGTGTATTCTAGTCGAAGAAGAGTCAAAGTAATAAGATTTTGATAAAAGATGAATATGTTTTAAATTAGTAAAGGACTTGGTAAAGTCAAGATTTAAAAGGAAATAATAAAGAGAATAGCATGATAAATTAGAATAAATGTATTCTAATAAGTGATGAAAGGAGCTGAGGCTCATACGTGAAATGAAAAATCCGGAATAAGACCGCCCAGAAATGGGGGAGCATGAGACGTCTACTTGGGGTGGTACCTCCCTGCGCAAAGAGTAGAATGTCACAGTTTACGACACTCAATGATGAGTGAGCATGACGGCCCGGGAACGGGAGAGCTTATGAATCTCGGTAAGATGGGGGTTCCCAATTACCTTGATAGTTACCTATGACGTCCCATATCGGGAGAGTTGGCTTCGGAGAGGTCCGTTGCATATGTGATGAAGAAAGTGTAAGCTTGGAGATAGCTTACAAGTATGTGATTAGATGATGAGTAAGCTTATGGTGAGCTTATTAGTTTAAACGGTTAAATGAATAGAAGATGATTTATGAATTAATAAGAAATGATAAGGATAAGTATTTTTAATGTTATAAATATTATTTTATAAATCTTTTGAGAACGGGTCGAAAACCCATGTATCTCACGAGACTATTTTGTCTCACGTACTACTTTGTTTTTGGCTATGTACTCAGGTTCAGGATCGTTGGATTAGAGGGTCGCGTTAGAAGTGGCCTAGTGTTGGTTAGCTCGGGAGCTCGTAGGTAGTTCTCGTTTATCCTATGGTTATGATATTGTATTTGTAACACCGGTTTTAATACTCTGATAAACTTTTATTGGTTTTTGTTAAACCGTATTTTGAGAATACTGGACTTGTAATATTTTTATTTAAAAATATGTTAAAAATGTGTTTTGAAAAATGAGGTGTTACACTAATACATATAAAACATTTAGATTTGCTTACTCTTAAAATTTAAGTAAAATTTTCTAATATAAACAATATAATGCCAATTGAATCAAACCTATAACATACCAAACAAATATTAAAACCAAACTAAATATACGTAGAATATTTATATCTTTAGTTTAGGACGCTTATATTATAATTACGAAGTACAATAATATCCGATATTTTGTATGGGTGCAATGCTAGTTATTAATAAACAAAACTTAGAAATAAATTAAATAGCTAAAGCATTTTATTTTAAAGAAATATAAACATAAAACTATATAAATTAGCAAATTATCTATATGCTTATGAAAAGACACAATACCTCATAATATATGGGGATTCATAAAGATTTTATTTTATATAATTTATTAAAGAAAAAACATGCAAGACTTTTATAGAACATTTTAAAAGATATGATCATTTTCATGCAATAATGATTAAAAAGAGATCGGGGATTATAACCATTGAACGACTTGTTTTATTTTATATATAGAAAATTAGGAAGCATTTGTTATGAAAATGTTGAGCAGTGTGAATAGAAGGTAATATTAGCTGGGACTGATTTCACTTTTGCCAGCAAATTGGTCAAAATTACAACTATACAATTTGGACAAATAATTGAAAATTTTAAATAAAATAAAAGTGAGTGATAACAATTTGTTATACGTGATCGACCCAAATTGATACCGCTTTGTTAATTTATTTTAGAACAAAATACATTTCAGTATTTTAAACTTTGATTGATCAAATCCTCTAATAGTTTGAACTATTAAAAGTTTTGTATGACATTTCATTTGCTCTGGCTTTATACCATGTTAATCATGTGGAATACCCGTTAGGTTTTGCGCATTGCATTATTCAGTATAGATAGAGTAAATACATATATTATTAACAGTTTACAATAACGACCATACAATATACATAAATGAAATATAAACATAAAACTATATAAATTAGCTATTTAAGAAAACCATCGATCGTGATCGTTTATGATGTTCTCCTTTACATTTGGTAAATATATAGAGAAGAAGAAATCAAAATCATAATTTTAAAGAAATACCACTAGACAAATTATCACCATATAATTGTAAGAAGAACACCCTATGTTATAGCATTTCTCTAATTATAATAAGCACCATGCTTATGTTTTGTGCTAATGCATTATTAAATGAATTATATGAAGCTATATTTATGCTCTTTTCCATCAACTTGTTTCTTTCCGTACACATCAAACCACGCTTTTTCTCTCCTTTTATTAAATCAGTTTATTTTAATTTGGGTATTTTGACTTGCCCAAAAATACTTATTCCAAAGCAACAATTCAATATTCATTTGACACGTAAAGTTATGACTCAAAATTCAAAAAAGTGTTCAAAGGTTTTAATTGTTCAAATCTATCTTTTTTGATACATTCAAACTTGCAAAATCTAAACAAATGCAAGAAACAAACATGTAACGTCAATAGCGTGTCTATGTTTTCATCAATTTCAATAACAATTATTTTTAATAAAAAGATTATTAGGGTCGTACCTAAATGACCGAACGGACAAACGCAAACAACAAAATTCAGTTCATATACATGCTATCTTTAATAAACAAAAGAGCATGATAAGTCTTATTCATTTATGTTCGAATCACTTTCAACCTCTCACTAGTCATAAAATAAAATGGGTTAAAATACTCGCCAACTTATTGTTAGACAACGAGCAATATTTGGCCTGTGTGTTGCTACGGGATTTTAAATCGTTTATTTTCTTAAGAAAATTTAAAAGTTGGTTTATATCAGATTAATTATTTTATATGCGTTATGGTCAAAAAGATTATAGGGTCATAACATATAACAATAACAACCATACTGAAAATAACAATATTAACAATTAAATAAAAGTAGTAGTAGTATTATTGATAATTTTTTGAAGATTCATAACATGAAAGAAATGTGAAAATGCATATCCGATGAATATATCATTTTTTTAAGGGGCCCAAGAAATTTCTCAACATGTAGCCAACTCCATCTATTTGTTATTAATGTGTTTTTACCCTGATTACTAACTTCATTTAGCAAATTGATTTATACAAAAGAAGTGATTATGTATTACTCGTATAGTCGTATATCATTTTTCTGAATAATTTGCTAAATGATTGTGTATTTGTGTGTTTTCTATAAAACAATGCAAAAACTCCAAATTTTTGTAATTTCTAAATTTATTTCAGTAAGTTTTTTTAATTGTAGAGAGTATAGAATATAAATATTACATTTTGTGTAAATAGATTTTAAATCAAGATGACTATTATAATTTATCTCGGTTCGAGTCCGAGTGGCGGCATGCCGTCTTCTAAAAGAGATCCAATAGATCCTATAATAAAATTATTGGATTTCCACAACCTAATCACTCTTAACATGTCCGGTCAATTCGTTGATGTAATATATTTTGGAAGACATTGTCTACAAATCGTAAAAAGTTAGGACTTTCAAATCAAAGAGATTTGTTTTTTATTTAATTATACTAAATTTGTATTAAAAATGTTTAAAAATTTAAAGAAAAAAATATTCAACCACTTACTAAGTTTAAAAAAATGTCAAGTTTTGATATATAATATAAAAGTCTAATAAAGAATAAAGATAAATCAGTTTCTTAAAAAATAAAATATCTATTATGACCGCCTTAGGAAATTGATTACTTTTTTAAATTAAGATATATATGCAATTATTTTAAAAAATAACAAATACGTTTTTTAAATTAGTTTATAATATTTTTTTTATTATATATTGAAAAAAATAAATATGTTTTAAGAAAACATATTTATTTTAAACTTTAAGTTGATGACAAAAATTTGATGGCATGTGGATTAGGTTTATCTCAAAATGGTGATGTGGAATGTTTTCATTGGTGGATGATTAATGATGTGGCAAAGATGACATGGCAAAGGTGACGTGGATTAGTTGACGTGGCACGCTTTCTTTTATTATAAATAGAGATGGTTCAATTGCATTTGTTCTTAACTCTTATTTAGAGGGATTGAAATATGGAGAATACGCAATATATATCCCATTGTGATAAAGAACACCTAAGCTAATATATAAGTATTTAGGTAATTTATTAACCATATCTAATATAATATTATATACGTAGTATGAGTTATAGCAACAACATTTAAATATTTATTAGTTATGTTGTGTATATAAGTTAAGGGGTATGTATATGTTAATTTCTTTAAAAATGAAGGGTTTAACATGAGAAAGAATTAATGTCTCGCTTTGATGAATTGATGATAGGTGAATCATCACCAAAGTTGAGCGCGTGAGGTGGAGAACGGAAAGCCGTTTTGGATATCTAATGAACCAGTGCTCATCTATCGTAAATGTATATCTATATATAGAGAAATATATTTTGAATAGTTTGTTAGGTTGTGAGATATTCCCTCCGTCTCATATTTCTCATTTACCTTTAAATTTTTGTCCCACAAAAAACTTCTCATTTCCCACATTTGATGGTCTCCACATAATAAAAAACTATCATTACTATAAACCTCACCACTAATATTCACTAACTATCTTTCTCTCTCCCACCCAACCTTATATTTTAATAAAAGGTATTATCAATGACCCCACCATATACTATCACCTATATACTTGTGCAAAAGACAAATGAGAATTTTTTTGTGGGACGGGGGCATATGAGGCAAGCCTCATGCCGGTGATGATGATGTGGAGCTCTTCCACACCCGTGAGAGAAATGCAAACACCATCCCCCCACGTCGTGGGACGGATTTCGTGAGAGGAGTTGGGCCACGGCCCCGGTTGTTCACGAGATTTTTTTTTGTTGTTGCTGATTTTGAGATATTTTGGTTGGGTCCTTTCACATGTGGGTGTGTTGTGTTGTTGTTAGTATTTCCGGCAAAATGATGTGTTGTGGTTGCTTAGGTAATATCGAAAAATTTTGGTGTGACTGGTGGTACCTATACCCTCTAGCCTCATGCTAATACGAAGTCATGAATCAAAGGCATCGACAAACAAGCTTAGTGCTAAGTTGTACGTATATAATCACTTGTACCTGAAGCGTTGAGATAGAAAACTAAAACACTTACATAATAACCAAAACTTACTGAATTTAAGATAATCTAGACATATATTGCTCCACTTAGTTTAGTCAGAATAACTTATATAGTAATATTATTAAGGTTTTGATAATGTCAATAAGTATATAAAAAATTGAAGATTTTTTCATGGAGGGAGTAATTCCTAAAATGCAAGAGTCGGTTACAATGAATTTAGAAGTTTATTATGCATATCTTTTGACAGACATAAGAGACTGTTATTATCAAAACTCATATTATTACTCCATCCGTCCCACAAAGAAGTTTACCTTTCTCTTGGGCACAAAATTTTAGGTGATATTTAGTGGTGGGGTCACTGGTAATACTTTTGATTAAAATATAAAATTTGATTGAAGAGAAAAATAGTTAGTAGATATAATGGTGAGATTTTTAGTAATAATAATATTTTATTATGTGGGGTCCATCAAATGTGAGAATTGTAAACTTTTTTGTAAGACAAAAATTTAGTGAGAAATGTAAATTTTCTCTTGGGCACACAATTTTAGGTGATATTTAGTGGTGGGGTCACTAGTAATACTTTTGATTAAAATATAAGATTGAATTGAAGAGAGAAAAATAATTAGTAGATATAATGGTGGGATTTTTAGTAATAATAATATTTTATTATGTGGGCTCCATCAAATGTAAGAATTTTAAATTTTTTTATAGGATAAAAGTTTAGTGAGAATACAAATTTTTTATGGGACACAGGGAGTATTATAATTTATATTTTCCGATAGTTCATGTTTTCGGAGGCTTGGTTACTGCTTCAAAACAACGGGCTTTAAAGACAGGGTCGGTGAGGTAGGTAATGGGTAGACACTAGACAGCCAAAAGTTATCCGATACAAAAGTATTTTTCTTTTTGCATGTTCGTATACTATCTTTATTAATGGGTCCTACTATTTGGACATCCTTCTATACTAAATAAACACCTCAACTAGTGGCGGTATCAGGGAAAATATGATGAGGGGGCAAAATTTAAAATAATAAATATGTAGCAAAATATACTTACAAGGTTCTAGAAAGCGTAGGGCGTGACGTGACGGCACCTTCAAGCCTCAAGTCAATGCGAGTCGTGGCGGGCCATGACATTTTTAAGGCGTGACTTAACGCGACAAATTTTTTATATAATTCATATCTATACGTATATCAAATTAAAAAAAAAAATTATAGATCTATTGATTTATATAACAATTCATATATAAAGTTCACAAAAAGTGTTACATCAAATTTATAATTATATATGTCAAAATTTTCAGCCGCCTTACAAAAAACTCGTCATAAGACGCGCCTTATCGCGCCTTATCATGCCTTATCTCATGCCACGCCTAGCCAGCCGCCATGGTCTGTTTCGTAACGTTGACGCCGCGCCTCACGCCTTGGCGCCGCCATGACGCGTTTTTTATAACCTTGTATACTTATATATATTAAGCCTTTAAAAAGCAATACAGATATAAAGTGCGGTAATCAATAATTACATATCAGTGTTTCGGCAATTGACAAAGACGAAGTCTCATACGCTGGAATTTTTTAACAATTAATTCATCAGCAACACAATCAAATACATCTTTCTCAATGTACGTAACCAAGCTGCGGCAACCCTTTTTATTTAAAGAATTTGGTGGTCAATTGTACAAATATTACAATTTATACCCTAAAAAAAGAAAATTTTAAAAAACTTAGAAATTGGAGGGGGTCATTGGCCCACCTAGACCACCCCCTCCTACCGCCCTCGACCTCAACCAAAGTCAAAACTTGAAAACTAGGATCATAAACAATTAATTAACATGATTATTCACTTTTTTTTTAAACTTAAAATCGGTGGTCGACGGTGGTGGTGGTGAGCGGAAGATTCGATGGTGGTGGCGGGTTAGCGCAGGAGGGAGTTGGTGGAGGCGGAATGAGCGGCGGAGTAAGTTGGTGGTATCAGAGTGAATGGCAGACTAAGCGGCGGCGGTGGTCGGTGAATTCCGATGCGAGTGAGTTGGTATAGGTGGTGGCTAGCTGCGGAGCATTTCGGAGACTGTGTAAGAATTTTTAGGAATTTTTAGGGTGTCCAAATAGTAGAAAGAGGTGTTAAAATAGTCAATCCCTTATTAATACATTAATAATTAAGTAAGGTGAATAATAAAAATGGAACGTAGGAATTAACAAACATATAAAATTAGAAAGTACGATTTTATTAAATTTTCTATAACAAAAGAGCATACACTTACACATTTTTTACTTAGGAATATTATCTACAATATAAAAATTTCATTTGTTTTGATAATATTCGGAAAATTTCAAAAGTTGAATGAGCTACCCTATATTATACGATAAGTACGCTCCTACTTATAGTTAAGCTGTAAAAATACCCTCATAACAAATATAATATAGTTACAATATAACGTAACAACTAGACTATATTTTCATTCAATATAAGAAATGAGACATTAAACTATCTGTTTTTTATGTGTTATTTTACTTATAGATTAAACATAACAAGATTATTTGTGTTTATAGTGAAATGAACATTCTCCAATTATTATTTTCATTAGTAGCTAGATTTAATTTTGACTTTTTACTATTAGTTTAATGCTGTTATGTTTTGTTAAGAAAATACAAGTCAAAACTCATGAGTAAGTTCAAAACAAGCTGTGTGACGACGTTAAGGCGAAAAAAATATTGAAAAGAAATTGTTGTCTCTTTCGCATTTGACATAGTAGGCCCATTGGGATGCTCAAAAGTCTTCTCGGTATAAAATATTTAGAATGTTTAGCGAATATGTTTTTTAACCGACATCTAATCCACTTAAATTTATCTATAACAAAATCTAAACTCATAACTTGTATGTTATGGACAACACATTACACTTTACATTAATATTACTAAACCACAAACCTTAAGTTGATTGGGGAAATTCTAATATTAGGTGTTCATAGACATGGACTAAAGTCACTAAACCCTTCTCTAAAGCTCAACCCCATGTAATGTTCAATTGTTTTTTATTTTGGGGTTACATGAAGAGGGAGGCGATCTTGTGAATAGAACATGTAACATATTCTTCCAGAAGCCCTCATATTCCAACCCCGTTAGAGCATTCGCGATAAACAAACAAGTGCCTGAAAGTTAACTCCAAAGTTGATGCATGTTGTATTTGAACTTGAGACCCCAAAAAGAAATATCTCTCTTCTCTCCCCTTTCCTCTCTCTACCTTATTTAGCCGGTTTGTCCATTTACTTTTCTTATTTTATTTTATCAAAACTATAGTATTTTTCATTTTGTAATTTAGTATTTCAAGTCTTGGGCGAAGATGGTTCATGTCAAAAAATTTCCAGCCTCCCACAAGATCCATTTTTTTTTTTAAGAAACGTAAAACAAATTTAAATAGCAAGAGAAATAAGTATTGCCGTAGGATAAAAGAATAAGAATTATTTTGGTAAAAGTCAACCACCACACCTGTAGTTTGGAATTGACTTGTTGACATCGTCTCTGATGTGGGAACTGGGATGTAGCTTCCAATACCATTTCCGCTAAATGTACATGGACGACCTTTTGATATATCTTATTCATAACATTTGTGTAAAATATTTATTTATATCATCAAATGAATTATATCTTTCATTTACATGTATTATTATTGCAATTTATAAGTGTTCAACCTTTTGTAGCTAACCCTAGAGTTAATATTGTTTTTATAAGTTTTAAAAAAACAACTCAAATGCACACTATAAGAGCATACAGAGTGGTTTTGCTCTCGTCATCGTTGTACAGTGTCCTTCCACTCTGGGATGACGTTCTTGTACAATGTCTGGCGAAAGACTATGTTTAATTAATTTATTTTTTAGCCCAAAGGCTACTTATTTATTTTTGTTATTTTTTGTTAACAATAACATAATATCCTTACGAGAACATTGTAAAAACAGTATCAACGCTGCTTGGTCTAAATCTCCCTCTTAAGATTAGCAAATGAATATAAATAAATCAAATACTTGAAAACACATATATTCTTATTAGAACCTTCCCAATTCATGTGTTACTGATATCATGCCTTATATCATCATAAATAAATAAATAAACAAACAAACTTTACAGTAATATTTGTAGATACAAATATTATTTATTCATTTCTCTTTTTAAAATGATGGCTAAAGGATATATACACAAATGATGGTTACTGTTTCTCTCTCCCTCTAGCTCACACACCCACACCCGAAACTGCGTGATGGCTTCTTCTATTTAAGGCGCTTCTTCTTCGCCATCAAATTGGACATTCTGCTCATTAAAATCCAATACAAATAATACTCTTACAAAGCAAAACAACCCAACCTAATTCTTTCCACCAAACCCTCATCATCTATTCAAGGTACCGATCTTTTCTCATCTCCGATTCTTTATGATTTGTTCTTGATCAATGTGAGGTTGTATGTTCATCTTTCGTTTTATGCATACAAGGTGTTCGATGAAATGTGTCAATGAGGTGTCTTTAAACCTTTTATGTGGAATTTTACTGTTCAAGATTCGAATTATCTTCTTTGAAAAGTACCCATTTTTGCAAATTTTTTATTCGCTTCATGGGGTTTTTCCGGAATTTGTTATCCTACATTCTTTGCATACTTCAAGTTGGGAATGAGTTTTGAATGTTCTATGTGATTAACTGCATTTACTGCTTAAATAAATTCCTTTATGTGATTAACCTCTTTTACTGCTTAATCAGATTGCTAATGGCTATTTGCAAACTTTATCTATTTTGGGTACTTTTTTGTCAGTTTAGTGATGTCACAGCTCATTACAATTCATTTTGTTAGGTGTTTGTTTTTATTAGATGTCACTCGTAGCCAGATACAATTCACTAGTAACCATCTTATAAATAATTTATTATTAACAAGATCTTGATTACTAACCAATGAAATGCATTAACAGGATAATCAAGTTTTGGACTTGCATGGGGTTATCATTTTCGTGCCCATTTGCCGCATACACAGATTTAGAAGCAAGTCTCAAATCCATCAGTTTAGAAAATGAAGTTAAAAGTTTGGGGTTATCTTGTAGTTTTAAGATCCAAGATTCTGAACAATCAGCAATGCAGTTGATGAGCTCTCAAGTAATGAGAATTGAAGGATCTGTAAGTATTAAACTTTCTTCAGATGAAGAAAACAAATTAAATTATGTCGAAAATCAGATTGAAACCACAAGATCTGATAATGGGATTGAAGATCTTGAACCATGTAGCCCTAAACATGAAGCAGCCACAAAACTGCAAAAAGTTTACAAAAGTTTTCGAACAAGAAGAAAGCTTGCAGATTGTGCAGTTTTAATAGAACAAAGCTGGTATGTGTGTGTTTTTTCAAATATTAAACATTAAATTTATATCATTTTTTTTTTGTATATTGTTATTGAAATTTGGGATTTTTGTAGGTGGAAATTGTTAGATTTTGCAGAACTTAAAAGAAGTTCTATATCATTTTTCGATCTTGATAAACAAGAAACAGCCGTTTCGCGTTGGTCCAGAGCAAGAACAAGGGCTGCAAAGGTAAATTTACAAACTTTTTAATAAAACTGGGTAGTGTTTTTCATCTTTAAAAAATGCAAAAAAATAATTTTTATTTATGTATTTTCTTGATTTTACAGGTTGGAAAAGGCTTATCGAAAAACGGGAAAGCCCAAAAACTAGCCTTACAACACTGGCTTGAGGCAGTAAGTTAAATTAACCCTGTGTCTAATTTCAACTAATTTATTAATCTCTTCCATATTTATTAATTTTAATTTTAATTAATTTTGTAAAACAGATTGACCCCAGACATCGTTACGGGCATAACCTTCACTTTTATTATGGAAATTGGTTGCATTCTCAAAGCAAGGAGCCCTTTTTCTATTGGTAAATTACAAATTCATAGCAAATTTATTATATAAATAAGTCCAGATTCTAATATATTTTATTTAAAAATAAAACTCAGGTTGGATATAGGAGAAGGGAAAGAAGTGAATCTTGTTGACAAATGTCCTCGATCAAAACTTCAACAACAATGCATCAAATATCTTGGCCCCGTATGTCACTTTTTTAATTAAATTTAATTCCTTTTCTATAAACATGAAAAACAAATACTTACCAATTTTTTCATTATTTTTTGCAGATGGAAAGAAAGGAGTATGAGGTTATAATAGTGGACGGAAAACTTTTGTACAAACAAACGGGTGAATATGTAGACACAACACAAGCACCAAAAGGTTCTAAATGGATCTTTGTTCTTAGTACATCAAGAACTTTATATGTTGGAATTAAGAAAAAAGGTTTATTTCAACATTCAAGCTTTTTGGCTGGTGGGGCCACCTTAGCAGCTGGGAGACTCGTTTCCGAAAATGGCGTCTTAAAGGTAATTTTTGTTAATTATATATTTTATTTTATTTTTCGCGTAGAAATCGGTTTGGAAATTATTAATAATGCTTTATTTGTGATTAATTCAACAGGCAATTTGGCCTCACAGTGGTCATTATCGACCCACTCTAGAAAATTTCCAAGATTTTGTTTCGTTTCTTCAAGAAAATGATGTGGATACTACTTATGTTAAGGTAAAAATATAGCTCAAGACTTTTGTTATTCATAATATTCTTTATTTAATAATAATATATTAAATTAAAATAATTAATTTTTTATTCATCAGATGGATTCAGATGAGGATGACAAGGAATCTTCAGGCAAACAGAGTAGTATCATTCATATAAGAACTCACTCTTCAGAAGAAGATGTGAGTGAAAAGGAGCGTTTGGATACAGAATACGTGTATGCAGAGGATAATTCCTCAAAAATGGCGAATATCGTGAAGCAAATTACATCTTTACCCCTGGAATCACCGAAAAAATCAAGACTATCTCGTTCCTCCAGTAGAAAATTAAGTACTCTCAGAATACCAAACAAAGACGACATTTTTACAATCGATAATCACACAAATGAAATATGTTTTGAGAATTTGACAAACGAGACAATATTAGACGGTTACGAAGCTGCAGAAGACTCGTTCGGGTCCCACCAAATCAATGCCCAATCAGAGCATGACATGTCAGATGAGGAAGAAACTGAACCAAAAATAGAAGAAAAAGTTCCTAAAAAATCGATCCTACAAAGGATCGATTCACATAAAGGAACAAAATCGTTCCAATTAGGAAGACAGCTGTCATGCAAATGGAGCACGGGAGCTGGGCCCCGCATTGGGTGTCTGAGGGACTACCCTAGTGAGCTGCAGTCGCATGCACTGGAACAAGCAAATTTATCTCCAAAAAGTGCTCCTTGTAGTCTTAAGTTTACCAATAAAACATTTTTTGAAAGAAATAATGGACCTTATAGAACAAGATCTACCCCAAGTCAAATACGTGAATTTACAACATTTTTTGATTAAATTTTTTATTTATTTTAGGGTGAATATGAAATTTTCGACATAGGAATTTTATTCATTCTTTTTGAAGCTTAAATGTATACCATTTTAGTTTTTTTTTAAAAAAAAATTATTCTTTGTTACATAAATGTAGATCGAAAAGAAAGTTGTAGATGTTACATAATGTATTCATTGATAATACCCTTTTTACAGTTGAATCATGAATGGCAGAAAGTTGGAATTTTTCTTATTTTTTTGAACTTGTATTTTATGCATACATGGTTGTACTTTATGTAATCTCATCCTCATACTTGTCAGTCTACTGATGCATATCAACAAACGCGTGATTACATTGCACTTGCATGAAGTTTTCATAAATTATTTGATTGTTATTCACTGAGGAAGAAACTTTGACTTTTGATAAGTCAACAAGTCAAAGTTTGAGATATCAATGCAATTATACAAGCATGGTTGTACTTGTGTAAGCACTTTCTCATAAATAAACGCGTAATATACTTGTATATTACACTTGCATGAAGTTGTCATAGAATATACTATTGTTATACATAAAGAAAGAAACTTTGACTTTTAATGAGTCAAAGTTTAAAATATCAATACTTTGTATGAGTTTACTTGGATTTTAGGGGGAAATGGAGGTCTGAATTTCTTGTTGAAACCGTGTAACATATGTAAACAGAGTATGATTCACTCTAACTTGTAGTTTCTCTTTCTTTAAACACAAGTTTTCCTGTTGACTAATTTTTTGCTTTCCATCTTAATTCTTAAAAGACTTGAGAAACATACAAAACGGTAGACTCAGACTGAGTATTTTCATTTGATAGTTATGGTTTGTTTAAAAAATATGTAAGGAAAGTTTGTGTTCGTTTCATACAAATTAACCAATTACATTCATTTAGTAGCTGAAATATTATCTTTTAAAGACAACTTTTATTACTGTAATTAGCTAAATATTAATATTAATAATAATAATAATAATAATAATAATAATAATAATAATAATAATAATAATAATAATAATAATAATAATAATAATAATAATAATAAGGGTTTGGCTAACTCATGCCCTAAGGGCATGAGATTAGAAGCATTAATTGAACAAAACATTTCCTAACAAATCAAAAAATGCATTAAATGAATTCTAATTTTTACAAGTATTAAATATAATATTCAATATAAATGGTAATGTAACTTCAATCAATGCTTCTAATCTCATGCCCTTAGGGCATGAGTTAGAAAAACCCTAATAATAATAATAATAATAATAATAATAATAATAATAATAATAATAATAATAATAATAATAATAAAGGAAATTAAGTGTAGGTGGGTGATGTGTATTGTGTAAGATGGTTAGTTGAAGTCAATGTGGTTGCAATAAAACAAAGATACATTTAAACCAAATATTCTTGACTCTAGGTTTTGGTACAGCAATATTAAAAAGCTGTTTAATCATAGATTAGTGAAAATGGCAGTTGTACTTGTCTGTGGTACCATGCTCAAAGGTCACAGATTTCATTTGAGATTTGAGCAGAGAAACATGGTGACTACATGTGATTGAGATGCCCAACCTTACATTTTAAATACTTACTATTTTTTAAGGATTTGCATTAATTGCTTTGTTAACTCCCATGAATGGATCTTAATGTTCACACTTGGGATTCAATCGAGAAATTTGGATTCCTAGTTGCATATATTTAATTACTTTTACTAAATGTTGACTATAATTCAAGTTTATCCATATGCCCATAACTTTCATACAATAATTTAACTACAACTTACAAGACACGATCTCATGCTTCCTTCGATTTTAAATAAATATCTTGTTGGAGATTAAAGTCTCATAGTAAACATATGTGAATTTAAGAGTTCATTAGGATGACTGTTCAAATATAAAATAAATAAGTGATATATTATATTTATGGATTTTATAGCCAAAAATTACAATGAAGATTAGAATAAATTAAATCAGATTATTAGTATGTGTGACTTGCGAGTCTCTCAACTTTTAATAGTGATGTCAATTATATTTAAAAATAAAAATACAAATAAAATGATTATTTTTACTAGATTAAAATATAAGGGGTGATTTTTACACCACATCTTTTAATGTCCACACCACAATGAATGCTTTATATACTTGTACAGTCTGCAATAATATTTGTACGTTATGGTGTGAGCATAAAAAAATGTGGTACCAAAATCAGTTCTCTTAAAATATATAGTTATTGGTTGTGAGCCCATTATCTTTTTCTGAATTAAATAAATTATCAAAATAAATTACTTATTTTAAAATTCTCAAAAATAAAAATTGTATTTTGTGCTTGATGAATGACAACGAGCATAGTACATAAAACACTTTCTTGAATATGTTTTCGTGTGAATCTCAGTAGCATATTTTGTTGTTGTATACGGGTTGCAAGTCGTGAAATTTTATATTGGAGATCCATCTCAAACCAATGAATAATAAAAAGTCTCGTCATCAAAAATGTCTCGTCATCAAAAATATCTTATACTCCGATTTTTAAAACTGGTAATTTACAACAAAAATAAACTGACATGACCCATTATTTATAACTATTATAACCAAAAGGGGACACATTTATTCTATATTATGGAACAACTAAAGGCTTAAAACTATACATGTATATATGTTCAAAACTGGCCACATGGCGGATTAGTGTGCACAACATTAAAAAAACAGCCCACCGCCACCACTAATTACTAACACGGACATTATTTAGAAGATTATAATTATCAGAACAGCCTATCACTTAAGTATTACTGTTTTATGACATCTGTATCTTTTTAATACAACATATGTGTCGTATGTCCTAGTTATAAGAATAAAAGCAACTGAAGGCTAAATTGCCAAAAAGAAATGCAAATCTTTAAGTTGAAAATCTTTAAACTTTTCTGATGTTGCTCATTGCTAACAAAATTAGATGTTTACATTTATTTAAAACTGTCACGGAACTAAAAGACCTTAAGTATGTCAGGACCATATACATGAAATCTAACAAAAGTACACAGGAGTGTAGTTTGAATGATTTGAAACACTATATATATTGGAGAAGTGAAATTTTTGTCATCTGTCTATTGATGCATAATGTTAAATTTTAATTTAAAATCATTAAATTACTACACATAAATGTAGTGGTCTCCAAAAAGATAAAATTATTTAAAGGTCACAAGTTCAATCTCTAGGAACAAAAAACAGAGTTCCTTGTAACCACGGAGGTTCAACCACAAAATAGATGCTCACCCTTCGGGAAAAAAAATGTCAAGTTGCCAACCATTTCAACAAACACAATAGACTGAAATTGTTTTATGGCCATGGTTTCTCTTGAGTTGTAGATGATAGTTCACAGAACAGACAAGATGATGACAACAAAAAACAATAAGGTACTATGATTAGATATATTGTATTTAAGATTGTTGGTTTGTGTCTTTGAGTTCATGCATGTATACATCAATGGTAGATATGTCAATCATGGAGCAATTGATTATTGTGATTAGTAGGAAGAATATCTTATCCTCATCCACTTTAAACTGCATTGATGTACGTATGCTTTTGGGTAGTTGATAATTGGTTACATAATATTGATATCAAGCTAAACAAGTTAAACATGTTGGTCAAACCTTTCGTT
Organism: Calendula officinalis; assembly: GCA_963853835.1. Taxonomy (NCBI): domain Eukaryota; kingdom Viridiplantae; phylum Streptophyta; class Magnoliopsida; order Asterales; family Asteraceae; genus Calendula; species Calendula officinalis. Next base: position 18,171,559 of record OY970822.1, read on the forward strand.
GAGATGGTCAAGACTTTGTAAAAATCTTATAGACATTATAAGCTTGTTATTACTCATTAGTCATTACTCATTAGGCACTATAAAAGAACATCCGGATAGTTTTTTCATAATTTTAGTATATCTGAAAAATTATCATAAATACTCAAAATATTTAAAATATCTAAAAAATATGTGAAATATCCAAAAAAAATATTTGAATAACGAAGTATTTCAGATTCGGAGAAATCCAAGTACCCAGTTTTGAATAGCATGCCTCACCTTTCTTGATGTGCTTTCTTTTACCCACTCATTAATTAACCCTTTGTTGCTATATTTTTTTCCTTATTTTTTAATAAAAGATAAAACTGTTTAAAGATCAGTAACGATATTTATTCCTATTGTTTTTTCTTATCACATTTTTACTTATTTTGATCAAGATGATATAAGAAAAGAGAAAATAATGAATGACACGTATCATATTTAGAACAAGAAGAAATATTATTTTTTCTAATTTAAATGATTAATAATATATAAAAATCAATATTAGTTTGCAATAAGACACGTATGAGTATAATGACCTTAATTTTCTGCAAAAAGAAAAAAAAAATCAATAATTCTAGAATTCTGATTTCATATTTCTGTTATTTCTTTCAAGCGGTATCTCGTCGTCACCGGCGACCTCAGTCGCAGCTCCGGTTGAGCATCTCCAAATACTCACTTCGCAGAACTCCTGAATGGTAAGTCTCGTAATCTCGTCTCTTTATCATGATTTTCCCCGTGAACTAAATCTTCAATTCATTATAATAGCCACAATTCGTATCAATTTTAAACAGAAAAAACCCTAAACTGAGAGATGCTAAAGAAGCTTTTTTATTCAAATCGTGGATTCTGTACATTAATTCAATCACCTCGGCCATGGTTGTTCGTCGGTTTGGGCAATCCCGGTGATAAATTCAAAGGGACAAGACACAATGTATATCATATCTTAAAACCCTAATTGTTACTTTGTTTATTATCACTGATTAATTCCAATTCGAACTTTCATATGCTGCATATCTCATTCTAATTTGTTACATTTTGAGAAATTAGGTCGGATTTAACATGATAGATACGTTTGCGGAGTCTCAAGGGATTGTTATGGACGCAGTTTTTTGTAAAGCCATTTTCGGAAAAGGCTTGTCAGCTTCTCTCAGTTTCTAAAATTTATTCAATATTTTGGTCTAATTTGTGCACAACTAATGGGGTTTGTTCAATTTGGGGGTTCCAAATCAGGCATTGTTGATGGTGTTCCTGTTTTACTGGCAAAGCCTCAAACGTATATGAATTTGAGTGGTGAATCGGTGAGTTCTTGGGTTAAATATTTGAATTTGAATTGCTACTAATTTCCATTAGAAAGGCTATACTTTGATTATCGAGTAAATGGCATTGAGGTAATCGCCTTTTGTCATTGAAATGTGTATCATAGGAGAATATATAAGATGTTGCTTCATTAGAATTGAAAAATATGTGCAAAATCTGTTTTTCAAATGTTCCATATCAAGCTTAATGATTTATTAACAGCACAAAGCTTGCTAAGATAATTTCTTATTGTTTCAAGTATTGTACCTAACTTTTTTTTAATGTATTTTTTAATTCAGAGTGGTCCACTTGCTGCCTATTACAAACTCCCTCTAAATAGAGTGGTAGTGGTATGATCTCTTACTATAACGTTGGACAATATTCAATTGACAAATACAAATGTTGCTTCTTTTCTTCTTCTTTTGTAACTGGTAAATGTGGCAAAATGGGCGGGTTAGACAGACTGGGTAATTGGTTAAAACTGACCAGGTTGGGCTGACCCGAAATACTTTTTGTTCAAAATTTTAATTCATATTATAAACAATTATTCTATCAGTGATAATATGTTTTTTCCTCTGAACAAAATGATTTAGGAGGTTTTACGCATTAAAAAACACTTCAAACGACTTTCAACCTATTTAGCTAATTAGAAATAAAATATAACCCAAATCGACCCCTTGACAATTAAACGGGTTGAAATTGCCACATGTGCTTTGATTATTGTCTTAATTATTATTACTATTGTTATTATAATTGTTTTTCATTTATTTATTTATTTTATTTTATGTTGGTGTAGTTCCACGATGATATGGATCTACCATGTGGGGTTCTTCGGCTTCAACCGAGGGGAGGCCATGGGAGCCATAACGGGTATGAATTATATCAACTCTTATTACGATATCATTTTTTATTTTTTAGCTTTCCACAATTAAAGAATTTTCAATTTCATTGTATCAGGATGAAGAGTGTGATCTATCATTTCCGTGGGAATCGGGAGTTTATACGGTTGAGAATCGGTATATATCATTCATCAATTGTTTTTTTTAATTAAAATTGATTTGACACTGACTTTTTTTTATATAGGCATAGGTAAGCCTCCTGGTCAAATGGATCCCAAAGCCTTCTTGCTTCAAAAGTTTAATGCAACAGCTCAACAACGAGTAAGACGTTTTTTCATTTACACTATTTACCTCTATTTTCCATCTCATTATTTATTAGAAAATATTAACTAGGATTGGCTTATGTATGGCTTTGACCCAGCCCGTTTGCATCTCTATATAATTTCTGCTCATGTCTGTTAAGTTGGACCCACAGTTGTATATCACTCCTTGCCACAACATTCTTAAGTCTTACCTATAATTAACAACTATGGTAGTATGCACATATTTAACTAAAAAGATATATTTTCTTGTTATGACATGTTATTTGTGAGAAAGTCTTGTAGTTTATTATATATTTTTAATTCTTTTTATGTTCTGTGATTTGTGGTTGTTTACAAGATTGACGTTGGTTTGAAAGAGGGAGTTACCGCGTTGAAAGTACTAATTGCAAAGGGTGCGGAAGAGAGTGTTCGGGGATTCAACTCAGAACAGAAATACAAACACATTAAGGTTTCAGATAATGCCGAAACGGTCAAAATACTCGATTAATTCATTTGTTCTGCATTAAGATGATGGGGTTTATGTAAGTTTTGACTTTTAGGGTTGGTGTTCAAATACATGTTTATTTATTGTAAACTGATATGATAGTGTCTGTGGTGGGGAATTGCTCAATTAACTGATTAAGCAATAAATGAATGAGGAATTAATTCAAAGGAAATTTAGATACAAGTATAGATAATAAGGGTAAAACTTAATCAATGCAAGCTTCTTTATTTGGTTACAATTTACAACAATATAGTAATAATATTACAAGTCAATACTTACACGTCATATCGTGTTTTAGTAGTCGTGCTCAAAATTTCTATAGCTATAATTTGTGTTCATATTTCTTGTCAAAATTCAACATTTCAAGATCGGAAATGATGAGAAAAGGGCCATGGACACGTGAAGAAGATGAGCTGTTAATGAGATATATCAGTAGAGAAGGAGAAGGGCGGTGGCGGGCCGTACCAATGAAGGCGGGCCTCCTCCGTTGTGGGAAGAGTTGTCGCCTTCGTTGGATGAACTACCTCCACCCTTCTGTTAAGCGGGGTCACATTGCCCCCGATGAACAAGACCTCATTATTCGCCTTCACCGCCTTCTTGGTAACCGGTAATCTAGTGTTCTTCAAAAATGTTTACTATAATTCTTTTTAGTATATAGTCTAAATTATGGTTATGCTTAGGTGGTCACTGATAGCAGGAAGGATTCCTGGATGAACAAATAACGAGATTAAAAACTATTGGAACGCTCATCTGAGCAAAAAGTTGATTAGCCAAGGGATTGATCCCAAAACTCATCGACCATTATCATCTCCTTTAAACCCTAATCACGCCCATGAAAACATCTCACTAGCAATCAATCGAATGAGTATGGTCTCAGTGAAGACAAAGAAGATATAGATGATGATGGGTTCTCTTCGTTCTTGGATTCACTCATCAATGAAAAAATGTGTAACGACCACTACCCAGCTGCCCAATCAAAGCATGATGATGTCGAAAATGGTACTAGTTCTATGACTTAATATCGAGCTAAAGAACTACATTTATGAATTATGAATGTTTAAGATCTCACAATTGTTATTTTTTCTTAACATATACAAGAAAATGCAATCTACAAACAATTTAAATGACAGCGACGTGAATTGACAATATGCAAATATTAGAATATAAATCGATACGTGTTATATCTAACATGTATTAATACCATCCTTGCAATCTTTAGTCAAGTTATAAAACGTCTCTACTCTCGTCTTTGCTCTATAAAGCACCTCGGTATCCACCTCAGCTCGCATATAACCATCGAACGGGACTTCCCGACCTTTGTTTAAAACCCTAGTCTCGTTATACCACTCACTCGTATTCCCCCATAATTCCTTATAATCATCGAGCAAATGAACCTTATAATGCGACCTTAATCTATCAAAATAATTATAAAACGGTTCGTTCGTAGCGATGTAGAGATTCCTCCATGGTTGAATAACGCCTTGAAGCTTTGCTACTAACGATTCGGGAGACGTATCGTCGTTAAGATGAGGCCACATTGCCTTATTTTGAGCTTTTTCGCCACGAATTACATGAACAGCATCAAAATCCCAATCCATTTGACCACTAATTTCAGAAACTATATTCATTAATCTCTTTGATTTCCATAATGAACCCCATGGTCTTTTGATGTAGTTTGAAGCTTCACTTTCACAAACCCTATACCAAAAATTTCCGGGTTCGGGTTTCGGTTTTTATCGAATTGTCTCCATATAATCGTGCTTTTATCGTTCTTTAATTGCATCGGTGTGACTTTATAATTTGCGATTTTTTTAACCGGGATCTTTTTCTTGTGATTTTTCTCCCATTTTTTCCAATCTTTAAGAAACTCGGCCTTTTCCACTATCGAAGCCGTTTCTTTTAAATGCTCAAAATCGAAATAAAATCTGAAATCTTTTCCTTCTTCGTTTTTACCACTTGAAGTATATTTTGATGCCAAACAAATACTTAAATCCATAACAAACGTACGGTTCAAGTATTGTGCTTCACCAAGTGCACATAAAAAGCTCCAGATGTAATGATTCATGTTTTTACAATAATCACCCCCGCGTGAATAATACAAATATTTCCCGTTTCTGAAAGCAGAACCCAACCCGATTACCGCAATTGTGTCATTGATTTGATTATCGCCTCTGTTTGTCACACTTCGTTGACTTTTTGCATTGATACCCGAATGCCAACCCTTTGCACCGACAACTTTATAAGTACAATTTACACCATACCCGATTCTAAATCTTCTAAAATCTCTATACTTCCTCCATGATTTCTCTTTTCTATTCCTGAATCGCCATGATACATCACATTCGTTCGGGTTTGACCCGTTTACGGGCGTTTGATACTCTAGAAACACTATCGACTTAAAATGTTTTACATTAAACTTCTTGATTGCAAGCAAAACTCCGCGATCAGAACAATTAACGAAAGTTGTATCATCACAACCACCAGAGTCGATACTTAGATTTGTAACCTTTTGGCCCGATTTCTCAATTAATTGGTCGGGTTGGGCCACGGGCGAATAGGGCTCAGATGGTGCAGGGGATGCAGCTGGGCTAATAGAAACCATTCCAACATCTTCACCGGTATTAACCAACGGGTCGGGTTGGGCCACGGGTGAATACGGCTCAGATGGAGCAGGGGATGCAGCTGGACTAACCGAAACCATTCCAACATCTTCACCGGTTTTAACCACCGAATTATCCATTTGGAAAGTGGCATTTTCAACCTCTGTGAAAACCCTGGTTAGGGCTCTAGAGGATTCCCATGGATCAGGGGGTTCGTATGTAATCGCGATTACTGTAAATATGAGCACTAAAAACACAAATACTGAAAAACCCACGTTGCTTATAACTTTAATTGCATTTTGCCCAATCGGATCTGATGAAGAACTCGGATCTTTCATTTCCCTAATTTGATTAAATCAACTATACTGAGATAAAAATTAAATCTTGGAGCATATCATGTGGAAATCTTGGAACTTTATATTGCAAGAAGGCAATGCGAATGAAAGTAAAGATAAATGTACCTGTTGAATAATGAATAAAGATTGTTCGTATTCTCTCCTGATTGAAATGGAATAACTGATAGTATTATGTAAACAGAATTGAAGGGATTGCAGATTAGATCTTGAAAATTTGTAGCAAGAATGGAGGTTGGTGTGTGTTATGAAATGGGGTTTTGATATTTGGTTGGATGTAATTGAATGGGTGGAGTAACAATGAAGCAGGGAAGTTGGAGATATTGCACTGAATGATGATGAATTGAAAGCAAAATTTGAACTTCCCCCAAACTCTAAGCAAGATTGTGAATAAATTCGGAAAGTAAACTTGAACTATTCGGTTGTTTGCAAGTAAGACCTTGACTTTTCGATGTATTATGTTATGGGTTTATTTGCATTTGGTGGAAGAAAGATGGGGATTTCACGAATGTAATTTCTGTAGAAGATGATAAAAAATTATGATAAACTCAAAAACCGGTTTTCCAGTCCGACCGGGAGGTCCAACCCGAGTTTTATTGCCCGGTTCAACCTGGTTCGCTCAAAAACCCGGCGGTTCGATTGGATTCATATATGACCCGGCTACATCCGGCCGGCTCAACACCGGTTTCCAGTCCGACCGGGAGGTCCAACCCGGTCGTGAAAACAGTGAGAGGAACACCTTTTATTCCGAGTGAACCTACACCTTTTATTCCGAGTGAACCTTGGTGGTCTCTATTGGACGGATAAAAGTTGGTTCGGATGGACAAAATCAGTTATATTTTATTTAATTTTTGGCTTTAATCTTTTAAAACCAGGTTTTTTGTTCAATTGGAAGATGATTAAACTTTTGAACATATTTTTAATATTGGATCATGATATTATCTAAAGTTTGTGTTATTAATTAGAAAAAAAACATGTATATGTTGCATATTTGGCTTTGGACTGCATCGGTTATAGATTGGAACGGGAACTAAACAAGTTTAGTTCTTCTAAATTTTTTGGTGTATGTCTTAGTGTGATATCGGCCCAATGAACCACCAGTTACATACACACATGAGTGCACACATGTCTATATGAAAATATGTGACAACCAAAAAGCAAAAGAATTAAAAGAGCAGAGAAACAGTGCAATTCAAGACAATTCTAGTTCGGGGGTAAATGAGGTCAAAATGGAAATTTGAAAGGGCTGTTATTGTCACTTGGCTAAATGTGATTAAAAACATAAATTTAGATTCGGATAGTCTTTGGTAGTTTGGTTGTTGGGTGGAATTTTGTATGGCACACAATAACAGTGGTGGTAGCAAGGGTGGGCAAACTAAGCATTTATTCATTTTTTTTTTTTTTAAATTGACCAGTGCAATTTTTTATAGATTTATATAATTGTTTTTGTTTTTCCCACCTAAAGATATGTTCATAAATAGTTTAGCTTATAAAATCAGATAAATGGCATGGGAGTGACTTCTTCACATATTTGGTCACCACCCAACTTTCAATTATTTAGTGTAATAAGTTGATAGGAAAATTGGTTGCTAGTAAAGTGGGTTGTTAATTCACTTCTCGAAATTTAAATATGAAATTTAGCTTTCAAGAACCCAACATTAGTTGCGTAATGTGCAGGGCTCGATCACCATGTCGACAACACCCTTTGTTATGTTGAGCAAAAAAAATTGGTTTTCTTTTTCTTGATTAAATACGCTTTTGGAAAGAAAAAAAATGAAAAGGAAATAAAAAGAAGACATTTCCATGTAAAGCTGAAAGGATACAATCATACAATAACGTTCATATTGTGTAGAGTAATAAAAATCTTGTGTGATAAACAAACTGTTGATCGCTATATGTAAATGGACCTTAAGTCCATCTATAATTTTGGATTGGGCTATACAATATATTATCTAACAAAAAGGTCCAACTTATAAAATTGTAGAATCAAATTCAACCTCCAAAGAAACGTACCCCTAGCTTCTTCAATTATAGTTTAAATTAAGAGCAAGAACAAACACAAAGATCGTAAAACAAAATAAAATAGGAGTCCTTTTTATCTAAAGTTACTCTAGATAGCAATAACGACATGAGATTGAAATCCTTCCACAAACTAAAAGTAGTGGGAACATAATTTAGTAAAGGGCTAGTCAACCATATACAATTAGTGTGAATCGAATGAAAGGCTACTAATAAGTCAAGAATGTATTTTCACATTTCATAGTAATTTTTCTTCTTTAGTGTATCATGGGCTCTTTTTATAAGTGAACAAATTTTACATACTCGTATTATCAATATTAATACTTCATCGGTCCCAAGATTATTCCACCCCTTAGAGTATTGGTAATTTTTATTTTTATTTTTGAATAACAGCAGATAAATTAGCCAGGAGTTTCGGTAATATTATCACCCTAGACAATAAAACCAATATAACTATATAAAAGCCAGCAAGATCTAAAAATAGAGTACACAAAGTCAAAAACCATTTGAGTTGAACTTGTCTTCTGAAATTGTCAAAACAATTGTATTGTTTACATTGTCCGCTTGAATCGGATTACAATATTATTGAATATTAATAATAAATTAATTACGTAAATGTCAAAAAAGTATAAAATGTAAAAATAAATAAATTATATAACATGTCCAAAAAAATTCAAAAACTATTTTTTAAACAAGATTCAACAACTTTGAGTTCTAAATCTATAAAGATTGATAACATACATTTAACATTGAACTAAAAAATTAGTGTTCAAATTTCAAAAACGTATAAAGTAAAATAAACCTCTAAATTTATAGAAAAACGATAATAATACCGAATATTTACTTTATAAAAAGGGATAATTTCATATATATCCTTATAAACTTCGAATATTACGTTTATATCCTTGCAAATTTCATTATTACCTATATATCCTTCCAAAACCTTAAAATTCTTACATATATCCTTTTACTTAATTTAATTTTATTTAAATCTTTTAAAATTTTAAAAACATATATATTAATCTAAATTAATGATGATTTACCTTTAATACCCTTAAAGTTATAAACCTTCCATGCGTAGATTTTGTGAGGAGAAAACAAATACATCTAAACAAATTAACTCAGCCGCATTCTCTCGATTTTTGATTCGTACATGAAAATCACCAGCATAGATAACTATGCAAGTCACCAACATAAATTCAGATTCGTACTGTACATGTATTCAATTTAGCTTCATATTTTAAGCCATACAAATCCACCAGAAAATTTTGTAATTGAGAGAATACGATTGATTTAATTTCTAGGGATTTTTAGATGTATTTGGTTTCCCTTCCAAAATTAACGCATGGAGTGTTTATCACTTTAAGACTATTTAAGGTAAATCACCATTAATTTAGATTAATATATTTGTTTTTAAAATTTTAAAAGATTTAAATAATATTAAATTAAGTAAAAGGATATATGTGAGAATTTTAAAGTTTTGGAAGAATATATAGGTAATATTCGATTCAACCATCCGGTCCGACTAAATTCACAGTTAAACTACTTGAGACGATTCATAAACAGTGTTTTAACCCGATTAATTCAGTCTGATATGTTTTATGTTTTCAGATCCAACTAGCAAATCATCCAGGGTTTTAAAACATGGAGCTAAAAGGTCTAACCCGATTTTTCCATTTGGAGTTTAAATTGAACACGTCTACTCGCGTAGAAACAAATCAATTGACAAAGTCAGACGTTGACTTGAGTTTGTAATTTTGACCCTTTTGAAAGCGATTGATTATATCGACATTAGTCATCTTAGTTTCTAGTATTTAAGACCGTCCGTAACGGTGACCGAACGAACGGTCGTGACCGGCCAAATAAGCATGCCCGACGCGTACCCCTCCGTTACGGGCTAAATGCCCGACGCGTCGCCGACCCCCCAACGGTCGACTAATCGACCGTTCGAATCCGAACGTTGCAAGCCTCAACGGCTTCTTTTTACCCCAAAAAAATTTAATTTCTACCCCCTTTTTTACCTTATAAATACCCCATATTTTACCAAATAATTCACAACTCTCATTTCTTTCTCCACTCAAACACACACTCAAATCTCTCAATCACCCTCTCTAAAAAATTTCACACTTCTCATTTCTTTATCACACACACTATAATAAAAATGAGTTCCGACGATGAAATGAATGTCGCTAATTTCATTTTTGGCGACGAGGAAGAGGACAGGATGAGTCGTGATCTTTTCACACGCATTGTTCGCGATCTCACTAATACCGTCCCATTATTTGCGCAACGATATGATGCACTTGGGAACGCAGGTACTTCTCCGCTAATGAGGTGCACTTCTGCAATTCGTCAGTTAGCATACGGGACCGTACCCGATGCTCTAGACGAATACTTACAAATTGGTGAGAAAACTAGCCGTGATAGTCTCGCAGAGTTCTGTAAAGGGGTTATGCACTTGTATGGAGATGAGTTTCTGCGAAAGCCTACTCATACTGATGTGGCGAAGCTATACGCTTTTCATGAGGAGAAACATGGGTTTCCCGGTATGCTAGGAAGCATTGATTGTACTGATTGGCCTTGGGCTCAATGTCCAAATGCTTACCGTGGGCAATATGTTAGAGGGGATCACGGGAACGAACCATTCATCTGATTTGGTGGAACACGTTTGGAATCGACGACCCCACCAGTAGTTTTTTTAATGTTTTTTTAATTATGTTTAATGTAATGTTTTAAATTATTTTTAATGTAATGTTTTAATTATTAATGAAATTTAAATTAAAAAAAAAAAAATCCGAACGGTCACCCGTTACGGGCATTTGGTCGCTGTCTGGTCGTGTGTTTGATCAGGAGAGAGAAAGCTGATGTGGCGCAGATGTGGCAGGGGTGACCAAACTGCGAACGGTCACCCATTACGCACAGTCTAACAAGTCCTGCATATCTGTCTCTTTGAACTCACTCTCTCTAAATCACCAATCAGTTATGGCGACTCTGACCGTTCCTCCGGTACCGGTCTCTCCCAGGGACGACGCTATGCAATTATATAAAGCTTTCAAAGGTAAAATTATTTAAATTTCAATTGATCGTTCAATTTGAATAAAGACTTGATCAAAATCTGGGTTTGATTGATACCCACTTTGTTTGTTTTTTTTTATGATTATTGTTATGGGAAGTGATTGGATTTGATGTTGATACAATTTATGTCAACATTAATTTTTCTTTTGGTTGAATTTAATCAGGATTTGGGTGTGATACCGCGGCGGTTATTGGCATTCTTGCTCATCGAGATGCAACGCAACGGTCGTATATCCAGAAAGAATACGAGACAATCTATTCCGATGATATTCTTAAACGTTTGTCTTCTGAACTTAGTGGCAAATTAGAGGTAACAGAGTTCAATTTTGACTTTCTTGAGTCAAATTGACTAGTTTTGAATTTCAACTGTTATGAGAGTAATTACGTTTATGCATAAGGATTCATTTCAAACTAGTTTCTAGAATTATTTTATGGTCTAGAAAACAAATTTGATCAAAAAGTATGGAATCACGAAAGTGAATTTTGGATTTGGAAAATATTATGTTTGACCAGTCAAAATCATGTTACAGAATGCAGTTTTACTTTGGATGCATGATCCAGCAGGAAGGGATGCAATTATTTTAAAGCAGGCATTAACCCAAGATTTCATTAATCTTGAAGCCGTAACCGAAGTCATATGCTCTCGAACTTCTTCACAATTACAATATCTCAAGCAAGTTTACCACAACACTTTCTTGAGTCATCTTCAACACGACATTGAATCACAAGTTACCGGGGATCACCAAAAGGTCGAATATTTTCCACTTTTTCGTTTCCTAAATTTAGTTTTTTTTTTTTTCAATTATATTATTGAAAGTTGGTTTCTTTCGTAGATTTTGCTTGCTTGTATAAACAAACCGCGTTATGAAGGAATGGAAGTCGATAGGGAAATGGCTGCAAAAGATGCAAAGGCGTTGTATAAGGCCGGTGAAAAGAAATTAGGAACCGATGAGAAGGTTTTCGTGGAGATTTTTAGTGAGAGAAGTAGAGCTCATTTGGTTGCTATAAACACATGTTACCATGACATGTATGGAGGATCACTCAAAAAGGTTGTAAAATTTCTGATTTTTTTTTAAAAAGTTTTCAGTTTTGTTTTTAAAGTTTTGCTAAGCGATGAGTTACGTATGTTTTTCATTATTTTGCAGGCTATAAAGAGTGAAACTTCGGGGTTATTTGAAACCGCACTTTTGACAATCTTACAATGTGCTGAAAATCCCGCAAAGTATTTTGCAAAGGTGCTTTATAAGTCGATGAAAGGCTTAGGGACGAATGACACAACACTTATAAGGGTCATTGTGACACGAACTGAGATCGATATGCAATATATAAAGGCTGAGTACCAAAAAAAGTACAAAAAGAGTTTGAATGATGCGGTTCACTCTGAAACATCGGGCCATTATCGGACCTTCCTTCTCTCACTTCTCGGCCCAAATTGATGATTGCTTGTATTTATCGTGTTGTTTTGTGTGTGTTTGTGATATGTACTAATTTAAGGTTGAGAAGTGTGTTTGTTTGTATACTTGTACACCAAATTGTTCTTTTATACTTTTATGCCATATATATATGAAATACTAAGGTGGTGTTTGGCATTGCGTTTTGCAAGTCTGTTGTGGATCCATACTTGGTCAAAGTGTGTAGATAGATCAAATGTTTAACATCTTTCATCATGTAAAGATACTTATATCTAAAATCCCAATATTGTCAATTTATTATAGATAATGAATTGTACATTTACTTTAAATATGCATATCTATCAATATTCTACACTCGAAAAACATAAACTGTAGCCTTAACTATAACGTAAAGATCTATCTTATAGACATCAAATCTCGTATAAAAAATCTGCGTATATATAGTTTGTGATCATAAGATAGTAAATTCATGAAATTTGTCAAACCGATGTTTGTGCACGAGCAAACGAATATCTACACCAAATTTGCAACAATCTTACTCCTAATTTGCAGCTTTAACAAGATTTCTTGTTTGAGTTGGTCGAGGGATAACCACGAGAGACGAAATTTCTTGTCCAATTCTTGGTGCATTTGTGATTTCTTCTAAATTGGCAACAACTTCGGTCATCGTTGGCCTAAGTTTGGGATCATTGTGTAGACATTTTAACGCGAGTGCAGCCACACCTTGTGCACCTTTTTTAGAATAGCGACCACCTAATCGTGTGTCCATAATTCTAAAAACGCCTCTATTGTCGATTAAAAATGGCTTCACCCATTCCACCAATGTTTCTTCAACACCACCGGCTCTCTCATCAGCAATTGCTCGTCGTCCTGATAATAACTCTAATAAAACTACCCCGAAACTGTATACATCGTTGTTACTAGTCAAGTGTCCTATAAAGTACATTTTATCAATGCATTAGAACTGGTATTTAAACAACATTATGAAAGCATAGAAGTTAACAATATTTTAAAGTTTTTTTCACATGTGTGGTACACTATTTTAAATTTGACTTGTCGATGTAATGCATACTTTTCAACCATAAATTCAACACTTATCTTTAATTATTTCAATAAGCTAGCCAACTAGATCAAATGTTAGAGCGCAAATACGACTTAACATTAAATATATGTTAAATATGAGACCAAATGTATATTAAATTTGAAGTTTTATAGCAGCCGGTTGACTTAAAAAGTCAAACCGTATATTTGTACCTGTGGCTAAGTATTCTGGAGCAGCATAACCGCTGGTTCCCACGACCCTTGTTGAAACATGAGTGTTATCACCTACAGGACCATTTCTAGCTAACCCAAAATCCGAAAGTCTAGCGGTAAATTCCTACAAATTAAAAAAAAAAAAAAAATCACCAGTCAAATATATGGGCATAAACTTGTTAATTAATTATTTCATTTTCATAAGGATTAATTTAAATTACATACCGAATCGAGCAAGATGTTTGAGGCTTTCAAATCACGGTAAATAATACTTGGTTGTTTACTGTGTAAAAAGGATACCCCTTGAGCTACATCAATGGCAATGCGCATTCTTGTGGCCCAAGCAAGGGGTTCGACACCTTCTGCAATTAAGATATTAATTGGTTTGTTCGTGGCTGCAGCCATGGGATCGAGGATGAATATGATAAGCTTACTTCTAAATAGGTGGTTTTCTAAGCACCCTTTTGTCATGAACTCGTAAACCAGAAGTCTATTGTCGCAATCTTCGCAATACCCAATCAGTTTAACAAGATTCTTGTGTCGAAGCCTGCCCAAGTAATCAACCTCCGTCTGCAAGTTAAACGAATTTAAGGTATCTTTGAGCATGAATTGGTTTTTGATTTCTTTTCAGGCTTTGGTTCATTTTTTAGATTGTTCTCTGTTTTTTGGTCAGCCCAACAAATCTCTTAAATCAAATTAAAAATTAATATAGTTACGGTTCTAATAATTGCAGTTCTAAGTGTTTAAAAGACGTTTTGTATAAGTTAAAATTTTGATATAGTTAACAATTTAGATGGTTAACGAATAGAATACCACCATTTAGGCATAAAAAGTTGCTTCAAATGAAAACCCAAAACAAATAACAACTACAAGAAAAAACACATTATTCCGACGACACAATTTAACACTGTAGCAACAACATGACGTATGGACAGCTTGTCCTGACGACTCCACAACCTCGTTGCTATAGCTCATGAAATATTGATCAAATTATAATCATTTAACACGATGTATATTTTAGTTGGCTGGTTCGGTTCGGTTCGATTTTGTGGTACCGAAGAAAAAATTCTTATTTTTCTAATTCAAAACCATTTTATCTGTCTTTATTAAATGCTTTGGTTTTAATAAGTTTTAGAGTGAATTTTCAGGTTTTTGCATGATGGTAACAAAAACAAAAAACAGGAAAAATAAAAGTCACTTACAAGCCATTCTCTGTGGCCTTGATGACTTTCAGGTTTCAGTACTTTGACGGCGACAACTAATCCGGTACCAGGTCTCGCCGGAGCTAAAGTGGTTTCATCAATCCAACCTTTATACACCCGACCAAAACCTCCTTCTCCGATCATACTATCTGGCCGGAAATTTTTGGTGGCAGCTTTCAGATCATTCATCGTGAAGGTCTTAAGGTTATTAGTGATCGGAAAACCATCTTCTCCTCCTGATGCTTTTGTAACTTTCTTTGAAATGGACTGTCGTTTTCTTTCCCTCTGATCATCAGCATCTTCTACAATTTTAAAAATTCAAGGAATCAAAAACTCAATTCGTAATAATATTAAAGAGATTTTTTTTTACTGTTGGACAATAAAGCATACTCGCGAATTGTGTAGAAGAAACGTGAGCGACATTTGCAGGTTTTCCGACACAAATACCCATTTGAGAATTTGGGTTTTGGTTTACGATTTATGGAAAAAAAAAACATGAAATTTGGGTTATATATGTGGTGGCGGTTTTGGCAGCACAAGAAGTGGTACTTTTTTGAATTTTTGGTCAAAGATTAAGAATTTTCTTCAATGTTAATTAATAATGCTAATTATATTATTGTGTTTCCTCTCTGACTAAATTTATTATTGGGGTTCTTTTACATTTATTAAAATACTTCATGCATTTGAGAGCAAAAATATATTTATATTTATTTATTTCATATTCTTATTATTCATGACCTCATAAAAAATTCCTACACTTATGTTTTTTAATAATAATCTCTCTATTACTGGGTACAGATACAACTGTATACATTTCACATTATTCATATCTAGCTAAACAAATTGAATTGGGTATCATTGGTGTTAATTTGTCGGTGTAATGGTTAACGGTTTATGTATGTATAAATTTTGTCATTTCATGTTTTAGGTGGAATGGTGTCCTCTAACTTTGATGAAAGGTTGAGATTAGTGTTGACCAACGATCCTTAGGTTAGAGTCGATGAGACCCATAAAAGTAATGATCTAATGGTTTAGAGATGGTCTTACTAGTTCGTGAAAGAGAATTGAAATTCCTTCGTTGACGTGTCCTATATGTTCAATGGCAGCAAAAACAACTCAATGATTCTTAAAATTGTGAAGTGGCTAAGGAGGTATGAAGCGCACTTACGAGGTAACTTGAGGTCAATTACGTTTGTGAACCTCTCAAAGTTAAATTTCATCAAGTTGTCATCATTGTGAAAAATTTTACACAATAACTCTAAGACAATAGTACAACGTCATGCTATTATTGTAGTTGTGTTTTATAAACGAACATGTATATTCATATACTAGCAAATGTCTATCTATCTTCTTATCTAGGGCAAATAATAGGGTTTAAATTCATACCAGAGTTATTACTTATTAAGAGGCCAGATCTAGCTCTAACAGTAAGACGTCCATTCTACCTCTCCAAAAAATTACATGTATTTTACGAAAAAATGAGATTGCGCCAAGTTGTCTCGATATATTGATTGAATGTGTTCCCGAAGTCTTCGAGTCCACCAAGTTCTTGATAGCTTTGATCGAAAAAGTGCCCGAGTCCTCAAGAATCTGACTCGTCTATCTCGCCACCGACCTATCTCTAGGCACAACTCACCCCCCTCCATTCACCCTCCTACTCTAGGAAAACTTAAGTACATTGTTTTAGATGAAAAATTAAATAACTCCTTTTTAAAATATATTTTGATATAATTAAGAAGTATTTTCTCCTTTTTAAGCTGTCCATTTCTACTAATCAAGTTGTTTAGTTGTTCTAAATGTGGAACCATATAATAGACAATATCACATTCATCAACTAAAAGCACACAAATCACGAAATGATGTTTTGTTTCGTTCTTGACTTAGATTCAAGCTGTTTTTTAAGCAATCTTAATTAAAAAAAACATGGTCAAAGCATAATCTTATAATTGACACGTTTTAAATAATGGGGATAACTTAATGCATTGTATCCTAACCAATTAGGGTCGGTTATAATCACAAGTCAATATCCATGTATGTTTTTAGTCATTTGATATGTTTTAACATATAAATAAAGGTGTTATTTGTTGGTTGCGGATTCATAGAAAACTACTACTAATTAAAGAATATAAGGAATAAGTTACAGCCTTTAGATCAATAATTGAAGGGTTCAGATGACAAGGTCTTTAAAAACACGCATTTAGTAAATTAGGGAGGGGATCCGGATGGAAAATTTGCATAGAGGGGTAAAATTGTCAAAAACCTCATCTCTCACCTAAGCAAGAAACGACAGCTTGATTTTGTGATTCACGCTCACGTTCTTTCTCCCCTAGGGTTTCTCTCCTTCTCAGACTCTGTAACAGTTCTCTCCCCCTAGGGTTTCTATCGTTCTCAATCGTTTCCACGATTCAAGTCTCAATTGACGAAGGGAGCGATGCTCGACTAGGGTTTCCACGATTCTAGCACAAACGATTCTCGGTCTCAATTGATCAATCGGCTAGGGTTTCCACGATTCAAGTCTCAATCGGCGATTTGTGTGAATCAAGGTCTGAATCGACGATTCATTGGGTAATATTTTCCTTTTTATTATTTGATTTTAGCTTTATATATTTGTTACTTGTTTCCATCTTTGATCAAAATCCTGCAACGCCCATGTTTTAGAAGATGATTTATGTATTTGATTTAAAATGTCTATTGGGTATGTTTTCAGGTAGAGTCATTGGGTATTCCTTTCTTATTAGTTGATGATTTAAAATGTCTATTGTGTATTTTGTGTATGCATTTGCATTTTCGTATGAGAATCCATCAGTTGCAACCTTATTAAATAAGAAATTGCATATTGTTTGTATGGTCCAGGGTATTGCAACTGCTAAAATGCATTTCATTTTTATTGACTCAAAATGCTAATATGCTTCCTAAATTTCCTAAATTGCAGGTAATAATTGGGTTGTAAATGAGAAAGACGTTCAATTCTTTAATTAACAGATACAAGATGAAAAGAAGATAAAAAACACGAGATTCTACAAGATGGAAATTAATTCAATCCAGGGTTCGAAATGATCGTAATATTAACATTACAGAAACTGAAGAAGCGGAATCTGATAGTGATTGTTGGGTGGAACCGACTTATGCACAAAACCCGAAAAGAAGAAAAAGAATGCCGGAAAAGGAGAAGGAAGCAAGACCAGAGAATGAGGCACATGGAAACATTCGTAGGCGAGGGGTCACAAGAGTGGAAAAAAGAAGTGGGCATTGCTAAAGAAAGAGTTAGGCAGAAATGGCAGATTGATTATGAGGTGATTCTCTCATAAAAATGCATTTGCATTTACATTTTCATATGAGAATCGATCAGCTGCAGTCCTATTAAATAAGAAATTGCATATCGTCTGTTTGCATTTTAATATGATATACCTTTATGTCAATTGTAAAATGCTAAAATGCATTTGTATTTTTATTTGAGTATCTATCTAAACTTTATTGACACAAAATGCTAATATGCTTCCTAAATTGCAGGTAAAACTAGGGTTATAAATGAGAAAGATGTTGAATTCTTTCATTAACAGATACAAGATGGAAAGAAGATAAAAAACACGAGATTCTATGAGATGGAAAACTATGCAATCCAGGGTTCGAAACGATGGTAATATTAACATTACAAAAACTGAAGAAATGGAATTTAATGATGATTGTTGGGTGGAACCGAGTTATGCAAAAAATCCTAAAAGAAGAAAAAGAATGCCTAAAAAGGAGAATGAAGGAAAACCGAAAAAGGAACCGGACGGTATAAATTTTTCTCTAAGCATTTTCATGTTATGTGTGTGTCAAACATTAAGTTAAAAAGAAGTCTGATTTACGTGTAACGAGTATGAACTATAACAGAGAATAGGTTTGTGTGTATGCATTTGTATTTCTTTGTGTTGAAAGTAAGGAAAAATGTATTAAAAAAACAGTGTGAAAATGCATAAGACTTATGATGTATGCATTTTCATTAATGATAGTCTAAGAATTTGTTTAAATAAACAAAAACAAATTGTCTTTACAATGAAAGTGTTTATGTATGTGTGATGATTCATTGCCTTATTAACACAAGCATTTTATGCAATATTTGCATTACAGATTGTGAAGAAACAAAAGCTGATGATGACGACTTCGTGACAATAAACGAAATGTTAAAGAAAAAAAGGAAAACGAATGATGAAAATGCAAATGCAGAAAGGGTTGAAAATGCAGAAGGAGGACAAGAGGTTAAAATGCAAATGATGAAAATACAAATATTTAGAAACAACATTAGAGAGAATCCAAGAGTTTAATACGCAAGGTGCAGACATGAGAATTATGATTAGACTAAGTAAGAATCGGTAAAGGATGGAATTGTCCTAACTAAACAATAGGGTTTTATGTATAACTATACACAAGATGGTTGGTTATTTTTTTTTTAATCATATGGATTGCTAGATTTAAGTGGTTTGTTGTTTTAGGTGGTTATATATTTGCAAGGTTTATTGTTTTTTCAAATTTATTGGTGGTTGGTTGGTTTTTGTTGATATGGATTAATGGATCGTCATAGAAGTAATCTAGATTTTTAATATTTTGGTTTTAGTTTGTATTGATTATAATATTCAATAAAACAAATATAGGTACATAATATTTTATCAAATGTTTATGGTACATGAAAAGGTAAACAAAAATAAAAATTATGAAAAAACTATATGTAATGAAAATACGCAGGTGCAAGTATGAAAATGGGAATGCTAATTGAAATAGAACTAGCATTTAAAAGTGCAGGGAGAACTACATAAAGTGAAAATGAAAATGCAATTACGAAAATGCAAATGCAAATGCAATTATGAAAATGCAAATGCAACTGATATTATTTGCAACCGAACCAGTATGTAAAATACCAAAGACTCGTAGCCTAGTGGTATTGAGTGAGGTGTTGCCCATAATCTGTTGGGCATGTGTTCAAGTCTCCCCTATGGAGAAATTTAAGTATATTAAGTGACGTTAAAAAAACTAGATAAAATGAAAATGCAACTATAAGTATGAAAATGCAACCGCAAGTATAAAAATACAAATGCAAATACCAGTATTTGGAACACAACACATATTTTAAAGTTCACGGAATAACTAAATAAAACGAAATGCAAATGCAAATATGAAAATAAAAATACAACTGAAAGTAATTGAAACAAAAAAGTATGTAAAATTTCAGGGAATAACAACATAAAATAAAAATGCAACTACAAGTATGAAAATGCAAACGTGAATGCTAGTATTTGAACCATCGCAGTATTTAAAATTTTAGGTAATAACTAGATACAATGAAAAGTCAAATGCAAAAGTGTGTTTAACTACATTTAGTAAGAATATAAAACGATAACAAAACAAAACTAATGTGCCACTCGAGAATATCTTGCATCATCATCTGCTCTTTTCCTTTCAGACAAGTTCGAATATCATACGGTTCATGGTTGTCACTACCTCCAACATCAATTTCCTTATATAAATTCACTTTATTTGCAACTTCAAAGTGTCCACAGATTTACTATTATTTACATTCTTACCATGTTTAGAACACCTAAAAATCTTAAGAGTAGCGATTCCACCATTTGCCTTTTTCGAAACCAAATTGAAGAGAAGCTGGACCATGATCAAATCTATAAAATCCAAAATAAATAAAAACTATAAAACAGGGTGAAAATTCATAAAATAACTACATACAATGAAAATGCAAATGCGAGTATGAAATTGCAAACGCAGATGAATTTCGGGAAATAACTAGGTACAATGAAAAACAAAATCAATATCAAAATGCAAATGCAAATTCCAGTTATCTGTTTAATATTTCAGATGAAAATGCAAATTTGAGTCAGTTGTTAAAAATTTCAGACGAAAACGCAAATGCAAATGCGAGTATGAAAATGCAAATGCAAATGCCAGTACATCAAACAAATGTTTCAAATTTATGTATATTTGTGTTCCAATCGATGTTAAAATATTTGTGTAAGCTAATTCCATCAATTTGCATTTCCAAAAATTTTGAATTAATTCCAAAGAAAATTGCATATCCATTGATTCCATCAATTTGCATTAATTCCAAATTGGTTGCTTCAAATTAGAAAATTTGTGACCTACCTGGATCTGTAGTTGATTGAGAAGTAGTACCGTCTAGAGCTGTTCGTATAGGAGTTGTGCGACATGGAGCAGATTGAGGAGATGATTGAACACGAGAAATCAGGAGAAATCATGTTTGAAATCACATGAATAGATTAATAAACGAAATAGAGATTAAAAATTAGAAGTTGTTAAACTTACTTGAATCTACTTGATCATGTGATTTCGATTAAAGAGCTGGGGGTTTTGGTTCGTATAGGGTTTTGCACGTCTGGGATAAATCAAAATTAGGAGATGATAAACAAAATTAAGATGCAGATTCGGTAATAAACGAAATAGAAATCGAAAATTAGTAGATGTTACTTACATGAATCTACTTGATCATGTGATTTCAATTAAGGAGCTGGTGTTCTTCTGGTTCGTATGGAGGTTTACGTTTGGAGAGATGGGGGAGAAGATGGGGAATTGGGGGAAATCAGAAATCACGTACATGCCTTGTGAAGGAGTCAAAAAATGACAATAATACCCTTAAATGCCCTTAAATGTTTTAATTAAATCAATGCCCTTAATTGGTTCTTTAACTTCTTCAAATAAGCTAAGTTCTTTCTTGATTCATATTCATTATTTGTTTATAGGTTTTTATCTAAATTATGAACAATAACTTATTATAATAAAAGATGAAACTGAAAATTGAAATTTAAATTATATAAAACTGCTGAATGTTTATTTTCTAAACTAAATAAATGGCTGAATGTTTGTAATTGACTATTTTACTCTTCAAAATGTTTAAACTCTTTTATTTTAGAATTACAGTTGTTTCTAACTAATTAAAAAGGAAAATCAAAGAAAAAAAAAACTAAATGATTTTACGTAATTCTTTATTTTCTCATTTTTCCTATTATTGATCGACTTGTAGAAAAAAAACCTCATTTTTCGTATTCGAATCCGAATCGTAACTAACGCATATATTATATTGCATATTATGTTATGCATTTATATTCTGCTCGTATTTGATAACAAAAGAAAATTCAAATTTTTTATGTTCTTCATATGAAATAAAAGGTTTATAGACATCTGAATCAATATGAGGTTTTTAGAAGTTTTTAATATATTTATTAGAAATTAGAAAAAGGTCAAACGCTCTAAATCTGAAAACTCTTAGAATAAATAATGGAGTACTAGTTAAAAAGCTTTTTAGGGAAAACAACCAAATCGAAGTTTAATTGGTATGCTTTGAATAGGTCACCAGTGTAATAGTTTATATAGATGAAGTTCAACTTCGATTTGAGTAGTTGAATTGGTTGTTAAATGATAAACATTTTCTCGAAGTTAATATTGAGAAGCCAAAGTCTTAAATATGATTTTAGTAAAATCATATTCACAAATCATCTTATCTTATCTTATTATTTATAAAAAAAAGTACGTCAATAAGAGATGGATTAATGTTTTGTAGTTTCTTAGTTATCATAATTAAAGAAACGAATTCACTTGTGTACGTCGTTTTTAATTCTTGTTAAAATTTGTTAATTACGGAGTATATAATAGTTTATCCCTATCATCTTAAATATGTTAATTTTTATGTAAAATCTCGCTTTAGAGTATAAGGTGTGGTAATATGGGTTGGATGGTCACCTATGCGCCACATCATTATTTTATATTTCACATTTAAAACCCTCAAATACCCCATCTACCATCACTAACCAATAATACTCATTTGGGATCCACCAAAATACTTTTCACTCACAAAATACCTTTAAAATATGCCCCTCTCTCCTCTCATTGGTCCCAAATCTCTCTCTCTCTCTCTCTCTCTCTCTCTCTCTCTCTCTTCCCATTGGCTTGTTGGCTAAGTCGAATGGTCGGCGAGGGTAAGGGTTTTCCATGGCGGACAGTATCATGGCAGGGTCGGATGGCAATGTGGCGTCCAACTTGAGGTGGAGTTGGGTGATTATACCCATTGCTCTTAGTGCTAAAGAATAAGAGCTTTGTTTACCATAAATCCATTTGGACAAACTTTACTAACGTGTGTTTTGTTCAAATTTGAGTGGGCACGAATTCAAACTTTATAAATTTAGTCAGGCAAAGTAGAAAACAAAAAATATTCTAAAAAAAAAAAAAAACTGAAAAATAAAAAATGGTCATTAAGTGAAAATGATAAAATTGAATACTAACGTGTGTTTTGTTTTTGTTTTTTTAAAGTATTTCCGTTTATAATAGGCTTCTTTAGGGAGACTGAGCTTTGCTCGCGATTTACGCGACTTAATCGTTATTGTGATCATTTCAGGTTATTTCCCTTATTATTGGATAAATGTTAACACAGAGAAGTGATCAAATTCATGATCTCTATGAAATGAATTCTACCATATGATTATTAAGTGATTTTAAGTAATCAATTTATTTAGATCAACTGGCCACCAAAGATAACATTGAAAGATCTTTTTAAAAGGATATTAGGTTCAAGACTTACTGAAAGAAGATGAAGTTTATTCTAAAATAAAAATAAAAATTAGATCAACGAAAATATAGTGACAGTTTGAATGTCACTATATGACTCAAAAATCTAACAAACTTGCCATTAAAATAAAACACGATTTTAAGTTAACAAATATATAAATTATGATAAATGATATTTGGTCATATCATATGGTCCTACTCATAGTTATACTCACCTGATAGGATGACATATGTTATCCACTAATTCTCTGTCTTAATATTATCCCTTGCTTTTATCACATGTCTTCATCTAATGAGTAAGACTATTAATAAGACAAAATGATAGAACTATATATCAATATTCATAAATTATATTACCCAAAAAAGTAGTAGAGAAAAAAAAACCTTGTAAACTTAAAATAAACAAAGATGTCGGACGCATAATCCTTTATTTTGGGCCTAGGATTCATTTGCTTTCTTGAACTTCTAAAAAGCTCAAAGGATCCGATCCATACAAAGTTACAATTTATTTATAATCATTATATGCGGCTTGCGCCAGCGTGTCACGTCCCATTCAACATTCATATCACAAAGTTGCTCCTTAAATTATAGTACATAGTTCATTTTCAACCCCTTGTATTTGTAGAACTATTATAGTCTATAAACATTTTATTGTTTATGTTATCGCTGTACTAAGAAAGTTATTTTCAAGTTATGTTAAAGAGTTATATTCTATTTAACATTATCGTTCTTTCTTCATAAACCAATAGTTATAAGTATTTCTAATAATATTTAATGTATGCATGATACATTAACTAATCTATCACACAAAAGTACTAAAATTAACAATTTGTCGAGGATTTACGAGTTTGTATCACCCAACCTAAACATAATTTTTTAGTTAATCATCTGAAAAACAGTCTTAGTAGATGATTTGACTGATTAAATTTACAATTTATAACTATTTATTTTTAATTCTATGTTTAAATTGGTTGGCAAATTGATCTATTAATCCATGATGTAATCTAATCACTCTCAATTTTATGACTAAGATCCGTTTAAACCCAAATTCAATTATTCTCATATTGACCTAGGTTCATCACTTCATGTCAGGTATCTTCAAGTCTTCAACCCTCGGATAATATCAGTGTTAATATTTATTCACGTATATGTGTTGTAAGGACTAGATTTGCATGTTAAAGAATATCTTAGGGACCTTTATTGTAAGTAGCTCCCGCAATTAATTTCCCTCTAATATTCGAGTATAAAAAATTGGTCTTACCCTTTTACCCCTACGACCACTACCCCCTATATGCCCCTTTTGACCTAATTAGTGTTCCGCCCTAATCCAAATAAGCCTTCAATTTCCTCCACCACCTTCATCGCCACCGTCATCGGTAATCGCACCGATTCCGTCAATCAGTACAGGCGATTACTTCTGCGGTGATGGATCCTCAGGTTCAACAAGCACAACTGGCGGCGATACTTGGAGCCGATCCAGCCCCATTCGAAACCCTAATTTCTCATCTTATGTCATCATCGAACGAGCAACGATCGCAAGCTGAACTTATATTCAATCTATGCAAACAGACTGATCCAAATACGTTGTTTCTTAAATTGGGTCAATTGTTACAACTCTCGCCTCACATGGAAGCTCGTGCCATGTCAGCAATTCTGTTAAGGAAACAGTTAACTCAAGATGAATCGCTGATATGGAACAGGTTATCTCCGGCGACTCAGTCTTCACTTAAATCTATTCTGTTGACTTGTGTCCAACAAGAAGAAGCCAAGACTATGATGAAGAAGCTGTGCGATACGATTTCAGAACTAGCTTCCAGCATCCTGCCTGATAACGGCTGGCCGGAACTTTTACCGTTTATGTTTCAATGTGTATCATCCGATTCGCCTAAGCTTCAGGAATCTGCGTTCTTGATATTTGCACAGTTGTCACAATACATTGGGGAGACTTTAATTCCACACATAAAGCATCTTCATGGAGTGTTTTTGCAGTGTTTGACTACATCTGGATCCTCAGATGTGAGGATTGCTGCCTTGAGTGCAGTAATTAACTTCATTCAGTGTCTGTCATCAAGTGATAGGGATAGATTTCAGGATCTGCTTCCTGCTATGATGACAACATTGACGGAAGCTTTGAATGGGGGACAAGAAGCTACTGCACAAGAAGCATTGGAATTGTTGATTGAATTGGCTGGTACAGAGCCCAGATTCTTGAGGAGGCAGTTAGTAGAGGTAGTTGGGTCTATGTTGCAGATAGCAGAAGCAGAAACCCTAGAAGAAGGAACAAGACACTTAGCAATTGAATTTGTGATTACCCTAGCAGAAGCAAGGGAGAGAGCACCTGGAATGATGAGAAAGCTGCCACAGTTTATAAGCCGATTGTTCGGTATTTTGCTGCAAATGTTGTTAGATATTGAAGATGAACCTGCATGGCATACTGCTGAAAATGAGGATGAAGATGCAGGGGAGTCCAGTAATTATAGTGTGGGGCAGGAGTGTTTGGATCGGTTGGCTATTGCTTTAGGTGGTAATACAATTGTACCTGTTGCGTCTGAGCAGTTGCCTGCTTACTTGGCAGCTCCTGAGTGGCAGAAACACCATGCTGCACTCATTGCTCTTGCACAGATAGCCGAAGGATGCTCAAAGGTGAACCTTTTTTTAATATTCGTTATTGCACTTCTTTCAAATTAGCAAATGCAAAATTGGTTGTTTCCTATGTTTGTGTCTTTTGTATTCAAGACTGTTGCTTTATTAATTTTTTTAATGATTTGGTGATGCAGGTGATGATCAAGAATTTGGAGCAAGTGGTTTCCATGGTTTTAAATTCATTCCAAGATCCTCACCCACGTGTGAGATGGGCTGCAATAAATGCAATTGGGCAATTGGCCACCGATTTAGGCCCAGATTTGCAAGTTCAGTACCACCAAAGAGTTTTGCCTGCTCTAGCTTCTGCCATGGATGACTTTAATAATCCACGTGTTCAGGTTGGTAATATTATATAAGCATTATATGTATAAGTGTTTGAAGTTTGAATTCACATATGTTCTCTTGTTATTCCGTTTGTTATGTATATTTTGTTATTGATTTATCATCTTTTTTTTTCTTTTTCGTTCTACAGGCACATGCTGCTTCTGCAGTGTTAAATTTCAGTGAGAACTGCACCCCAGATATCTTGACCCCATACTTGGATGGAATAGTGAGCAAACTGCTTGTATTGTTACAGGTAAATTTGATGGGGTGGTTTTTAGATATTATATGAATATATGAGCATAATAAGACCATTTACAGTTTATTGATTAAATTTAATAAATAAATTTTTTGCGCAGAACGGTAAACAAATGGTTCAAGAAGGGGCCTTAACTGCTCTAGCATCAGTTGCTGACTCATCACAGGTAACCTTCACATGATTAAGTTTATTAATTTCTAGCATTAAAACTTTACATTATATGTCTCACTTATATGCTTGGTTCATCAATAGGAATACTTCCAAAAGTACTATGATGCAGTTATGCCTTATTTGAAAGCTATTTTAGTGAATGCAAATGATAAGGCTAATCGCATGCTTAGAGCAAAAGCAATGGAATGCATTAGTTTGGTTGGAATGGCTGTTGGGAAAGAAAAATTTAGAGATGATGCTAAACAGGTATGCAATTATTTCTTTGATGTTAGAAAGAGTAAATTACATAAATCATCCTTGTGGTTTGAAACTTGTTACATCCACGGTCCCTAAATTTGAGACTTGTATTTCACTCTACACTATTACTTATATCTTGTGTTCTTGCTTCTTGATGGTTTTTGATTATATGTTCATCAAGGTGATGGAAGTGCTGATGTCATTGCAAGGATCTCAAATGGAGACTGATGATCCTACCACAAGTTATATGCTTCAAGTATGTTCTATTCTGATTTAAAATACATTTATAAACTTATGGTTATTTTTATAAGGTTGTAATTATCATCTTTTTAATGTTATGTAACACTTTGTAGGCGTGGGCCCGGCTATGCAAGTGTTTAGGACAGGATTTCCTTCCTTATATGAGTGTTGTTATGCCTCCTTTGCTTCAATCTGCTCAACTCAAACCTGATGTCATCATTACATCAGCAGACTCGGATAATGAAATTGATGAATCAGATGATGAAAGGTATGGTGTTCTCTTGGTTTAACTGATATGGCTAATTATGTTTGAATCCTCAAACTATTAATAATTTGACATCTGTTAATTTGTTATATCCTATACTTGTGTTGACTTAGTATTTAACGTATAATTCTATACTGACTTGATGTTTTAACCCTTTTCTTGACCGCAGCCGGTTGAACCCCTCATTGTGTATCAAGATGTAATTTTTTTAGGGTTAAATATGGACTAATCCTTAAGTTCACTTGTAACCCTCAAATTTTTTCCTCAAGTTTCTTTACTAATTTTTTAAACATATTGCTACTATTATTATTAACTTATATTTCTGTAGAAAATTGGTATAAAATTTTGTATAAATATTATAGGGCTAAATTATTGCGAGAAAAAGTTTAGTGGCTAAAAAGTTTTTCTTAGGTATTAACTTGTGATTAACCTGTGTTAGCACTTAGCAGGCCATAGTGGCTTTTTAAACAAGTTAACCGAAGTTTAAGGACTAAATTATGCAAAAGAAATTAGGGTTAAAGCACCATATAGATGAAAGTTTGAGGATTAATGCATAATTAAACCTAACTAACATGAGAAAAATTGTTAATAATAATTTGTTCTTTGGTTGTATTGTAGTATGGAGACTATTACTCTTGGTGATAAAAGAATTGGGATTAAAACTAGCGTTCTTGAGGAAAAGGCTACTGCTTGCAACATGCTGTGTTGTTATGCAGATGAGTTGAAAGAGGGATTCTATCCATGGATTGATCAGGTTGGTTTTTGTATAAATTATTTATCTGTTATCCAATTTCTTTATAATTAATTAGTTGCTAATTTATATACTTTAAACAGGTTGCCCCAACGTTGGTTCCACTCCTCAAATTTTATTTTCATGAAGAAGTTAGGAAAGCCGCTGTTTCAGGTTTTACTTCTCATCTCTCTCATAAGTAAATGGGTTAAAATTGCCAGCTGTACTCTTACAAACATCATATACTACCTCCGTATCAAAATAAGTGATACACTTGAGGATTCACGGTTTTTGAGGCAAAAGATTAAAATGTGGGTTAAGATGGATTAAAGTGGATAGTTAGTGGAAAGTGGGACCCACTCCTTTTGAAAAAAGTAATATTAATGATGTTTAAAAGTAAAAGTAAGGGTAAAAATGTAATTTCACTTTATTAAAGTAGATTGTGGAGTGTGGTTCCCATTTATTTACCAAATAAGGTCACTTTTGGAAGTGTATCACTTATTTTGTTCCACCCTTAAATGGAAAGTGTATCACTTATTTTGATACGGAGGTAGTATTATTTTAAAGGTAACTTTTTAATGGGATTTATATACATTTGTTGTAGCAATGCCTGAGTTACTACGTTCTGCAAAATTAGCCATTGAAAAAGGGCTTGCTCAAGGTCGTAATGAATCTTATATTAAACAGCTGTCTGACTACATAGTTCCAGCTTTAGTGGAAGCTCTGCATAAGGTGATTTAATATTTTTAATTCATTATTTGCATGAGTAAAGAAATATGCTGACTGTATGTCATTTCAGGAACCTGATACTGAAATCTGTGCAAGTATGCTTGATGCTTTAAACGAGTGTATACAGGTTGGCTTTTCTTTTTTTCTTCATTAAAGATGTGAATTAAAATTAATTTTATATTAACATGTTATTTTTTTTGAAGGTATCTGGACCAGTTCTTGATGAAAACCAGGTGAGAAGTATTGTGGATGAAATAAAACAGGTGATTACAGCAAGTTCAAGCAGAAAAACAGAAAGAGCAGAACGGGCAAAAGCTGAAGATTTTGATGCTGAAGAAGGAGAATTGCTTAAAGAGGAAAATGAGCAAGAAGAAGAAGTGTTTGACCAGGTTATTGACTTTAATTATTATTTTTCTTTTTTCCACTTTTTATTGTTAATCTATTATATAAACAAGTATGTTTCCTGTGTATGTGTGACAGGTTGGAGAAATTTTGGGAACATTGATTAAAACATTTAAAGCCTCCTTTTTGCCTTTCTTTGATGAAATGTCATCTTATTTGATGCCTATGTGGGTATGTACGCTTGTGCTGATTATCAATCAATCTCACTGGAACTTTTTGTTTATTTTATTTTATGGTAAATAATGACTTGGTCTTTTAATTAATTTAAGGGCAAGGACAAAACAGCTGAAGAAAGAAGAATTGCTATTTGCATATTTGATGATGTGGCAGAGCAATGCCGTGAATCAGCTCTAAAGTATGAAATATAAATAATGCCACTTGTATTGCGTATATAAACCTTGATTTGTCTTATTTTGTTTTATATGTGAGAACAGGTATTATGATACATATCTTCCTTTCCTTCTAGAAGCATGCAATGATGAGAGTCCTGATGTCCGCCAGGTCAGCATCATTACTACTCACCATAAATTGTGTCTACTGCTTATAACCCTAAAAATCAAATTTTTATATATATTTCGTTAGGCTGCTGTTTATGGACTAGGAGTATGTGCAGAATATGGTGGAACTGTTATTAAACCACTTGTTGGAGGTAAGCACATTATTCCGACATAAATAAATGCTACTTTTTATATCTATTTATTTAATTTGTTAAAATTTTATAGAGGCACTTTCAAGGCTAAATGTTGTAATAAGACACCCTAATGCTCTCCTACCTGAGAATGTGATGGCTTATGATAATGCTGTTTCTGCTTTGGGGAAAATATGTCAGTTTCATCGTGACAGTATTGACTCAGCTCAGGTAAATACATTTTTATACTTATATATTAAACCATAATGGTAATTAGTGAATAGTTTAATGATGGCTGTGCTGTTTTGGCAGGTTATTCCTGCATGGTTAAGCTGTTTGCCAATTAAAGGAGATCTTATTGAGGCTAAAGTTGTTCATGAGCTGCTTTGTTCAATGGTCGAAAGGTAAATTTATGCATATTGGCATATTTGACCCGTTTACTGTCAAATTGGTTGTTTTTATCTTCAATGGGTCAAACAGGTTAATTTTAAAATTTAGCCAAAGTTGCACCAAGTGTTCTCAAATGCTTATTAAATCATTAGATTATTGTAATATAGATTCTATAATCATTCTGACCAATTCTTGTAGCACTTCTAACAAATTATGCTCTCTATATTTACAGGTCAGACATGGAACTTCTGGGCCCTAACAACCAGTATATCCCAAAAATTGTTTCTGTATTTGCAGAGGTTAGCTCTCTCATTAATATTATTTCTTAATTATAATAGTATAATTAATTTTTATTGAAATGCTAGTAAAAGCAAGGCATATATGTAAATAAAGGATAAAACAGTTGACTATTTTTCTAAAAATTGTTTCCGTAGTAGAGCATATTATGAGTTTGACATATGGACAGTTGCATTTGTCAACTATTATTCTGTTGGAATATTTATGTCATACATACTTTTTCAACGTCTTTTTTAAATAACTTGTAACATATTCATTTAATAAAAAATGTTTTTTTATTAACTTAAACTTGTATGTATGAATGACAGATACTTTGTGCCGGCAAGGATCTTGCGACAGAACAAACAATCACACGAATAGTCAACCTTCTAAGACAACTCCAACAAACACTGCCATCTGGCACCTTTGCTTCAACATGGGCTTCATTACAGCCACAACAACAACTTGCATTACAATCCGTACTCACTTCATAACATCATTTTTCATCATAAGTTATGCTATTTGTCTTGTTGTGGAAACCACCCATTCTTTTGCTGTTTGCCCGTATTCATTTTTTTCCTTCTAAAAGCGTGATGATGTGTCATGTAACAACCTTGGGGATGGGTTGTTTGGTTGAGTGTGGTGAATGAACAAGATGGGAAGAAAAAGTTGCCTATTTCATATTCTGTTTCGTTTGTATATTGTATTGCAGATGTTTGATCATCTACGGTGTGGGTCCCTAAGAGTTGTTTCAGAAGAGCAATTCTTGTTGGAGTTTTGGTCATTTTTCATTGTTTTGCAAGATTTTGTGACATAAATTTGTTATTTTTGGTTTTGCTATTTATGCCGATTTGTTATAAATCGATTGTCTTCCAAAATAACCATGTTGGTAGTTGGTGTGTTGGACTAGGTGATATATAATATTATAATATAATATGCACCTACTATTAATTTTGTACGTTTATGATAAGATCCTGCATGTTTTAAGTTATGATTTAGAGTTTTTATTCACATGAATATGTTTTGAGTTTACTTTTTGTTAAATAAATAAAGGAGTCAAAATGGGGCATGAAGTGTTCAACTGATCCGACAACATGGATGCTTAGGCGTGGTGGTTGATGGCCAACTGTTCCGACAACCTTTTGTGTTTTAAAAACTACCATTTCACAGATCATCACTGAATTTTTTTTGTAGTTGATGGATTAGGTGTAACACAATAAGTCATTAAAAAACATCAAAGGAACTTTGGCTTATTGATAGGGTGTTTGCTTTTCATCCTTATGGTTCATAGTTAACTTATGAGATATTTAGGATTTGCCGCTCATAAAAAAAGTCACTAAAGAAGATGCAACACAATAATCATTTTAATTCTGTATTAATAAGTATTTGTTTTCTTCAACATGACAACATATATTTATATTATAAACCAAAATACTTCTATCAAAGAGTTAGTAGGAATTACAAGTTTAACTAATCATGACAATTTGATAATTTAGCAACTCTATAATTTAACCAAGAAAAAAAAAAGAACGAATGATATCTAGGATGGCACATTTTCTTATAGATTGAGGATTAAATATGATACAATTACGATATTTTCAAATAATCAGCACATCGTTGTAGACAATAATATACAAAAATCCTTGTTGCCATTGAGATAAGCATAGAACCAATCTAATTAAACCAATCAGAACAAGAGATTAATGAAGGAAGAGATAAGCTTCACAAAATCTGGATAGATCTTCAAACATTGGAAGCATAATTTCACAAGTGTAAACAGTGTCATGATGGCTTTAAGTTTAAGGACTTCTATACTAAGTAGTCCTAAGTAAGATAAAATAAAAATTAAGGTACAACTCAGGAAAACAAAACTTAAAATATCTTGTCAAATGGCTTTTCTTTTGTCACTGAAAAGGCATATATACTCAGTTACTTTATTAAAAAGATAGTTATTATTTCTTGGATAAAATCAAAAAATTTCTCTTATATTTTAGAGTAAATTACACGGAAAGTTCCTGTGGTTTGCTACTTATTACAGTCGCAGTCCCTGAACTTCGTTTATTACACTGGACGTCCCTGGTGTATACAATTTGTTACACCCATGATCCCTACCGCCCTTAACTTTTTCTAAATGACGAAAATACCCTTTTGGCTTTTGTAATAAATCGGAGATAAGGGATTGCGAATGTAATACGTGATAAACCACATGAAGAAGGCAACCAGAGGCAGGGGTTTGATCACGTAAAGATAATGGTTATTGATTGATGTTTGAATTCAAAGAGATAGAGGTGGGTGTTGAATCTGAATGTGGCGGAAGAATATGAATTAAAGAGAGAAACGAAAAAAAATCAATTTTTTTTTGAACGGCCAGTTAGTAAGTTAGTGGTTCGAGCCTAGACAGTGACATCCACAAGGGGCAGTATGCCTTCCTTCGAACCTTCCACCTATGGGGAATAAACCCCACGTCCACGATGGG
Source organism: Calendula officinalis (assembly GCA_963853835.1). NCBI lineage: Eukaryota > Viridiplantae > Streptophyta > Magnoliopsida > Asterales > Asteraceae > Calendula > Calendula officinalis. The sequence goes on from OY970822.1 coordinate 18,204,769, forward strand.
ACTTGAACCCATGACTTTGGCCATGGGCAACACCTTATTTATTTCACCAATACCACTAGGCTAGAAGCCTTGGGTAAAAAATCAATTAATCGAGTAAATTTCACGGATGGTACATGTGGTTTATCACTTATTACATTCACAATCTCTTATCTCCGATTTATTACAAAAGCCAAAAGGGTATTTTCGTCATTTAGAAAAAGTTAAGGGCAGTAGGGACCACGGGTGTAACAAATTATATACACCAAGAACGTCCAGTGTAACTGTAGCTGTAATAAGTAGCAAACCACAGAGACCTTCCGTTTAATTTACTCTATATTTTATTCGGTTTTTAATAACTTGGTTTTAAAGTATGCACTGGATGTTGCTTTTGCTGGTGTAGAGATGCTCAAGGTTGAAGAGAAGCGTGCCTTCAAAAGATTCCTTTTTCGACGTCACAATACAAAACTATGATTTCAATGACTCTTTTCTCATAATATAAAAGAATTTAAATTTTGATATTTTATTTTAATTGTAAAAATATAATTTTTGTCTCTTTGTGGGCAGGTAATCAGTCTCAATTATATTCCATAATTCCCTTAAATTTTAAATTTTAAATTTTGATCATTTAATAACTCTTTAAAGGGAAAGGAAATTTGTATGTTAGGAACAATCCAAACTTATTGAAAATTTACATAATATAACTACGAAGTCTACAATTATGTCATTCACTCAAGTTGATTTCAAAGATGCTTCAAATTTTAGTTAAATACCTGAAGAACAAACAAAGACAATATTAAATACACTGGTTTCTTATTGGTATTTCATTCGATTTACTTTTATACCGGTGCCAATGGCTATTACTAGTAACCTTTGCTTGCAATCAGTAAACCGACACCATTGGCATGTCACCTTCAGTTGCTCCATATGTTCAAAGGCTTTAGTTTGAGACGGCTAAAGAAACGAGGGTTTACAAATAGTTTTGTGGATATATGTATTTTGTATGTGTGAACCTTTGTGGTCACAAGAGGATATTTTTTTATCATAAGATTGGGCGTAAGGGGAGCGTCGCCCCCTGTGTCCCCCCTTGCGTCCCACCTCGCCAATGCGTCCCCTCCCTTACATGAAGCCAAGCCCGACTCGTCCTTGGGGCTGTTTGGTCGTCCATGTGACCCTTGCCGGTCGCCAAATTTTCAAAGGGGAAAGAGTTGTTTAAGGAAATTGGTTTAGTCTCCTGCTACGTGGGTTTGGTCGGAGTTTTTTCATGTGTTTGGTTAAGCTGATTTGGCGTCGACGTGACAACAGGTGACTAAAAGGTTTTATCAGCCCTTACGGGTGGTCTAAAGATTGAACGTGAAATTTTCTTTGAATTACACTCTTATAGAAACAAAATTCGAACAAGAACATTAACTTTGTCGTTGTTTGTAGGTACACTTATTGAGAACAATATGACCAATTTGATGATTCAATTAACATATTATTATTTTAGAAGATGAGTACAGAGATGTCACTGTTACAAATTAAATAACGTAGGTGTTCAAATGGTTTTGATAATTTTCATTTATATAAATTTAATGATGTCTTACACGATTCATTTATAAAAGTATATATCCAAAATGACATATTTAATATTTCTTGTAAAGGCATTTTTTGTCCCCCAGTGTCGATATAGGTCATATTCCAATAATATTTAAAGTTTAGACATGAATTATTTCAGAATGATATCAAAATAGGGTTAAAATTGAGTGGGAGTTGAGTCACTAGGCTGAGAGATGAAACTGAGAATTGGGTTACGGTCAGCCAAGGGTTAAATTTGGTAATTCTTATAAGGTCAAATGTTCAATTACTGATAAGAGCAGCAACAAAAAAAAACATCTCCTTCACTCCTTGTGGCCACCATGGTTCACCCGTGACTACAGGCTATCCGCAAAGCAAGTGTTAGCTTTGGAATTAGTCAGCTCGAAAATCGATTTGGATATTAATTTAAAATAAAAACAAGAACAAGAACATATATGCATGCACGAGACAAACACGTATAGGTGACAAAGAATACAATTGTATGTAGCAAGAACTAGGAAGGTTACAGTCACAAAATCTCCATAGAAGAATATAAATCTAATAAATAGACAAGCATACATCAACGAGTTTCTTAACAATGGCATACTTTATGAAGATCTTCCAAACCGTCTTTGCAGCAAACCTACAATCAAAACGAACCTGAAAATTGAAAACCAAAATTTTGGATTCATAATGTTTGTTTTAAGTGGCAATCTAGTTTTGGATTCAAAATTTTGGTTTTCCTTCATGATGCACTTTACGGTTTGTATCTTTCTTCAACTATACCAATTCATAACAGGTTTGCAAGCTTTAGACCGCTCACAACCGTGACAATCACTGACACTTCAGTTTTGTCAAATAAATGTCAAGTCATTTCACACTCAATTGACACATTAATGTCAAGTTGTGAGCAATACACATTCATTTAATATTTTATACATAAAATACACACATATATTTATACACACATGCTCTTCTCTTTACACTTTGGCAGAGTAAAGCAAGATAACCGACAACTGTCAGGATCGATTAACTATAGAGAAGTTAATAAACACCTTAGATCTAATTGACTATAGAAGTTGCAGCGGATCAACACTATATCAATAAATTAAGAACGATGAACTGTAAATAATAAACTTAAAATATTAAGAACACAGTTTCACAAAAAGTTTCAATGTATATTATTGAGTTAACAATACACACGTACGTTTACAATTCGTAAGATCATCTGGATTCAATTGTTCCAAGTCATCACTAATCAGTGCAGTATGCACATGACTAGTGAAGAAGGATTCTCTTGCAGTATCCTCAGAATCTGCAGCCTTTCCTGTGTAGGTTTCCTGACCTTGACCTGTACTAGATACAAATGCAACATTATTAGAAGAAATAGAAGGGTTTTTTTGATTTACCTCAGTTTCAAATACTCTGAGATCATTGTAGAGTTCATCCAACTCCTTTTCTTCTAGTGCATCTCTTTGTCTATATACCACTGTATACATGGCCCATTCTTCACTAAGAGACCTTAGGAACTTCATGTTGACATCTTCTTGATCCATCTTGACCCCAACTTGGTTAAGTTCACCAATTAGCTTGTTGAATCTGTCAAACACTTGAGTGAGTGTTTCATTGGGCTTTCCTTTGAAATTTTCAAAGCCTTGTTTAAGAACAGACTTCATGTTCCTCTTGGTACTCTTTGTCCCAACGAATCTCTTCTCCAGTGCTTCCCAAAGCACCTTTGCATCATCATACTCAACGAAGAGATGTTGATAGTCATTAGGAATGGCCAATAGGAGAGTGCTTAGAGTTTTAAGTTCGATTCCCTTGTCTTTCTTCTCCTTCTCACATTTAAGTTTGTCTGCCTCAGTTGCAGAGCTGCTTGCTTGATCAGGACCAGTTTTGTTTCCTTCAAGGACAACTTCCCACATGGAGTAATATGTAATAAGCATGTATTGCTTAATACGATTCTTCCACATCCCAAAGTTGTTGGGAGTGAGTATAGGAATTTTGTTGTCCTGAGTGCTTTCATTATTATCAGTCATGATTAATAATGTGTGTGTTTTAAAGATTAAAACTTTTTGTTGATCTTAACAAATAGTAGATCTAGAACCAATATGCTCTGATACCACTTGTCAGGATCGATTAACTATAGAGAAGTTAATAAACACCTTAGATCTAATTGACTATAGAAGTTGCAGCGGATCAACACTATATCAATAAATTAAGAACGATGAACTGTAAATAATAAACTTAAAATATTAAGAACACAGTTTCACAAAAAGCTTCAATGTATATTATTGAGTTAACAATACACACGTACGTTTACAATTCGTAAGGAACTATTTATAATAGTCCTTGAAGCTAAACTATTTACCCTAGTTATTCTAGGACTTGATTTACATTCGAATTATAAAGATATACATTGATTTACATGCTATAACTATCTCTACGAAGATCTCGGACTCGATATGTTCCATATAAGCTCATCAGTAGTATTCTGCAATCACCAGTAGTAAATAAGTAACATCAGTAGTAACTTTGGTGACCAGTAGTAAGTCCAGATCCATCGTCAGTAGTAACTACTATTGATCAGTAGTATCTTTAATAAGCTTGATCAGTAGTAACTAAGTTATAGTCTTCATCAGTATCAACTTCATCAGTAGTAAATGTTTCTGCCCCATCAGTACTAAGTATGATCAGTACTAACTGCAGCATCAGTATTAAGTTGATCTGTGTTTTGCTCCAACAATCTCCCCCTAAACTTATTGATTATGTTTCAATCAATCAAGTTTCTTTTGTTCTTCTTCTTCTTTTCTTTTCTTCTCTAGGGTTCTTTGATTTTGAGCTTTTCTTTGAGCAATAATGTACTTGCTGTTTCTTTTTGTAAAATAATTCAATTTGTTCTGAAACATTACTTCATCATACGGCTTCATCATTGTATTTGTGAATATCTGATACATGGTCTTCTCAGAGTGTGGATATTCTTTTTCATATAAGTACAGCTCACATACTTTGCCTGATTTTTCAAAGAAGTACATTTGAGCAGTTGGAATCACATTCCAAGCATAAACATTTTCTTCACTGGTAAATTGTTCTGGATAGTTGTCTGGATAAAATGCAGCATCTATCATTGTTGTTAAGTATCCAGCTCCAGATTCTTTCCAAGATTTCTTGTTCATTCTTGGTTTTCCAATGATCAGTAACTTAATAACATCACTTCTTGAACAGGACATGATCAATGGTAACCATCCAGTGAATCTCTGCACAACTTTGTCTTCCCTTATGATCTCTATCACATTATTATTCAAAATTCTCCAATTTAGGATAGGATTGTTCTGTAAGGGAGCAACTGGTAGTTCAAGAACAGGAATGACTTGCTCTGTTTTTGACTTCTTTTGAGCACTTTGTTCTTGAGAGACCATCTTTCTTTTCTTTGTTGATGGCTCACCAGTAGTTGAGATACTATCCTTCTTGATTAATTTTGGACTGATTGGGATTAATGCTTTGGCTTTCTTTGTTTCTTCAGCTTCTTGTTCAGCCAAGTCTTTCTTCTTAGCAGTGCAATATTTTTCAATTATAGTCATCATCTTCATTATGCCGAATGACTTTGCACTATGCCCTTTTGTTTTCAAATACTCAATCATATTGGCCTTCTGTTCAAACACATCATCAGTTAATTCACTTTTAGTTTTCTTGCATTCAGAGACCAAATATTCAAGGCATTGTATATGTTCTTCTTCAACTTTTCTGAGCCTTGTGAATTCTGTCTTTTGATCTTCTATCTGAATGTCCTCTGCTTGAACATGTATTTGAACAGGAATTGCACTTTGAACTTTCTTCTTATTTTCCTCTAGTGCTTGATACATTTCCACTTTCTCCAAAAATTTCCTATGTTTTATTCTCCATCTGGATTGCTTTTCTGCTCTGACATGATTAATCTTGTTTACCATGTTATGACCTAATGCTCTATTGGGATAATCATCATCATAGACTTCTTTTCCTTTTCCAATGCAAGCAGATGGTGGAGGTGGAATGTATTTCATATCAGGGATACCAGGTAGTAGTAGTTTTGGATAAAACAGTTTGAGTTGATCTTCTGGTAGTATCTTGGGGTGTGGAGGAAGTGTACATTCATCTACCTCAAACCAGTTCACATTATCATCAATGTCAGGTATGATAAGTGGTTGAGCAGGTGTTGGTGGTTTGGAGATGATGACATGTCTTTCTCTTTCAATTAGCTCTGGTAGCTGTAATTCTTCCTCTTCAGTAGTAACCAGAGTAGTTACTACTGGTGTGACTTCAGGAGTTACTACTGATAGGGCAACAGTAGTATTTGGTGCATTCATTTCCTCTTCCTGACTTACTACTGCTATGATATCAGTAGTAGGAGTTACTACTGATGTTTCTTTTTCAGTTTGTTCTTCCATGGTAGCAGTAGTAATAGGCTCATCTTCAGTAACTATCATTTCTGGGCCTTCATCAACACTTGTTTCTTTTAAATTCAAGAGAGAGGATGCTGCTGCTGCAATTGATTCATCAATCATGGTTTGAATGTTGTCCTTCTCCCCCTTAGTGAGCTCAACTGGTGGAGCCTCACTATCATCAACTTTCTTTTTCAATTTTCTTATTATCTTGGTTTGTTGATGAAGCCTGTGTTCATATAACCTCATCCGTTTGTTGATGGTATTAACATGCTTTTTCATTGCAACCATAGTTTTCCCTTGGTTTGTGAGATATGTAAGACAATTTTGTACAATGGATTCAAGAGAATCCACTTTTTCCGTCAATTGTTGGATTTTAATACTGCCCTCACTCCATCTAGCAAGATCATCGGGCTCACTAATAGGTACATTGGTTTGAAGGTTTTCCATCCTATCCGTCAAATCAATAGATCTGCCCTCATCACTTCTTGGTGATTCATTGGGTCTTTTAGACATCCTCTTCTTCCTAGAAGAAGCAGAGATGCCCCCCCTTGTGGTTTCTTGGCACCGGGGTCCTTTAAGTAATTCCTCAAATGAGTCATCACTTAAAGTTGCCGAGGTCTGGGTCTTAGTGATGTTCCCACTGTCCTGTGCACCCACCTTTGGGGCATCAGTAGTGAGAGCCCTCGCCTCATGTCCTCTCTCCTCCTTGGAGGACAACTCTTTGAGTCTGGGGTTTGACTCGATTGGTCCCCTGGTGTCCTTTAAAGAATGTTTCTTTCTTTTATAAAATGTGGAAATATTTTGGGTTTTGTCTGGTAGGTCTTCCACAGAGTGAAGAGTAGCACTCTGCAGATTTATTTCAAGTTCCTGGGACACATTCAGGACTTCTATGTTAGTGGGTGATTGAGTGGCTATTTGGGGTGGTGTTTGGGCTGTATTTGGGGGTGATGGAGTGGGTTGAGGTTCAATTTGGGTTGTATCTATTATTGAACCCTCTCCAATATGTGTTTGATCTTTGATCATATTAGGAAACAGAGGGGTTTCCTTGCCCGAAAATTTAAATTGTTTTCTCATATTTGAGAAAACTTTCTTGTTCAACTCAGGTATTATGAAAATGTTTTTGGGAGTTGACAAGTTTTGTAATTCACAGTTTATGATATGTTGTAGAAATCGGGGATACATTAAAAATTTTGAAGAACTAAGATTTCCCAACATACCTTCAAAAATCATGTAAGAAAAATTAAATACTTGGTCTGTGCATAAACAGACAACAGCAGAGGCTATTGCCTTATTAAACTCATTCCACGTACTTCGTTTTGGAGAAATACAATGCTGAATTGTATGTACAAGAAATTTCTATTGTGGGGAGAGAAGACCTTTTTGAAAAGTTACTATGTTAAGTCTTCCCTCATAACCCATTTTGTTTAAAATTTCAGCAATGAATTCCTTAGGGAGAGTAAACATACCTGAATCATCATGGAGTTGTAGATGGTGTCTGATTGATTGTTCAGTTACTGTTATATGCTTTCCATCTACTTTTGATTTGATCATCGATGTGGTTGTTCCTTCTGTTCTTTCAGCATTGGTCCAGAAATCAACCAAGTGCTGTTGGTATGCTTTTGGTTTAACAGTTAAAGCAAACTGTATGTAAGAATTTCTCAAAAATTTAACTATTGGACGAAAGTCTTTGGTTCCGTCGGGGTTCTTTAGGAATGCACACATGTTGTGAAATTCTGAATATTTAAGATCGGTTTGCATATCGAGAGATTGAAGAGTTGCCATTTGTTGTTTGATTGTTGAAGAAGATGTATGACTTTTTGTTACTGACGAAGGGTTTTGGATCGAAAACTAGGGTTTATCGAGAGGATTTAGCAAATCGAAGTGAAGATAATGCTAAACTAATCGACTGCCGCCTTTTATATCTTTCGATTTAACCTGCAAAAAGACTAAAATGCCCTTCGAATTATAACATAACGGTTATTTTCATGGGGGTTAGTATGGTAATTTTGATTTTGAAAGACCAGTAGTAAAAATGTTATCAGTAATAAAACGTCAGTAGTATCTACTAACATCAGTAGTAACTAGAGATTTTGACATCAGTAGTAACCACTGTCGTCAGTAGTAATCTCTAACACACAAGACCAGTAGTATATGTGAATACCAGTAGTACTGACTTACCAGTAGTATTTGTGTAAACCTAATACACACCAGTAGTAATGAACTACCAGTAGTATTTTGTGCACACACCTACATACCAGTAATGCAGACCTACCAGTAGTAAAACACTTAAATAGATAAATAACTTTTTACAACAAAACTTTACACAAGATTTTAAGTGAGATTTTAATTTATCAAAATCATTCCAATACTGCTAACCAAGAAGTTGAATCTTCCTACATCAAATGCTTTTGTAAAAAGATCTGCTAATTGATCATCAGTATGAATTTTAACTACTTTGATTAATTTTTCTTTTCATTACAATCTCTTATAAAATGAAATCTTATTTCAATGTGTTTAGTTTTAGAGTGTTTTACTAGATTATTCACAATACTAATAGCACTTTGATTATCAATAAAAATAGGAGTTTTAAGGATAGAGATACCAAAGTCTAAAAGCTGGTTTTGAATCCATAGTACTTGAGCACAACAAGCAGATGCAGCTACATATTCTGCTTCAGCAGTTGATGTTGATACATTTGTTTGCTTCTTACATTGCCATGAGACTAGTCTTGATCCAAAGAATTGACATCCACCAGTAGTGGACTTTCTGTCTTGACATTCACCTCCATAGTCACTATCTGTGTAGGCTATGAGTTCAAAGGGTGAATCATGTGGATACCATAGACCTAGTGATGGTTTGCCTTTCAAGTACATCAAGGAACCTATCATTGGTCTATATAAGTGTTCATCTACCTCCTCCCCCTCAACATCAGGATGTAGGTGTTTGTGTGTTTCCATTGGTGTGCTTGCACTCTCGCAGTCTTTCAAATCAAACTTCTCCAAGATGTCTTTGACATATTTTGATTGATTTATCAAAATACCATCTGTTCTTTGACTGACTTGGAGTCCAATGAAGAAGTTCATTGGACCCATAGAGCTCATCTTGAATTTAATCTGCGTCAGTTCTTCAAATTCTTTGCATAGTAAATCATTGGTTGAACCAAAAATGATATCATCTACATAGATTTGTACCAGTAGTATATCGTCTTTGACTTTCTTTGTAAACAAAGTTTTGTCAATGGCTCCTCTTTTAAAGTTATTCTTCAGTAGATATGATGATAATGTGTCATACCATACTCTTGGTGCCTGATGTAGGCCATACAGAGCTTTGTCCAGTTTAAATACATAATCATCATGTTTTGGATCTTCAAAACCTGGAGGTTGGCAAACATATACCTCTTCTTCAAACTTCCCATAAAGGAATGCACTCTTCACATCCATTTGATAGACTTTGAACTTTTTGAATGAAGCATATGCTAGAAATATTCTTATAGCTTCAATTCTAGCAACAGGAGCATATACTTCATCATAGTCTATTCCTTCTTCTTGAGTGTATCCTTGGGCTACAAGTCTGGCTTTGTTCTTGATCACTATACCTCTTTCATCTTTCTTGTTTCTAAAGATCCATCTTGTTCCAATGACTCTTTTTCCTTTGGGTAGAGGTACAAGTGTCCAAACAGCTTGTAACTTGAATTGAAGGAGTTCTTCTTGCGTTGCCTCAATCCAGTTTGAGTCCTTCATTGCTTGTTGGATTTTCTTTGGTTTATCCTGAGACAGAAAGCATTCAAACATACATTCATTAGCAATTAAACTTATGTTACACATGTTTGCAGTTAAGCTTTTATTTAATTTGCTTCTTGTTTGCAGTGGTGAGTTAACATCACTTAGAACAAGGTCTAATGGATGGTTCTTCTGAGTCCTTGTAGTTGTAGCTCTATCAACCACTAGTTGATTTCCAAGGTTGGACTCATTTGTCTCAGGCAATTGCTCCTCTAGTGATCCTTCATTGTCATTGATGTTTGGTTCATCATCATCTTGGTTAGAGTTACTACTGCTATTGTCTTCATTGAGATCAGTAGTATTGTTGTTGTTACTGGTATCAGTAGTATCTTGAGAATCTAGGTTATTGTTAGTACCATTAGTATTTTGAGTACTATTACTGGTATCAGTAGTATTTGAATTAATACTGTCCTCATTCTCAGAGTTACTACTGGTTCCAGAAATTGAGTTATTACTGTCCTCAGTATTGACTATGGGAGCAGTATTAACTACTATGTATTTCATCTTTTCTTGACCATTATTAATCGATGATGTTCCTTCCTTTTGAGTGTGACAATTTGAATCACATGCATTTAAATTCATGTTAGAATTAAAGGATTTGGTTAGATTGTCTATGTTAAATAGCCAATCTGGACCATTTCCTTGTTCATTAGAAATATTTTCATTAAAGGATACATTGATGCTTTCTTCAATTATCCTTAATCTCTTGTTGAACACTCTGTATGATTTGCTTTGAGTAGAGTATCCCACAAAGATTCCATCATCAGCTTTGCAGTCAAACTTACCAATTTGTTCTCTTGTAATCAGAATAGTACAAGGACAACCAAATGATTTTAAAAAGCTTATAGAAGGTTTTCTTTTATTGAAAAGTTCATATGGTGTTTTATAATGTGGCTTTACTATTAATACTCTGTTTTGAACATAACAAGCAGTATTAACAGCTTCTGCCCAGAAAGTAATTGGTAATTTTGAGTCTGCTAGCATTGATCTTGCTGCTTCAATGATGGTTCTATTTCTTCTTTCAGCTACACCATTTTGTTGAGGAGTTCTAGGTGAGCTATATTGCCTGTCAATACCTTTAAGATCACAAAAGTTAATTAAGTTAGCATTTTTGAATTCTGTGCCATTATCACATCTTATGGCTTTAACTTTTTGATCAGATGTGTTTTCCAGTTTGACAATTAAGTTCTTGATGAGTTCACTTGTTTCATCCTTTGTCCTGAGAAAGAAAACCCATGTATATCTGGAAAAGTCATCAGTAATAACAAGACAATATTGTTTCTTTCCAATACTCATTACATTTGTAGGTCCAAAAAGGTCCATATGTAAGAGTTGTAAAGGAACAGAAATAGAGTTCACAGTTTTGGACTTATGAGAAGACTTGTGTTGTTTACCTTTTAGGCATGCAACACAATGATGATCACACATAAATTGTTTTTGAGGTAGTCCAATGACCAGATTTCTTTTTACTAAATTGTTCATGTTTTTGAAATTTGTGTGACACATCCTTCTATGCCATAGTTCTGATTCAGTGGTGTTTGCCTTGGATATAAAACAGTTGACCTCATTTGAAGAAATGAGTTCTCCCCCTATATCCAGGCAATACACATTGTTTCTCCTTGGAGTTCTTAAAACAACATATTTTTCATCTAAAATAAAGTCAGGAGAAAGAATGATGCACTCAATGTCTGTGAAAAGAATTTTATTCTTTTTATCACACACTTGAGACACACTGACAAGATTGTCTTTTAGTTCAGCTACATAAAATACATCATCAAAGGTAATTTTGCCATTAGTAACAGTACCTTTACCTGTAATCTTACCTCCTTGTGGGTTTTCACCAAATGCCACATATCCTCCATCAAATAACTTGAAATCTTTAAGAATTTGTAGATTTCCAGTCATGTGCCTTGAGCATCCACTATCAATATGCCATGTTCTTCCTTCTTCTGGGATCTGAATGCTCTGCACAAGTGAGTAAGGGATTAGTTAAGTTTGGGAACCCAAGCTTTATATGTCTTGGGTTCATCCTTTGAGAAATAAGATTTTGGAGATTTAACTTTAAACATTTTTGGTGCCCATACTTGTTTATTACTGGTGTTTAGTTTTACTACTGTCCTTTTAAAAATGTTACTGGTGTTTGAATTTTCTACTGATATTGGTTTATACCCATGATTTTTTGCTTTTGAATACTTTACTACTGATGGACCAGTAGTATTTGGGTACTTACCATGTTTAGAATAACCAGTAGTGTTTTTAGGGTTGACACCAGTAGTATATTTGAAAGTTGGTTTAGGAGCAGTAGTATTTTTGTAATTAGGGTTTTTACCAGTAGTGTTTTTGTACTGGTACTTTACAGCATTATAATTAGGGTTAACACCAGTACTAAAATTGTTAAAGTTTTTACTGGTGTTGGAAAATTTAAAATATTGTTTATTTTGATTGGATTTTCCATTGTTCTTGAAGTAGTTGCTGTTCTTTGGGCTTCTATCTCTTCTGTTATGCATAAACCTTGGTGCACTTCTTCCAAATCTTGGTGTTTCAGCAATTGGAGTTTTTGGTTTATTTACTACTGAAGGACCAGTAGTATCTTTTAATTTCTGTATTTTTGATTTTTCTTTGAAAGTTTTAAATTCTTTGAATTCTTTACAATTAATTGGATTGAAGTGACAGTCCTTTGCTAAATGATTCATTTTGTTGCAAATAACACATCTTAATTTCTTACTTTTTGCACCTTCAGGTATTCTTTGATCTAAGAGTTGAATTTTATTTCTTTCATTTCCCCTTTTTAAAATTTTTGGTATATTTTTTTCATCATATTTAGGAGATTCATTTGGACTTTGTGCTGTGTGAAAACTTGTATCAATTGATTTTGGTGATTCAGTTTGAGAAATTGTAAATTTAATTGATTGATCTTCATCAGAAGAATCATTTGATTCAGATGTTTCATTATGTGATTGAGTTTGATTTTCAGTTTTTAATTCATTAATGATTCTTTCTGAACTGTTTTTAAGTGGTGGAATGATTTTATATGGAGGTGGTACTGCATGATATCCCACCCCATGAACAACTTTTTCTGTAGTTTGATTGTTAGTTAGTTCATCAAGAATTTTTGTGCTTCTTTCAAACTTTTTGATTGTTAATTTATTTTGTTCAATTTCAAGCTGACATTCTTCTAATTTACTTGTTAGTTCTTTATTTTTTATTTCATAAAATTCTTTCTCATCTACAGCTTGAAGTAATTCTTCCTTTATCCGTTGATCAATCATTTGGTACACCTTTATCTGATGTTCTTGATCAGCAATCACACCATCAAACTCATGATTTCTTCTGACTGCTTTTGCTAAATCTTCATTTAATTTAGTATTTTCTTTTTCTAGATTTTTAATAATTTTAGCACATTCAGAAGTACAAGGTTTAGGTTTTACCTCAGTTTTATTGTCAGTAAAGGCCATGAGAGCTTGATTTTGAGCATGATCTTCTGCTTGGAAGCTCCAGTCATAGCCTTGTCCTTGTTGTGAAACAAGAGCAGTTGATTTTGATCTTTTGTCTGGCTGAGGACATTCTTTTGCAAAGTGACCAAGGTTGTTACAGTTGTAACATTTGACTTTAGTTTTGTCAAATCCAGCTTTGTCACCTTTATTGTAGTTGAGGCTTGTCCTACCAGTTCTCTTTAAGAATCTTTTGGTCCTTAGGCTCAGCATAGCCATCTGCCATTTAAGATCCATCTCCTCAAGATCATCTGGATTCAATTGTTCCAAGTCATCACTAATCAGTGCAGTATGCACATGACTAGTGAAGAAGGATTCTCTTGCAGTATCCTCAGAATCTGCAGCCTTTCCTGTGGAGGTTTCCTGACCTTGACCTGTACTAGATACAAATGCAGCATTATTAGAAGAAATAGAAGGGTTTTTTTGATTTACCTCAGTTTCAAATACTCTGAGATCATTGTAGAGTTCATCCAACTCCTTTTCTTCTAGTGCATCTCTTTATCTATATACCACTGTATACATGGCCCATTCTTCACTAAGAGACCTTAGGAACTTCATGTTGACATCTTCTTGATCCATCTTGACCCCAACTTGGTTAAGTTCACCAATTAGCTTGTTGAATCTGTCAAACACTTGAGTGAGTGTTTCATTGGGCTTTCCTTTGAAATTTTCAAAGTCTTGTTTAAGAACAGACTTCATGTTCCTCTTGGTACTCTTTGTCCCAACGAATCTCTTCTCCAGTGCTTCCCAAAGCACCTTTGCATCATCATACTCAACGAAGAGATGTTGATAGTCATTAGGAATGGCCAATAGGAGAGTGCTTAGAGTTTTAAGTTCGATTCCCTTGTCTTTCTTCTCCTTCTCACATTTAAGTTTGTCTGCCTCAGTTGCAGAGCTGCTTGCTTGATCAGGACCAGTTTTGTTTCCTTCAAGGACAACTTCCCACATGGAGTAATATGTAATAAGCATGTATTGCTTAATACGATTCTTCCACATCCCAAAGTTGTTGGGAGTGAGTATAGGAATTTTGTTGTCCTGAGTGCTTTCATTATTATCAGTCATGATTAATAATGTGTGTGTTTTAAAGATTAAAACTTTTTGTTGATCTTAACAAATAGTAGATCTAGAACCAATATGCTCTGATACCACTTGTCAGGATCGATTAACTATAGAGAAGTTAATAAACACCTTAGATCTAATTGACTATAGAAGTTGCAGCGGATCAACACTATATCAATAAATTAAGAACGATGAACTGTAAATAATAAACTTAAAATATTAAGAACACAGTTTCACAAAAAGCTTCAATGTATATTATTGAGTTAACAATACACACGTACGTTTACAATTCGTAAGGAACTATTTATAATAGTCCTTGAAGCTAAACTATTTACCCTAGTTATTCTAGGACTTGATTTACATTCGAATTATAAAGATATACATTGATTTACATGCTATAACTATCTCTACGAAGATCTCGGACTCGATATGTTCCATATAAGCTCATCAGTAGTATTCTGCAATCACCAGTAGTAAATAAGTAACATCAGTAGTAACTTTGGTGACCAGTAGTAAGTCCAGATCCATCGTCAGTAGTAACTACTATTGATCAGTAGTATCTTTAATAAGCTTGATCAGTAGTAACTAAGTTATAGTCTTCATCAGTATCAACTTCATCAGTAGTAAATGTTTCTGCCCCATCAGTACTAAGTATGATCAGTACTAACTGCAGCATCAGTATTAAGTTGATCTGTGTTTTGCTCCAACAACAACACACTGTACCAATAGTGTTAGACTGTTAGTTAAAAAAAGCAAACTGACATATTGGCACCTATCTTACTTAGAGCATTGGGAGCATTGGATGTTTTTGCTATATATTTAAGCTATGAAATTTTCATATAGACTTTTTACGATGTGTTTAAAATTACAAAACTAAAGCTTAAAATATTCACTTTTATATATATATCCAAAACGACATATTTTATCATATTGGTATAAAGGCATTATTTGTCTTGTTGTGGTAGGTATTGGTCTCGATCAATACGAGTTAACTATACATTATATTTCAAACATGAATTATTAAAGTTTTTGGACAATACAAAACCTTTGAGACTAATGTATTACCAAAATGGATACCAAATTATTGTTCAAATTAATTTAAGAAAGGACGCACGGTTCAAAATGGATTATGAATATGTATCAAAAAGTGGGTATAAACCTATTGAACCTTTTAGTATTGAAGAGATAGAAGTTTCTATTGTGTAACCGCTGACTTATAAACAATACAGAAATACGAAATTTGGACACACGGCAATAAAATCTATTTTTTGCATGTTTTAAAATATTAAACAAATCGATTTGATTTGCATAACATATAAAAAAGTAAAAGGAGTGGGAGGCAAGAGCAGGCCTTCGTGATGGCAACTTAGGTTGTTAAGTTGACCAAGTGAGGATCTTATCATTTGACCCCAATCTCCAGTCATCTTTAATCATAAGCTTACCTTTTGTTGTTACCTTTGTTTTTTATGTCAACGCATTTAACTGCTTTTGTTGCTGGAATACAAGCTCCGTACATTTCTTTATTACAACATATTCATCAGTAATTTTTTATCACTATACTCATCATTAAGAAAACCATTTGGTGATGGTTTATCGATAAATATACCTGAAATGATCTTATAAATACCACGAGTTTGATCTCTTCTCCAGATAAGAAGAATCGAATCCAAGTGATCTTGTAATAATAACACATACATAATAACAAAAAAAATGAATTCATTCACGTAATCATCCAAAAAGTCTAGTCATGTAAAAAATTAAGATAAGTACCAATCATTCATGACGTTAATGACATAGTCCCCACTCCTAATTCATAAACATTGTTAAATCAGTCAACCACTAACAACGTTCCAAAAAACAATTCAAACCTCCATAAGCCTCCATAAACAACAAGACGAGCACCCCATAACTTATAACTCCTATATAAACTCTCTATCTATCCATCATAAGAAGTCAAACCCTCAAAATAAATTTATTTGCCCAATACAAAAAATTAAGTAAAATGGAACTAAACTTCCAAAACAATTATGTGTTTTCCTCTTCATCTACATCTTCATCATCATTGGCCAAGAAAGCCCGACTTAACAACACGAATGGGCGGAATTCAAATAGAAGCAAATTTGTTGGTGTTAGACAGCGGCCATCCGGAAAATGGGTGGCCGAAATAAAGAACACCACCCAGAAAATCCGCATGTGGCTCGGGACTTTCGACACCGCGGAGGAAGCCGCCAGGGCATATGACGAGGCGGCTTACTTGCTCCGCGGGGCCAATGCCCGAACCAATTTTATTCATCATGTGCCCATCAATTCCGCTCTTTCTCTCAAAATAAGAAACCTACTCAACCACAAGAAATGCCTTAGACAAAATTCCATCAACAAAAACAACACCATCAACGCCCAAACGACTTCTTCTACCGACGTCCCTAAACGTGCATCCGTGACTTGTACGGTACAAGTCAACAATGCAAAAGTTGAAACTTTTTCATCTGGGTATCAAGGAATTGAGGTGTTTGATGATGGGTATAAGCCAGATTTGACAAATTGTATTGGGAATGCTGAGATTGATGATGCAAGTGGTGGTTCTTGTTATGAACTACGTTCTGATTTGCCATTGAATACTGGGGCTGGGTTTGAAGGGTTTAATTTATGTACAATTTCAAGAAAAGGCGATCAAGATGACGTAAGCACGAGTGATTTTGAGAGGATGAAAGTGGAGAGACAAATATCTGCATCATTATACGCCATGAATGGGGTGAATGAGTATTGGGAGAATGTTCTTCATGATTGCAATGATGGAGGTTCTTACTGGGATCTACCAATGTTGTCTCAGATGTTTTGCCCAATTACTTAGAAGTTTACAGAAATCAATTTATGTTTTTATTGATTAAATTCTATTTAATAGGTGTACTACTTGGAAGAATTAATGAAAGAGTACAAGTATGTTTTTCTAGAGGGGTAAGTTTAATGGATTATAATCAAATCAAATTACAGTAACAAGCATGGGTTGATTTTAGATCAATGCAGTTACATTGGATGGTGGTTATAAATCTGAGACCCGAAATATATTAGTTAGAAGGGTTTGTACAACGTTATATAAAAGGAACAAGTGGGCATTGTCCAATTGGGTTGATGCCCATTTACCCAACTTACAAATATATGTTTGAAAATATGGTGGAAAAAAATGTTTTTTCACCAAATTTAGCAAGGAAAATTATAGAATTAAGTGATCTATAATTATCATACATTAGTTGTCACATTTGCTCTAATAAGGCATCTTAGCAGTATATTCTATGTTCAAAATGAAGCTAGTATGAATGAGAAATCATGGAAAGAAATAGGTTAAAATTTGTCCCGTACAAAGAAAAAAAACTTTCACCGAATATTTAATAAGAATGGTATTGTTGCTTATTATTTGTGTCTACTTATATATCGTACCCTAAGAACAAACACTAAAATACAGGCCTTGTCTTTTTTACTTTCGTTTGCACTTCTTAAGTTTGTGAAATTCTATTTGGAATGTAATTTTTGTATTCTATTATGTTATTAAAAGAGAAATAATATTGATCTCTACGGTTGTTACTCACCATAATATGACATGTGTAATCTACTAATTCTTTTTTCTCATATTATACACTAGGTTATGACCCGTGAAAAATCACGGGCTGTCAATAATTTAACTAAATATAATTTTTTATAGAATATAAAAATTTATCGTTAATTACACGATTCTGATTACTAAATATATAATGCTTCTAAAACGCAAAGTATGGAATATGATGTTACAAATTATATGAACATATTTAAATTTCAGATTACGTAATTATAAAATGAGAAACGTAGAATAACAAATAAAATAAATTAAAACATTACTAAGTAAAGTTGAACGATTACGAAACGATCTCTTTGACAAAATAACGACTAAGAACCAATCTCTCTAACAAAATAAGAAAAGTTAAGATAAATTTGTAAACACTTCTTTGACAAAATAACGACTAAGGTTTATTTGTTAAATTATCATTTTTATCTTCTATTAATATTTTCAAATATTGTATGCTATTTATAGTAGATAAAATATAATTAATATTCAAATTAATATTTATATATAAAGGATATTTCATATTTTGATTAGTGTTAATAACATTTGAAGTATATAAATTTTGTATAGTTGATATTGTTGTATTATGTTTGCATGTCTTCTTATCCAAATATTGTTTTCTTAATTTACTCCTCTCTGGATGTGTATTGGATGAACATTATAAAATTATAAGATATATAAATATTATAAAATTATAAGATCTAAATAAGATTGAAGTAAATTTTTTATCAATAATAAAATTTTAATTTAAAAATTCATTATTGTCACAGTTAAAAACTATGAAGTTGTATTGAAGGGTTCCGGTATTTGGGTTATTATAGAATAATTTTGCTAGACGAAACTTTTATATAATTGAAATATGTTTCATTATATGTAAATATATAAAATGTTAAATACGAAATTATATAATATTTCTATAAGATAATTATTTTATTGAATATTTAATGCCATACACATGATTATATTATGGAATAATAATATTTAAATCATATAATAGAAAATATGAAAATTAAAACATTAAATAAATGATAATAATTGTGTTTAAACACAACAAAATACAACTAAATTAACAAATAAGAAATATTAAGATAAATTTATAAAGACTTATTTGTAAAGAACATTTGATGTTTTATTTGCTAAACTAACATCCTTATCTTTGTTAATATATTAAAATATTTTATGCTCTTTACTATTGAAAAATTATATTTTAACGCCACATATAACCAGTGTTTTAAAATCCGGGTTGACCTGGACGGTTGAACCGGTTCAACCGCGACCCATTGTAAAAGGCGGTTCAACCGTGACCGGGTTTTTGCTTAGAATCGACCCGGTTCGACTCGCCCTGTTATGGTGAAAATCGGTGACCCAGGTTAACCCGGTTTTTAATTCTTTTACTTCAAATATACACACTTTAGTGCTTGATACATATATCTTTTATATAATATCTTTTATATGTAGTTATTTGACCGTTTTTTAATCTTTTTTACTTATAATAATGTACAAAATTTAGTGCATGATGTACATATCTTTTATATAATATTTTTTTATATGTTGTTAGTTGGCCCGGGTTGACCCGCCGGTTGAACCGTGACCCGGCCATCTTACCGGGGCCGAGTAATAACCCGGGTTCTAAAACATTGCATATAACTGTCCGCGTGAAAAATTATAGCTTTCCAGATAAAGACTAACCTTTGATAATGATTATCCTATTTATGACACTACAAGTCTTAGCAAAGGTACATTTATTTAAATTTAATTAAATTTTGTTTTAAATAAAATGATGATTAGTTGTTATGATTACCAAGTTAAATTTTTAATAAGCGACGTCTCATAATTCGACCAGATTTAGGCTTGGCTGACATACATCACAATGAGCATTTTATGAATTGACTGCAATTGTAGTGAATACATTTGATTTTGGGTGGGTTAGTCGTCAAATAGTAGCTGATATATGATATATCTATACTATTTTGTAATCAATATATAAGATCCAATTTGTATGTATAGATATCTCACAATTGGTAATTTGGATTCATGTCCAATTTTAGCCAATACAGCATACTGGTTAACATTACAGTCAATTTCCATCTATAGGTAAATTTTGTGATTTAACAATACATTGGAAATTACTAAAGTAAAAATGTTTGGATACAACAATAAAAAAATAATGGTTTGACAAATAAAAGTAACAAAACTATAAGAAAATTATCAATAAAATGATTAAATCTGATGCAAAAAGCTATTTGTTAATTCAAAAACCTTGATAATTCAAGATGTAAAGACCTGCATAAGACTACAACACATCTTTAAATCATTCTTATGTTCTATTATTTTCAAACTTTATCTATTCACTTTAAACTAAGAGAATTCTCTTTAACTAAATAACGAAGAAAATAATATGTTTAATAAAATAAAAAAGTTAAGATAAATTTCTAAACACTTTATCGACTACAACATTTGATGTTTTATTTGCTAGACCATCATTCTTATATTCTATTATTTTCAAACTTTATCTATTCTTTATTCTAGATAATGCTACACATATAGTTGCCCATATGAAAATATATACTCTCTCAAATATAGATCAACATTTGACAACGATTTAAAATAACTCTAGTCAACCTACAATCACACACCAACAATAAAAAAAAAGAAGGTTATTCTTGTGATAAACTTTTTTCCCTCAAAATAATTGTAAAGTTGTAATGCTAATTTATGTTTGTCCTACAATTGAGTAGCCTTTATTAAATAGAAAGCAAAAAGAACAAAATAGTTTTCTAAATATGATGTTATCAATTATCAGAAGTATATATCTTTAAAGGTGATTTTTACACCTCATCTTTAAATCCACATACCATTATTAATGCTTTATGTGTGTTTACAATCTGCAGTAACATTTGTACATTGTGTATAGTCATAAAAATATGTGGTATATAAATTAATACCCATATCTTTAACATTGATTTACAATGAAACTCGATATCCTTTCAGGATTCATGATCACATCAAACCATTAGTATATTTCTCCATTTTTATGATCAAAATGAGAAGCTTAGATAGCCTCATGGATTAATAGCTTAATCACTCAACTTTATCTTGAAATTTTTTCCCATGCAATACTATGGTATCTGTGTTTATTTATTGTTCCTTTATTTAGTGGTTTCTATAAAGTTCAATTTATTTATACTTTAAAACGCAAAGTACTTACATAGTTTCACCTCATTCTTAAGTATTAAATAATTAAGTTTGCAATCACAAAAATTGTTGAACTTCTTGTGGAATGAAGAAATTTTTAAATAACCTACTGTAAAAAAACTCACACAAGAATCTCAAAGCTGTTTGCAGTAAATGATAAAACATGTTATGTAAAATGATGCATAAAGGTTATTAGGATGTAGGAGTACATAAAAAGAAGCACATACCATGTTCGTAAGCTGCATTTTTTAAATAAGTTGCCCTTTGTTTTGGTACCCGGTACCACATAAACTACTTACTTAAATGTGTTGTCAAAATTAATATGATTCATGAAACGTAAAATGTGCTCTTACAAATAAGCATTACCAAAACAAATCAAGAAACCAAGGTTATATATGCATATACAATTCTATCTATCGTTCATATTGCAGCCACTGATCCCTATTTGCATGAAGTGCAAAATTAATCAAAAAATTTTTAAACTGAATGACAATATATATAATTTATAAGAAAGATGAATAGAATATAAAAAAACTGATTGTCTTATGGCTAATTCTGTTTTCAAATTAGTACTGTTTCATAAAAATATAAACAAATAAAAAACTATATTTCTGATGCATAAGCATATAAACAATATAAAAATCGTAGTATCATGCTGCATAAGCACGAACTGCAATTTTTTTTAAAATCGTTTAAACCTGTTTGCTAATGGCTGTAGAAGGCTCATCAAATTTTATGATTAGCACCTACAAACAGAAAATAAATGAGAGTATTCTAAATAACAATATAATTATCTTGGTTTATTTTCACAATCTGCATCACAAGCTGTTATGTTTCACATGTAAAATAGTTATATTGGCATATTACTGCTGCTTCGTACGAATATGATCAAAAAGAAAAGTGAAGGGTATAAGTGTAACATCCCAAAACCCGGCCTAGTAGTTTATTGACCTTAAGGTATCTTATTAAATGATTATCTGATTAAATGCTTAGTTAATCTAATTAGTCTGCTGTCCTTTGCGGTATTTTAACCAAGGGGTTAAAATACCGGACTTGTGATTTATTTGGAATGAAAACGTGATTTTTATATATTTGGATTCCTTGTTAAATATCGTTTCCAGAAATGCTTTCGTTTTTAAAATTGGAGCCCGTTTGCTATTTTAAATAAATTAATTTCGAAAGGGACTTTTCAGACATATACTGTTAATTGAAGGAAAAAACCAAAATGGGGCCCCACCCATGCTTGGCCGGTCGTGGAGAGAGAGAGGGATAAACCCTCTTTTTTTCTTTTACTTCCTCATTCAAACCTTATCCTTACTATTCCATTGGCTTTTCCTCTCAAAACCCATATACTTGTTCTTGAGCTTTTGAGGTTAAACCCTTTGTCTTTGGTCCGAAAATTACACTAGAGTTTGTGTAGAAGAAGTCTAGAAGTAAGGTACTCTTTCTCCTTCACTTGTTCTTGGTGTTCTTGGGGTTGACATGAACTAGGGTTTATGATTTCTAGTGTTTTGTGGTTGAATCTTCCTTTGGATGTTGTTTTATGAGTTTGTGCAAGCTTTTACATGTAATGTATGGTTATTTGTGGTAGGAAGCCAAGGTTTGGTGGAAATCACATTCAACCTCCATTAATGGTGGATGTTGAAGGTGGGTTTTGACAAACTTTGGATTTCTTGATATTTGAATGGATGGAATTGTTTATTAGGTTGAGAAATCATGCTTGTAAAGTTATGGATGTTAAAAACCTAGTATTGTTAGATTTGTGAAGTGATCTAGCTAGTGTTTGGATGATGTGTTGAAATGGTTAACTAATAATTGTGCAAGTATAATACTTGGATTCGTGATGGTTATGACCTTGATGGAATTGTTAAATGGTTGTGAATTGCTAGTTAATGGAAATGTGGAAGTGTTAGGATCATATTCGGGTTTTTTGGCCCGTTTGGGTCAACTAGTTGTGAATACTTGATAAATGGTCCAAATGGTCAATGGTGTTGATGAAGGATTTGTGCTAGTTGTAAATGTCATAAATGGGCATTTTATGAGTCTTGTGTGGTTAGTTGTTGAAATTGTTGATTTTGACAATTCGGTGGATTATCACTAACTCGGTATATTGTTGACAGGAACCGGGAAGGATACTCAGTGATACTAGCTCACTGAGTTAAGGAATCGGAAGTTGAAAAGTGAGTGGATTCGACCTACAACTCGGGTTTCGGTTTATTCGTTTGGTATTGGCATATTGTAAAAAAAACAGGAAATTACCAGACAAGAGAAGTTCACGGCGTGAACTTCTCTTCGCGATCGTGAAGTCGGTCCAGCGAAGTTGTTGATTCATCGCGAAGTAGTTCACGATCAGAGTTCACGTCGCGAACTCTAGTTCGCGATCGTGAACTGGAGTTCGCGATTGGGAACTCTGTTGTGACGTTTTTCGCGGTGTTTTTTTCGTAGCTAGTCTACTTGTTATGTATGCCTAGTGTTAGGGAATACCATACATGACTATGTGCACAATCGGGACGAGGTCAGTGTCGGATGGATAACGGTTGGGCACAGTGTATCGACTAATAGGGTATCCGACCTTACCTGTATGCGTTACATGGTTAAGGGGAGGGAGTTGCCCGGGTGTTGGATACAAAACGCTATCGGTTACCGTGGTTTTGGCCGACCATGGTTTAAGGCCCGCAAAGCCGCCAATCCTCTCAAATAAGTGATTACCTAACCGGAGATGTTCTTTAACTTCCGTGTTTAAGTGTTTAGTGTAGTTGGTAGTGTTAGGAATTCATTCACTTAGCTTTTGTGCTAATCCCTTCCTTATTGACACATTTCAGGTTGGATGGCTTGAACGGGTCGGGCTTGGACGGGAAGTTTGACCATGCTTAAATTATATGTTTTGTAAAATGAGCCGTGTTTAGTAATACCGTCTTTTAACAAATATTGGGTTGTAATATTTTGTGGGACCATGGTTTGTAAACTTAATTAAACTAGATGCTTCCGTGACATAGGTTAATACTTAATTGCCTTTTTTTAAAAAATGCGGTGTTACAGCAAGGAATCATAGCGTTCATGCAGTTCGTGAGCTCCTTGAGGCATTGATGCAGATTGTGACCTCCTTGAGGCTGCGAGATATGCTAAACGTATTCAAAAATTGGTAGTCTTTAAATAGGCTAAAGTTAAAATTTAGCATAATTTCTGCTCCGTATTTTCTGCTGTATATTAGTTACGTTTGAAATTTAATTCGGTAGAAAGTTAAATCATTAACTATTTTCGAATCTTGTTCCTATAAATATTAAAAGTTTAGTGATATATTTAAATATTATTCCTAAATTAAAGCTGCATATTAGGAAATGTTCAAATCATAATAGGATATTATTTATAATCAATTTGAATTCACAGGGTAATTTAGTTTGGTTATTAGGATCCGAAATCAATGGCATTAAATATTTAATTAATGGTCGATTAAAAAAATGGGAATTCTAAGAAATTGCCATGTGTCATTCTGCCTCCTAAGAGGTGCCACGTGGCCATCTAAAAACCTTGTTTTATTATATAATATATAATAGATTAATTTTAACACTTGTTTTGATCAAGTGACTAAACACTAAATAGAATTAATAGGATCCCATTTCTGGTTTTAAACTTAGAATGTGATGTTAAAATCTACGTTATGTTTTAGGTACATATATATTTCCTACAAAATATGAGCAACCCCTTTTCTGTAGAAGTGACTAGGAAATGGATGGTTTATTTGTATGTATCTTACATTGTAAGTATACACTATACATAAGAGCATCTTCAATGGAATTTTTCTAAAACTTATTATTATTTCAATAAGTCTTTGAAAGACTTTTGATCATTGAGATAACTAGATTTTACAAAAGTTTATTGTAAAAAAGTTTTCCTACTAATCTTTTAACTAGCTTTCAATGTTTGTCATTTTTAGTTCCCTATATTTAATAATTTTTCATTTTAAACCATAGATATATTATATATAAATTCTTTATTACTTCCTCCGATTCAAAATAAGTGATACACTTTAGGTTTCATGGTTTTTGAGGCAAAAGATTATAATGATAATTAAATTAGATTAATTGGATGGTTAGTGGGTAAGGGGTCCCACACTTTTTGAATAAAATGATGTTAATGATGTTTAAAAGTAAAAAGTAAGGGTAAATGAGTCATTTCACTTTATTAGAGTAGATAGTTAGTAAGTGAGGGTCCCACCATTTTTTGCCAAATAAGGTAATTTTTTCAAAGTGTATCACTTATTTTGAATCACTTCAAAAAGGAAAGTGTATCACTTATTTTGAATCGGAGGAAGTATATTTTTATTAGTTAATAGATATATTATATAATATTTAATAACAATTAATATAATATTTTTATATGAAACATTTTAAAAAGAGTAAATTACACGGATAGTCCCTGTGGGTTTGCCTAAGTTTTGAATTTGGTCCCTAAGTCTCAAAAATTACACGGATAGTCCCTAAGTACGAATACCTATCACGTTTTGGTCCCAAACCCTAACATCTGTCAAAAATCGCTGTTAATTTTTTTAAAATGCCATTTTTACCCTTTTATATATATTTCGTTTACTTTAGTTGAATAAAAACCAATTAACACCCAATTTTCACCTCGTTTAATGCACAAACACTATCCAGCAAGATATTATATGCGAGCAATGCTCTGTTGAAAGCTTCATATGTTTAAGAAATTTCCTATAAAAAATTTCAGTTCTAATTGGGTCTGCTTCAAGCTTTAAATTTTATGAATCGTCATTTAGAAAATAAGAAAATCAGTCTATTCTTGCTCGTAAGCGTCGAGGCTCTAGAGTTTTGAGAAATGATGTTCGTCTGAGGTGGATGTATTAGCCATTACGGTCCAGGGTTCATATATGACGATTTCGAAGGTTTTTGATGCTGAAGGTGAAAACACGAAGTGGAGGTAATACTGTAGTGACGATGACGGTGGTGATCACCTCCGTTCATTAAATTTCTTCTTTATATCTCACAATTCTCCTCCGTCAACAACCCGGCGGTCGATCAATTTCTCGGGTCGATCCATTTATCGGGTTAGAAAACCCGGAAAAGAATTTCAAATGCTCACCAACACTTACAATCAACATGTTGGAACAAACCCTAATAAACCACACTTGTAATTGGATTCCTTGAATAACTTGAGTCAGTAAATTTGGCCCACCGAACCACCTGTACACTATTGTTCTCAGATCTAACATCGATTCATTTCTTTGCACCAGATCTCTTCTTCATTAATACCAGATTTTGAATTGGAGATGTTATAGATGATGATGTAGAAGGATGAAGGCGAGAGCTTTTATTTGCGTTTGGGACTAGAGAGGAGAGAGATTGAAGTGTTAGAAATATTAATAGAAAAGGGTAAAAATGGCATTTTAAAAATATTAATAGCAATTTTTGACAGATGTTAGGATTAGGGGCAAAACGTGACAAATATTCGTACTTAGGGACTATCCGTGTAATTTTTGAGACTTAGGGACCGAATCTAAAACTTAGGACAAACCATAGGGACTATCCGTGTAATTTACTCTTTTAAAAAATATTATATTTAGTAAAATGTCAAAAAAAATGTTAAATTATATATGGGGGTATTTATAAAACATTTGAAATAGATAAAGGTAAATTAGAAATATTTTTTAAAAAAAAAGCTTTTGGAAAGGTTAACCTTTGAAGATGCTATTTATGAAAAGATTTTTGTTTAGTAAAATGTTGATTTGGCAAAAATAATAAGCTTTTGTAAGATTAACCATTTAGGATGCTCTAATACCCTAGTGTTGACAACATTAGCGACGAATAGTGGTACTAAAATTCCATCACTAGGGGTAGGGGTGAGCAGAAAAAGAGGGTAACCGGAATCGGAGCCGGAACCGTCTTGGAACCGGAGGTTCCGGACCCGGAACCTGTTAAGAGGTTCCGGTTCCCAAAATTATGGAACCGCCTTAAGAGGTTCTGGTTCCGGTTCTCAAAATTAAGGAACCTGGAACCTGTGGATACCCTGGATCCGGCGATTACACGGTATATTTTTATTAAAATATATAATATATTACACATGATTAAATTAAATAGATTTTTGATTTATCTAAATGTAAAATACTAGTCCAAATATAAATATAAATTGACCTTACTCGTTATAATTGAGTCGGAAATTGAGTGATATTGAAACATTCACTCGTCGTGAGGTCGTATCTTTGTGATTGACTTTTACATGAATCACACATTTACTATCTTTTTTTCATTCTTATTCACTTATTTATATTTTGAACAATATTCGTAATCGATGAAATATATATATAAAATCGTTAAACGATATTTGTAATCGTTAGTTTGTGTGATTTATTGTCTTGTTTATTCAGTAAGTAATGTTAAATTTTTTTGAATTTAGATACAGGGTAACCGGAACCTGCCCTGGAACCGGTGGTTCCGGTTCCGGTTCCGAAAATTTAGGAACCTGTCTTCCAGGTTCCGGTTCCGGTTCCTATATCTCAGGAACCTGCGGTTCCGGTTCTGGTTCCGATTCCAGTCGGAACCGGCGGGTACCCTGTTATGCTCACCCCTAACTAGGGGTAATTTTACAGTCAATATATTTCATGACGCTATTGTACTTCTCATGTATCTTTTCCAGGCCCAGCTATTGTACTGCTGGCCCAAAGAGCTGGGCTGTGAATTCGATGGGCATCTAGCATATAAGGTAAGTGGGTAAGTCATAAGTGGTCATGGTCACTGTCTCCGACCCAAATATCCCTCCAAAACCCAATATTATGATTTATGACTCTTGCCAAATTTTCTCCTTAAAAGATAACGAATATCGATATTACAATTTTGAAGGTCACTTTGCAATTTTATAAATTTGTTCCAAGGACATAACACCTCATTCTTCCCCATGTGGCCATGTATTGATTTGATTCTTTTGCACCAAATAATATATAGTTCAAGCATGAGCGATAGTGAGGAAAAAAATACGCAATCGATTTTTTTTATGTTACAAGTAAAGAAAACTAATATATTTTTTATTTAAATATTCTTTTAAAAATAGCTTAAACAAGTTATCATCAAATTCTCATTTTTTTCTAAGTCTGCCACTGGGTATAATGCAGAAACGTTGTTACAATTTAGTGAGCATATTATGGTTGCAAGCTTGAATACTACTTATACCAAGGTTAATTTTTTTCCAATGAATTTTTTGTTCCTCCTTTAATGAATTTTCTTTCTTATACATTCCGATTAACTTTTCAAACGAAGAGAGGTAGTAAGTGAAAAGGGCACCTAAAACGGATTTAATGAGAGTGAGACGGAGAGCGATTTTCCTTTCCATGAGAAGAGATTTTTATGGAATTTACTGGTAATGGGTGACCATATTAAGCATCGAATCAAGTTGGCACCAATAGGGAGGCAGAGATAAGTGCAAGGGAATTTGGATTGTTTGCAATATAGAGACTAAGGAGTTCTCAGTGGTTGACTCTCATTATAAATAATTCGCTCATGAAGTAGTTGACTTTGAAACTAAATGTCACGTAAAAACATCTTGAGTCAGATTTTTTGTATTTGATAGAAACCCATTCACCAATAAATAGTAAATCGGGACTTGTATGTGGGATGTGTAGATATTATGTTTTCCTATTATCATGTCGTCCTTGTAGACTTACTTGTTCTATGATTATTTTCTAATCAGAGCAGTGATGTATTTGAACGTATAAGATAACTAGCACTTTAATGATTTTTAAACAGGTTCAGAAAAAGACTTTAATAATAACCTATTTTGACTCGATCTTTGCTCATTACATTTGTATGAGTAGTCGACAACCATAAGTTTATTTAATTAAATTAAAGAGAAAAAAAGAGAGAGAAAGGAAAGGAATATTATAAGAAGAAAAAAGTGAATCCACCGTCTGATGTGGATCCCAGTGTCCACCTCCTTTTTATTCTCGCAGTTCATTCAATTCAATTCAAGACTCCATTCTTCCTTTCTAATTTCACCTTTATCCATCTGGTAATAATCATCATCAATCTTACAAATCATATCTCAATTCTCGATTCCTTTTCATAACTTACGCACTTCATATTCCGTTTCCACACGATTGATTCCATCTTGTTTCCGTAAGCTTTTTTATTTCTGTTTATCCTTTCGATTCACTTCGTCGGTGCTTCCATATCGTTAGGGTTTCGTTTTTCGATTTCAAATTAAACCTTTCTGTAATTACGTTCTCGTGTTCTGTTTAATTTTCTTGAAAAAGATAAGTCGGATGCCATGTGCGTTGATCATTCAGTTTGTGGTTCTTTAATTTGTACTTGTATGTACTGTTTAATTGTTTGAATTTTAGTGCTTTTAGGGTTTCTGTACTTATATAAATGTATTATCGTGATACCAAATCTATGCATAGAATTAATGCAAACTATCCCCCCACCCCACCCCACACCCGTAATTACAAATGCTTTGAATTGTCTAGTCTTACACCTAAATAGGCAATCATGTCATTTATCTACAGTCAGTTATAACCCCCATCTGAAAAATGGTCCATCTTTGACCTTTGACTGTCAAATTTGACTAGAATGAATTTCAAGTGTTGAATACTTATAAATTTCGTTACAAAATGTCAAAAACATTAGGATAAAACTATTTTGGAGATAGGAGGGTATCATATTTGTGTTACGAACACTTTTTTTTCTCTTGTGATTTGGTTAATTCGGTTACTGATGACGTGTTTTTATGACTATTAAGACAGGTAATCTTATATTTCTTCATAAGCATTTCCTTGGTTAAAGTATCCAGAAATGTCGGGTGGAGAGGTTAGAAACGTATCTCCAGGAGATATACAAATGGTAACGTTTTCTAACCGCGTTTAACTTTTTTATTATCATGTTCTTTATAGTTTGAAATAAAACTATAAATTTTAATCATTTGGTTTTCAGGTTCAAAACCTCATAGAACAATGTCTGCCATATTACATGACTCAAAAGCAAGTGGTAGATATTTTATATCAACAAGAGAAAATAGAGCCTAGCTTTACAGAGCTCGGTATGAAATCCCCAAAATCTTCCATATAATTTCATTTACGTATTTAATGTTTGTTAATTTATGTAAGACTACATAATGATTTGTTGTTTTTTTTTCAGTTTGGCAGAAACTTGAAGAACAAAATCAAGAATTCTTTAAAGGATACCATTTGAGGTTGATGGTGAAAGACCAAATAATAGAATTTAATAAATTACTTGATAGGCAGGCTGCATTGATGCATCAATTGGGCCCAACAGGTGTCAATTTTCAACCAAAATCTAATGGGTCTCATTTGCCACCAAGTAAGATGATTTTTTTATATGATCTTTTGTTAAAGAATGTTTCCAGGGTCTAAATTTCACTTGAAACAATAAATTATGAAAAAAAAGTTGAAATAAGTATGTCTTTTATATTTGACTTCCCTTATGGGTATGTTTGGTGTAACGATCTGGAACCAAGAGCTGGTATAGTTTTGGAGTAGTTGCTATAAAAAGTGATTATGCAAAGCAAAAACAAAATTACTATAATACCCTTTATCTAATCCTAAAGACTTCTAATATAAGTTTCACTTCCCATTTTCTTTTCAATGATATGTAAGAATGTTCTTATTTGATCATTTTACCAATTGAAAATATTAATTAATCAGGATTTCCCGACCTTCTTGAAATGTAGAAATTATCTTGTAATTTTTTTCTCTCTCTTTGTTTTATAATAAGAATCTACCCCTGTTCGGCTGTTCTTATCATTTTTCCTGCAACCCGAATTATTTCATTTTAAGAACCCAATGTCAAACATTATGCTTTAGTGCTAATGTGGTAAAACGTAATAAAAAAGAACTTGATGCAATATTACATTAAGATAAGCTAAGAGTACACAAAATTAACTTATTATCGGTTTTTCTTTTTTATATTTTTTTCAGTGCATCAAAACTCAACACATTACGCACCCGAAAACACTGGTATTCCGCTGAAAACCGAAAACATAACCAGTTTCTCAAGAGGATTTAACAATTGTGGACTACCAATACCTTCAGGCGATTTAACCTCACATTCTAGAAGAATGGATGTTTCTCCAAATATGTTACTGGCCCACAATTCAAATGTTGGAATAAATACAAATGGTGTTTCAGTGAAAACTGAATCAAATTATTTGGGGAATTCAAGGTTTGTTTACGGGCCCGATGGAAATGTCTTGGAAGCCCGGCCTGGACCTGGGCCCGGGCCCGCAATTGGTGATGCATCTGCTTCGTCTTTTAGTTGCTTGGAGACCGACCCGACCCATCAGTTGAATGGAACTCTTCTTAATGATGGCTCTTTGTTTGGGTTGTTGGGCCCCATGTCTCAAAACTTCGGGTTGACTGATTCAAATGCTGATTTCACCAATAGTTCTGGTATTATTTCCTTTTTTCAACCCTTTCTACTACATACGTGGTGAATTTAACCCGTGTACGTAAAAATGGGTCGATTTGGGTTTTATCTGAAGTGGGTCAAATAAAATTTTTGGCTAAACAGGTCATGGGCTCACGGGTAGAAAGTCATCCAAAATCTATTATTAATGCATACATAATTTTTTTTGATAGTGGACAAAAAAGTGTTCGTGGGTCAACCCACCCATATTGCCACCTCTACATATAACCCATGCTATATCTACAATTAATGTTGGTGTTGATTTTCCAGACATGTTAGAGAGCTTCTCAAGGTCTGCTTTCCTATCAACAGATAGAGATAATTTCTTAGATTCTCATAGTAGTACTGTAGAGCATCAGGGTTAGTTACACATTTATTATTTATTTATTTATTATTTGAGAGATGGGTAGTTATTAACAAGAATTTTGTTTGTTAGGAGAAAATAAGAGGTTGGACATGCCAGAAAACTTAAACTTTGAAGATTTTGGCAGTGAATCGTAGAACAATCAAATGGTAGTATTTTTTTTATCTCACAGAAATTATTATTTTCGGTCAATTTATGCATTAATGTCTAAAATAATCAGAATTTGTCAAACAACAATCATCATTTCCGATTGTTAATTTATGCAGGTGGAAGGAACTATTCTGTTGTGTTAGGATATAAATGATTGTAAATAACTTGTGGAAATGGGAGGCTTTAGAATTTTCAAATGTTGTGTGCCAGAGTAGAGTAAGGTAGAGTAGAGGTAATAATTAATTAATTTTAGGAAGGGTGTGTTACAGTCATAGGAGGAATTAGCAATGTGTTTAAGGGGGTTAATTATATATCCAACAATCTTAGTACAACTTACTACCCCCCGTGTCGGAATCCTACAAATATGATCTTTTAATTGTTGTAAATTACATTTTACACAACCTTATCTATCTTTATATCTCTGTCTTCTCTGAATCATTTAATAGAAATTTGGGTTTTCAGGTAGTTTAAAAATTGGTAATCACATAAAACTAAACATGGTTTCCAGATTTATGGCTGATTTTTGTTTTGTTGAAGCTCGGCTCACTTGAAATAACTTGCACCTGCATTTCTGTTTTTGACAATTTTGAACTGTTACTTTTTTTTATATATATTGATCGATCTAGGTTGTGTATAATCTCAAACGGGTCAAAATGGGCTGAATAATAAAATAACTAAAAAATGAGTCAGCTAAATTTGTTAAACAGATTTAAAGTCAAAGACGGCCACCTAAATACCGTTAGCCCAAAATGGTCAAAATTTAGATTAATGTGCCATTTAGATTTGTTATTGATCAAAACTTAGATTATTATGGTAATGATATTGCAAGTCATAATCAACACACTTATTCCTTCAAATGGACATAAGAAAGCCTTTGTAAGTCAAACTAGCCTGATTTGATCCGCACTAAAAGATGACACGAGCCCGTTGGCCCAACCCATCTTGCACCTATATTGGTGTGACACCCTTCTTATTCCGGTATCATCTAATCTTTAAGAAATAATACATCTTTTACTTCATCAAATGTTTATTACAAGAAAACCTCATAATGTAAATTAAATTTTATTCATAATAACTTCTTCATCTTGGTTCCTAACTTCTCCAATCCTGAGATACATACAAGAATACATAAGCTTTAAGCTTAGTGAGCAATTATAGTTTTTATTTATTTATTATTATTTAGTATAGAACCTTGTTGCAAAAATAGTTATAAATACACTTTTATAAAGAAACATGCTTTAAAATATTTCTTTGAGATCTCATAACTTCATGTAAGTAGGTTAAACTTCTTAGAGGTTCTTTAACCTCGGGTCCACATAAGAGCTGCCCAAAAAGGTCCGTTTGCAAGACGATCATTTACACTATACCCTCGTAGTAGGGTATTTAAATGGCCAAACTTAACATGTTTAAAACTTCCATGCTATCTTGATGATATACAACAAACACGCTTTTAAAACATTAAACATTAGATCATTTCAAAGTAGTATAAAACATATTGTAGCATGTATGCATCTCATTAAATCACATAAGTACTCACCTTGCTTTTATGCTTTTAAGACTTTCTTGCTACCAATGAGAGTTATTTTAGTTTTAGAATGATAGGAAAATGAATAGTAGAGCTCTTATTTATAGCTGAATTATATATATTACTTCTCTTGTCCTTTAAGCTTTAGAGTTATTACATCCATAAAAATATGATATTTATTCATCTTACTAATTTAGAAGATCACACCTCATGCCTAGTAGCTTTAATTAGTCATTCCTATATTTAACAAAAATTTAACAGCTTGTATATCTAGTTATATGGTCTAGTAATGGGTAAACTTGGGCACCAAGTCATGTTTAAATAACTTGTTCTTATGCTCTAAAATCTTGCAAGCACCTAAAATTAGTTTTATTAATCATAAATATAAATAAATATATGTTTATATATATATATATTTATATATTTACATTGAAAGTTGTTGCTTAGGCCTCTCCCAACCCTTACCCGTCAATAAACTCATCACTAGCGCCACGTCATCGCATCCTTACTGACCCGCTACTGACACGTTCGTGCCAACCCTACCCATCACTAACCCATCACTAAACCCATCCTTTTCACATCATTAAATATATTACATTAGTTTAAAAATACATGGCTTAAATTAAATAAAAATAATAGTAAATTATAAAAATATTACATTTATTAAAATTTAAAGAACAAAAAACAAAGTATTTTTGAAAAAAATTTATTCATATTTATTATTAAAACAAATATATATAAAAAATATAAATTAAAAAAATAAATTAAAGAAAAAAAAGAGAAAGAAATAAGATTTTTATTAAAATGTACAAGTGAAAATGCATATGGTACAAGTCCCAACCCCCCCCCCCCCCCTCCCCTTCGTCTTCCCCAGAACTCTCTCTCTCTCGGCTCTCTCTCTCCACAAACACACCTCGACGGCTTCCCACGCCCGTCCTCGCCACGACGAACTCGCCACGACGCCGGCCACGACGGCTCGGTGCCAACGCCGTCGTGGCTCGACGCCCCGTCGACGCCCCCCGACGCTTGCCGTTGGCAGCGGTCTTAGTTGCTGTGAAAACAGGGCTGTTACAATTGGTGTCTGCGGGTTTTGTAAATCAGGTAAAAGTATGACAAATAGGGAATAACACATGAATGCATTTATGCATGAATGCAAATAAGACATGCATCTCTACGTCGATGAAACATTAGCATATATATATATATACTTAAGCATCGAATACACTCTGACCACATAATACAGTTCACATTATTACAATTTCATCAAATTTAACAAAATGATAGACAATACATGCACAATTAGGTTTATAACAACAAAAAGATGAAGAACATAAGGGTAATCAATCCACAAATGAAGGTTTACTCACATAATCAAAACCCAAATCAATACTCGTCATCATCGCCTTCACCATCATCATCAACACCTTCAGCACCAACTTCTTCATAATCTTTCTCAAGAGCTGCAAGATCTTCACGGGCTTCTGAAAACTCACCTTCTTCCATACCTTCACCAACATACCAATGAACAAAAGCCCGTTTCGCATACATCAGGTCAAACTTGTGGTCAATGCGTGAGAAAACCTCTGCAACCGCTGTGTTGTTGCTGATCATGCAAACCGCACGTTGTACCTTTGCAAGATCACCACCTGGTACAACAGTTGGTGGCTGGTAATTGATCCCACACTTAAATCCAGTTGGGCACCTGTAATTAATTCAAGATTTTAAATACCCACCATAAAAATCAAATTTTTATATATTTATAATTGATCCGACAGACGATATCTATCAAGATTTAAAACCCCACATGGAAAAATCAAATTTTTAGTGACAAGGTAACATATTTATAATTGGTCCCACACCCATTATCAATACTAGTTTCCAAATACCGACATAAAGAATCAATTTTTTAGTGAAATAATAACATATCTATAATTGATCCTATACTTGTTAGTTGCTACTAATAAATCAATATTTTTTAGTAAATATATAACTAGTTTCTTACCAATCAACAAACTGAACGGTTCTTTTAGTCTTGATAGTAGCAACAGCAGCATTAACATCTTTAGGAACAACATCACCACGATACATCAAACAACATGCCATATATTTCCCATGTCTCGGGTCACATTTAGCCATCATGCTTGCAGGCTCAAAAACCGCATTTGTAATTTCAGGCACTGATAATTGTTCATGATATGCTTTTTCTGCTGAAATCACAGGGGCATAAGAGGAAAGCATGAAATGAATGCGAGGATATGGTACAAGGTTTGTTTGGAATTCTGTAATATCGACATTAATTGCTCCATCAAAACGAAGTGAAGTTGTTAAAGATGAAATGATTTGAGAGATTAATCGGTTTAAGTTTGTGTAAGTTGGTCTTTCGATGTCGAGTGATCTTCTGCAAATGTCGTAAATTGCTTCGTTGTCCAATAATACAGCGACATCTGTATGTTCTAGAAGAGCATGTGTTGAGAGAACACTATTGTATGGCTCAACAACTGCAGTTGATACCTATAAAACAAAAGAAAAACAAAAAAAAAGGTTAGTTATAGGCTATTATAAACAAAAAGACTGATTATTGCAGCTTTAAGTCGCATTAATTGGATAATTAGTTCAAAAATGCAGATCAAAACATGCTTTTGTTGCAACTGCTATCAAACTGATTATGTAACTCCTAAATTATCAGATATTTATTAACACAAGCAACATGTTATTATTCAAAAAGAAGAAAATTAAAAGAAAATCACCTGAGGAGAAGGGTAAATGCTGAACCCAAGCTTTGACTTTTTTCCATAGTCAACAGACAAACGTTCCAACAACAACGATCCCAAACCAGAACCTGTGCCTCCACCAACAGCATTGAACACTAAAAACCCTTGCAAACCAGTACAGTTATCTGCTAACTTTCTTACTCGGTCAAGACAAAGGTCAACAATCTCCTTCCCCACTGAAAAGTTAAAAAGATTAGCCAAATTAACCCAAAATTCCAAATAGAACAACTTGTTTATCTTCATATCATTTCCTTAAACTGCTTGATTTTATAATAAATTAACTTATAAGTACCTGTATAATGGCCTCTAGCAAAGTTATTAGCAGCATCTTCTTTTCCAGAAATAAGTTGTTCGGGATGGAAAAGTTGGCGGTAAGTCCCGGTTCTAACTTCATCAATAACAGTTGGTTCAAGATCAACAAATATGGCTCTAGGCACGTGCTTTCCAGCACTGGTTTCACTAAAGAACGTGTTGAATGCATCGTGTGCTACACCAACAGTTGTGTCACTGCATAAACGAGTTGAATTACATATTAGTAATTAACATAATGACGAAATGTTTGATTAATTCACTCAATTGTACATAGTTACTGTAGTGAGTAAAGCGTATAGGGAAAAATTATTATCTATCGTCAAACAGATCTTCAGTTTAGTACAAATTCTACAATTACATATCATGTAGTTAAGTCAACTACATGCAGAATTGTAAATTCAGATCAGATCCTTTCACAAACCAAAATACGAGATTCCAAATTTGCTCAAACACAATAATTAGTTGAGATCTGTCACTATATGACCTAATTAAGACTAAAAATATCAACATCATGACGAAATTTATGGTCCGTTTTAGTAAAAATTATGAAGACTAACGATAGATCATCGGAAAACGACGATCTCAATCAGAAGCACAAAAGGATCGTGATGTAAATTTACCTGGGCATCATGCCATCGGGCTGGATGCCATGTTCGAGGCAATAGAGCTCCCAACATGAATTACCGACTTGAATTCCAGCTTGACCTATGTGTATGCTTATGATCTCCCTCATTTTTGTATCTGGATTGAAGTTTTTTGGTTGAAAACCCTAATTCTACTTTTTGCTCTGTAGAATTGTTGACTGGTTGAAGACTTATAAAGAGAGTAATTGATATTTGTATGATTATCGTGTTTGCATAATAGAGATGTACATTCGCTGTCTCTATAATTATGGAACTCATGCTTTTGTCTTGATTTTCTGTTTTAATATTATACTGCCT
This sequence comes from Calendula officinalis, assembly GCA_963853835.1. NCBI lineage: Eukaryota > Viridiplantae > Streptophyta > Magnoliopsida > Asterales > Asteraceae > Calendula > Calendula officinalis. The sequence goes on from OY970822.1 coordinate 18,242,329, forward strand.
AATTAATACAATTAAATTTATTATTTCTGTATTATCATAAATTATTCTCCTAAATATTTTTTCTTTTTTGTTCTTGTAAAACCATAAAAAACACAATCATGGTTTTTTCACCATGATAAAGGAAGAAAGTTACTCTAAAGTCTAAAGTTGTTTATATATATCCATGCATGATATTTAAAATATCATAAAGATTCAGTTAAATCAAGAAACGAAAGGTACTGAATCAAGAATGAGCCGGTTATAATAGTATTTATAACTTAGTTGAAATTGGCCGGTTGAACATAAAAACTCGGTTAAATAGGTCGGACTAAAGATTCTAAACTGAGAATGGCAATGGAGCGGGTTCGGGACGGGGCAGGCAGTCCCCGAACCTCATAAGAAAAACTTGTCTCATCCTCGCTCCATTACACATTCGGGATCTTATCCGGGCGGCTCATTAGGGCTACTACTTGCTCCGATCTCCGTTTTCGCCCTGAAAATTTTCACATGTTCACAATTATAATATATCAGTTTTTAAACACGGTGGTTGTGTGTTAAGAATCTGATTTAGAAAAATTAAATTCTTGTTAGACCGGTGCCAACGGTACCTTGGCACCGCCGGTTGTGCCACCGTTGGCACCGGCCGTCGGTTTTTCCGCCGGTTGGAAGTTCGCTGGAATGGAGACGGAGAAAGGGACGGAAATGGTGGGACCCCCTTGTACTTTCTAGCCATTAAATATTTGATTTTCTTTTTTTTTTCTTTTTTTTCTTAAATGGTAATATTTTAAAAAAATCAAAAAAATTTAAAAAAATTCAAAAAAATTAAAACTTTTTACATCTATAAATACCCTCTCATTTCGTCTATTTTTACATCACATTCACCTTCTATTTTTTTTAATTAATGTCTTTTTTTTTAATTAATGTCTTTTTTTTATGTAATGTATTTTTAAATTAATGAAATTTAATTTTATTAGTTATATGTTTTAATTAGTTGTATATTTTTGTTTTAATTAAAAAGAAAGTAAATTAATTAAAGTTGGTGAAGTGACGGAGTACTGTTGGCATGAGTACGTCAGTTTAGTGTTAGTTAGCACCATTGACACCGGTCTTAGGTTTTTTAAAAAAAAAAATTGTGAAATAGATTGATATCAAAGAGTTGAAAAGCATGTGTTAAGCATGGCCCACCCATCTGCACCCAGCCTTTTTTCGTCCCCACTTGTTGTTTCCATTCTGGCCCACCTCCTGCAATTGACCCCTTTGTCCTTCTATCTCTCTATAATTTAATGAACGAATATTTTTAATAGCATATGACTTTTTTTATCCAAATGGGTACCAAATATCTAATCATTCAAATATTTTACCGATGGTAAATATATTAAAACAACAGTATCAAGACCGACATCATAAAATGTACAACTGACACCTATATGCTAATATAAACCTACAATTTTATGAATTACAAAACCGCAAAACATTAAAAAAAGGTATTAAGAAAAAACTAGAGCACCTATAGACCTGAAAAATATCACTCTGAAGATGAACATCTATCAAAGGGCCTTTGGCCTAGTGGTATGATGTTTGCATCTCAATCTTGAGGTCAGGAGTTCGAGTCCCGTCGTAGACATAAGTGGTAATTAGGAGTTGATTAGATTTGTCGTTTCAAAAAAAAAAAAAAAAGATGAATATCTTATCAGTTAATTGAAAGATGATATTACTTTGTACTTTGTATTAGACTTTCATACTTATCTTTTACTTATTTGATCAATACAAATGTTCAAATTAAATGACGAGATTAAAAAAATGATTAATAGATTTCGCATGTCAATCATTTGAAAGGTAAAATGATGAAATAGAAAAATTTAGTATAAATCAATTAAAGAATTTCCAATTAATTTTACCTATCATAAACATGATCTATTGACTGATTATGGAAAACATAAGACAATGTGTAATGGGGGACCAGACCATACGCCTCCCCTTGGCGACGTGTCCCTCCCTTATGGCCTTATGAGCATTATGCACGACACGTCTCTCCCTTCCTTTTTTGCTAGGTTTGGTCGCTCAGATGGTCGAATGGTTATGCTGGGTTGAGGTTTTTTTCTTTGTTTCATATCAAATTTGATCACTATTACGAAAGTTTGTCATATGTTTGACATGGGAAAGAAAATTGATACCATTGCTCCACAAGTAACATCTAAAATCATAAGGATATATGGCATATTAGTTAATTTTTTTAACGACACTTAATCTACTCTACACTATCCTTACCGGAGCTCGAACCCATGACCTTAAGGTCATAGGCAACACCATACACACCAATACCACTAGTCACTAGGCTATAACACCTTGTGTATATAACATAATAGCTTATAACCCGTGATAAATCACGGGCGGCTCATAAAAACATCTATAATATTTATCTAAAAAAACCTAAATTTGCATTAGAATTTAGCAAATAATGAAATAGATATACTGAATCAACTTTTTTGATTAAACTCTATAACAACATAAAAAAATATCAACATATTGTATACTAATGAATTGAATCAAATAAAAAAATAATAATGAAAAATAAAACATTCAGAAAAATTAATGAATAATAAATTTCTGAGTCATAATTTGCCATATAATTCGCATTCAAAATAGCAATATTTGATGCGTCGATTATTCCTTGAGATCATAGAATTCTGACTCATGTTTATCGTCAATTGTTTTTTATACAACTTTAAATTCTTTAAAAGTAATTTGACCACTATTATTGGTATCAATTATTTGAAATAATTTGTTTTTGTACCGCTATATAACCTGGAAAACAGAACAAAATTAAACAATTTAATAAACGGGTCATTTTCGTGTCATGGTGTAGATAAACGGGTCAAAAAGATAACCCAATTACACCTTGTTAATCCGCCGAACTTAAATAGACCACAAACACACACATAACCAGAGAACTAATAATACAAATTAGGACCGCTTAAAAAATTAAGAAGCTTCTAATATAGAAAAGAGCCATTAAATAAGTGCCGTTAATAATTCCATTAATTTTTATGTCATTAGCACAAAAATAACCTATCTACCTACACTTGAGCATCAAATGTACCTACATCCTTTCAAGATTTGCTTTATAACACTGTGTGTTACAAAGAGGAATGTATGGTTTAGAATTCCGATACTCGTATGTATTTGTAAAGATTGGCCAACACTTTCTCTTGGTGGGGGATAACTGCATAAAAATATGTATAATAACACCAATTAGCCAATGTATTAATGGTTGGTTATAATCATTGATATAAAGTGTGTTTTGGTATACCTTTTGGATGTCCTCAACTTTGTTAACAGATTTCTCTACAGTTAAACGAAAACATTATTAATGTTAATTCACTCAAAAATAGGTAACAAAAGAAAATGTAAATGTATAACTCATCTAGCCTTTCTAATATACTAACCTTTGTGTCTCAATATATACAAATATACAATATGTTCAGCAATCGAAAAGAATTCCCTTACATCTCGCTCAGAAGGCCCTTTTGAAAGATTGTTAACTTTTAACAAGTTTAACCTGTATCATTGACAAATAAAATATTTATCTTAATGAAACACATTACATCACTACATATGTTGATATTTACATTTTAAACAATTTGATTATCAAATTATGTTACAAAATGGAAAAAATTTCACTGGAATGTCTTGTTGGAGAAAATCAATATCTTCTCCATCTTCCAAATACCTAAAACCCCCAAAAAATCTATTTCAGAAAACTCAAATAAAATAGTTATTTTTATAAATCATAAAGAAAATTAAATCAGAATTATTTTTTGTATATATGTTCTAATATGAAAATCTCAAAAATGGATCACCTCCTTTAAGCCTCACAACATTTGTCCCAAGCCCCCAACTTCATCAAAACTCAAAAGCAACTCATGGATGTCTCCAAGCATAAATAACTTCACATTAAAACTTTGGTAAAAAAAAACGAAGTTAATGATCATTTTTCAAGGATTTATATATATATTTCACTAACAAATGGTTTAAAAGCGCAAATGTATTAGTAATATTTGTTACTCTAAATACATTCTCATATTAACTTTTATATTTTTTGCAATTACTACCATATCAGGGTATTATTTACATACCCGTTAAGATTGGCCAGGAAATTCTGACAATTTGTTATATATGGCATCATTGCCATCGAATACGAAACTTCCCATATTTACCATACGTTGTCAATAATGGCAAAATTATGTAACCATATTAATATTCAATTATTCAATTACCTCCATATTAGGGTCACTGAAACTTACCCGTTAAGATTGTGCAACAAAATGCCATAATCGTGACATTACCTTATACGGTTTATATATGGCGTCATTGGCATTGAATATAATATTTCTCATATTTACCATGATTTGTCAATAATTGGCAAGTATTATCTTTATATTTTCAAAATCTTGGTTTACATTAAACACGCCGTAATTACAACATATCTTTATTTTTCGTCATATTGAAGGTTTACCAATATTTCCATCTTATAATAAAAACAAAATTGTATAATCTTTACAAAGTAACCAAGTTAACAAAGTAATAGAATTTAATAACCAAAAGATTTAAAAAGGGAAGAAAAATTAGTAATGAATTTCAAAACACAAAAATCAGAGGCGAAATTGTACCTGTCTACTAACGAATTTTCATCATATAAATTGAATGATAGAAATTCACCATGGATTAAAGAAACAATTGACCAAAAATTGCATCTGGGAAGGAATTAGTGGTAGAAATTTATCATGGATTAATCTGTATAAATCGAATACCAAATGAGTAGGGCATAATCTGTATCACCTTTTGCTGCCACACATCTGTATTAGTATAAAAATTAAAAAAACAAATATGATAATATAAAAAATTAAAGATGAAGAAATGGTTATATCACTTCTTAAAGATGAAAAAATGGTTTTATCACCTCTAACAGCACCTGTGAAACTCCATTATTTTGTTTTGAATCTGGTTCGTTTACCTCCCAAATCACATAATTGATCAAAATTGCCAATTTCTAACGGAAAGCAAAAGTGAAATTGAATTAAATCCTACAGAAGAAATCGGTACAAGATAATTAATGGCTCATAAAGCATCAATAGAATCATCCCTATTTCAAATTCACTAATTCAATTTGGTAATTCTTAAGAAACCTAATCTATATCAATTACAATAATACGTAAAAACCTAATCTATATCTATTACAATAATATTTGAAAATTTTGTAAACATAACCATGATGGAATCAAATCATGTATCCAGTTTGAGAAAAAATTAATAGAAAACGGATATTATCTACATATATAAGCGTGTATTCTATTGAAGCTTATAGATGGTACCTGAAAATGAACAAATCAACGGCGGTCTTGTTTATAATCGGCGGAATTATAAATGGCGGTGAATGATATTTTTCAGATTAAGCAGATATACGTACAATATTAAACGACCGATTAATTGGATCGAGCACATACCCAAAGAGGAGAAATTATCGGTGCCTTGAGAGGAAGAGAGAAACGGCGAACTCGAGAGGATGAGAGAATAGGAGCGAAAGAAATGACTAAAATTAGGGTTTCTAAAAAAATTTAGCTTAAATATCCAGCAACCTACGTGGCATACACGTGGCTCTTATTTATGACGTCATTATGACGTGGATAGAGTGACGTGGAACGATTTCAAAACTACTTTCTTTTATTATATATAAAGATTAGTTAACCATCATTACAGTACAGCAGTTGGTTTAATTAAAACATAGGTGTTGCCTTTTCTGTAGAGGCAAGGGCGAGGAGTGCCCGAAATTGTTAAATAGCATTAATTTTTTTACAAAGAATGTACTTATTAAAAAATGTAAATACTAATTTAATTACGTAAATCGCGAAGGGCAAGATGGGGAAAACTTGTTTATGAAGCAAGCAGGATAGCAGTAGAGCGCATGTGGGAAGTACCACTGGTTGATGGACTGGCGCTTACGTGTTTGCTTAATTACCTGCTTAGCTGTTTGTGATTGAAACCGTCCAACCATCCACCCCACCCCACCACACCATACACTTGCTTTTGCGTTCTTTTACCATAATCTTCATTGTTAGCGCGCATCTTCACTCATATATAATCTAAACTAGCTACATAACCCGCCCGATGGGCGGGTATGCTTCAAATTAATTTTATGTAAAAAAATCCCAACAAAAGCTTAATAATTATAAAAATGACATAATAAGGCTGTAGCTATAATGAAGAATTGATAGAAAAATAAGTACCAAATTCCGTAATCTCCTTTTATGCCAAAATAATCAGGTTTTCCAACATCTTAATTGTCTAAGCTGCCCATATGTAAAATAATTTCGAATTAATAATTTTAACTCCAATGAATATTGTGAATATTTAGATATTTACATAATTGCTACTTCAGATTACATTTCCTATAAATAATTTGCAGCATCCACAATTGTATGTACAATTTTACTTGTGGAGCATCTCGTTTGCTTAACTTTACCATTATATCATTTTAAATAGCTAGTTATATTTATCTATATTTTCTTTTGCACTTTCAAAAATCAACCCGACCTGTTTTGTGAGTCAAGTAACCTGACCCAATTTTGACTCATACTAAAATTGACCCAAGTTTTAGCAGCACATTACCTCAGGTAAATTGACCCGTTTTGTGAGTCAACACATAACCAAAGTTTTAGCAGTCAAAAAGTATTGCAGAAAAACCTAAACCATAACAGTTAAGCAGTCAACCTTTAACAAAATGTAATGTTATGTTGACTTTAAAAGTCAAAAACAAATCCAAAATTGGAAAAATTTAGAAATTCTGAATAAAACCTAAACCATAAAATTGCAGTTAAAAAATTAGCTTTAAGGCAGTGTATAAATTGAAAAACAGTTAAAAAATCGATTTAAATTGACAAAATCTATAAAATTGAAATAAATATTTTGCAGACATTAATGAAGAACAATCAAACATGGTGAGTCGAGCACGACCCACGTGTGAAGCAAAAGCCATACTTTTTGATGAAATCATGAAATTTTATTGAAGAAACTGAAATAAATAATGTTAGGCCTTAGGCTTCTATATCTTTTATAATATTTAAATACAAACTTGTAAAAATCAGAAGACATATTAGATTGTACCTTTTGAATAATAGTATTAACATTTTGTTCCTATTTCAGACCCACTGGAATTGTCAGTAAATTATATGGAGTGGAATCATTAGCCTGCAATTAAGTAAACATAATTAGATATAGAAAATGGTAGATTGGTGAATAAAATATTAAATTACATAATAGTACAAATTACCAAGGTTTTAAGAATAACCTTTGAATTTGAACTACTTGTTGACCATAATGGTTTTAATTCCAAGTTGGATTTATCTTCAATAATTTCATGGCGTAAACTTTTCAAGGTTGTTAAAGTTGTACCCTTGATGTGTAGAACCGGTATAATTTTGAGTCTAGCTGATGAGACAAACAAAAATGTACTTATATGAGTAATAGAAGATTTGAAGTAAAAAAAGCATCTTAATTTAACAATTTAAATGCAGTTTTTTAGCAGTATGTCAGTATCTAATAATTAAAAGAAGTTTTCATAGGGCCTATGTGGTTGTTATATTTTACATGTTTTAACTTTTAACACTATAATTACCACAATAGGTCGTCTAAAAACTTGTAAACTTAAAATTACCTAAACTGATCACCACCTATAATATTTCCTATTTTATGATATTTCCCTAACGCATACAACCGCATAAAAATTTTTACTCAAAGATTTATATTACTATTGCAATATTCTTATATATATATATATATATATATATATATATATATATATATATATATATATATATATATATATATATATATATATATATATATGTGTGTGTGTGTGTGTGTGTGTGTGTGTGTAATATTAATTAGCACACCAACTATATAAAAAAGGTCAAAAAATGTTGCGGGTCAACCCAATCTGCCCCGCCCCGTTTATATTACTATTGCAATATTCTTTTTTATATATACCTGTGCTAATGCCTCAACCGAAATGAGTCGATTTCGTTGTAACTCAAAAAGTTCAGAAGCTATACTGGCAATATTTTCCCATTATTCAAGAGCTTCAAGTTGATGTGGGCTAATTGAAGCAGCACAAACTCTACAAATGTCATGCTGAGTATAAGTAAGAAAAAAGAATACAGTAATTGTTAGTCAAAGTCAAAGATGTTGAGATAAAATGAAGAAATGTTTCTTATGGTATCTAAGATATCAAGTACCCTTGATTCTTTCATGTCAACAATCAAACGTTTCACAAAAATATGCAGCATATCATTATTTTGTTTAAAAAAACATCCATTAAATATTACAAAACTAACCATTTTAAAATTGTCTAAAGAAACACATCCATCTTTTGGTTCCAAGAGAACAATCTGAGCCCTTAAATAAATAACTTCATATTCACTCAAAGCTTTCGACAGAGACTTCAAGCATTAACAGAAAACCATATCACTAAATATAATTATATAACATCAGTGGTACAATAGAAAACCATGACTTTTAAAAGAAAATACATTTAGTGAAGCACGTTCTAAAGGTGAGGGTCGAAGATATGACTTGGCTAAATTATTGATCAAAATTTCTAACGGGACAGGGACTGGACACTTTTCATCTCTTAACCGTGGGTGAGCAGCGAATAAAACCATTTTAATCGTTGTGTATAACAAAAAAAAATTATATAATAAAAATCTTACTCAAGTATGATGATGTGGCAGCATCTGCAACTTCCTTTTGTATACCATATGCAATCATAGTCATATTCTTGTTAGTAAACAATTAAAAAGAAGAATCCAAGAAATATCGAACTCAATAAACCTATCACCATGTTGTTCAAATGATGTGGGACCTGCAAACCATCTTCAACACACCTGGAAAATTTACATCATAAGCTATTCATCCTGCATTCTATCACTAACTGTTTTTTTCTTGTTTTTTTTAGTTTCAGTTTATAGCTTTGGATTGAATCACTTTCTTGGCAAGGAAAATACTAAAAACAAAATGGCGAGCTTATTGATAACATCCGATTTTTGGGTGCAACAATAAAATCTATTTGATCTATGAACGACACTGCAAAACATTAATGTCAAGATTTTGATATGCCAACTCTACTTTATTACTTTTTGTAATCAAATCAAATTAATAGTATAATAAAACTAACCAATTAAATGACAAACATGGGTTCAATCTTTGTCCAAGCAATTCCTCTGGGACATTCTTGATCTGATTTTGAAGCCTTACCTCCATGAGATTGGTGGAAAGCAAAAGTATAGAATAAATAAGAATTAGTTAGACATGCAGTGTCGTATAGAATAAATTGGACAAACATGATTTATTATTGAAATAAATATTTATTATGTTTATTATGAGTCAAATACCCTTTCATCTCAATCATGTTGTTACAAAAGCCCTCTCAATCAAATTATTAGTCTTTCAAATATTTATTTCAATAAACTTTTGTCAAACAAAGCCCTTTCATCTCAATCATGTTGTTACAAAAGGAGAAAAGTTTTTCTTCAAGCCTAAAAATAATAAAAAAACAATCCCAAATCAAAACTTTAAGAGAACAGTTTGCAATTTCTTGAAAGGGCGATATAGTTTTGGTGCCATTCTTATGAAAAAGGGAAATCAAAAGCTTACATCGTAAACATTAAAAAAATCTTATTGTTACACCCACAAATCGAAATCCTAATTGACCAAAATCGAGTAGTTCTGAGGGGTTACGATGATGGTTGCGACGGCGGTGTGGTGGTATTGATCGGCTGAATGATACATCTGCGAAAGAGAATGATACGTGGTGGCGGCTGGACGATAGCTGGAGAGAGAAGGAGAGGCGGTGGTAGCAGAAGCAGAAATAGCAGCTCCGTAGATGGCGGTCATCTCCATAGCAGCTTCAAAAATGGAGGAGGCCAGAGAATTTTCTTTAATTGAGTTTTTGGAAATAAAATATGTATAAGAAAATAGAGAAAGTAAAATATGGTAATTGATGACGAAATTGAGGACAGGTGGACGAATAGGTGATTTACACCTGGCATTTTCAGCCAATTAAAGTGAGCCGTTGTGATTAGGTGGCAAACAAAAGTCATATGTAGCCTCATATATAGTTTAAGATTATGTTAAAATTAATGCCGTTGTACATTTATTTTATCCATTTTGTACGTATGTAATTTAGTAATATCTGGTCAATAATCTAGGTGTTGTTAGTACGAATCGTCACAAATTTTATTTTATTTTAAATGACATTTAATTTACTTCAATATGTTCACAACGTGACTTGAACTCATGACTATTAGACAATGGACAACATCTTACACCAATATCATTAGCTTACAAGTCCTGAATATCACAAAAGATATATATATCGCATAAATTTTTGCCAATCATTATGTTAAAATTTATTAATATTAAGTGTACCATAACTTTGTAAATGAAATGGTTTTTGGGATGTCCGTTAGGTAAAAACGACTGAAATCCAAAAATTAAAATTATGGAACCAAGCCTGATAGTTTGGTCTTGATTCCAGTATAGTCATGGTTTAGAACCAATTCCATGTGAACTAAGAGTTAATTATTAAGAACTAGCATGTATTCACGCAAAGCGTAAACAGAATCCCTGTAATTATATTTTACGGTGATGAAAGTGGTGGCGATAATGGAGGAACTTCATGCTTATGTATCGAAGAAGAAGATATTTTGCCAACCATAAGTTCGTCATTCCAATAACGTAACTTTTGTGCAGATTCTACAAAGATCATCTTCGGCCACCTCCGATCACTCCAACCACATTATAATGCATGATACTTGTCATTTCATAAATTATTGTGTTTTGAAAAAAATTTAAGCCTCAAGGCTCGAACTTGCAACATTTACGTTATTAGCAAGTGGCTCTAAATAATTGCGCAACTAGGGCAGATGTTGATTTCTTAGCTGTAATTACTTATATCTTATTATCTATATCAATTGTTAAAGTCATATTATTATATTGAACGCGTCGCCACGATCACACACAAACCATCACCCAACTCCACCATCACTACGCGCCACCACCACCAGTCCACCATGCACCATCACTAAGCACTACCACCCACCACTATCACTACAATCACCAACCATCACTATAACTGCAACAAAATATAGTTACAGGGTATTCACCGCCACATTGCGCGAGTACCCTTCTAATCATAGTTAATTAGTTAAACGTTAATATATTTTGATCCTTAGTTTCTTAATCTAAAATCTCACCCTCAAATGATACTCAACGAATCAAACATTCAAGTAACGCCCTTTAGGAAAAAAGGCTCTGTTCCATGTGGTACGGGCTAATGGGCTATGGCCGAAGAAGGACCCGTTAATCTAATTTTTGCGGTGCAACAGGCCAATAGTTGTGGCCCATTGTCATTGAATGGCCCGAAGTGTTTGAGGGAGTTGTACCTTACAAGTTAGAGATGCATTGTTGTTTGGCTGCCGGGGTGGGGTGCCAACTGCCAAGAATGGGTCCATTACTTAATTATGACATATTTTAATTTTGTGAATTTCTTGTACGTATTTTAATTAAATGCATTTCTAGTTATGTAAAATTTCTTTCTAATGAAGTAAAATATACGATATTTTAGTTTGTTATTTATGTAACTAATAAAAATAATGATTAATACAAAAAAATGTGGCGGTAGTGAACATGGAGCATAACACAGTAATTTGATGGTGGTGTTACTGAGAAAAAGGAAGTGGATGTCATAACACAGTAATTTGAACATGGAGCTTAATTTGGATGTGATATGATGCTCTACATCTCAACCTCTGGTTTTCTTTTTTCTTTTTGAACAGCAAAACGATACATTCGGAGAAAGCTTTGGTATAGTCATCACCCTTCCTGAGAACATCCACAAAGAACTATATATATATTTAAAAAAAACTAGCTAGATACTAGCAACAAAAATACACCTAGAACATAAAACAACCACCTATCCACCTAGTACATGAGCAAAAGGACACAGAATACACCAAACATAACAAATGCACTATAATAAATTCCAACTCCATGGTAAAAGCTTAACACCAACAATGACAACAGAAACAGCACCTCAGCACCACCATTCTCTAGGCTATGATTCCATCCCTGTAACACCATAATCCTAGAGCCATTTTTTTTTTATAAGCATACGGAAGCGAATTAAGAAATACCATAACTCCTACTTATTACACAACATAAAAACCATTTACATATTAATCGAATATATAAAAACATTTTAAGGTGTTACTAAAACAGGCTCGACTTGGTTTACTAAATCAGAGTACGGTCAGACCTCCAAAACCCGACTCTAGTCAAGCTAAACCACAACCTGAAAAGAGTCAACAAATGAGGGATTAGCACAAAGCTAAGTGAATAGAAATAATCGTCAATTTGCATAACTACAACAAATTAGAAAATCGAAAGAAATCAATAGGGAAAACCCGTCCAAACTTCCACAAGCAATTGGACGTTATAAGAGGATCGGCGGTCGGGCGAGGACCTTCAACTGTTGTCGGCCAACAACAGTCAACCGATGGCTTCTTTACTAGAGGCACGGTGATCCCTCCTTACATAACGAATACGATATTACCTACCAAAAGTAATAAAATCCTATAAAATAATAAAATAATAAACAATAAGATATTACCTACCAAAAGTAATAAAATCCTATAAAGGGTCGGGTCTCGGGATGTTACAAATCTCCCCTCCTTAAAGAGATTCCGTCCCCGGAATCTCACCTTGATCAAATAAACTCGGGTATCGATTCTTCATATCCGCCTCGGTTTCCCATGTCATATCGGCACCCAAACTGTGTTTCCACTTAACCAAGACCATCGGTATCTGTTTCTTTCTCAACTTCGTTACCTTTCGATCCAAAATTTCCACCGGCTCTTCAACTAACCTTTTTCTCGAATCCACCTTTAAATCTACAATCGGTAACACCGGAATTTCCTCATCAATATTACACTTCCTCAATAACACACATTGAACGTGTCATGAATACCCGATAATTCAGGAGGAAGATCAAGTGCAACGCTTTGGTCATTCACCACTTGACGAATAACAAACGGTCCAATAAATCTCGATGCCAACTTTCCCCGTTTCCCGAAACGAATAACCCCTTTCCATGGAGATACTTTCAAATAAACCCGTTCACCCTCAACAAAAGCTACGGGTCGACGTCGTGGATCCGCATACATTTTCTGTCTATCCCGAGCGGCTTTTAACTTTTCACGTGCAATTGCCACCTTATCGGCCGTTATCTGAACAATCTCGGGACCCGCAAACTGTTTTTCTCCCGCTTCAAGCCAACATGTGGGAGTTCTACACCGTCTACCATACAACATTTCATATGGTGGCATTTTAATACTCGAATGATACGAGTTGTTATAAGCGAATTCGATCAAAGGCAAATGAGAATCCCACGACCCACCATATTCTAACACACAAGCCCGTAACATATCTTCTAAAGTTTGTATAGTTCTCTCCGTCTGACCGTCGGTTTGTGGATGATACGCAGTGCTCAAATTCACCCGAGAACCTAATTCTCTTTGCAAACTCTTCCAAAAGTTAGAAACAAACCGTGGATCCCGATCGGACACAATAGATAATGGGATACCATGTCGGGAAACTATCTCATCAATGTACAGTTTAGCCAATTTATCGAGTGATGCAGTTTCATTTGTGGCCAAAAAGTGAGCACTTTTAGTCAACCGATCGACAATTACCCAAATCATATCGTGATTCTTTTGAGTACGAGGTAATTTCGTGACGAAATCCATTGTAATATTATCCCATTTCCACTCGGGGATATCTAACTGTTTTAACGACCCATACGGTTTTTGATGTTCGGCCTTGACTTGAGCACAAACATGGCATTTTTCAACAAATTGGGCAATATCTAACTTCATAGAGGGCCACCAATACAAAACTTTCAAATCATTGTACATCTTTGTACAACCCGGATGGATAGTTAAACGTGATTTGTGTGATTCTACTAGTATTAATTCCCGCAATCCCCCAAGTAACGGTACCCAAATTCGTGACCGAAACGTTTTCAACCTTCGCGAATCATCAACCAACTCATCTTTCCGCTTTAACATAATTTCCGATTTCAAGTTCTCATCTTTCAAAGCTTCTATTTGGCATATTCTTAACCTATCGACAAGATCTGACACGATTTCCATACGCATGAATTGGATCACTTCCGATGATCCCTTACGGCTTAAGGCATCGGCAACTACATTAGCTTTCCCCGGGTGGTACCGAATTTCACAATCATAGTCTTTAATGAGCTCTAACCACCTTCGTTGTCTTACAATTAAATCTTTTTGTGTGAAAACATATTGAAGACTTTTATGATCGGTACATATAACACATTTGGTTCCATAGAGATAATGTCTCCACAATTTTAACGCGAAAATCACCGCTGCGAGCTCTAAATCATGGGTCGGGTAATTCTTTTCATGGGATTTCAATTGACGAGAGGCATAAGCAATCACCCGGTCTCTTTGCATTAGTACACAACCCAAACCCGCATAAGATGCATCACAATAGACTATAAAATCATCTGAGCCCTCAGGTAGGGCTAGTATTGGAGCTTGACACAATAATTATTTTAACAATTGAAACGCCTTTTCTTGTTCATCACCCCACCGATAGAGAACATCTTTTCGTGTCAACTTTGTCAACGGACTAGCAATCTTTGAGAAATTCTTGATGAACCTTCTATAATAACCGGCCAAACCTAGAAAACTTTTAATTTCGGATGGAGTCTTCGGGGCACTCCAATTCATTACCGCTGTTATCTTTGATGGATCAACTTTCACCCCTTCTTGACAAATTACATGCCCCAAAAACTGAACTTCCCGGAGCCAAAACTCACACTTCGAGAACTTAGCATAAAGTTGTTCCCGTTTCAAAGTGTCTAAAACTTGTCTTAAGTGATTCTCATGATCCAAATCGGTTTTGGAATATATAAGTATATCATCAATAAAAACAATTACAAATTTATCGAGAAACGGTCGACATACCCGGTTCATAAGATCCATGAATATAGCGGGAGCATTCGTCAAACCAAACGGCATGACTAGAAATTCGTAGTGACCGTATCTCGTTCGAAACGCGGTTTTTGGAATATCGTTCTCATGAACCCGGACTTGATGATAACCCGACCTTAAATCAATCTTTGAAAAGTACGAGTCCCCTTGTAACTGATCAAACAAGTCATCAATACGCGGTAACGGATACTTATTCTTAACTGTTCGTTTGTTCAACTCGCGATAATCAATACACATTCTCATAGTACCGTCTTTCTTTTTAACAAACAAAACTGGTGCACCCCAAGGCGAAGAACTCGGTCTGATAAAACCCTTATCCAATAATTCTTGTATCTGAGTCATCATTTCCCGAATTTCTGACGGTGCTAATCTGTACGGAGCCCTGGCTACGGGACTGGCTCCCGGAACCAAATCGATTTTAAATTCTACCTCCCGAATAGGAGGTAACCCAGGCAACTCATCGGGAAAGACCTCCGGGTATTCCGATACCACCCGGATGTCTCTAACAACCTGCTTTTCTTTTCTGACATCAATGGCATAAGCAAGAAACGATTCACATCCTTTGACTAGAGATTTTCTAGCTTTCATAAACGAAATAATAGGGAGAGATGTATTAACCCGATCCCCACGGGCCACTACGTGTGTCCCGTCAGGCAATGGAAATGAAATCAATTTCTTATCACAATCTATTAATGCTTTATTTAAACTAAGCCAATCCATTCCAAGGACCACATCAAAACCAGATATTGGCATTAAGAGTAAAAACATATTAAAACACGCCCCATCAATATTAATATTTGCCCCAGTCACAGATGTTGTGACTGGCACCACATAACCATCAGCTACCTCCACTTCCAGTGGAGTAGTTACCACAGATGTAGGCAATTTTAACTTAGCATGAAAGTCCACAGAAATAAATGAGCGATTAGCTCCAGAATCAAACAACACACGAGCATTAATGTTATTTATCGGGAACATACCAGTGACGACATCGTCAGTAGTGGTAGCCTCTTCGACCGTCATTTTGAAGGCTCGACACTCTGATGTAGGACGGTTCTTCCTCTTTTGAGGAGATGATGCCACTGATCCCCCAACCGACCCAGAACCCGAACCCGATCTTCTATCCGAAGGACAATCACCGACTCTGTGGCCTTCCTTGTGGCAATTCCAACAAACACTTCTTGGAAATTTACAATCGTTCATCTCATGACCATATTGACCACATCTAACACACCGCATTGTTTGGGCCGTACAAGCCCCACTATGAGAAGATCTACATCTAACACACCACTGTGTCTTTTGACCCGAATTTCCACCCGACTGTTTACGATTCGGACTAGTAAACCTTTGATTTCTTTGCCCCTTCTTGCTTTGTTGAGAACCCGATTGTGTGGACTTGAACTTTTGATACTCCGGTCTATCTTTGGTCACCCAATCACGAGAATTTAAATCGCCTTCAACAGTTTTGGCCAAATCAAAAGCCTGTGATACTGTAGTAGCAAGTCTTGCAGTAGTTCGGTACTCGGGTCGCAAAGCACCAATAAAATGCTTTATTTTCGATGGCTCATCGGGAACCCATTGTTGCACAAATCTCAGCTTTTCATTAAATTGTTCGATCAAATCATCAACTGTCATTCTCTCCGTCATTCTCAGATTTAAGAATTCCGATAGAATTCTATCCATCTCAAACGAATTGCAATAACGCTTGCACACTTGTTCTTTAAATTGATCCCATGTTATATTGTTTTTGACTTCCTTGGGTAGGTGTTCAATTAAAGTGTCCCACCAATTCATAGCACCACCTATCAACTTCCGTGTGGCATACATCACCCGGTGTTGATCATCACACCCGCAAGCATCTAAGGTTCTCTCCATTTCTCTTAACCAGTTCATAGTGACATTAGGGTCCCTGCTTCCACTAAATTCAGGGGGTTTACAGTCTAAAAATTGTTTGAAAGTGCAACTTGGCTTCATGCCGAATGGGTAAGGTTGATTGGTAAATTGGTATTGAGGTAAACCTTGGCTTGGGTTAATATAATAGTATTGTGGCTGTGACATTATTGGATTAGGTTCGGGTGTGGTTGACATTAGGGGAACCGTCATGGTAAAGGCGGGAGTTGTGGGAATTTGCATGGTAGGAATGGACATTGATGGAGTAAACACGGGAGGGAAGTTTGGTGGTTGGTTGTTTTGGTTCTGACTCATGCTATCAACCAGATTTTGAAGATGTTCCAATCGACTTTCCATTCTTATAATATAATCTTCCCTGTCTTCATTTGTATCCCGAGAAGTACCAATGATTCCTTGTTCGGGGTTCGGCATGGTTATCGGCGGATTGGGATCGCTATCTGTCATATCTGTAACAAACACAACATCTCACGAACTATTAGTTTAAATCGTTAGTACCTATCTACTAACTACTACTAACACACAATTCATATTCACTCGGCTAATCCACTCCCATAATTAAGGAAGTTTGACCAACTCGAGCCAAGATTTGGGAATGGTACACCTAAATGTGCAACCATCGCCAAACCTAGGCTCTGATACCAAATTGTAACACCACAATCCTAGAGCCATTTTTTTTTTATAAGCATACGGAAGCGAATTAAGAAATACCATAACTCCTACTTATTACACAACATAAAAACCATTTACATATTAATCGAATATATAAAAACATTTTAAGGTGTTACTAAAACAGGCTCGACTTGGTTTACAAAATCAGAGTACGGTCAGACCTCCAAAACCCGACTCTAGTCAAGCTAAACCACAACCTGAAAAGAGTCAACAAATGAGGGATTAGCACAAAGCTAAGTGAATAGAAATAATCGTCAATTTGCATAACTACAACAAATTAGAAAATCGAGAGAAATCAATAGGGAAAACCCGTCCAAACTTCCACAAGCAATTGGACGTTATAAGAGGATCGGCGGTCGGGCGAGGACCTTCAACTGTTGTCGGCCAACAACAGTCAACCGATGGCTTCTTTACTAGAGGCACGGTGATCCCTCCTTACATAACGAATACGAAGGAGTCCGATCGCCCCTGCCAAGAGTAACGAAGCGTAGCCGAAAACCACCATAGCTAACCTCTAAAAACATGTGCACATACTACCATTAACCACTAGACCAAGAATAAACTTGTAAAAAGAATTGCAGCCAAGAAATCTGTTCCTGACGAAGTTCGCGTCGTGAACTCAGAGTTCGCGTCGCGAACTAAGAGTTCACGAATCGGGAACTACATCACGACCAAACCCAATTTCTCTGTCCCGAGTTCGCGATCGCGAACACAAGTTCGCGTCGCGAACTACACCAGATACCCAATTCCTACACTTTTTCTCAAAACTCTACCATTCCCTAATTTTGCACATCACACAAGAAAGAAGGTTAAGTCCACTCACCTTAGCTTCCTTATTCGTGCCGAGCTCAATGATCTTATATCACTGAGGCTCCTTCCCTTTTCCTGTACAAAATGAATACCGAATTAGTTACCCGAAATCACCAAATGTTTAATAAATAATACAAGCTTAAGGTCAAATCTTGCAACAACATCTTACAACCAATTACTTGCAATTGTACATATAACCAATACTAAAGTCTATTAGTTCATCAAGTCAATTCATTATGCCAATTGGCCAAATTGCACCTTAGGCCCAAACGGGTCAAAACAAGAACCATGAGTCGGGCATTCACACAACATTATCCAATGAGTTAGACTACATGGTCAACATCAAAATTACATAACCAACATACTTCTTGCATCCAATTGCAAGTGTTACCAAATTTTGACTTTACTTAAGTCAATTGCACAATTAAGCAATCAAACGGGTCAAGACACGAAACCAACACACTTGATCTTACAATTCATTTAACTAACACATTTCTAGCATGAAATTGATAATTAAAGTTTACAAGCCATACAAGACCAAAAGTCAATTCCCAGATTTGACCAAAGTCAACAATTCACAATTTTAGCTAGTTATGACCAAATTTTCATCTAGCCAAACACTACCATTTCTTATGCATTATCTCAATAGTTAACTAGTGATCTTCATACTTAACAATTACCATTCTAACATGCATAATTCAACTAACAAAGCTTCAAGAACACCAAAATATACCATTCACCAAAATTAGGGAAAAACCCATCTTCTTCCCAAAACCACCATTGATGGAGCTTTATGAAAGCTTCATCCAATGAACTACAACTAACAACAATTCAAACAATACTTGCAAGAACTCAATTAAACACCAAATCATGCATCAATTCCATATTACAAGCAAGATTCATCAAGAAATTCATAAAAACCCACTTACTCAAGAACCCTAATTCAACAAAACTTCAAGAACATGAACCCTAACTCAAGGAGGAAGAGAACTTACTTAATCTTGCTTCTAGAATCCGAAAATCATACAAGGAAGGCAAGAACTACAAGGATTGATCTTCAATTTGAAAGAAAAACTCAAGAAATGTGGGTGTGTGTGTGTGTATCGTGACTGAGAGAGAGACAAGAGGAAAGGAGGAGTAAATTGACATCTGCCTCTAATACATAACACGTACACCCCTTTCAAAACACAGATACATTCGATTTAAACACAATATAGATTATTAGGTTCGCAGATAATTAATTTAGACCTAACTAACTCCAATTTTAACAACGAAGATATTTTTAGAACCCTGGTTCAGAAATGAACCCAAATATGTAAAAATCACTTTAACATTTAAATATCTCAGTTTTACTAATTTTTAACCCCATGGTTAAAAATACAATTAATTCAAATAAATCAAATAAAATCTTATAAAATAATAAAATAATAAACAATAAGATATTACCTACCAAAAGTAATAAAATATTAAGGGTCGGGTCTCGGGATGTTACTATCCCAGCAGCAAGAAAGCCGGGGGGGGGGGGGGGGGACTCGTCTTCCTACCCCCTTGATAAGATGACATGTGTAATCTATTAATTATCTCTCCTAACATTATTCTTTGATTTTAACACATGTGTTGATCTAATGAGTAGGAAGATAAATAAGAACAAATGGTAGAAAGCAATACCATTACTCAACAGTCAACACCCATTACTATCCACCGATCCAGTTTACACCAAGAACAAAACAATCAACCAAATGACAATGGGTCGCTACACTAAACGCTCCAATCATAATTAGATACACCAATTTTTGTTCTATGTTTTAACCAATAAAACGATTGAACTTGGGCCATAGAGATGATCGAATATGCTTGCGGCTAGGGTTATTAAAAACAATCTTGTTCCTATTTTTCCAAATACACACAATGTAGTAAATACTCCAACATAGAAAAAAATGGCGGTTGACCCGTTTTCCCCAATCAAGAATGTGGTTTAGACATTCAACATCTCGAATAGAGATATTCCACCATTTACAAAAATCGATCTATACCTTTCGAGATTCGGTACATGCCCAAAATAGGTGATCCTCATCTTTTGTTTCCTATTCTAACATAAGATTAAACAGTGGCGTAAGTAAGTTTCTAGTGGATGGAATACAAACTTACAATCGTATACGAGCTGATTGAACTCAAATCATGTTAATTCATTTAAGTTTAACAGAAAAAAAAATGAACAAACATTATGCTCTATTTGTGTTTATGTTTGTTCCTTAAAAAAATACGTCTTTATGAAAATTAATGATTTATTTTAATTTATATGTATCTATGCACGGAGAAAAAAAAAATAGCCTAAAAATGTTTATAGTACCGGAACTGAATGAGAACCACCCATAACCAAATGGTTCGGTCCACGATTATGCAATCTGTACCAAATCAATTTCCGAAGTATGGCCTAAACGGTCGTGCAGGGCCATCACTAATTTCGCCGGTTGCTACAACGCGACAGTGGTGACGTAGATCAAATGCCAATTCCCGTTATTAATTTATTATTAAAAAGGTATTCATGGAAAGGTATTTATGGAAATTCACTAGACTAAAATCCTTAACTAAAAATTAGATAGTGCACAGTGGCGGACCTAGAAAAAAGTTTAAGGGGTTGCATAATTTTTTTTTACTCATACTATATAAAAATAATAAAAACAAATTGGAAAGTATGATTTCATTATATATGTCAAAAAATAGGTCTATAAATTACGTTGACCTTTTCGTTCTTTCATTTTATGAAAACGATTGATATACTTTTAATTGTAACATCTATACGCGCTTTTTATATACTGCACAAATCAACGCTTGATTCAAAAAATCAGCACCCATTTTAGTGTGCAAATCGGTCTTTAGAAGCTTCATTGCGGAAAAACATCTTTCGACTGTTGCAGACTTGCAGTTGAAACCAACAAAACCAAAACCAACTTTAATAACCTATATAGCAAACGAAAAGAATGATGTTTTCTTTTTCAGTAAATAATAGAAACTTAATAGATATGGAGTAATGAGATTTACTTACTTTTTATTAGACTTTAATTATATATTTCTTAAGTTATTTTTTAACAAATATTTAACTAGAACATATATTATTATTATTTTTCTGCTATATAAGAATATTCGTTGCATTTTTTTTCTTAGGGGTGTCACCTACATTAAAAAGAAAAAAATTAACACTAATTCGAAAAGTTTGAGGGGTTGTCCGGACAACCCCGTGCACCATACTAGGTCACCCTGATAGTGCAACGGCCAACAAGAGTGGTTGGTTTCACTGGGGTGTAGGGGTCCTCGATAAAAGCGACCATTATATGACCCTCAAACTAGGATATTCCAAAATTGCCCTTCTTGTACAAGAATGTCTTACCGAAACCATCGCCAATCACCTTCTGTGTACAACTTGTCATTACAAAAAGATACTCCCAAGGCCCCATAGCCCCATCACATTACCCATGAATCTTTTGGGTTATCCTTGAAATGACTATCATGTCCTTTGGTGTTGAAGAACTTAGAAGTCCAGTACAAGCAAAGGGTTGCCAACTTTGCTTCACGTAAACTCAATATTATATTATATTTTTTATTTTTTAATGATAAGATCTATAAGTAATGCATTTTATTCTTAAATGACAAGCCACTTTAACAACAATGTGACCACATTAGCTTATTTTATGCCGCATCCAAGAATTGATTTGATTGGTCAAATTCTAATAACAAATTTTGGTCGCTTTAATTAGAAAAAATGGTGCAATTTGCAACTTAAAAGAGACTTGTCAAGTAGTCACATCTAACTTAAAGAAATTGCACCATTTTATTGATAGATCATAGATTATGTTCTAATTGATATAGCATAAAATTTTATAACATATTAATTCCAACTTACATAAATATATGACGTTAATATATTAAAGAGTTTTATTAATGGCAGCCCTTAGGGATGTCCATGCATAAACGATTGTACATTCATTGATAGAATAGTGTTCCTAAAATTCATGGGCGGTTAGTTTTGTCTTGTTAGAGCATCTCTAATGGGAGCTTTTTCTAAAGTTTTTTTACCTTTTCACTAGGTTATTTGAAGGTAAATGACCTTCTAGGAAAAAGCTTTTGTTTCAAAAGCTTTTTCTTCCATAAGTCATTCATTAGATACATAAAAAAAAATTTCTACATTTTCATGCATTGGAGCAAAAGCTTTTTTGATAACTTTTTTTTTTTAATATTGAGTGGAAAGTCTACATGGCAATTCTAATAAGTCATTGCAATGACTTAACCATTGGGGATGCTCTTAGAGTATCTCCAATGGTAGCTTTTTTAAAAGCTTAATAATATTACACTAAGTCTTTTGATGACTTTTTACCACTGGGATAATGAGTTTTTTTGAAAGCTTATTGCAAAGACTTTTTTTCTACTAATCTTTTAATAAAATTTCAATGTTTGTCTTTTTAGTCCCCCACCTTTAATAGTTTTTCATTTTAAACATTAGATATATTATACATAAATCATTTATTATAGTTTTATTAGTTAATAAATAAATTATATAATATTTAATGTCAATCATTATAATATTTTTTGTTTGAGATATTTAAAAAAAATTATACGTATTATTTAGTAAGATGTTATAAAAAGTGTCAAATTATATAAGGGGTATTTATGTAAAGCTTTTTTGGTTAGTAGATTGTTGATGTGACAAAAATAAAAAGCTATTGTGAGGTTAACCATTGGGGTTGCTTTTATTGACAATTCTAAGAACTGTTATTATCTTTTTTTCTATATTAAATATATCTGGGAATAATTTTTTTTATCATCCTGACTTATAATTAAATAAGTAATAAATAATACAAAATATTGTTGGATTTAAATAGAAGTTTAAGAGTCTGAAAAATCGTAAATTACATTGAATTAATGTTAATGTTTTTGTGAGAAAATTAATTATATTATAGTAATAATAAAATAAAGTTAATAAATAATAAAAAGGGCATAACCGTCAACAAAACAGTGTTGACATTTTTGTAAATTAACCAAAACCCGGGGACAGAAATGAACATCAAAAGAAAAGCATCACAGGTGAGTGACTGAGTGGGAGAGGTTTTTGATGGTATAAATATTTTGGTTATTTCTCTACTGCTCCTCTGCTCTCCATCTGAATCTCTCTCGCTCTACATTTGCCTTCTCTCTCTCCCCTATTTTGTGATTTCCCCCAAATCTTGTCAAAAATGGGAGAGGAGAAACCCAAGCCAACCGGTGGTGTATGGCCGACGATTAAGCCGTTTGTTAATGGTGGAGCATCTGGTATGCTTGCTACTTGCGTCATCCAACCAATCGATATGATCAAGGTATGCATTCTTAAGTTGTTAGTACACCTATGATTTGAAGTTATTTTAGATCTTGTTGTTTAGATGAATGCTGAATCGTAGTAAGTTGTAATTATTGGATTATATTGAGCATGTTAGTGATAAAACCTTTTAGGTCTTAGATCTTACATTAGGTGTGCATTTATTGATGTGGATGCTCTGTAATTTTACTTGATTAGAGATTTGTGGTTTTTTTATTTTATCCAGGTGAAATTTTGTTTCGTCTGGCGTGTTACTTTAGTTGACGATTTTGACCTGTTCTTTTGTCTTGAGCTGAATCAAATCTTCTTATAGGCGTTTGTTTGATTTGATTTGAACTGAACTGAACTGTATCATGTTTTTATATTATAGGTGAGAATTCAATTGGGTCAAGGATCTGCAGGAGAAGTGACAAAGACTATGCTCAAGAATGAGGGAATCGGTGCCTTTTATAAGGTTTGATCCTTCACTTTTGAAATGGATAATGTGTGTATGTTTGTGTAATTATGTATGTGTGTGTGTTGTCTCTGCTGATCTGATGATTGATAAGGTTGATCAGTTTAGACTTTAGACATTCACATTCCACATCATTGCTGATTATTTGACACACAATATCATTGGAATGTGAAATATATTGTGATATAATATGATTAGACTGGTATCTGGTATATCTATGTTGTTTTGACAATTGCTAGAGATGCTTACATTGTAAGTCTTGTTAGAATGTACACTATCCTACTTCGACTCAGCACACAATATCATTAGATATGTGAAACAATTTGTGAGAATTTTAGTATTTTACAGTGGTGTGATACTATAATGTCTCATACCATTTTTTGTGTGTTTTGTATCTTCTTACACTCAAAAGTAGGGGTGTCCGATATTCCAATCAGGGGATGTTTGACCCTACTCCTATACTTTGATTCATTTTTTTTTCTTTTCTATTTACAATGTAAAAAAGTCTAAATTTGACCATTGAGTTTCATGGATACTTGGTTACATTTGATGATATTGTTTCAACAGGGTCTATCTGCTGGGTTGTTAAGGCAAGCTACATATACAACTGCTAGACTTGGTACATTCAGGTACTATTTTCATTTCCATTGTATACATTTAATCTTATGCAATAGTTGTAATTTCTTATGTGATTAATTACTCTACAGGATTCTGACAAACAAGGCACTGGAGGCGAATGATGGAAAGCCACTACCTTTATATCAAAAAGCTTTATGTGGGCTGACAGCTGGCGCAATTGGAGCGTGTGTGGGAAGCCCTGCTGACCTGGCACTGATCCGTATGCAAGCTGATGCAACTTTACCCGCTGCGCAACGCCGTAACTACACAAATGCATTCCATGCGTTGTATAGAATTAGTGCTGATGAAGGAGTATTGGCTCTATGGAAAGGTGCGGGTCCCACAGTTGTTAGGGCTATGGCTTTGAACATGGGAATGCTTGCTTCTTATGATCAAAGTGTTGAGTTTTTCAAGGATAATCTTGGCTTTGGTGAAGCTGCTACAGTTGTAGGTGAGATAGTTTTAATTTCACTTTTGACATATAGCGATAATATCTCATTTGATTTAATGTTTTGGCAGGTGCGAGTTCCGTATCTGGGTTCTTTGCAGCAGCATGCAGTTTGCCATTTGATTATGTGAAAACTCAAATACAAAAAATGCAACCTGATGCTGAGGGAAAACTCCCTTACACAGGATCTCTAGATTGCACAATGAAGACCCTAAAGGCTGGAGGACCCTTCAAATTCTACACAGGATTTCCAGTTTATTGTGTTAGGATCGCGCCACATGTCATGGTACTACTCTCTCTCTCTCTCAAATTAGGAATAATAAAAAAAAAAAAAGGACGAAATCCATAATTTCTAACAAACCACAGGGATGATTTTATGTATTATAAATATTGTTAATTCTGAAGAGACTTGTCAAGACTAAAATGCTCAAAATTGCATTTTATAAGTGTAAGTTAATAAGGGTATAATGGTCATTTTTTAAACAACTTAATTACCCATTTAATGGATGATTACATAACTGCAAAAAGTATCGAAGAGGAACCAAAATCATTAATTTTGGCCAAATCACGGAGGTCATTTTAGTAATGTACTCAATCTTTTTTACTTACACTCTTTGTGAAATTTCGGAACAAAATTGGCATATATCTAGATAAACTGAATGTTAATAAAAATGGGTATATTTTTCTTTGAGTTTTGATAATGACAGCCCTTAGGGCTGTCAATAAGTACATAAAAAATTGTACATTTTTCTATGGAGGGAGTAATTCCTAAAATGCAGGAGTCGGTTACAATGAATTTACAATTTTGTTATACATGTCTTTTGACTGTCATTATCAAAACTCTTTTTCTTTTAACTATGTATATTTCTGATTGATGGATTTGTGGTGTGACAGATGACATGGATCTTTCTCAACCAAATTCAAAAGATGGAGAAGAAGGCTGGCTTGTAATTTTTTCTTGAGAGACATCATCAGAAATAATACCCTGTGTTGTATTTTTTGTGTCTTACACCTCCAACTAAAATTGTTATACTTATTTGAAATGAACGGTAGGATTGTTATAAGCCATTTGAACTATGATTCTTTAGGGTAAGGTTTAATTTTTTTAGAAAGAATCATTTATGGTTGGAGTTTCCTTTCAAAATGTTATTTTTTGAGCAAATAAAAATCTCATGATTGGGGAATTTGAAGTTTTATTTTGCATGTATCAACTATGAAATGTGGTATGTGATTCAAATCTTTTCATGCTAGTCAGTAGTCACGTTAAACTAGTAATTATATGTCGCAAAACTCCGATAGCCCTCTCAGATTTAACTAAAAATAACATTCTTGAAACAATTTTTCTTTTCCATTATAGTTTTTTTTGAAAATTATAATTAAGTTTTGGTTACAAAAATTTATCTTAATTAACGTCTTTATTTGTGTTTGTATTATGTGCATATTGTACACTATATATAGTTATAACCCGTGAAAATTCACGGGCTGTTTTAATTTTGTTGAACGTATCATTTATATAGTATAATAATATAATATATGTTGTTACTCGTATGATTGCATTTACATTAAAATCGAATTCAATCTGACCCTACAAAAAAATCAACATTCTTTTATGAAAATATAGAGTTTAATCTCTAAATCAAGAATGTGGATACTTCACTCTCTTCCATTTGTCCAAGTGATAAATAAGCTACAACTGGAAAGAACAATCTCGCATGTTTCAGCATTAAGTTGACCAATGTCCGTCAAGAATGTTGGGTTTACAAAAAAAGAACATGTTAAATCTATAATTAGCAAATTTATTATGGCAATTATATTATAATAAATAATTAAGAAAAAGAAGAGATAGCCTTACTTGTGACCAATCAATTAAACCATTTTTGGAACAGCATTAGCCCGAGAATCAATGGCTTCTTTGAAGCTTAGTATCCGATGAAAAATAAAGTAGTAGAAAAAGTAGGAAAAATAAGTATATATGATGATGAATGTAATAGTAATTTTAATTCAGCATAAAATTTAATAGTTCAAATGTTTAGAAGATGCACATCGATGTCATACTAATATTTATATGCAATTAATGTGGAAATTATGACTTAAAACCAAAATTATTACAATTATATCTAATTTGAATACAATGATATTAATAATTTCTTAAAATAACTTTTAGTCGAAAAATTATGACTTAAAACCAAAATTATTACAATTATATCTAATTTGAATACAATGATATTAATAATTTCTTAAAATAACTTTTAGTCGATTTTCGACTTAATTGACCCGTTCCCCTTTTAAAATATCTTTCTAAAGTGACCCATTCAGATGAAAACTGAATTGACCCATTAATAAGTAAACAATTTAAAACACCATAACTTTTTTAATCAATAGAACACCATACCTATATAAAGCTTGTGATGAATTAATACATTACTAAATTGGTAATCCGTGTTTATATCACAACATAACAGTTACATTAAAGGTTCCTTCTTGAGTACCAATGTAGAGTAAGATATTTGGAAATTCTTATTCGAAGATGAATAACAACTTGCAAATGCATCAAAAATCTACAAACCCAAAATGGAATTTGCCATACTTTATTAGAAAAGCTAAATGTTAATTATACTAAACAGATAAAAACTAAAAATATTCATGCACATACCTCAACACAATGTTCTTGCAACCAGATATGGAATCTTGAGTTCTTAAAAATATTTACCACCACATGAATACTTGTTAGAATGTATAACTGGGGAAAGAAAATCACACTTTCAGTATAAACTAAAATGTCATTTTTAGCTTGCAATAAACATATAGCAATTTCTGTGCTAAGCCTTATCGGTGAAAAAGAAGCTTGAATTAAAGATTAATTATACTGTAATAAAAAAATAAAGATTAATAAGTTGGACAGCTTTATAACTATTAATTATTATATCCATAAAAAAAACTTACCAGTCAGGCAGTCACCTTTCGTAAACCATTGGAAGATTTGTCAAATGTTAATTTTGTGATTAGCTTTAAAGCAGAGTTTAAGGCTCGTGATGCTGCAAAGTAAGCAAACAATGACTGCAAGATCAGGGGCAAAAGAGTAAATAACTTCTATTCAAATAAATTATGCTTCAACAACTCTGAAGGGATTTTTCTTTTTAATTTTAACCAATTTATGTTTCTTGAAAATTACCTACAAAATCAAACTTTAAGAAGCTATTTTATAAGTCCATTGAACTTACCACAGTTAGTGCTAAAGTGCCTAATAGTAGTCACCAATGGTTAACATACTATTCCATGCCACTTATGATCCAAAATGCTAAAATTGTTATAGATTTCCCTAAAAATTCTTAACAATGTCAAAACTTTAATATTTAGAGTTAAAAAACAATAAATTGGAACATGCAAAGTATATAGTTACCTTCAACATATTAGAATGTCCGCAAACACGAGCTGAATTACCAACGCTAAAAGAATCCTCATTATAAACCTGTGTTAAAGAAATACTAAACAGACATAAAAACAATGAAGTTGGAGATTGTGTAAACTGTTTTGATAAAATTGCCCGTTCAATATTATATTTCTTCTCTAAGTCGGAGATGATATCTTTAAATAACATGCAGTATACAATTTAGTTAAAATGTGGATATTTGCAAATTTAATACAACCCGGCTGAGAGTTTTTGGCATGAACTGCATTTTAGTACGCATATAACTCCATAAGGAATTATGAAGTTTTTGGTACAACTATGCAGTTGATGTTTAAGATAAAAAAAGCATTTATCGAGTTATGTCTCATAATACCACAAGTTTTTAATACCTGGCACTGGTAAAACTGATGTTGGGAACTTGGAATCGAAGGCCTATATGGGAAAATATATGGAATAATTGTGCCCTCAATCATTTCGAACCAGGTATTTATAGGGATTCAAATGAACAATTTAGATGATTTTCGGTTACCTCAAAATAGCAAGCAACCTGCCGCTAATTTTGATCCTAATTTGAATTTGAATTTTAAAAATTTAATTAGAATTATAACAACTGTATATGGAACTAGCAGTGTACCCGCGCAATGCGTCGGCGGGTACACAGAAACCATATTTCGTGGCGAGCAAGTGTTGTTCGTTTCCACGGTAATAATTGTTGCTAGAAATAAATAATTAAACGGAAATGTGGATTTTGGTAAGAGTTGATGATTTACAGCGTCGTATATTTAATGTTATTGGGTAAAATGGTTTTCGAGTAACAGACTTTTGTTATTAAGTGTGGGTGGTGTTACCAAAGTGTAATGTATAGCAAGTGGTTAACACATAGTGATAAGTTAGGAGAGGTCTTGGGTTCAAATCTTATTAACCGCGATTTTTTTTAAGGTAGAGAACTAACTAACAAAAGTGGAAAGGTCCTTAAAATCAAGTTTAAGGAGCTCCTTAAACTTGCCTAATGGAATAGGCCTAAATGCTTTATATAGTAGTAAGATTATCCCATAGTACAGTTTCTACATGTAAACTCCGTAAAAAGTGCAGAACAATCAAGAGACGTGGTGTAGAAGATGTTAATGCTGATTTGGAAATTACGTGATTTCCGATTTCATTTAAACTAATCACATAGTTATTGATTTAATAGCGGTTAGGAATTATCCCATAGAATCGGTTCTAATTGTATCATGGCCCTAGAAGAGCATCTCCAATGGGAACTTTTTCTAAAGCTTTTTACTATTTTAATAAGTTTTTAAAAGACTTTTTACCATTGGAACAATTAGCTTTTTGGAAAGCTTATTCCAATGACTTTTTTTCTACTAACCTTTTAACCAAGTATTTATGTTTGTCCATTTTAGTCCTTTATATTTAATAACTTTTTATTTTAAGCCTTAGATATATTATATGTAGATTGTTTATTATATTTTTTATTAGTTAATAAATAAATTATATAATATTTAATGTCAATTACTATAATATTTTTGTATGAGATATTTTAAAAAATATTATATATAGTAAGATGTCAAAAAAATGTCAAATTATATATGGGGGGTATTTATAAAACATTTGAGATAAATAAAGATATATTAGAAATATTATAAAGGAAAAAGCTTTTAGAAAGGTTAACCATTGGAGATGTAATTTATGAAAAGGTTATTAATGTGGCAAAAGTAATAAGTTTTTGCAAGGTTAACCATCGGAGATGCTCTAAATGTTGCAGCACAATGAAAGATACGTGGTGTAGAAGACTCGTGATGTTGAGCGGGAAATTAAAGTAGGTGCCCAGTAGTAGTGAGACATGTGGCATAGTGGTGGCTTAAGAAAGGGCCATGTGGCACTTAAAACTAGGGGTGAGCAGAAAAAGAGGGTAACCGGAATCGGAACCGGAACCGCTTGGAAACCGGAGGTTCCGGATCCGGAACCTGCTAGGAGGTTCCGGTTCTGGTTCCTAAAATCAGGGAACCGGCCTAAGAGGTTCCGGTTCCGGTTCTCAAAATTAAAGAACCTGGAACCGGCGGATACCCTGCATATATTTATTAAATATATAATATATAATATAAAATACATTAAAATAAATGATTTTACCCAAATATATCAGACTATAGCTGTATTTATATGGGCTGTTTTATCACTTATTGGGCCAGAAATTGGGCTCTAAAATTATCCCTATTTACCGATTACATGAGTCAGAAATTAGAATTAGCCACTTAGGGTTTCATTTTATCTCGCCAGTCGCCACTTCTGCTCTCGTACTTACCTCTCCGCCGCCATTCTCCAACCTCCGCCTCTCTCGTATGTGATACTTGTAATATTTAGTTAGTAATCCTTAAACCATATTTAAACTCGCTAAATGATATTTGTAATCGTTAGTTTGTGTAATTTATTGTCGTCTTGTTTATTTAGTTAGTAATAGTTAAATGTTTATGAATTTAGAGACAGGGTAACCGGAACCTGCCCTGAACCGGTGGATCTGGTTCCGGTTCTGAAAATTTAGGAACCTGTCTTCCAGGTTCCAAATCCGGTTCCTATATTCCAGGAACCTGCGGTTCCAATTCCGGTTCCGGTTCCGGTCGGAACCGGCGGGTACCCGGTTATGCTCACCCCTACTTAAAACCTTTGTTTATATATGTAACTAGGTTATAACCCGTGAAAAATCACGGGCCGTCGTAAATTTTGCTTTATGTAATTTTTTATGTATGTTTCAGTTTTGCCGTTGATGTGTATATGAATCAATGAAATTTACTTGTTAGAGATGTGTGCGTATTACTTGTAAGAGGACAAACTGTAAGTTTTTGAAATTTTCCCCTAAATGGTAGATAAATCTAATATATTTTCGCTGTTAAAACGCAAACACAACAAAAGAAGTACAAAACACCAAGAGACCATAAAAGCTTATCATATCATAACATAATTTTAGTACAATAATATGAATATAAAGAAAAGGATCTATTATACATGTACACAATTATTAAGGTGGCAAAAACCCCATGTCTCAAACAACAAAAACGAAGACCAAATCATGATGATGAAAGCAGGAAAACGTACCTGCTATTAAGGTTTTGAATCTTGTTTCTTGATGATTTGCAACTTATGTACCTTTTCTTTTTATGTTGTTAAAAACAACAGGTTCTCATTCTAATAAATCTAATTCTCTAAATCACCAGGTTCTCATTCCACCATTTTTTCCACTACCTAATTGACTTCCAAATCAGACCACAAATGCACGGTAAGCAGGAAGTACTTTTTCAGATATCGATGTTCGAAGTTCTTCACGAAATTGATCATCCGGGACCCGCCAAACTGATTGAATCTTGTATATATCTTCAAAACATGCATCTTTTGGCTTTTAAATCTTTCTTTAAGAATTAACTTTGATGCACTACTTAACCCATTACAAATTCCTTCATCTTTTACGCACAATAAAGTCCCCCGGTGCTGATCTTTGATAACCTGTATGCCATTGACGAATTCAGCAGTCTCCTAAAAGGTTTCTTTTGAACAATGTAAAGATAATGGTCATTAAAAATATGTATCGCAAAGCATTATCATCATATAATCTTTGATTTTCTTCGAGGTTTGCTTCTAATGAAGTGGTTAGTGATAGTAATCAACATAAAATAGGAGATAATGTATCACCACTATCGATATCGAGTCCGTTAGAGTTAAGATCATTGAGGTGCTCATATCCTGTTTAACTTTTAAATTTTCTTCCTAATTTCAAACAAAAGTAGTCTAAAGTAACTATGTGGTAATAATAATCAGAATCTGTTTTCCAGTTGTAGTAAAATCCCTTAAATTGATAATGTATATTTAGAAAAGAAAGCATACCTAATCAGAATCATTGACAGAACCTCACTGCTGATAAATATTCTACCCTCAACCAATGAAGCTTGAAATGAGCCCATTCTTTGCACAAGTCCATCATCCTGTACAATATATCAGTACTCAAATCATTATTGTTAACTTTCAACAAATTATTTACTGAATTAATTATCGGTAATAATCTAATCTCTATTAATAATTTTTTTTTGAAGGTTTCATGCATTTGAATTTTCCTTTGGATGGCTTCCCTTTTTGCTAAATATATTAGCTTAACCTAGTTGACCCGTTATTCTGTTATAGCCAAAAATGTACTTCAAAATCCCAAATTAACCCAAGTGTATGCAAATCCAAATGAACCATTTTTATCAAAGGAAAATAATTTCTATAGATATCCTTGTTCGCCATTGGTCATATAGTACTTGCTGTAACAAAACCTCAGAATAGATAGTAAAATAGAACTGCACTTTCAAAAAAGTTGTAACCAAAAGTACAAATGCAATCACACTATTAACAAAACTAAGATATGAATTAAAGAATAAATTATAAAAAGCCTGCAAATTGAAGTGCTATCAGTAATCGAAGACGATTGAAGATGATTCGAAACTCTATCTACTTCCTTCGCTCTAAATCATTTCACAAATTTGAAAAAACATAATCAGAATTTGCATTTTTCAAAATCGGGTCCAATAAACGATTAATTGAAGAACAGGGTAAATCTCTGGTGCATTTTTGAACAACCAGGATTTGCATTTTTCAAAATCGGGTCCAAGTTCGGTCATCATTAGTTGTATCAAACAGATAAAAAAGATATCTTTAACACACTTTCATGTTAACTGATTAGGTGGGAAATCATGTTCCCCCCAAAATTAGTAGCACAAAGAAGTTATACCTGCAAGAAGTGATATGACACAGAGCAATATAGAAAGCGGAAATTAGTTCTTTCTGTTATCTGAAATAAAGGTAATCATGAAGATGAAAACCTAACCATCATTCATGTTGATGCTTAGAAAAAAAGATGTGAAATCAATTACCCTCGTTTAATTTCAAGTGGATGT
Source organism: Calendula officinalis (assembly GCA_963853835.1). Taxonomy (NCBI): domain Eukaryota; kingdom Viridiplantae; phylum Streptophyta; class Magnoliopsida; order Asterales; family Asteraceae; genus Calendula; species Calendula officinalis. The sequence continues at coordinate 18,276,033 of OY970822.1, forward strand.
TGATCCTCGAGATGAACACGCAGCCCTAGCCACCTAGGGCATCAAATGCTTCTGGACAATAAGGACATCCCATTTCCTTCTTTGTCCTCCTCATCAATATTGACGAACCATTGGAGTCGTTCCGCTTCAATCGAATGAATAATCATCGTTAATTTAATTCTGGATGATGATTACTGGTACAATATTAGAAAGCTACAACCGTATACAACCTTATCTTCGTGATACGACCATATCTTCGTGTTTCACTTTGATTTCAAAGTGAAACCCCTTCAATGTTTTCACGAAAACAATGATTTTGAATCTGTGGTCTACACTTACAACCCAACAGGCAATACGGGTTCAATAGGTGGTGGCGATTGAGGTGGATGATGAAAATCTGAAAAAGGAAGGTCGACTGGGTTGCGATGGAGTTATGGGCTTCAATTTTTGCGGTTGCCGGATTTTGTGGAGAAGGTGAAATTATGGTTTCTTCAAATTGTGGCGATGGAAGCGATTGGCGAAATTAGGGGAGCGGTGGTTTTGAAGAGGTTTAGGTTCAATGGGCGAGAAAATGAATGGGAGGTGCTTTAATAAAAGGCTGGCACTTAAGAACCTTTGTTTATATATATTACTCCCTCCTCCCTCCGTCCCACAAAAAAGTTCTCATTTCTCTTTGACACAAGATTTTAGGTGATAGTTAGTGATGGGGTCATTGGTATTATTTTGATTAAAATATAAGGTTGGTTTGTAGAGAGAAAGATAATTAGTGCATATTATTGATGGGGTTCTTAATTATAATAATATTTTATTGTGTGCAGCCCACCACATGTGAAAAATGAGAATTTTTTTGTGAGACAAAAGCTTTAGGAAAAATGAGAATTTTTTTGTGGGACGGATGGAGTATATAGATAAATAGAAGATAGACGGTTATATACACTACTTATAGTTGCAAAATCAAGTCCTCACTCTACTCTCCAGTCACCGCCTACTAAAAATGTCGCAAAACTCCGATCGCCGTCTCAAATTCGTTGCCGGTGCAGACCCTTTTGGTTGTGCCCTTAAGGATACCCTTGTTTCCCACCTCCGATCACTCGACATCGAGGTTGAGGACCTCGGCACTGACGACTACTACACCGTCGGCGAACAAATCGGCCGTATCGTCAGCTCCGCTGCCAATTCCTCCGAAACCGAGATCCGCGGTCTCGTCGCCTGCGGTACCGGCGTCGGCGTCTCTATCTTCGCTAACAAGTTCCCCGGCGTCTATGCCGCCACATGTCTCACTCCATCCGACGCCGTCAACGCTCGGTCAATCAGCAACTGCAACGTCATCGCCGTCTCCGGCATGTCCACTTCCCCTGACACCGCCATCGAAACCCTAGATGAGTTCCTCAACACCCCCTTCAAATCCCCTTGCCCTGCTTCAGGGTCAGCACCCTGGCCTGAAGAAATCCAAAGATTTCTCGACAATTCCCTTACCGAAATGTCTAAAATCGGAACTACAACGCCGAAGACGGTTCCCTCAACTTCCTGTTCCATCTGCAACTTAGCCGCCGGCCGGGACTTCTCTCCGGTTGAAATCATGCCGGGTGGGTCTATGAAGATTCTTAGAGAAACACCGACATCGGCTGTGGTTAGATTCGCCGGCGGGAGCGTTGAACCGGCGCATCATCATACACATGGTCATGATATTGTGGTGATGAAAGGAAGAAAAATTGTTTGGAATTTGAGTAAAAATGAGAGAGTTGAATTGGGTGTTGGTGATTTCTTGTTTATCCCTGCTGGTGATGTTCATAGGGTAAAGTACTTAGAGGATACTGAGTTTTTTATCAGGTGGGATGGTGGTTGGGATATAGAATTGGATGAAGATCTTGCTACTGCTATTGCCAGTCTGGAAAAACAAGTTTAGTTAGTTATAGTTGTATTTGATTTCATGTTTGTTGTAAACTTTTGTTTATGAATAAAGATGTTAATCGCTTATGTTTGTATGGATATTCATTAAAGAGATCTTGATGTGTTATAAGGTGGCAATATTGTTAAATTTGAATCGGCTGGAGTGGTCACAACTCACAAGTGAATGTTTGATACTTTGATGCTATTAATACCTTATGTTTGGTTGTCAGATCTTTTGATAACAAATGTAAGAACCATGGTCATCAAATTTTGAACTTTGATTGGCTTCATTAGTCGACTTTGAATGCATGTATTACTTTTTTGAACTGGGTTGTAAGTAGGCTTGTAAACGAATCGAACGTTTAATGAAACATTCGTGAACCGTTTAGCGGGACTTCGTTTATGTTCGTTCGTTTAGCTAAACAAACGAACACGAACAAAATTTTGTGTTCGTTTAGTTAAACAAACGAACACGAACAAATACATGTCCGTTCGTTTACGTTCGTGAACATGTGTTCGTGTTCGTTTGTATACATTCGTCTATATGTGTTTGTTAAGGTTCGTTTATTCTTGAATTAAATTACTCTAATATTAAATAAGTTGTACATACGAAAGGACGTTTTTTACATAGAGAGCGAAGGCAGACGAGCAACAAGCTGCGCCGATATCCCTTTTTGAATTGCAAAGCTAATTCTTTTAAAAACAATATTTGTAGATCTAGGTTCATAATATTGCTCTAATATTAAATAATTCACTGCCTCTAGTTTAGAGTTTCTTCTTTAATTCATTTAATTCACTTATGTTCTTTTATATGTGTTCGTTAAGGTTCATTTTCCTACACTTTGTTCGCTTGTGTTCATTTATGTTCGTTTGTTTTTATTTATGTTTGTTACCCTTGTTCACGAACCGTTCGTGAACACTAAATTTTCTTAACAAACACGAACACAAAATTGTGTTCGATAAGTGTTCGTGGGACCGTTCGCGAACACATTTGTTCCTTAACAAACGAACATGAATAAGGCCTCGTTTATGTTCGTTCAGTTCGTTTACAGGCCTAGTTGTAAGAGCACTGGGTGTAACTCTGCAAACCCCAACTTGAAGTAGTTCAACACACTCAAATAAAAAGCGGTGGCCAGAAATCTAAAATTGGAGTGGGAAAGGTAATGGATATAGAGGGGTACTTTTCCTTGCGGAGGGGAATGGGCTTGTTGGTTTGACTTAGGTGCAATAACATTATATTTCCTAAGGCATGGATACTCATCCATAAATTTTGTTAGCATTTTGTCATTGACTGTGCTAGGGCTTCGAGCAACTGATGGAGTTTCCACCACAATAGTATATGGCACTGGCTCTCCCATGTTAAAACAACGACAACTACAATATGCCTAATAAATAACAAGGGATATAAGCTATTACTAACTACAAGGGTGTAAACAAAGCAACCCAATGGAACCACCAATACGTACCTGTAAGGTAGCGAGCAACCCAGTTAAACCTGCAGCAAGACATACAATTACAGTTAGGAAGGAGTTAGTTATTTAAAGCGTACAAAATAGTCTGTCGGTCAGGGGCTAGCCGCCGGTCAAGGGCTAGGCGCCGGTCAAGGGCTAGCCGCCGTCGCCGGTCCACCTCGCCGCCGGTCACCTTGCGCAGCCGGTAACCTGCGCTGCCGGCCCACCTCGCCGCTGGTAACTTCCGCCGCCGGACTGCCTTGCGCCTGCCGGTCTGTCATGTGTCGCCGGTCTTCCTTGAGCAGCCGGTCCACTAAAAAAACGAAAAAGAAAAAAGACTTACGAGTAATGATAGTTACGACTTGCAAACCGTTGTTTTGGCGAATCTTAACTCGGGGGCATGATCAGGTTAGTAAGGATTACCTATGTATATATAGGTAAATCCCCAAAACCTAAATATAATGATGGGCTTTTGTTTTTAAAGTCTGCTACTACAACTGTCAAGTTGACAACTGTTGTCACTTGAAGAGTTGTCAGCACCTGTCAAGTTATCACCGTCTGTCAGGATTGTCAGCGCCTGTCATTGGAAGCGCCTGTCTTATTGGCTGACGTCCCGTCATTAGACGATTGATGATTAAGGCAGCTCAAGCATTCATGATCATCATTAATGGACCAACGTTCCATATACTTGAGACTAGCCATATAAATACATGGTCTAAATCATTGTCGAGGCATCTTATCTGAAGACAGACTCAAAAAGCCTAAAACGCAGAGTTCATATACTCTCACTTTCATTTTCATACTTAACCTTGATCACCCTAGGTTCGTCAAGATCTTGTTAGGTCTGCACTGTGGTCATCACAGGAGATCCAAGGTTGACATCACCTAGTCTTCGTGTTTGACAATCGTTGCTCGAACATTGGCGCCATCCGTGGGACCCGATTTTAAACGGCGTTTCACTTTTCCAAAATTGTTTCCTTCTCAGTAATCAACCGTTTCTATGGAGGCAACACATCCATCGCAGATCACTTATTTAGCGCCAGCAATAACCACTACCGTGACTACCACTGCACCGGAAGCGGTAATGACCTCACCTATTCGTACCATAATGCCGGAACCATACGTCGATTCTGAGTGGACAGTGTCGGATCTAAGGTCGACACGAGGGTATCCCTCTTTAACAAGTCCCCTTTTTTCCACAAGGCTGGCTGGAACAAGTTTGTTTACCTCACCACCGCCAGCGACACCCATCCCTCCATTTCAGCCTCTTTTGTCCCACGGGACAAGCTCTCAGGAGGATGGCACGGATCAGGCCAGACAGCCTGTTTCAAACTTTCCACAGACCGCTACTCAGGGGGTTCGGGAGGATCCAATTGTGGAGTTACTTAGAAGGTTGGCTCAGAGTACTCAGCCACCACCACCGCCTCCTCCACCACCTACTTCATCGGACCTGTTGTCTCAGTTGGTGGCGGCGTTGCGCCCCGCCCCGCAGCCAACGCTTGTCCAACCAGTAGATCCGTTGTCACAATTATTGGAGCAGTTAAGGCAACCACCCATTCACACCCTACCACCACATCCACCATAGGACACATCTAATGACATGTTGCGCGTGTTGCAAACACTAGTGGCAGCAGCCGCACCACCCCGAGCAGCCACTATGCCTTTGTCGGTGGTTAGTTTGAAGTTCTGTGAGTGGGTGGCCAGATTCCCACTCCCTGATAAGCAAAAAGTTCCGTCCATCGTTGGTACTTACGACGGTACACGAGATCCCGATGACCACCTTGCTCTTTTTGAACAGACCATTATGACAGAGAAATGGCTAGACCCAGTCGCTTGTCACATGTTCCCTGGCACATTGCAGGGTTTCGCTCGTGATTGGTTTGCTGACTTACCGGACATGATTATTCAAGACTTTGCAGATCTAAAGGCTAAATTTGTGACTCACTTTATACAGCAAAAGAAGCAGCAAAGAACTCATATAGAAGCGCATTTGCTGCGACAAAGGGAAGGCGAGGGGTTACGCGACTTCATTCAGCGTTACACGCAGGAGTGCTAGAAAATTGTCGCGTTACCCGAAAGTCAACAAATTTCGGGTTTTACCCTCTCCTTGCTCCCAGGACAACTGCAAGAGAAGCTGATCTAGCGAACTCCGGTGACTTTCAAGGAAGCCACTGCCCGAGCATATGATTTCCTCAGATCCAAGGAAACTGTTACTCTCACAAGGGGAGTTCTCAACAGGAGAGACAAATGGGGGAGCTCATCAAGCGCTAAACCTGACAATCGCCAGGACACCAGGCAGGATAGCAGACGGGACCACCGCAGAGATTTCAGGCGAGATGACAGAGGTAGCAGGAGGCCTACTCCCTATGATCGTGGTACAGGTCCCAATCTAAGTAAAAGTCCAAGTGAGATATTGAAGACAGAGCAAGTGGGGGCATCTTTCAAAGCACCTCCTCAGATGTTATACAAGTCTGGAAAGAAAAATATGAGCAAACGCTGTGATTTCCATGAAGATTATGGTCATGATACTAATGCATGTAGAGAGCTAAAGGCTGAAATCAAGCGTGCCTTAGAGGAGGGGAAATTAGAACATCTCGTACCAGGGGCAAGACAACAAGCAACAAAAAATCCGGCCAAAAAGGCTTATAGTTGGCAGAAGAAGGGAGACAATGGTGATCATCCTGGACCGCCTGATGGCCAAGTGTTCATGGTTCGGGGCGAGGCATCGTCTAAGAGAAAAGCATCGGTCCTCCAAAGCTGGATGATGGTTCCTATTTCATTTCCCCCCATAGCAGATACTTCCAATAATCCTGTTGTCATTAAGATCCGATTGTCCAATTATGAGATTAACAAATCTTATATTGATACAGGCTGCTCTACTGACATAGTGTTTGAGCATTGTTTCAGGAAGTTACCCCAAACAGTCAAGGACACAAAAAGACCAGCGCAGGTACCGTTGGTCGGTTTTTCTGGGGAAACACACTGGCCTGTGGGAGAAATAACTTTACCGATGATGATGGGGGAATATCCACAGTATAGGGTTGAAATGGTAGATTTTGGCATTGTCAACGCCCCTTCAGAATACAACGTTCTTCTTGGCAGACCATCGCTAGAGAAGTTCAAGGTCATACTTTCCACTATTCACGGCATGGTGAAGTTTCCTACTCCATCTATAGTTGCTACTATCAGGGGGCAGATGTCATGGCCACACGAATGCAAGCCAGTCGAAAAGCCAAAGCAAAGCACCAATCGGGCTACACATGCGGAGGTCACGGAAGGTCCAGAAACCAAGGTAGTACTCAATGCCGATTTTCCTGATCAACCTGTCATTATTGGCTCACAATTACCTTCACAGATAAAAAAACAAACTCATTAGTTTGTTAAAATCACACCTATATGTTTTCGCATGGCAGACGTCTGATATGACAGGTGTCCCTAGGAGCTTTGTCGAGCACGCTCTAAATGCCAATCCAAACATTGTCCCAATCAAGCAGAAAAAGCGCGGGCTTGCCATTGATCGCCGCAAAGCAGCATGTGAACAAGTCAACCAAATGGTGGAAAGTGGAATCGTCAGGGAGGTAAAATACCAGACCTGGATTGCTAACCCGGTCATGGTCAAGAAAAGTGATGGTTCATGGCGGTTATGTGTCGACTTCAAAGATATCAATAAAGCATGTCCGAAGGATAACTACCCACTGCCAGAGATTGACTGGAAGGTAGAATCCTTGGATGGCTTCCGGCTAAAATGTTTTTGGACGCTTACAAAGGTTATCACCAGATCCACATGAAGCGCAGTGACGAGGATAAGACAGCTTTCCATACAGACCAGGGCATCTACTGTTTCCAAAAAATGCCATTTGGTCTAAAAAATGCAGGTGCAACTTACCAGCGCTTGATTGATCAGGCGTTCAAGGATCAGATTGGACGAAATGTGGAAGCTTATGTCGACGACATTTTCATCAAAAGCAAAGTGGAGGATATCATGTTGGCAGATATAAAAGAAACTTTTGAGGCACTGCGGAGGATCAACATGAAGCTTAACCCCTCCAAATGCAGCTTTGGCATGGAAGAAGGCAAGTTCCTAGGGCACATCATCACGCCAAGAGGTATTAAAGCTAATCCCAAGAAAATATAGGCTGTTTTAGACATGGTCTCCCCATGCACCAAAAAGCAGGTGCAAAGTTTGAATGGTAAGCTAGCAGCACTCAGCCGCTTCCTCTCAAAAGCAGCTGATCGGTCTCTACCATTTTTCCACACTTTGAAAGGCTGCATAAAGAAACAAGATTTTTCATGGACACCTGAAGCTGAATCAACATTTCAAGAGCTAAAGCAGTTTTTGGCCACCCTTCCTACGCTCACAGCTCCTGTACCAGGAGAAACATTGGTGGTATACCTGGCTGCTTCTATGGAATGTGTTAGCGCAGTTATGATGGCGCAGCGTGGGTCTACCCAAATGCCAGTTTATTGTATTAGCCGGGTGTTGAAGGGTCCAGAAATAAATTACTCGTGCTTGGAAAAATTAGCCCTTGCTTTGGTACATGCAACTAGGCGTTTGAGGCGTTACTTCCAGGCTCACCCTATTCATGTCTTAACAGACAAACCAATTAAGCACGTACTAGGAAAGCCTGAGGTGTCAGGACGGTTGGCTAAGTGGGCAGTGGAATTGGGGGAGCATGAAATCTCCTTTCATCCAAGAACTTCTATGAAAGGTCAGATCTTGGCCGATTTCCTTGCCGAGATAGACGGAGAAGAAAAGGAAAGGCAAGTGCAGGAGGAGGAAGATACCCCATGGACACTTTTCACTGACGGTGCCTCTAACTTAGAGGGTTCTGGAGCTGGTTTAATTCTTACAGACCCCAATAAAAATCAGTATACTTATGCCCTTAAGTTCGAGTTTCCCACAACTAATAATGAAGCAGAGTATGAAGCTTTGTTAGCAGGCTTGAAAATCGCCAAAAAAATGGGGGGTGAAAAGCATATCTGTATTTGTAGATTCTGTAACGCCCTGAAATTTGTAGTAATTAAATAATGTTAATTTAATTGTGATATTTAATTTTAAAAGAAATAATTAGTAATTAATTATAATGAAATTAGGCGGTTCATTTCTTATCAGACGTTATATCCGTAATTTAACTTAATTAAATAGACGTTTAATTATTTGGTTGCTTTATAATTTAATAGATGTTTGTTAATTCTCGAGGCCGGCCAATAGGCCAAGGGCCGAGCATTCTCCTTCCACCTAGTTTTAATTTATTCGATTGTGGATTGGCCTTCATGTGGCCGATGAAGACTGATCCGAGCCCATCTCTGTCTCTGTTCGGCCCAGATGGCAGCAACCGGTTGGACTATGAGGCTTATTCGGTGTAGCCTTCTTATGACTCCTGTTTTCTTTGGGCTGAAAATTCGGCAAGAGTGGAAGAGTAAACAAATTGAATTATGCAAATTAAGCCCAAGTCTCTTTCTGGCCCAAATTTCGTCTCCAGCCCATCATGGTAATAAGCGGGTATAACCCTTCTTGCCGACAACAATCACCTTGTTCTATTCCTCATTCGTCAACCGTCAATTGAGAGGTCCTACAGGGATTTTCTTTCATTCGATCGGGCAAACTCCTCTATTTCAGATCCTCCTTATCTCCCAAGCAAATAGTCGAGCCGTGGGTGTGGGTCTCGAAGTCCGGTAATTCTATAACCCTCCTTTTTCTTGTGTTTTTCTCCATGTATATCGTGCTCGTAACCCCTATGACTGTTGTTCTCGTATCTGGTTTCCGATGAGCAGGAGATCGAGCGAAGTGTCGGGAATGTGGTGCGGTGTCAAGGGTGCAATAAAAGTACCGATCGAGTTCGGTAAGAGCGATAGGGTTTTCCTAGTTTTTATTCAAACCGTTCTATTCTACTGTGGCCGTTTATCATGTTGTAATCTGATTTCTCGAGTAATATTGATCTGTTGTAGTATTAGTAGCTCGGTTGATGGTTGATAGTAGCGGGTTAACATTTTGGAAGTCGGGGATTATCAACCGAAGAGGAAACCGAACCCCTAGGGTTCTTAGTTTCCAACCGGGAAATTTGTAGCATCAAAGTTTTAATACAAATCTTTTTTTTCCAAAATATCTGAGATGTGGGGGTTGTCGGGTAATGAATTTTAAGTGCTCGGGTTTTTCGGTGACGAGTCGGGTTGCTAAAATGAGTTGTAGAAATCAATACTTTTCTGGCAGAATCTGCCCTACTGTTCTAACCTGTTTTTGAGGTACTTAAAATAATCTTTAGAGTTTTTGGCCCGTGCTGGGACCTTGATTTCTGAGTTAGCTTTTCAACGCCGCAACCCTCTCGTAAATCCGAATTACGGTTTAAAAGTTATAGCTAATTTAGTATGCTGCTGTTAGGAAGTTGACCTGTGCAGCATGTCTGCCTTGAAACACTGTTTTGAGACACTTAGAATCTGTTTTGGCCAGTGACCGTCTCACAGCAAATTGTAGTTCTGATTGTCTAGTTGTCGTGGTAAAAAGATGGGAAAAATCTAATGAGCCGTTTAAGAGTTATGGCAGTTCCCGTGAGACTGACGGGTGCTGCCAGTTTTCTGAAATAAGCCTCGGGTAGAATTTTAATTCCGGGTTTCGCTTTTTGGTTTTAGGACCGTTTAGGAGATAACGCGCTGTACCCTTGACTGTCGGGAACCCTTTGGAGCTTACGTTTCTCGAGGTGAGTATTCTCACCGTGTATTCAGTTTTAACGTTGTACATGCATGACTTATGTGTTACATTTCTTGCACCATAATTGTTATCTGAGCTTGAGCTGTTATCTGAGTTTGATTTGTTATCTGAGTTTGACATGCTATCTGAATATCTGAGCAGCTGTTGATTTATTTTAATCTGAGACATTGTGCCTGGGTAACCGAGCTCGGCACAGGGTCATTCTGTGCTACTACTTGCTAGGGCATCTGAGATAATTATGTTAAAGAGATAATAAAACATAATAACACACATCTGAGTTTTTGGCTATATGCCTGGGATCACCTCCCGTCTGAGTTTTGGGATTATTCCCGTCTGAGTTTTGGGATCACTCCCGTCTGAGTTTTTGGCTTATGCCTATCTGAGGTGTGAGGAGGGGCGAGGTTGATCTCTCGTCCCAAATCACACAAGCGCGCTATATAAATTAAAATCTGAGTAATAAAATCTGAGAAATAAATCTGAGTAATTAACTGAGTAGATTCTGAGTAGGAGTACACCGATGTGCCCTCATGTGTTGTATGTTATGATTGTATGCATTTTGAGATATTCACTCAGCTTCTCCAGCTGACCCCTATTTTCCCCCACATTGTTTCAGGTACCAGCAGAGGAAAGGAGAAGGTGGACGGTTGACCGCTGTATCTTTCATTACTGATGTGGACATCGTTTAATATTTTAAAAGCACTTTATTTTATTTTAACTATTTCCGCAAAAATACGTTTTAAATATTAAATATTAATATCTGAGATTTATTTATGGGACCTTTTGATTAAAATTTTGTTTTCAAAAATTTTTAAAAATCTTGTAAAATTTAGGGTGTTACAAGTTGGTATCAGAGCTCTGACTTGAGGGATTTGGGTTCGCAAGGGGCGAATTCAAACTCAAGTTTGAGTATCGAGTTTTTCAAACGAGAAAAGAGTCAAATATTTTTCTGAGAAAAGTTTCCACATCGAACATACAGCATGTCACGTCGACCTCTCGCTTCCTACTGCCGGTAATATTTAAGAGTATTATTTAATTGAGATTTTGCTATATTCTGAGTATAGACGAGTAGCATATTCTGAGAATTTTCGGTTTATATCCTGAGAGAATTACTTGTGATTGTATGACTAAACATATATGTATATAGATATATTATTATGAGATTCCATAATTCTGTGAATAATTTAGAGCTTAATTTGAGCATAATTTCGATTTTAATTCTTAGGGTTCTATATTTATATAGATGGAAAATATATACTGGAGAAAAGTGAAATTATAAATACTAATGAGAAAATAATAAAAGTTTCAATTTAGAGGAACACCTAATAGAGTTGAGGTAAAATTTTATAAATTCTGAGAAATTCGAACCAAAAGTGTAATAACGGGATATTAATTTATTATATAAGATCCATAAGCTGTGTAATGAGAAACATGATTTGAGTAAATGAGAAATGAGGACATTATTAACATTAAAGAGGAGTACTTAATATTCGTATTGGGAGAATGTTAAAATCGTTAATATGGGAGAAAACACTTAATAGACTGAGTCAATTAAGCGAGTAAATCAGAGATTAGTAAATCAAATTGATTAAGAATATTTTTAAGAGGATTTACCAAGTTGAGTAAAAGAAAGGATTATTAAGTCAATAAAATGGGAAATAATTACATTTAGCTAAACGAGAATTATTAACAGGATCTAAAAGAGAATTATTGATCAGGGTTAAAAGAGAAGTTATCTAAATGAGAAATTAAAATTTTCGTGAATACAACGAATCACGAGATATAATAGTTAAGCAGATTCCATATTAAGGTCAACAAGTTAGTATTTATTTAAATTGAGATAAAATGGGAAAAACATTTCGAGTAAGTAGGTTAAATTGCCGAGTGCAAAACTAAATGTGGATTACAAGTTAAGTGACAGATTAATGAGTTCACACTGATAGCTTAAAATAAACTATGTAAGTTTAATAGGCTAATTAATTGGGAAATTGCCGAGTCAAATTAATCAGATATTAGTGAAGCTCATCTTAAAGAGTAATTATATAAGAGGATTAAGAGGAAGCTAACGTCATCAATTTGATGATGATTTATTTAAAAACGAGTTAAAAGAGCGATAAATTGAACCAAATTAAACGAGGAACGCAATAACTGAGAACTTTGATCAAAAAGATATTAATCGACATGCTCACAAATTACAATAAATTTAATATAACTGTGAAGAGGATATAAGTTATATTTACGAGGAATGATAAATGGCATATCCAAATGAAAAGTTTAAAAGGAAGATTTGTATTGTGAAAATAACTAAGTGGAAATATTTCTATGAATCTGAGTTATCCGAGTATCGCGTACGAGACTAAATGTACGCCTGATTTTCTGAGTAATGGTTATGAGATTTTGAGTATGCACTGTTGAGTGCATATCTGTACTTATCGGATATTGAAAATAAACTTCCTTTCACCTGAGTGTGATTAAAATTCCTTTCTTCTGAGTGTGATTTGTTGGTGGGTTTATATGTGGGAAGTCGTAAACTTTGGGATTGACTCGTGACCAAACAGAAGTAGGTGTCGAAAGTAATAGAGGGCCCCTATTATCGTACACACCGAACTTTTGGTTGGTTATGGGGAGATTTTGAAGGGAACGATGGACCAATGCTTGTTATTGTGAATCTATTTTATGCATGTTATTTGTTTGAGTGAGTATATGTGGTTTATGTTATCATAATAGAGAATTCTAGTGCCAAACTCGAGGACGAGTTTTCTCCAAGTGGAGTTGAGTAGGGGTAAAAAGGAAAATTGTCAAGAAGTAATTATCATTAATTATTATTTATAAATAATATGAGCATGATGCTTATGCAGAGAGATTTTGTTGGTATGAATTTAAAGTGCGAAATCTAGATACATATAATTGATCAAATAAATTATAAGAGTAACTATCAAATCAAGCAGTTGAGAATAATTAAATTTATTCTATGGGTAATTATAGAGTTTACAACAAAGTGATAGATCGGGTTTACTGGAGAAATTAACAAATCAAGTTAATTGGGTTGAATGAATATCGTGCAAAAGGGAAGTAGTAATACTACAATTATATACAAAATAAGACAGTATACTTATTCTTGGGTGGTTATAAATGTGATAATGAGAAATCATTAAATTTAAAGTGATGAGAACTTATTAATGAGTTGAATATGAGAAAACTGCTACAATGAAATTTTGAGGAAAATGAGTTAAAATGAGATCGATAATTTGCTGGTAACGAGTTTTTATTAAAACGAGCTAAATGATAAAATTTTATTTTGATTAATTATGGCGTAATTTTGAGTTATAAGAAATTTACAAATCAAGTTACATAAGCAAATTAATAAAATGAGTCAAAAGAGAAAAGTATTAAATTAACGGGAAGTTTTATTCAAATTTTTGAAGTATTATAAAGTGTTATGAGTTTTGAAGTATTATAAAATTATATGAGAAAACTCTATTTATGAATAGTTATTAAACTTGAGATGAGAACAACTATGCAATAAATTTATATTGAACTTAGGAGAAATTTCGAAAAGACGAGAATGTGCTGAATTGATGAATCATGAGTAAACCGTAAGATTTAGAATAAAGTGCAACTGTGAATTGAGTAAATGAGAACTAAAGAATTAATTCGTAATTTGAGTAACGAGAAATCATTATAAATAAGAGTATGAAATTTAATTGGAACTCTAGTGGGTAATATGAATTTAATGAGTAATATATGGTCAAAATAATCAAGTGACACTTTAAATTGTGTAAAATCAGCGAAGAAGACTATTATAGATCGTTAAATTAGATGAATGACAAAACATCTATTAAAACATTATCGAGAAACCACTAATTATGGTGGAATGGGAACATATTAAAGAGAATTGAAATGACAACATTGTTAATTTGAGCTAATTAAAGGGTTATCAAAATCGGTGATATGCAAACCTAATAGAGTAAGGTAACAATATAATGTTAAAGAAGAGTTATTTTGAGAACCAATAACGCGGTGGAGAGAGAATATATCATTCCAAGTATTTTAAGCTGGTAAATTGGAACACGCGAGTAGTAATAAGAACGAGTAAAAATGTGATTTATACCTAATGCTATTACTTGTAAATATTATTACCTTATGAGTTGTTACTGAGTTAGAGTTTTGGGTTTACTTTTGAGTTAATACTTATGAATTTGCCCTTGAGTTATACATTTTCGAGTTATACTCCTGAGATATGTTTAGAGTTATTTCTGAGTTGGACTTCTGGGTTATATTTCCAGATCATATTTTTGAGTTATATACCTGAATATATGGGATTTACGTGTGATACGTAACGCTGTTCTGAGTTCGAATTTCGGGGTTTAATTCTGAGTTAAAATTTTTGAGTTTAGATGTATGGGTTATACTTCCGAGATATATCCCGGGTTGGACTTCTGAGTTACATTCACGAGTGGCATTTCGGAGTAAATTGCATGAGTACTACCGAGTGATATAAATTTTTGTGCGCATCATCTGAGAATTCTGTGTGATAGGTATATTCCTTGTGAATTATTTGCCAGTTTTATGTTAGTTGAATGCGGTGTAAACAACTCAATTAATTCATGTCCTAATCAAAGTAATGCCTCATTGAGTAGATGACCTTCTGAGCCGTGTTGATAGTGAATTGTCAGTAATGAGGTTTCACCAAGTTCCACGCCGAGATGTTTGGATTGAATGACCAAGTTCCACGCCGAGATCATCTAATATCATCAACAAATCCGTAGCAAATTTCAAGTGGAGTTGAATCGGAGATTCAACGCGACATTAATCACTGAGTGCAACAACTGTATCCGAATGCGAGAGCAAGAAGACGCCTTCAGTAGAGTGTGGTGGAGTATTTTATGCTCATTATCAACATTTTCTTTGCATATTGAGATCCACAGTGAGCATCCTGACCTTATTTCTTTTAGCCTTATCGTTTTGCGCCACTAGAGGCGGATAATTGTATGAGCACTTACGTGATCTGGAGTTCATTTCCTATTAAGTAAATTCGCCATGAAGAGCTTCCTTCTATTCATAATTTTATCGTTTTATTCTTCTTTTCCATTTGAGTATGCATGTCGTAGGTCACCCTGATGATTTTCCTTTCTCATTCTTAACCTTATCATTTTGTTTTCTTTCCCCAATTGAGGACGTGTGTCGTTGGCGAGTAGGAGTTGAGACGCGAGATTACTACCCTGAGTTCCTTCCGAGCAATGACTTCAGGGACGAAGTCTATTTCAAGTGGAGTTGAGTTGTAACGCCCTGAAATTTGTAGTAATTAAATAATGTTAATTTAATTGTGATATTTAATTTTAAAAAAAATAATTAGTAATTAATTATAATGAAATTAGGCGGTTCATTTCTTATCAGACGTTATATCCGTAATTTAACTTAATTAAATAGACGTTTAATTATTTGGTTGCTTTATAATTTAATA
Organism: Calendula officinalis; assembly: GCA_963853835.1. Lineage (NCBI taxonomy): Eukaryota > Viridiplantae > Streptophyta > Magnoliopsida > Asterales > Asteraceae > Calendula > Calendula officinalis. The sequence goes on from OY970822.1 coordinate 18,291,520, forward strand.
GACGTTTGTTAATTCTCGAGGCCGGCCAATAGGCCAAGGGCCGAGCATTCTCCTTCCACCTTGTTTTAATTTATTCGATTGTGGATTGGCCTTCATGTGGCCGATGAAGACTGATCCGAGCCCATCTCTGTCTCTGTTCGGCCCAGATGGCAGCAACCGGTTGGACTATGAGGCTTATTCGGTGTAGCCTTCTTATGACTCCTGTTTTCTTTGGGCTGAAAATTCGGCAAGAGTGGAAGAGTAAACAAATTGAATTATGCAAATTAAGCCCAAATCTCTTTCTGGCCCAAATTTCGTCTCCAGCCCATCATGGTAATAAGCGGGTATAACCCTTCTTGCCGACAACAATCACCTTGTTCTATTCCTCATTCGTCAGCCGTCAATTGAGAGGTCCTACAGGGATTTTCTTTCATTCGATCGGGCAAACTCCTCTATTTCAGATCCTCCTTATCGCCCAAGCAAATAGTCGAGCCGTGGGTGTGGGTCTCGAAGTCCGGTAATTCTATAACCCTCCTTTTTCTTGTGTTTTTCTCCATGTATATCGTGCTCGTAACCCCTATGACTGTTGTTCTCGTATCTGGTTTCCGATGAGCAGGAGATCGAGCGAAGTGTCGGGAATGTGGTGCGGTGTCAAGGGTGCAAAAACAGTACCGATCGAGTTCGGTAAGAGCGATAGGGTTTTCCTAGTTTTTATTCAAACCGTTCTATTCTATTGTGGCCGTTTATCATGTTGTAATCTGATTTCTCGAGTAATATTGATCTGTTGTAGTATTAGTAGCTCGGTTGATGGTTGATAGTAGCGGGTTAACATTTTGGAAGTCGGGGATTATCAACCGAAGAGGAAACCGAACCCCTAGGGTTCTTAGTTTCCAACCGGGAAATTTGTAGCATCAAAGTTTTAATACAAATCTTTTTTTTACCAAAATATCTGAGATGTGGGGGCTGTCGGGTAATGAATTTTAAGTACTCGGATTTTTCGGTGACGAGTCGGGATGCTAAAATGAGTTGTAGAAATCAATACTTTTCTGGCAGAATCTGCCCTACTGTTCTAACCTGTTTTTGAGGTACTTAAAATAATCTTTAGAGTTTTTGGCCCGTGCGGGGACCTTGATTTCTGAGTTAGCTTTTCAACGCCGCAACCCTCTCGTAAATCCGAATTACGGTTTAAAAGTTATAGCTAATTTAGTATGCTGCTGTTAGGAAGTTGACCTGTGCAGCATGTCTGCCTTGCAACACTTTTTTGAGACACTTAGAATCTGTTTTGGCCAGTGACCGTCTCACAGCAAATTGTAGTTCTGATTGTCTAGTTGTCGTGGTAAAAAGATGTGAAAAATCTAATGAGCCGTTTAAGAGTTATGGTAGTTCCCGTGAGACTGACGGGTGCTGCCAGTTTTCTGAAATAAGCCTCGGGTAGAATTTTAATTCCGGGTTTCGCTTTTTGGTTTTAGGACCGTTTAGGAGATAACGCGCTGTACCCTTGACTGTCGGGAACCCTTTGGAGCTTACGTTTCTCGAGGTGAGTATTCTCACCGTGTATTCAGTTTTAACGTTGTACATGCATGACTTATGTGTTACATTTCTTGCACCATAATTGTTATCTGAGCTTGAGCTGTTATCTGAGTTTGATTTGTTATCTGAGTTTGACATGCTATCTGAATATATGAGCAGCTGTTGATTTATTTTAATCTGAGACATTGTGCCTGGGTAACCGAGCTCGGCACAGGGTCATTCTGTGCTACTACTTGCTAGGGCATCTGAGATAATTATGTTAAAGAGATAATAAAACATAATAACACACATCTGAGTTTTTGGCTATATGCCTGGGATCACCTCCCGTCTGAGTTTTGGGATTATTCCCGTCTGAGTTTTGGGATCACTCCCGTCTGAGTTTTTGGCTTATGCCTATCTGAGGTGTGAGGAGGGGCGAGGTTGATCTCTCGTCCCAAATCACACAAGCGCGCTATATAAATTAAAATCTGAGTAATAAAATCTGAGAAATAAATCTGAGTAATTAACTGAGTAGATTCTGAGTAGGAGTACACCGATGTGCCCTCATGTGTTGTATGTTATGATTGTATGCATTTTGAGATATTCACTCAGCTTCTCCAGCTGACCCCTATTTTCCCCCACATTGTTTCAGGTACCAGCAGAGGAAAGGAGAAGGTGGACGGTTGACCGCTGTATCTTTCATTACTGATGTGGACATCGTTTAATATTTTAAAAGCACTTTATTTTATTTTAACTATTTCCGCAAAAATACGTTTTAAATATTAAATATTAATATCTGAGATTTATTTATGGGACCTTTTGATTAAAATTTTGTTTTCAAAAATTTTTAAAAATCTTGTAAAATTTAGGGTGTTACAGATTCACAGCTTGTTGCCAACCAAGTCAGTGGAGCATTCGTTGTGAACCAAACCTCCATGCAGCTATACTAAGAAGAAGCTAAAAAGGTGATCTCAGAATTCAAGAAATTTACCATTGAGCAAGTGCCCAGAAATCGCAACAAGTTAGCTGACGCACTAAGCAAGTTGGCTTCGTCCGCCTTTGCCCATCTTAAAAAAGAATTACTGGTGGAGATCTTGACAGAAAAGTCCATTGCGCGACCAAAGGAGGTTACCACTGTTGCAGAGGAAAAATGTTGGATGACTCCGATCTTAAATTTCCTCAAACATGATGTACTACCATCTGATCCACAGCTAGCAAGAAAAATTCGTATGAAGTCACCAATGTACACGTTGGTGGACAACTGCCTGTTTCGGAAATCTTATTTGGGGCCACACCTACGTTGTGTTGGCCCAACACAGGCTAAAAATATCATTGAAGCTGTACATAGCGGCACATGCTCCCTCCACGCAGGTCCACGCTCTGTCACTGGTAAAATCATGAGATTGGGGTACTTTTGGCCAACTATGCATCAAGATGCAAGGGAGGAAATCGAAAAGTGCACAACCTGTCAACAAAATGCTTCTGTCGCCAAATTGCCAAAGCAAGATCTTATCCCTGTTACCACTGCATGGCCATTTTACAAATGAGGGATTGACATTGTTGGGCCATTTCCACCCGGCGTTGGCAATGCCAAGTTTCTCATTGTTGCTGTTGATTACTTTACAAAGTGGATAGAGGCAAAGCCCTTGGAAACTATCACTGGGAAGCGAGTTATCAATTTTGTCTGGGAACACATAGTTTGCAGGTTTGGGGTACCGCATGTCATGGTAAGCGATAATGGCAAGCAGTTTGCAGAACATCCGTTCAAGGCTTGGTGCTCTGACATGAACATACAACAGAAATTCACGTCAGTGGCACATCCTCAAGCCAATGGCCAAGTCGAGGTCATGAACAAAGCCATTGTGAAAAGCAATCAAAGCAAAATTGGTCCGGCGCAAAACTGCATGGGTGGATCTATTACCAGGTATCCTTTGGGCTCATCGAACCACCCCAAGTACAACTATATCTGAAACACCTTTCAGCTTGGTTTATGGCACGGAAGCAGTCATTCCTCCAGAAATTACTCATCCAACTCAAAGGGTTATGGACTTCCACCCAGAAGAGAATGAGGAAGCACTACGAGAAAACTTAAACATCGTAGAAGAGCGTAGGGAGATCGCTCTCATCAAACAGGCCGCCAGTCACATGCAGATGGCAACATATTACAATCAGCGAGTCCATCCTCTCTCTTTTCAGCCAGGCGATCTGGTATGGAGGAAGAATGAGGCCAGCAGGGTAGAAAGTCAAGGCAAGCTAGACCCTACATGGGAAGGCCCTTATCAAGTACTTCATGCTAATGGCAATGGATCTTACACCTTGTCAGACATGGACGGACAAGCTATTCCCAGGACATGGAATCTCATGAACCTGAAGAAGTGTTATGTTTAATACTTTGGTTTGATCATGTATCCCAACTTTTATTCAATAAAATCAATGCGATAACACTTTTTATTATGTACAATGTTACAACACATGCATGCACAAATGACATAGTCAAGAACATAGTTCAATATAAATCATACCAAGTCAAACAAACAACTTTGCTTGATCTATACACATGCATTCAATTTCATCTTTTGATCAACTTGATAAAAGATAAGCACTTCCTATTCGGAAGCGACATCCTCGCGAGTAAAACATTTTTTCAACGGTTCACCAACAAATACATACATAATTTTTTATAGCAAAGTACACGCATAGAAAGAAAACAAGTAATTTCAATCATAGAAATTCCACAAAATTATTCAAAGGCTACAAAGCAATAATCCAATCACAAAATAAACCAAGTCACAAAGTCATAACGTATCACATGCATGGACAAACAAGCTAAGGTTGTGGCTGTGCCAACAATAAGGCAATAATAGCTGGAAGTGACAACTCCAAATCTTGCACCAGGGTAGTCATAATGGGAAAAGCCCTGTCTGCAAATATTTCACTCACACGAGTCATGTTACCATGCGTTGCAGGGTCCAAAAAAGGCAAGCTCTCGGAAGAAATATTGGGGAGTGCACCTTTCACTTTTTTGCTGGCAAGATGTCTCCCAAACATATGGGAAGCACGGTTAAAGTCGTTAAGAACATTAGCAACATCAGGATGTTTAAGCATCAAATCAAATAGTTGAGGCAATGCAGCAACTAAATCTTTCCTCATCTGCATGGCAGCATCGCGTTCTTCACGCATCTTGACCATCGCTTGCCTCATAGTCTCCAGCTCAACATCTTTTTCAATTACTTGTTTCTCTTTTTGAGCCAACTGCTCATCACGGGCACTCAGAGTTGCTGACATCTCCTGTTTTTCTGTTTCAGCCTTAGACAAAATGGCCCCCTGCTGGGATATTTTCTCCTTAAGCATGCGCACTTCCTCTTGACAACGACTAGCTGTACTCTGCTCAAGCACTAGACCTTTCTTTACAGAGGTAATATCATCTTTGCTATTATCAACTTGCACCTGCAACTCGGCGCACGACCTCTTTAATTCTCCATGTTCATTGCTTACAAGCTGTCAGACATAATCCATAAAACAATTGAACATATTTATATCTGCTGCACCAATTACACTCCTTGTACTCCTGTTTATAGAGCTTGATGGCACACCCTCGCTAGTTGAAATAGGCAGGGTAGTACATTGCAAAACGGGAGACTGTGTCATGCCAAAATTTCAGCTCGATGCTAACCTGGTAGATTCAAAAGGAGCGCTGATCGTCCCAAACATACTACAAGTTGAACCAATTGTGGCGCTTGCTCCAAATGATCCGGTATTACCCCCGCGATTTACCAAAGTAGCATTTGAGGGAAGATTAGAGGGGAAAGTCAATTTTGGCACCTTCGACAAAGGGATGTCATAATCACTTACATCTAGACTCACTCCCCTTTTGCCAAGTCCTAACATATCTCGGTCATCCAATCTGGGATCTGGAATTGATGTCGCCCCCAGGTAATCGAATTCCTCTGCATATTCACAATAAGATCGTTAAGTAACAGGTAATAAGTTGGCAACGTCAATAATTATAGTGTTACCTGTTTCATCTTCGTTGCCACTCTCAGCAATAGTCCTGGACAATGACTTTTCATTATCAGCGGCACCTGTGAAACATAAAGCATGCGCTTACCTTTTACCATAGTAAATACATATGTGTAGAGGTTGTGCAATTACCTGGTGTCGAGTTTGATGTAACATCGTTGGTTGATGTCATGTTTATCCCAGAATTAACTTGCGAAGTGGCACCAGTTTCTTGTTCACCAAGGGTAACATCAGCAGGATGATTTTCAATCTCATACTCCATAAAAGCAGGATCTCCCTCCATGAAATCCATCAAGCTCATGGCTGCAGGAAACGTACAATAAGTCAGTACCTGTAAAAAGCTAATATAAAAGCATGACAAAATAACAACAAGAACCCACGTTTCCCGGTCTCCGAGTCCACTATCACAGGCTTCATCTCTTCAGCCCAATAATCCGAAATACCAGCCAACACCAAAGCACCTTCCTCATAAACTCGAAATACAATTGACTTTCGTAAAATCTGCTTGCACAGCCTTCCGCTTTGAGGCGTCAGGACTGGAGCATCGTTTATCGATTTGTCAAACCCAGTTTTCCATTTAAACAAGTTACTAGCCCAAATTTTTCTGAAAGCGGCATCGACAAACACATATTTATATCTCCAATTCCTATGACTAGTGAAACACTCCCGAATAAATTTTTTCTTTCTATCTTTTAACTCTACAGAATACCAATCATGAGTTTTCATCAGCTTATAACACGCCCTAAACAAAGGTACTGAGGGTTTTATTCCCATTGCCACCAATAACATCTCAAAAGTCATGACTTTTGATACAGCTACTGGGTGTAACTGTGCAAACCCCAACTTGAAGTAGTTCAACACACTCAAATAAAAAGCGGTGGCCGGAAATCTAAAATTGGAGTGGGAAAGGTAATGGATATAGAGGGGTACTTTTCCTTGCGGAGGGGAATGGGCTCGTTGGTTTGACTTAGGTGCAATAGCATTATATTTCCTAAGGCATGGATACTCATCCATAAGTTTTGTTAGCATTTTGTCATTGACTGTGCTAGGGCTTCGAGCAACTGATGGAGTTTCCACCACAATAGTATCTGGCACTGGCTCTCCCATGTTAAAACAACGACAACTACAATATGCCTAATAAATAACAAGGGATATAAGCTATTACTAACTACAAGGGTGTAAACAAAGCAACCCAATGGAGACGCCAATACGTACCTGTAAGGTAGCGAGCAACCCAGTTAAACCTGCAGCAAGACATACAATTACAGTTAGGAAGGAGTTAATTATTTAAAGCGTACAAAATAGTCTGCCGGTCAGGGGCTAGCCGCCGGTCAAGGGCTAGCCGCCGTCGCCGGTCCACCTTGCCGCCGGTCACCTTGCGCAGCCGGTAACCTGCGCTGCCGGCCCACCTCGCCGCTGGTAACAACTGTCAAGTTGACAACTTTTGTCACTTGAAGAGTTGTCAGCACCTGTCAAGTTATCACCGTCTGTCAGGATTGTCAGCACCTGTCATTGGAAGCGCCTGTCTTATTGGCTGACGTCCCATCATTAGACGATTGATGATTAAGGCAGCTCAAGCATTCATGATCATCATTAATGGACCAACGTTCCATATACTTGAGACTAGCCATATAAATACATGGTCTAAATCATTGTCAAGCATCTTATCTGAAGACAGACTCAAAAAGCCTAAAACGCAGAGTTCATATACTCTCACTTTCATTTTCATACTCAACCTTGATCACCCTAGGTTCGTCAAGAGCTTGTTGGGTCTGCACTGTGGTCATCACAGGAGATCCAAGGTTGACATCACCTAGTCTTCGTGTTTGACAATCGTTGCTCGAACAGCCCCACTATTTTTTTTACCAAATAAGGTAATTTTTCAAAGTGTATCACTTATTTTGTTACACCCCAAAAAGGAAAGTGTATCACTTATTTTGAATCGGAGGAAGTATATAAATCTTGTATTTGGGGCCCTATTTTCGTCTATTTGCACTATAGTAAGAAGAACTAGTGCTTGTGATCGAGTGTTCAAAGAAAGCGGCCACGGGTACCAGGGGGACTAGAAGAAGTCCGACGACTCTTTTTATTTTTAGTTCAAAATCTCGGAGACGCCCTGTGATACGTGGATGTTAAAGGTAGAGGAAAAAATGATTTTATAACAATGGTTGCTTTGGGCTATGAAAACTTGTATAAAAGAAAACACACCAGTCAAGTGTTTTCAAAACATTAGAAGCCTTAAGACTACTCTCTCAAGATGATAAACAGTATGTGGTCGCCTTCATTGAATTGAGACTATATACAATATTCTAGCAAATTTCATGCAATCAGTTAAATCAAAATCTTCATACATTTAAAAACCTTGTTAAGTTATTATTTTTGCAATCACTGATTTTTCATTATTAAATCATCATTTAAAAAATTAAAAAAAAAAACACTTTTAACAAACAGTCATATTACCGTTTTTTATATATAACTTTTTTTATGTCCATTGAAATAGCCATTAGACACAAGAAAAAACAGAAAACCGTGATAACGGTTCTTATGACATACGACAAGCAAGGGGGTGTCGACTTTATTCCTCTTGGTCATGACATCACAACAAAGGGTTTATGAATGGTCTTACAGTTGCCATGTTTGAAGGAGACATCATACATTTCCCAAATGTGAGTTTGAGGATCTTCAATACATAAAAGAAGACAAGTAGATATCGTAATCACAAAAAGGCCCATGTTGGGAATCGTATATGGATGGCGAAGTATCGCAATGTTATATGCAATTTTTGTATATATTTACTTTCATCATGTGTTGTCATTAGTATGTGATATGTCAGTTAGTTTATCAACAAAAAATAAATTATGTGAAGCGATTGACAAGTAATATGCAATTGGTGGGAGATACCTTAATACAGTAAAACCTTCATAAATTAATACTCGATAAATTAATAACCTCGATAAAATTAATAATTTATCCGGTCCCAACTTGAGACTAGTACAAAATCGGGCCCAATCGATAAAATAATAAGATAATAATCTTTTTGAAATCTTAATATAATATATTAGTCCCAACCAAACTATAAATTAATAATTACTAAAATAAAATTCTAAATTATAAAGTTATCAAGTAAAAAATGAATCTATAGTCACTTGTTTTTTTTGTGAACTTCAAATTATATTGAGTTCATCTTTAAATCTCCCAATTGCACTTAAGAGTTGAGGCATTGTATTCTCGTATTGCAACAAGAAGTTGTGAAGAGTTGTTGCCGCTTGCAATGCTTCTTTCCGAGTGACCGGTTCCAAAGAAACTGAATGTGAATGTGATGCAGAATTTTGAAGGTCTTGTGAATATGATGCAGAATTTTGAAGGTCTTGTGAATGTGAATGTGAATGTGATGCAGAATTTTGAAGGTCTTGTGAATATGTGAATACGTATTAGATAAGTTGATTTTATAATAATATTATCTTTAATTAATAATTTATTAATTTATCGATAAATTAATATCTCGCTAAATTAATAAAATATCATAGTCTCAACCTTATTAATTTATGGAGGTTTTACTGTAGTCTATTTTTTTGTGTGTCTATGTAAATCATAAATTTCCTCGGTTTTAAGATAAGTGGTATATTTTTTATTTTGAGATATTTTTAAAAAAGTGATACACTTTAAAACTTTTTTTATGTGTCTAAAATCAGTGAGACTCATATCCGCCAACTATCTCCTTTAATAAAGTGAAATAATTCATTAACTTTTACTTTTATTTTTAAATATCATTAAACTTACTTTAATCATTATATGTAAAACTCATCACTCACTCACTATTTAATTCAATCTTTATTACGAAGTATAATAAAAGTATAAATACCAACATATATCTATTTTGAAACGGAGGAAGTACCTTTTTGTTTATGTGGAACAATATGAAACCACAAATAAAATATGGGTTTTGTTAATGACAGCCCTTAGGGCTGTCACTAACATGCATAAAAAGCTTGTACATTGATTAAAAAAATAATATTTCTAAAATTCAGGGGTTGTCTTTTGTTATTTTGTCTTTTTAATGATAGCCCTAAGGGCTGTCATTATCATTTTCCATAAAATATTATGTGGTTATTTTATAATTTATCGAAAGATGTGTCCTTGTCAATGTTGACCAACCGAGTTTTTAAGTGTCCCTGATCACACCACTCACTATGTTTATGTGGATTAATATTGTTTTTTAAGCTGCTTGTAAATTTTATATGGTAAAATATGCCATATTATATCATTAAAAAAGTACAGGGGGTAATATTTATAAAAATGAAAGTTTGAGGACCAGAATGACAGAATCTTTGTCATAAGAATAAGATTGGAAAAACATTATCGTGGATGAGACTCCACGTTCTGTTTCTCTGCTATTTGTCAGTTTTTATCACCCAATTTTTTTTTTCCATAGGATTCCTTTGCAAAGCAAACCATGCAATTTTGACTTTCTTACTTTGACCAAAAAATCATTGTTTCTAACCATGTAAAGTGTCAAATTCTAAAGGCATCTCGGTAAGAGTTTTTCGCTAACTCCTTATACTTTTAAAAATAAAACACAGTAATTTCAAACATATTTCCCAAATCCTATTATTTTATACAGTAATAAAAATATAAAATACCTCAGTGAAATGGTAAAAGTGTAGTTTATACTTTTATATTCACCATTTAATATTTATTTTTCCTTTTTTTTTCTTTATAAAAAGAATTTTTTTTTATCAAGCTTGTAATGGTTGTAGAAGGGTAGAATGGGAAAACCGAAGTGACACCACTTGTTTCAAAACGACAACACAAGCATCGGGTGCTTTTCAATCATCCTCGCCCACACTGCCCCACACACATGTACAATTATGCAATTCACAAATACACAAATTAAATAACGTGAGACGTGATGTGACGATATTATAAGGTCTCAAGGCTTAGAAGCTATGGCGAAGCCATGATAAGATGATGTCGTTTCCTAAGACGTGATTTAAGTCGATAATTTTATATATAGATTAGAATTATATAACATTCAATTATACTAAAAAAATTATAATTTTAAATTTATAACATAATTTATCAATCTTTTATTCATTTTTGACATAGACCGTTCTTTAACTAAATAACTACTTCCTCCGATTCAAAATAAGTGATACACTTGGGGTTTCACGGTTTTTGAGGTAAAAGATTATAATGATGGTTAAATTAGATTAATTGGATGGTTAGTGGGGAATGGGTCCCACATCTTTTGAATAAAGTAAGGTTAATGATTTTTAAAAGTAAAAAATAAGGGTAAAGGGGTCATTTCATTTTGTTAAAGTAGATAATTAGTGGGTGTGGGTCCCATTTTTTTGCCAAATAAGGAAACTTTTAAAAGTGTATCACTTATTTTGAATTACCCCAAAAAGGAAAGTGTATCACTTATTTTGAATCGGAGGAAGTATATATATTTGGCTCATATATCTCGGTACATTTAATACACTTATAAAATACAGTTTATGACAAGTGAATGTGAGCTAAGTTGGACCTTAGCATACGTTAAGTACTTTTACGCTCAAGCTCTAGACCATGACGTAACACATCATCATCAAGCCTTAAACATTGGCGAGTTATGATGAAGTTAAAATAATGAGATTTTTAGGAATCCATGCAAATACATATAGAATAATTAGTATGTATGTTTGAAGAAACTTACCCAAAAATAAAGCTTATGACAGGTGAATGTAAAGGGAGGGTCGCTCGGCGCATCCCCGAGTGTCGATGGTCGTCCAGACGACTGTTGTTGGTCGCTATTTTTCAAATGTAATGAGTTTGGTCGCCTGCTACGTGGGTTTGATCGGAATTTTTCATGTGCCTGGTCGCATGAGAAAAATTTGATGTGTCGATGACCAAAATGAGTTTGACCACCCCTTAGATCTAGTATTATATAAGCTTAATTAAATGGGTAAATTACAGTTTTGTCCCTGAGGTTTTCCTGATTCGGGGTTTTTGTCCCTAAACTTTTTTTTTTCTGTTTTTTTGTCATTGAGGTTTTTAAAATTCCGGATTTTTGTCCTTCCGTCCAAAATCTTCCGTTAACTGACGATATTTTTGTTGATTTCCCCAAATTAGCCCTATTTTAACTATTTTTCTTTTATATCTTCATCTTCATCAAAAACCCAGATGAAAACAAAATCAAAACCCAAATACTTAACTGAAGTCCCAATTGGTTGCAGATTCATGTTCCTCTCACCCACGCGAGTCGAACCATGTATAACACTCCCACCGGAATCGCGTTTTTCCGGCCGCCGGACCAATTTCGGCGCTGAGTGCTTCCCTTCCGATTCAATCTTCAAAACACGTTCAGAAACCGAAATTGGTTGAGGGGAAATACTCTCCTCACCCCCTGAACAGTTTCCGACCAAGCATGACCCACGATTTGGCCGGAATCCGTCGGAACAGTCGACGGCGACGGACTCGGCGATTTTCCATCATCGGTGGCACCTTCCCCCGGCGCGTGGGGGCGCGTGAGAGGTCCGGTGGCCGATCGGAAGCCACCGTTGGAATCGTCTCGTCAAGGCGAAGGCTCGCTCAAAGTTTGAGACCCAAACTCGGTCGGAAATCGCAAAACGGCGGATGGCCTAGAGAGAGAAAAAAATTCACCCAACACTCCATAAATTCCATTTTTGCAAGGAAACGGCAGTGGCGGTGTTGGGGAAGCAATCGAGGAAGCAATCGAAGAAGACAAAAGCAATCCAGGAAGCAATCGAAGAAGACAGAAGTGTTCGATCGGATTTTTGCAATGGAGGTGCTTTTATGATGATGTTTTGGTGTTGATTTTGGGGGTTTAACACAGCTGCTGAAGAACTTTTTGAAGAAGAGGGATAAAGATGAAAGAAAAAGATGACGAAAATACCCTTATCTTTTTTGCATTTTTAGCCAGTTAACAGTAAAAAATGGACGGAATGACAAATATGCAGAATTTTAAAAACCTCAAGGACAAAAAAAAAGAAAAAAAAAGATTTAGAAATAAAAACTCCGAATCAGGAAAACCTAATTTACCCCTAATTAAATTTATGTACCACCATATGTGCAAATATTTCCATCCAACCTTTTGTTTTTCCGTTTTTACCTTTTTACCCGTCCCAATTCCCACATAAGCGCTTATAATGCATAAATAAACCCAGAAAATTGAATTGAAAGAGAGAGAGAGAGAGAGAGTAGTGGTCACTACCAAGACAAATGTCTCGGAGCATGGGGTGTGCGTAGGATAAGCAGAGTGACTCTGTGTGTTTGTGTGGTCTTTTTCTGGGTTCTGCTCAACTCATTACTCATAGCGGATGTTAATTAACGCAAGTCGGACAGTGTAATTGGGAAAAGGAAAACAAAAAAAGCTTTCTTGTATTGCTTTTAGACTTCATCTTTATCAGCTTTTGAAAATAGTAGGTAAGCAGGATGAGATTAGGGTTTATGTGTGTTTTCTTCTTCATCTTGTTCTTGGATCTGGCCTTGCTATCTTACGCCGGCAGACAACCACCAGCTTCTAGACAGAAGCTTCAAGTTCATAAACACTTAAAACGACTCAATAAACCCCCTGTCAAGACCATTCAGGTATTCATTTTCAAATTATTAGCTTCATTCTTTAATTTCTTTATTTTTTTCTTTTTATATTTATTTGTTTATTGTTTTTGGAATACTTAATTTTCTCTGCAAAATTTAGTAAAAATTATATTTTTTTCTGAAAAAGATACCTATATTTTGGTTACCACTTTTGCTTTCTTTTCTGCAAATGATTTGATGTAAATTAAGGTATTTTAAAAGCTATAATGTGTAATTAGTGGTAATAAAACAATGAAATTTATGATTATTTGCATGATTTGAACAGAGTCCAGATGGGGATATCATTGATTGTGTACACATCTCTCACCAGCCAGCTTTTGATCATCCGTTCCTTAAAGACCATAAAATTCAGGTTTTTGTCTTTTTAATTTTCAAGATTTTCTTGAACCTTTCTTATTTTAGTTTTTAAAAGTTTTCTAAAGTTTATTAACTCTATTTTCATTTTTTATTTTGGTTTGATTTAGATGAGGCCTAACTATCATCCAGAAGGGCTTTATGATGACAACAAGATGAACACAGAGTCTAAAGAAAGAGAAAACACAATTAACCAGCTATGGCACGTGAATGGCATGTGCCCTGAAGATACAATACCCATAAGAAGAACAAAAGAAGATGATGTTTTGAGAGCAAGTTCTGTTAAAAGATATGGAAAGAAGAAGCATAAAAGCATTCCTGTGCCTAGAAATATTAATATCCCTAAATCTGCAGATCCTGATATTGATAATGAAAGTGGTCATCAGGTGAGCAAACAACATTTAAATGATAAAATTAAATGTTAAATGAGTTATTTAATCAAAACCCATGTCTAAAAGCAATTACTTTTGGATTAATTCTTGCAATCTTAAAGATTAGATTACCCTTCTTTAGTTTGATAATTACATATGATTTTGGGCATAAATAGATAAAGGAAAAAATTCATTTCATAATTGGCCATCATTGTAACAAAATAGAGAGGTAATGAAAACATTTAGAAGAAACAAAAGGAAAAAGAAGCATAATTTTTCATAATTATGACAAAATAAAGGTATAAATCAACTTTTTTTAATACCCCATTTCTAAAGGCACTTTCTTTAATGTTTAAGTTGTATTATGACACGAACCCATCCCATACTAGGCTCGCACCATGCTCATAAGCTCAAGTGTAGAACTCACTCCCAAAAGCTAGCTTGAAGGAGGAGGGGACACCTAGACTTATAAGCTACCATTTAGTTCTTTATTTGGCCAATGTGGGATCGTAACATATTAATTCGCTAATTACATACGGTACATGGATGAAAAAACAGTAGTTTCATAATTTGTCATCATTGTGACAAAATAGGGCGGCAATGACAATGTTTCATGTCACATGGTTTTTTAAGTTACTAACTAAGATTACAATTATATTTATTTAATTTTAAATGGGTTTTTGTGTGTGTGTTTACAATCTATAGCATGCAATAGCTTATGTGGAAGGAGATAAATATTATGGAGCAAAAGCAACGATGAACGTTTGGGAACCAAAAATACAACAATCAAATGAATTTAGTTTGTCACAAATTTGGATTTTAGGTGGTTCTTTTGGCCAAGATCTTAACAGCATTGAAGCAGGATGGCAGGTATTCATAATTATTTTGTAAAAGAAAATTCATAAATATTAAATTAAAATGAATAAATGCTTCCATTATTGACTTATGTTTAATAAATATCTTATGATTTTTAGGTCAGTCCAGATCTTTATGGTGATAACAACACAAGACTATTCACATACTGGACTGTAAGTAAACCTACAATTAATTCCATAGCATTAATTCTATAGAAATTCGTACCTCGTGCATTAAAAGCTGTACATTGACATTTCTAGCCTGTTTTTGATGGGGTTATTTATTTATTTAATTTTTTTTTTATTTTTTTTTGCAGAGTGATGCATATCAAGCTACTGGATGTTACAATCTATTATGTTCAGGTTTTATTCAAATCAACAGTAACATAGCAATGGGTGCTAGTATTTCCCCTGTTTCAGCATTTAGGAATTCACAATATGATATTAGTATTCTTGTCTGGAAGGTATGTTCCAAATTTAACCTAATTATATTGTTTGTGGTCATATATATTTTTTAATTTATTCAAGATAAGCATTAAGTGGGAATAAACTCAGTTGGGTTGATTTTATGCATTATTCAAAGTTGTGTAAGTGTACCTTTTTAGTCACCCTTCAAGAAAAGTGGCAAACTTTATATTATCTTTTTCTTTATTTAATAAAGTCGATGCTAAATATATACAATTATTGGGTAGGTGATATAGTTCTTGAACATTGCAAAAAATATATATAAATAAACTAAGAATCTTGGCATTTTTTAGTTTGCCACCAACTTGTGTATTAAAATTTAATGGATAAAAAGTTAAAAACTATAATTTGTATTGTTTTTCAAATCAAATGTTGTAAATAATTGACGTATTAAAATATTTTTTTTGATTTTCATCAGTACGTTACCTTGCGGGTTTTGGTTTTATCATATGCTTAAAAATTAAAGTATTTTCATAGTTATCCACCGACCTATATAATCAGTCTTATTATTTAGTATTGGTTTTCAAATCAAATTTAAAACGTCAATTATTTACAAAATACAATTAAAAACGGATAAAAAGTGTTAAAGTTACTTTTTTTTATTCGAACCCATTTTGTTTTGTTACCCAACCGTCTGTATTCTTAATTTGTACAAAAAAAAGACAACTACTTTAATGATAAATTGATGTGTGATGTTTATTCAGGACCAAAAAGAAGGAAATTGGTGGATGCAATTTGGCAACGGTTACGTATTGGGATACTGGCCATCATTTTTATTTTCATATTTAGCAGACAGTGCATCAATGATCGAATGGGGTGGTGAAGTGGTCAACTCTGAGCCCGATGGTCAACACACATCGACCCAAATGGGAAGCGGGCGGTTTCCAGAAGAAGGGTTTGGTAAATCTAGTTATTTTAGAAACATTCAAGTCGTGGATAAAGAAAATAACCTCAAAACACCCAAAGATCTTGGAACGTTCACCGAACAATCAAATTGTTATGATGTTCAGACAGGGAGTAATAGTGATTGGGGGCATTATTTTTACTATGGGGGACCTGGAAAAAACCCAAATTGCCCTTGACCCTGTTTAGATAACGTCTTTTTTCTGTTATATAAATTTTTTTTGGTTTTGTTTGTTGAATCGTCTTTTAGGGTTCTTTAGTTAGAAGCTATGGGCTTTTTTTAATTTTTATTTTATATTTTTTTGGGTGGGTTTGATGGGAAAGTGGCAAAGTTTCTCAAAAGTGTGAAAGAAACAGCCTCTTGTAAGTTTTCAGTGAATCTTTATTTGTTGGATTTGCTCTACTTGGGCAGTTTGTAAGCTAAATGAATTAATTGGTTTTAGCTATTACTTATAAAAAATGAGAAGTTGAGGGGTGGGAATTGAAATTTTAGAAGTTGAGGGTGCATTTGGGTATAGTACTTAAAGTATGTTGCTTTATCGTGTCAATGGGGACAAGAAAGTGCAAGATTATTGAGAAAAGATGTTTTGGAATTGCGCGGCACGTGAGTGGATGACACGTCACAACCTTTACCATTCATGCACCTTTTGGTGGAAATCAATCAACTTTTTATAAAGTGTGCCCACTAAGTCAGAATTTGTCTAAATTTAGCCCCACAGTTTCAATTATTGACCACCCCACCCTTCGTTTATCCTTCATACTCATTATTTTTCAAAGTATTCGACATTATCAAGTTTACACGGTCCACAAATGTTACAAATCAAGAATGTAGCCCCTTGCGGTGTGGCAAAATTTAAAATATAAATTTCTAACCGTCTAGACTAAATTCATATTCAGGGCTCGATGAATATTGTAACGGTAATTATCATAGGTCTCTTAACTTTGAAAGTAACACTGATATGTTTATATGTAATCCGAATTAAAATATCATAATAATAATATAGTTTATAAATTATTATACAATAGGAACAATGATACAAAATAAATATGATAATAACGCTCATTTTATATTTCAGGGGTTATTCGGTTATTTTAGTAAACATAGAGTCTAGGACTAATTTGTCAACTTAGAAAACTGTTTTTTTTTATTAAAATGGTAAAAAGTTACTCTTGCATTACACAAAGCTAAATAAATATTTAGAATGGAAACCGATAGGATTCAAACAAAGGCAGCAAATAACTTTGTTGGCGTTTTCATCTTAATAAATAGATTTCACTGAATGCTCCATGCCACTTTGCAAAACACAATGACCAATCGAGTTATCTCAATCAACAAATATATACTACTATTTGGATCATAATGTCTTCTAAGAATAAGTCTAATGGTTATTAAACTTATGTTTGGTCACCAGTGCCACATTAGTGTCAAATTAGTTTTTTCTTGGTTGTAGCCTTGTAGGCGCCTCACACACTATTACGAATAGTCTAAGGATACTCTCCAATTCCAAGCACTCCCAATTCTTCTACCCGATCTCGTTATCAGTCACTAACATGTTATTATAAATTTCATTAGACAGTATCACGCGATATTAGGAACTAGTTTGTTAATCACCAAATAGACCAAAATATTTTGAATGCATGGTCATGTAGAGTTATTATGTTTTAACATCAGATTTACATTCCAACTAATATCTTATTTACCAAAGTGATTGAATTAATTGTATATGTGCTCATATAATTTGACGTTTTAGTTTGATGATGAGATTAGAGTAATTTGTTATTCATCAAAGTGACTAAATTGTATTAAATACTTCATTTATTAGCCATTAAAGTGGCAAAACTAATTCAGAAGTAGTCTCGTAAGTTTTTTTTTATAGAATGTCATGATAAAAAGTTTTATTGGTTTATATAAATTATTATTTTTGCCCAAAGGAAAAAAATCAATATTCTATACTTTTAAAAAAAGGAATTTGATTCACTTTTTGTTATATGTATTAAGTTATCCAATATGCTATGTGTATTTAACAAAGTCTATATATTCCTTATAAAGTTCAAATGACTTTATAATAACAGTGATAATAGATAGATTGATGTGTTTCCCCAAAGGAAGCCTACAATATATATATTCATGTACTTACTTTTGTGTATGAATTTTTTCCCCAAGCATTAATCTTTCTACATCACTGTCTATCTTACCTTCTAGTAGGGGTGGCAATTCAGATCGAGTTCAGGTTAACAGGTTCAGGTTCGCGGGTTGGTATGTCAGAAACGTTCAACCCGAAGCCGACCTGTTTATATAAACGGGTCAGATATCTCAACCCTAACCTGTTTAACTTCAACCCAAACCTAACCCATATAACTAATTTAATAAAACGAGTTAAACAAGTTATCAGATCAAATAAGTTAAACGGGTTAAACAGGTTAAACATGTCAAAATGTTGTTATTATTACACAAATTGATAACAAAATACTAAACACCAAATTACTAAGTAACATTTTTAATTTTTTATTTAACTATTAGTTATGTTTTAACTAGTAAACTATAAGTCAAGTATAAATATATATTTTTTTAAATATATTTTAATAATTAAACGGGTTGGCAGGTCGACCTATTAAATTATCATTGACCCGAACCTAACCTGTTTAATAAACGGGTCAGCTGACTCAACCCGAGACTGACCCAATTATTTTTTACCCCAACCCAAACCTGTTTATTTTCGTGTCGGTTTCAGGTCGGGTTTCGTGTCGGGTCAGAAATTGCCACCCCTACCTTCTAGTACGCGTTATTTGAAGAGATTAAATATAATTGTCGTCGTTATTTTTTAGTTAATATTCTAACTAATAAACATTTATATTTTTTTTACATTTAAGATTCACTTTCAAGCTTGTTCTGTTACCTAATTTACTGGTGTGAATTTCTCTGAATGGAGCGAACGAGCGACTTTCCATTTAGGTGCTTTGGATCTTGACCTAGCGCTACTAGAAGATCGACTTAATGTTATTGTGTGATTTTGATACCACAAAACGCATTCATATACCACATTATACAACATCTAGAGCAAACTGCACATGTATTATAAAACAACGATTGTGGTGTATAAAATAGTTTTGTGTTGTCGAAATCACTCCCTAATGAAATAGGAACAACATATTCCATCTATAGTTTATCAATCAATATTAAAGTACCGCATAACATGCATGTCAATAATCTAATATCACATAATACATGATTTGGTGTTGTATTATATGATGTACTATCATAACCACAAGGGGGTCACCTAATTTAAGACTTGATCTCTTAAAAGATGAATATTAGCATGTCTCAAAGTTAGATCCCTAGAAGCAACACAAATACTTCTTGTCGCTACAGAAGTTCATCCACAAAGCGGATTATTGCATTGAGATTAGTTGACTCACAAATATTAGCTCTTAGCCATTAACCTAAGGGCAATGTTTAGCATAACCCATATATTAATAAACCCAATTTATAGAAAAGGTGATCAACATTACCACGCATAAACATATCTATGGACAAACCGTAAAGTGTAAACCGTTCATCCATCACACGGTTTCGTGGTCAAGTATATCGCTAATAGGTAATAACAATCCAAGTATACAACATACGAAAAGCTAATCGTTATTGGGCTTCTCCATGATTTGTAAAATAGAATGTATTTGGAGCCCAGCCCAATGGGTTTCAAACCCTAAATTTTAATTTAAACCCAATAATTACAAAACCAAAAATTTCAATCACCAACCATCAAGTTTGACAAATTTTCCTATGGGTCCCCTTACTTTTCAACTTAAAGGATTATTAATCAACACTTTTCCACTGATCCTCCAGAAAACCGGGTTTTTTTTCGAGTAATTAACTAGTAGAGAATTGACCAAAGGTGTTTGCACGACCTTTGCACCCCATGCGCGTCTTCTATTCGTTGATCACACGCACCAATAATATCCCCAGTCAAGAATCACCTCTGGGCTGTGATTGGCTGTGTATCCCACGCGCCATCCTTTAGCTAGATGATATGCACTCCTCTGAGACAAGCATATGCAGCTGCTGTTATTTTAACATTATTTACAAAACCAGTATCCACTCTCCCAATCTCTTACTCTTTTTCTTTGTCTCAAATTTCGCTAAAAGAGCTCTCTTTTTATTTTCACTGTGTGTTTTGAGTGTGAACTGCGTGTAAATAGGAGCTCTAACAAATCGAAAAAGGGTTTCAAACATAAGAAGAGAAATCCGGACTTGGTGTCGTTGAAGTCGTCCATCGCTACATTTCTGAAACCCTAATTTCCCGATTTTGTTTCTGATTACGTAGTGGTGCTATCTAGCTAAAAATTAACTAAACCCTAGTTCATCAACAACTCAATTCCCCCCTTTGGAAGCTATCAAGATGTTGTTGGCAGTTAAAACCAGTTCATTGAAGTAAGGTATTTGCTTCAATTGCATACCTTTTTGATTTCTGTGTAACTAAACATGATGTATCTGTTAGGTTACTTTTTTTGTTCCGAATCTTATGCAACCATTTGTCGATTTTTATGGTGTAGTTGAAGTCTATAGAGAAAAGGGGAAGAAGCCATGGATGGAGATGATAAGAAAGTGATGTTAGCATGCATAATTTCAGGGACCCTTTTCTCTGTTTCGGGTTTGGCTTCTTTTTCAATACTTTGGGCGGTTAATTGGCGGCCATGGAGGATTTATAGGTATTTTTTCACCACTTTATTTGAAGAAATAATGAATGCATTACTTAATTTCCCTAGTATTTCATTTTTAGGGCACATAAGATTATTAGGGCACATAAGATCACCTTACATTAAATTTTGATCTCCTATCGTATATTCGTATGGTTAATCGGTATTAGCCACTAGGGGACTTGAAATTAACATGCCTCAAGTTCTATTTATTGAACTTAGGTCTTCCAAAAAACATATATTGGGGGGGGGGGGGGTGGGTGGGTGAGCTAGCTTATCTTTCATAAGCACATTATTTCGAGCTTATTATGACTTAAATCTAGGAAATAAGCTTAAAATTTTAAGCTTATTAAGGCTTAATAAGCTTAAAAGACTTCTAAATAAGCTTTTCCAAACAATACCTAAACTGAAAAAAATGAGCTCATAAGGTCGGAAATAAGCTAAACAAACACCCAATAGACCGGTAAATCGGTGAGCTTATTTTCTATATCTAGAAAAACATTTGGTGGACTTTAAGCGTTAACTTACTAATGGAAAGTGTTGCTATAATGTAATTAAAAATGTTGATTTTTCTTCTTTCCTTTTGAATTTGACAGTTGGATATATGCTAGAAAATGGCCAAGTTTCTTGCAAGGGCCGCAACTTGGAATATTAAGTGGTTTTCTGTCATTATGTGCATGGATTGCTGTAATTTCGCCAATTGTGGTTTTAATCACATGGGGATGTTGGTTAATTTTAATATTGGGTCGAGATATTATCGGTTTAGCAGTTATAATGGCTGGTACAGCTCTTCTTTTGGCGTTTTATTCCATCATGCTTTGGTGGAGAACACAATGGCAGAGCTCAAGTATGTAGTTTTTTCTTTCTTTTATGTTTATAAAGATATAAAATAATAACTTCTTGAAACAGGGGCTGTTGCTGTTCTGTTACTATTGGCGGTTGCATTATTATGTGCATACGAGCTTTGTGCGGTTTACGTGACAGCTGGATCAACTGCTCCACAACGCTATTCACCATCGGGCTTTTTCTTTGGGGTTTCAGCAATTGCTTTAGCAATTAATATGTTGTTCATTTGCAGAATGGTTTTTAATGGTACGTTTTGGTTTTTTTATTTGATTTTAGTAATTTATTTAGTTGTTGTGAGTTGTGATCTTGATCGTATTTTTTTGGTTTAATTTTTTTCTCTATGCAGGAAATGGTTTGGATGTTGATGAATACGTTCGAAGTGCATATAAATTTGCTTATTCTGATTGTATTTCAGTTGGTCCAGTTGCTTGTTTACCCGAACCACCAGATCCAAATGATTTATATCCTAGACAGTCTAGAAGGTAAGCACTTTCTTTTATTCTTGAAAAAAATGGGGTTAGGTTGACCTGATTTTTTTCTAAACGAACAATTAGTTTGTCAAATACGGTTTCAGATATCGTATCATCTCAACAATGATGACATCGGTTTTTGAATTGTACGATTTAGTAGAATATTTTCATAAAGGTTTTTCCTTTTTAGTCAAACTTGTTCGATTCTTGACCCGTTAGAGATAAAACAAAACCTGAATCAACTCAATCACTAGACGTATCTAGTTATAGATTTGCATATATGTTTATTTGGGGTAAATGAACCTGAAGCAAAATTTTATTAATAATCAAAATAATAAGAGTTAAGTTACATAATGAACTGTCAATTTGCTAATATTTTATCATTTCTTTCTTTAAAAAATGTTGATAATTTTTGCAGGGTGTCACACCTTGGGCTTCTTTATCTTGGGTCACTTCTTGTACTTGTTGTGTATTCTATACTGTATGGTTTAACCGCAAAAGAGTCAAATTGGCTCGGGGCTATTACATCAGCTGCCGTTATAATTCTCGGTACATATATATTAAATATACAACATAAAATTCATACATCCTTATGATTTCGTCACATTTTATTTCAATATCTTTTAATTTAATTTCTAGATTGGAATATGGGCGCCTGTTTATACGGGTTTGAGCTTCTTCAGAGTCGTGTTATCGCTCTTTTTGTTGCTGGAACATCTCGTGTTTTCTTGATATGTTTTGGAGTTCATTACTGGTCCGTCTCTCTCTCTCTCTCTATCTATCTATATATATATATATATATATATATATATATATATATATATATATATATATATATATATATATATATATATATATATATATATATATATATATATATATATATATATATATGTACATACATACATACACATGCATATTATCCATAGTAATCAAGTTATTGACAATTATTTTTGTGAATGATAGGTATCTCGGGCACTGTATAAGCTATGCGGTTGTGGGGTCCGTTTTACTCGGGGCAGCTGTAACCCGCCACCTGTCAGTAACCAACCCGTTAGCTGCAAGACGAGATGCATTACAAAGTACCGTAATCCGTTTACGAGAGGGTTTTCGTAGAAAAGAACAAAACAGTTCATCAAGTTCATCAGAAGGTTGCGGGTCAAGTGTTAAACGTAGCAGTAGTGCTGAAACGGGCCATTTAGGTAACAGCACACATCACATTGGTGACCCGAACAGCTGGCATCATAATTTAGAAGGTGTCAACAGTGAGAAAAGTTTAGATAGTGGAAGACCTAGCTTAGCCCTAAGAAGTAGTTCATGCCGGTCCGTTATTCAAGAAACCGCGGTTGGCCCGTCTGACCAAACGGGCTCATTGGTGGTTTGTTCTAGTAGCGGGCTCGAAAGTCAAGGGTGTGAGTCAAATGACTCGACTTCTGCTAACCAACAAGTGCTTGACTTGAATTTAGCTTTAGCTTTTCAAGAAAAGTTTAATGACCCGAGAATTACGTCTTTGTTGAAAAGG
Source organism: Calendula officinalis (assembly GCA_963853835.1). Classification (NCBI taxonomy): domain Eukaryota; kingdom Viridiplantae; phylum Streptophyta; class Magnoliopsida; order Asterales; family Asteraceae; genus Calendula; species Calendula officinalis. The sequence goes on from OY970822.1 coordinate 18,315,107, forward strand.
AGAGCACGGGCTGGAGATATTGAGTTGACTAATTTATTGCAGGATAAAGGCTTAGACCCGAATTTTGCGGTTATGTTGAAGGAAAACGGGCTGGATCCAACGATACTGGCTTTATTACAAAGGAGCAGTTTGGATGCTGATAGAGATCATCGGGTTAATAATGAAATTATGATTAATGACTCAAATGATGCTAATATTAATAATGATTTACCTAATCAAATATCATTATCTGAAGAACTTAGAATTCGCGGGCTGGAAAAATGGCTTAGATTATTTAGACTACTTTTGCATCATATTGCTGGTACACCTGAACGTGCCTGGGTTCTTTTTAGTTTTGTGTTCATTGTTGAAACAGTTATTGTGGGCCAATTTCGCCCGAAAACAGTTGAAGTCATCGGTGCAACACATCAACAGGTATCAACTATCTCATGTTTTTTTTTTTTTTCTTTTCTTATGGTCAAATGTTAACAAACCAAAATCTCTAGGGATATTTTCATCATTTAACCCTCATTTACAAAATTAATGTAGTTTGAATTTGGGTGTGCGGTACTGCTTTTATCACTTGTCATTTGTTCAATTATGGCTTTCCTTCGATCACTTCAAGCTGAAGATATGGTTATGACTTCAAAACCCCGAAAGGTATATACATTCGTGCTTTATTTAAATTAATTCAATAACGTCAAATTTACTTATTTTTTTAAATGTAATATTGTTTCTCAGTACGGTTTTATCGCTTGGCTACTTAGCACGTGTGTTGGTCTTTTGCTGTCCTTCTTGAGGTACAAATCTTCATTCTTTCTCTAAATTAGATTCTTAAGTGTCAGATTATTTTTAATTTATATTTTTAATCACCTTATCTTTAATTGATTATTAATTATTCACAATATATTTGCAGCAAATCATCTGTTCTTTTAGGGTTATCTTTAACCGTTCCACTTATGGTAGCATGTCTTTCTGTTGCAATTCCAATTTGGATACGAAACGGTTACCGCTTTTGGGTTTCAAGAGATGATTTTGGAGGTCAAGTAGGAAGTTATCGATCTTTCTGGATGAAAGAGGTTTGTTAAATTTTTTTATTTTGAATTATAATTATTTATATATATGATGACAAAAAAATCACAATTTTTTTTATTATCAGGTGGTTGTTCTTTCGATCTGCATAACATTATTCGTTGGATCAGTATTATCTCTTGGTGCTATAGTTTCTGCAAAACCTTTAGAGGATTTGGGCTACAAGGGTTGGGCCACGGGTCAAAATAGTACAAAATCACCATACGAATCATCAGTCTATCTCGGGTGGGCCATGGCTTCTGTTATTGCTTTAATTGTTACGGGCCTATTACCAATTGCATCATGGTTTGCTACATACCGTTTTTCTCTTTCTTCAGCTATTTGTGTAGCCATATTTTCAGGTAACAATAACAATAATAACAATAAACTATACCATAATTAAGTATTTATCAATCTCACATTTATTTCTTGTATAGTTGTTCTGGTGGCATTTTGTGGTGCATCGTACTTGGAAGTTGTGAATTCTAGAGATGACAATGTACCAGAAAAAACCGATTTTCTAGCTGCATTACTTCCATTGGTGTGCATACCTGCTTTGCTGTCTCTTTGCTCTGGTTTGCTTAAATGGTAATTAGTTTTTAATATTCACCATAAAAATAAAACATATAATTTAATGTTAATAATAAATTATTATGACTTGCAGGAAGGATGATAATTGGAGACTTTCACGAGGTGCTTATGTGTTTGTCTTAATTGGTCTCCTTCTTCTTCTAAGTGCAATATCAGCTGTTATAGTTATAATCGACCCATGGACGGTAATTTCAAAATTTACATATTTACCCCTTGGCTTTTTACGTTTAATATTATATTAATTTGAAATTATATATTTGTTTCAATTGGTAACAGATAGGGGCATCATTCCTTTTGCTTCTACTTCTGATTGTTCTAGCAATCGGCATTATCCATTTTTGGGCTTCAAATAACTTTTATTTAACAAGAATGCAAATGTTTGTCGTTTCTTTTCTCGCTTTTTTATTGGCCCTTGCTGCACTCATTGTTGGATGGCATCAAGGTAAATAAAAAAATTATTTATGTCAAATTATTTTTTCGAAAAAATAAATCTTCTGATGCATCTTATATCAAATTACAGGCAGATTTTTCGTTGGAGCATCTGTTGGTTACTTTTCATTTTTGTTTCTTCTGGCTGGCAGGGCATTAACTGTAAGTTATTTATATGATCATATTAAATTTTTTCTTTTATAAGTTCTTTTGTTCTTTTTTTACATATTATATTTTATTTTCTGCAGGTGCTTCTTTCACCACCTATAGTAGTATATTCACCACGGGTGCTGCCCGTATACGTATACGATGCTCATGCAGATTGTGGGAAAAACGTCAGGTTTGTTGAAATCTCCAATTTACACCTCTTAAAATACTTCTTTTTCCAAATGAGGTCCGTACACTTACGTTTAATTACACAATTAGTCCCTCATCTTTGTCTTTTCATCAACAGTGTTGCTTTTATTGTCCTTTACGGGATTGCATTAGCAATTGAAGGATGGGGTGTTGTTGCAAGCTTAGTAATTTATCCACCGTTTGCTGGTGCGGCTGTTTCGGCAATTACACTCGTTGTATCGTTTGGGTTTGCTGTCTCTCGACCATGTTTGACTCTCGAGGTTTGACTTTTGAAATAATGACAGAAAATTTTATTCTTTTTTTCTTTCTTTAATTTTCTGCTAATAACTAATTATAAACTCTCGTTAACAGATGATGGAAGATGCTGTACACTTTCTTAGCAAAGATACCGTCATTCAAGCGATTGCTCGATCTGCCACCAAGGTATATTTTCATTTTTGAAGATTTAATTAGACTTTAAAGTTGTAATATTTAGAGTAAGTTACATAAAGTGTTACTGTTTTTCGTATGAAACTATGAATATAGTTCCTCGATGTCTTCTGTTACATGGATAGTCCCTAATTTAAAACTTGTAACAACAATGCTCCCTAATTACTATAATATTTAATATATAATATAGTTTTCCATGTATGTAGATTTTAAATTCTAACAATTACAAAAAATTACATAATTTGTCCCTGATTTTGCACTTGTAACAACAAGAGTCCCTAATTATGAAAGTTGTCACGTCAGTAGTCCCTAAAAACTAAACGCCTTTTTTTGATACCGTCGGTGTTACTACCAGCTTCAAAATTAGGGACGATCCATGCAACAAAAAAATTCGAGGGACAAATTCTGTTATTTCATACAAACCATGATGGTTTTTGTATTTTAATCTAAAATTTAATATATATATATATATATATATATATATATATATATATATATATATGATCATTTTGCACAAATTCATACATTTGCAGACAAGAAACGCACTAGCGGGAACTTATTCAGCTCCACAAAGATCTGCCAGCTCAGCTGCACTTTTAGTTGGTGACCCAAACATCACACGTGATCGTGCGGGAAATTTTGTGCTCCCAAGAGCAGATGTTCTGAAATTAAGAGATCGTTTGAAAAACGAAGAATTAGCAGCAGGATCGATTATTAGAAAAATAAAACACGGGATATTGTTTCAGTATGATTCAACTAATGATGTTGGCTATAGACGTGAAATGTGTGCACATGCACGAATTCTAGCTTTAGAAGAAGCTATTGATACTGAATGGGTTTATATGTGGGATAAATTTGGCGGTTATTTACTTCTTTTACTTGGGTTGACTGCAAAAGCTGAACGTGTGCAGGTAAACACGATTTATAATTTCACGTTTTTTGTGCGAATTTTGTTGACTTTTTTTTGTTTTTTGTTTCAGGATGAGGTCCGATTAAGACTTTTTCTGGATAGCATCGGGTTTTCGGATTTAAGTGCTAAAAAGATCAAGAAATGGATGCCTGAAGATCGTAGACAGTTTGAAATTATACAAGAGAGGTAAGAACTTGAATCCAAATTTTCAGATTTTAGAACCACAACCACCTCTAATAATAAGTTTTTAATTTTGGGTATTTATTTAGTTATATAAGAGAAAAAGAAATGGAAGAAGAAATATTAATGCAAAGACGCGAAGAAGAAGGAAAAGGTAAAGAAAGAAGAAAAGCTCTTTTGGAAAAAGAAGAAAGAAAATGGAAGGAAATTGAAGCTACACTTATATCATCTATTCCTAATGCTGGAAGTCGGGAAGCAGCCGCCATGTCAGCAGCAGTGCGTGCTGTTGGTGGTGATTCTGTTCTTGATGATTCTTTTGCCCGTGAACGCGTTTCCAGCATTGCACGCAGAATTCGGGCCACCCAATTAGCTCGGCGGGCCCTACAGGTAACTTGTGTTTTTCTTAAAATAATATACAGATTGCCACCTGTAACTCAATATCCTTGTGGAAATTTGATTAAATAGACTGGAATCCCGGGTGCCGTGTGTGTTCTGGATGATGAGCCCGTAACAAGTGGCAGATACTGTGGTCAACTAGATCCCAGTATTTGTCTTAGTCAAAAGGTTAGCTTCTCAATGGCAGTGATGATCCAGCCCGAATCTGGGCCCGTTTGTCTCCTGGGTACCGAGTTTCAGAAGCAGATCTGCTGGGAAATTCTGGTTGCGGGGTCCGAGCAAGGAATTGAAGCAGGACAAGTTGGGCTTAGACTCATAACAAAAGGTGATAGACAAACCACTGTATCTAAAGAGTGGAATATCGGTGCAGCTTGTATTGCAGATGGAAGGTAAACTAACTTCTTCTTCCCAAAATGGTTAATTATGTTTTAATCCTCAAACTTTCACTAATTTGGTGTTTTAACCCTTAAACTTTTTTTTGACAATGGTTTTATCCTAGACTTCGGTTGACTTGGTGTTTAACCTTAAAACTTATGTTGACATAGTGTTTTAAACCCTTTTGTTGACCTGTTACCAGTCATTTTGTCACGAGGTCTAACTTTTCTTATGGTTAAATATAATTTAATCCTTCAACTTTTGCCTATCTGATGGCTTAACCCTCAAGTTTTTTCCATCAATGTTTCACTTATCTTTTAATTTAATAATACTATTATTATTTAAATTATATAGAATACTAGGACTAAACTGTTGCAGGAAAAAGTATAGGGGTTAAAATGGTCTTTGTAAGTATTAACCTGCGATATTTTCATCAACTTAACCAAAGTTAAAAGTACTAAACCATGAGCAAATAAGTTTCAGGGTTAAACCAGAAAATTGTTTAAAGTTTGAGGGTTGGAACAGTTAACCCTGATAAAAAAACGTAAATTCGCGTAGCTAACTTAGGTGCAAAAATGCAAAAAAGTTAAACGAAAATTTACACGGACAATTTCCCATTAGTTTTACAATAATCTTAAAACGCAAATTGTTATAAACGTGCAGGTGGCATACGGTAACGGTGACAATTGACGCGGAATTAGGTGAAGCGGCTTGCTATTTAGATGGCGGTTTTGACGGGTACCAAACGGAATTACCGTTACGTATCGGAAACGGGATTTGGGACCAGGGAACCGAAGTTTGGGTGGGCGTTAGACCACCGACTGATGTGGATGCATTCGGGCGATCCGACAGTGAAGGATCCGAATCCAAAATGCATATAATGGATCTCTTCTTATGGGGAAGATGTTTGCTAGAAGACGAAATCTCCGCCCTTCCTTCTGCCATGGGGTCCACTGAGTACAATATGTTTAATCTCCCTGAAGATAATTGGCAATGGACAGATTCGCCCCCTAGAGTATGTGTTTTATAACTTAAAAAGTTGTTACAATTGTGATTTTTTGAATATTTTTGTAGGTTGATGAATGGGATAGTGATCCAGCTGAGGTGGATTTATACGACCGTGATGACGTGGATTGGGACGGTCAATATTCAAGTGGGAGAAAAAGGCGATCAGACCGTGAAGGTGTTGTGGTTGAGATGGATTCCTTTACAAGGCGGTTAAGAAAACCGAGAATGGAAACACATGAGGAGATCATTCAACGGATGCTGTCGGTTGAACTGGCGGTTAAAGAAAACCTTTTGGCTAAAGGGGAACCACATTTTACTGATCAAGAATTCCCGCCAAATGACTGTTCCTTGTTTCTGGACCCCGATAACCCGCCTGCGAAACTGCAGGTTGTATCTAAATGGATGAAACCCACTGAAATAGTCAACGAGGGTTCCAATCCGTGCTTGTTTTCTGGGGATGCAAATCCTTCAGATGTATGTCAGGTATGAACCAGACACTAGGACATAAAGTGTCACTAAAAGTAAATTTTTTGGTTTTTTCATGTTCTGGTTTTTGAGTTGTTTGATTGGTTTTGAACAGGGGCGGTTGGGTGATTGTTGGTTTTTGAGTGCTGTTGCTGTTCTGACTGAAGTGTCACGTATATCAGAAGTTATAATTACACCAGAGTATAACGAGGAAGGAATCTACACTGTCCGTTTCTGTATTCAGGTATAGATTCATAAACCCACTTTTTAATTGATTAATTATAGTTATCATATAAGTGTAAATCGTACTAGTGCTTTTGTGTAAAGTTACAAAAATGATCCCAAGTATAAAAAGTTACACCAAAGGTCCCTAATTTTTAAACTTGTAACGCAGATCATCCTTAAAAATGGATGGTTAGTGTTACAAATTTCAAAACTATGCGTACTTTTTTATACTCAAGGACCATTTCTGTAACTTCACACTAACCACAAGGACCATCTATGTAATTTACTCATCATATAAGTATATAACAACATTTTGTCTTTTTTTATGAAGGGCGAATGGGTACCGGTTGTTGTTGACCACTGGATCCCATGCGAATCACCGGGAAAACCCGCATTCGCCACAAGTAAAAAAGGGAACGAATTATGGGTCTCATTACTAGAGAAAGCATACGCCAAACTTCACGGGTCATACGAGGCCCTAGAAGGCGGGCTGGTCCAAGATGCACTTGTGGACCTAACGGGCGGTGCGGGTGAAGAGATTGACATGAGAAGTGCTCAGGCCCAAATCGATCTCGCAAGTGGGAGATTATGGTCTCAATTGTTACGGTTCAAACAGGAAGGGTTTTTACTCGGGGCAGGAAGCCCGTCGGGTTCTGATGTTCATATTTCTTCAAGTGGGATTGTTCAGGGTCATGCTTACTCGTTGTTGCAAGTACGGGAAGTGGACGGGCATAAACTTGTCCAGATTAGAAACCCGTGGGCTAATGAGGTTGAATGGAATGGCCCGTGGTCTGATTCATCACCCGAATGGACCGATAGGATGAAGCACAAACTTAAGCACGTTCCTCGGGTACGTCTCTTGACTAACCCTATATCTATATGTATATGTCTAACTTAAGCCGAAAAAGTTTAATGTTTAAAATTGTTAAATTAATGAGAGTATGAGGATTAAAACAATATGCAAGATATTTCCTTTTAAATATTAATACAACCTGTTTTTATTTTTTTAAAACAGGCAAGAGATGGTATATTTTGGATGTCATGGCAAGATTTCCAAATTCATTTCCGTTCAATATACGTTTGTCGGGTTTACCCCCCCGAAATGCGATACTCGGTTCACGGTCAATGGAGAGGGTATAGTGCTGGTGGCTGCCAGGATTACGACACCTGGCACCAAAACCCACAATTCAGAATCCGGGCCACTGGTTCAGATGCGTCTTGTCCTATACATGTCTTCATAACTCTAACTCAGGTCAGTACCCGTTTTATACTTTTTACAGTTAATCACATAAATGGTTGGTACCCGAGTGAAAAGAATTACAGATTTGGTCCCTAACCCTTTTGCACTGTTGGTCCGATCCCTCATCTGTTTGTCAGCTAACTTTTTTTGAAATGACCATTTTACCCTTTTTCTTTTTTCATAATGGCCAAATCTCCAAATTTCTTAAAACTCACTCAGGGACTGTTGTTGCAAATTCTTCTTGAAATTTGGGACAAATCTGTGAAAATGAACAAACCACAAGGATCATTTATGTGAAGTAAACTTAACATTTACCAGTAACGAAATTTTGTGGGTTATTTTTCAGGGGGTGAGTTTCTCGAGAACGACAGCTGGATTTAGAAACTATCAATCTAGTCACGATTCTTTGATGTTTTATATTGGGATGAGAATTATCAAGACACGTGGACGTCGGGCTGCTTATAATATTTATCTACATGAATCAGTTGGAGGGACTGATTATGTAAATTCTCGAGAAATATCATGTGAAATGGTTTTAGAGCCGGACCCAAAAGGTTACACAATTGTACCAACAACTATACAACCCGGAGAAGAAGCACCCTTTGTTTTATCTGTATTCACAAAAGCATCAATCACCCTTGAAGCCCTATAGTTTGCAAACCCCCATTTGGTTGGCTTAATTTTGTCACGGGTCAGCCCGTTAAATTGGTGGTCAGCAGCATGGGCTATCGTTACAGATTGTGGGTTTCAAGGGCTTGGGGAAGAAGAAAGGTGTGTAATGTAATGTGATTTAATGATGTAAATGAATAGGAAAAAAAAAAATAGGAAAATTGAGTTAGATAGGGTGGGTTTTGGGGGCAGTTTTGGAGGGAGGTTTAGTTTAGTGTTTACCTTCCTTTTAATTTTAATTTTAGCATCATGTAAATGTTGACTATGTTTTTATTTATTGATATGAGAAATATATCTGCATCTCATCTCACCTTATTTCATTTTTTTTGTTCCCATCTCGCTTACATCTTTACATCAACCTAAACGGTTCACTGATGAGACCAAATTGATAATTTTTTAGGTTGGGTGGCTCCGTTTACACTATTTCGTTATAAAAGTTAGGATTTCGCTAACCGTAACTTTAATTGAACGTAATGATGGTTTAATGATTGAATTTGGTCTTTATAAATATGAAATTCTAGAGAAGAAGTTCAATCCAGTGGAAGAACACAAGCCAACAATAGTTTATTTACATATAACGCACAGTTTTAAAAGGTACATCCATTTAGAACGCGCTCCCTCATTGCGATCAAACTTTGTTATGTTGTACGTGACCTAACCGTTGTCGTTTCGGAATCTTTTTTTGACCATCAGGTAAATGTTTATCCAGAGAGGAGATTAAACCCGTGACATTTATGAAATCATTTTAAACACCCTTACTGCTAGGTCATCACCTAAATAATTTACATATATATCTATAATTTTATGTATCCAAATTTGACGAAGACTCTCCTTTCACCAATAATAACCAACATTTCATAACTTATTTTAATTTACTGATATTTGTTTAAATATCAAATATTCATATTAAATTCGACTTGAACTGATTGACCAATTTGACATGTTCAACCCCAATTGACCTGTTCGACCTATTACTTTTTGCGCCTGATTTTTCCAAAAGACCACCCACGTTTTCATACTGAATTCGCCACTAATTTAATCATAGTTTTAACTTTCAAGTTACTATCTGGTTGAAAGGAAAAAAATATCATGGTGTAGCCATTGAACATACAAAAGTCTCTACTCTCTAGACTACGATCTAACTCTAATTATTATCATATTCATTGAAGTAAACAACATTAGGTAATAAATGTCATCAATAACGGTTACCGAGTATTTAGATTAATGTGTTTGACGTATATCTTGGATCATAATATCTCGAATGTCTTACCAATTCTAGAAGCAAACATAAAATAATAGCGAATGCTGGTTGTAAAGTAACCATGTGTTTTCATTATTAAATCATAAGAATGTGATGAAAATGGGTGTCAAAACCTAATAATTTGGACTCTTAATTAATAAGAAATTATAGAGAAGTGATTCCACATGAAGTTATCAACATAAAGCGAAACAACAAGGACAAAAAAGAGAACTTCTAAACCATTATTTCTTGATTAAAGTCTCACTTTAAAAAGTAACCAACTTTCGCCCACAATTTATCAAACCACTTTTTACCATATTCACATTCCGTAGTCCAAACAAAAGGGAATAATAGACGATATGAGAGGAGAGAAAAATGAAATGACATGTCATCATCTTATTTAGTAAATTAATTTGTAAATATAAATTGTAGACATAAATAAAAAAAATTCTTATTAATATAACTTCTTTTAAAGATTTTATGGACTTAACAAGCCGTAAAAGACTAAAAGGAGTGTGGAAAAAGGCATGAGAAGTTTAGATAAATAGAAGAGTAAATTAGAAAAGTATTTCCTTTGCATTATCTTTAAATATGAGGTATAGTCGTTTATCTTCCAAAATTTCATTGATAGCTCATTTCTTGGAAACATTTATTATCCATAATCTTTTAACCTAACATCCATTAAATATTTTAACAGTGAAAAAATTACATGTGTATTTTTTTTAACATAAAAATTTAACCAACATAAGGACTCTAAGTGCAATTTTTTTTTTTAACGAAGACTAGGTAACCTCCTTATAATCTACTCCAAATAAAATTGGGATATTGTGGACTTAACAAGCCGTGTATGACTAAAAGGAGTGTGGAAAACGGCATGAGAAGTTTTTATGATGTGATTATACGATTTATACCCGTTCAAAAGGTAACATTTAACGTGTATTTCATATAGCAACTCCAAGAAGACTGTTTTGTACGAATAAATAATTTATATAAGGGTTTTTCTAACATGTGCCCCCAAGGCACATGTTAGGGTGCATTAATTGACTTATAAGTTTCCTAATAATGTGTAATTAAATACTAATGAAGTGCATAAGTTACATTTTAAAGAGATGTATTAAATGCATTTTAAAATTCTAATGGAAAGTTGATGACATTTAATGCATCCTAACATGTGCATTGGGGGCACATATTAGAAAAACCCTTTATATAATTTGCCTAAATTGAAATAAATATATTTAGAGCAACTGGATGTATAGATCCGTTTAATAATGAGAAATATATTTCTAAATGTACATGGAAAGAAATAATTTTCTATCATGCATTATTTGTTAAATATTTTCCTTAATCTTAAAAAAAACGTTATAGATATTTAATCAGGGCAGTGATTCTTACACAATTATTTGACTTTTTTGATGATTTTACTCCAATTTATGATGTTCCATCTGCAATTGAAATTCTACCTATGAACGTATTAAAGATACATATTAAAGAGTAGCTAATTATGGGCAAAATATGTATTAAAGAGTGACTAATTATGGGCAGTAGTATTAAAAAGTGGCTAATTATGGGCAAGATATGCATTAAAAAGTGCCTATTGAAAAATTTGTTCACAACCCAAAATGCACTGAACCGAGAAACCCGAAGACCTAAAGTCTTCCACATCATCTAAACTAAGTGTCTGATGTTGCTCATAACTTAAAAATAATTGGTTCAAACTCATACTATAGACATAATTGAGATATATTTAAAGGTAAAACACACAAAAGACAACCCCTGAATTTTAGGAATATTATTTTTTTTTATCAATGTACAAACTTTTTATACATGTTAGTGACAACTCTAAGGACTGTCATTAACAAAACCCTATATTTAAAAGCCAAAAACACTATGGACAGAAAGAAAAACTGAAAAAAATACACACAATGTCTCAAAGAGATTCCATATTTCCATTACAACGGGCAGCGGGCAGCCATCTCTCTCTTATTGGAGGACCACCATCTCTACTGTTAAACAGTTTCTTGTCTATAAAACCCCCAATTCTCCACCCCCTCTTCCACATTGTGCTCTTGCAATTTTCTTCTCTCTCACACAGTCACACACACATTTTGGAAGAGATTTGAATAGCAGAGCTCTCTAATGGCAACAATGAAGATGATGAACCTTTTCGCTGCAATGCTAGTGATGATGATGGCCATATCCGCCGTCTCCGCCGCAGATTCTCCGTCGCCGGCTCCGGCTCCGATGTCTGACGCTACCACCGTCTTCATCCCCACCGCCGTTGCCTATCTATCCGCTTTCGTTTTTGCTTTCCTCTTCTAAGTAATTTCTAGTATGTTTTGATTTGATTATATCATATCATATTATCAGAGTTGCATTTATTATACAGACACCTGTTTTCTATATGTAATTCTATTCGAGTGCGCTAGATCTATGAAATTATTCACTTCGTCATTTTATTATTTTCATCTATGGATTTTAATTTAATTACTAATATAATGTTCAAATGTTGACTGTAATGATATGTGGTTCATAAATATGAATTATTTCGGTATTTTTATTTTAGCTTTTTATCCTCAGAAAATGCAGAATGGTTATTTACCTTTATTCGTATGTTGCTTTTTAGACGTTCGTTTGGGAATGTCATATTCTCATTCCACAAATATCACATTATTTCAATTTCTTCAAAATCTTTAAAGAAAACATCAATGATTTAAAACTAGTTTTGATTTGAACCTAATAATATTTTAAATACAACTGATTCGCAGATGAGCCATAGAAATGATAACAATACTGTTAAATATTTATGATACAACAATTGTGGTGTACAAATGTTTAAAAACTTAAAAATACAAACTAAATAATACTTCGTATAAAGAATTCAAAACATACTATTCAACCATGGGTCATTACAACCATGTACCTTCACTTTTTTTGGTCCGACCACTCAGTTTAACCGGACTTTTAAAACATTCGAAAACAGATGATAATTGCATATATGAAATGTTGAATTTACAACCTATGAGATAAGAAATTACTGCATATACATTACACGTTATTTCTAATTTGATAATACATTTTGATGGAGATAAACAATGACAAAGTTAGAAAGACGGACAAGCAAACTGTTAGCCACTTCGTTTATAGTTTTCTCATGATTATTTTGAAAAATATTTATCCGCGATTGAAGTCTTAAGCTAAATGTAATTTTCATTTGTAATCTTATATGTCATCATGAATCACGTGGACTTTTTGTAGAAGCAGTTATTTAGCTGTGTAAATATGTTGAGTCAAGTTTGAGTTTTTTGACGCCCGTTTAAAGTATCATGTGTAAAGGTCAAACTCAGCTTGTAAAGATTTTTATAGGTTTGATCTTGGCTCGATTAAGCTTATTTAAACTTTCATATATACGAAATATATAATTTATTTATATAATTACAATATTTAATTTATGATTTAAATATTTTATTTTTTATTATATTATATACATATATATGTAATATATACATATTAACTCGTTTACACTCGCGAGCCTAAATGAGCTTTATATTTGAAGCTCAAGCTCTTTTCATAAGATCCAAGTTAAGCTCAAGCTCGGCACGAACTCATTTAACTCAAGCTTTTATCGATCTTTCAACTTGAGCTTGAGTAGCTCGCGAACAACTTGGTTCACTTACAGCCTTAGTTATATTTTATGTCCTCATTAAGAATATGGTCCCGATGAAATATTTTGCTTACGATTGAAGATTTCATAGGACATATATGTGGCGTTCATATAACGCATTCATCAGAGAATCGTTGTGTTGAAAATGCTAGCAATGGTATTACTTTATTTTATTTTATAGAAAATTAGACACTAGAATCATGCATGCATACACCCCTAATTTAAATGTGGATTTGGCCATTTGCCCTTACAATTAAGACTTAAAAAGTAAAATTTGTGTTATACTATTATACATGACGTTGTGTAAAAATCATTATCTTTATAACTCCATCTTTAAGAATACTAGTCAAGCATACTTGTAGTAATTGAAAACTGTACACTTAAAAGTCTAAAAGTAAGACATCTTTTATGCTAAACAAAAACAATAAAATAAAGAAATTTATACTGATGGTTCATGCAATTTACCTTAAATTTAACGAATGGTCATTTATCTTGACGGGGTAGTGCTAGTGGTTGATAGCGGGGTTGTGAGATGGTGATGGTAATGGTCAGAATCTGACAATGCGTAAGGGGCTTGGTCGCACCCCTCCCTCACAGCCCGTCCCCTTTCCGACACGTCCCTCCCCCTTAGGCCACTGCTGCCGCGACGCGTCCCGAGCCTCGTTTGGTCGCCAATGCGTTTATTTTGAACGTTGGTGCTCAACGGATCGTTTGGAGTATTCAAAAATACCCCATTTATCCTATAAATACCGCATTTACCTATAGAAACCTCATTTATCATCCAATATTTTCCACATTCTCTTCAACAATCTTTCTCATACATTATGTTCAACAATATTTCACACATTCTCAACATGCAATGTTGTTTTTTAGATCCAATTTAGTGGAACACATTTGACGTCGAACTAATAACCACTAAATTTTATTAATGCAATTTGTTTTCTTTAATATTAACATAATGTTCTTTTAAGATTATTAATAAAATTAAAAAAGAAGGCCCAGTCATCCTTAAATAAGTTTAATCGCAGTGTGTCATATATGTATTTAATCAGAATATAGACTATTCACACCATCGAGAAGAAAATATATTGCCAAAATCCAAAATACAGAAACTTCTGCGGCCCATACACCCGCTTATTCTATTAAATTAGAACATGCAACCATGTTCCCACCAATTATACTTAATTTTCCAATTATTACAGCTCTGAGATATTTTGTATCAAAATAATATACAATATTATTTAATAAACTAAAAGTAATTGCATATTTAATAAAACATAATAATTTAAAGTCGAATAATTTAATAGTTCTAAAGTTAGAAGTATATGAACTTAGTTCTGAATAAAAAAATATTTGTTTGCTAATAGTATTGTACAAACACTCTAAATGATAGAAAATCGTCAATTTAACCCTCGAAATTTAGCGTTGAATGAGATATGTTTGTTTGATGTGTTCTCAATCAGCTAATTTATATTAATAAAAACATTAGAGTAAATTACGGTTTTTGTCCCTGTGATTTGGTCGTTTCAGCGTTTTTGTCCATGTGGTTTTTTTTTCTGTTTTTTTGTCCCTGAGGTATGCAAATTTCCGTTTTTTTGTCCTTCCGTCCATCCTCCGTCTCTTTTTAGACGTTAAGCCCCTCACGTGCTGAAAACGTGAGAGCATTTTGGTCTTTATTCATTTTCTATTTTATTTTTACTTTTTTTCTTTCTCTTCTTCTTCTTTGTTTATACCAGACTAAGAACAATTATCACGCAAATTAATTCAATATCAACTCCTCAGATCATACTAATGGATCTTGAAAATTACATGGAAGTTGTTGAATCAGAAGCAGAGACGTGTGATTCTTATGATTCTCAAGAAGACCCAAACCACCGTCGGCCACCACCGAGACCACCACTGCATCTCTCTCTCTCTCTCCTCCTCTTCTTTTGTACAGATCTGACTGAAATGAAACCACCACCACAACGTACACTTCCAGATCTGCTCGATTTTGTTAGTTTATGGTGTCTCAGGTGATGATGGTGACGGAGAGTGAAGGAGATGGTCGGTGATGATGGTGACGGGGTTGTTCTGGTTGAAGGATATGGTGGCGGTGGTTCAAGTGACTATGTAACATCCTGAGACCCGGCCTAGAATTTTTTTATTACTTTCGGTAAGTAATTTAATTGTTTATTGTTTTATATAAATTAATTGATTTAATTATATTTAACTGTATTTTAACCATGAGGTTAAAATTAGTAAAACTGAGATATTTAAATATTAAAATGATTTTTACATATTTGGGTTCACTTTTGAACCGGGGTTCTAAAAATATCTTCGTTGTAAAAATTGGAGTTAGTTAGGTCTAAATTAATTATCTGCGAACCTAATAATCTGTACTGTGTTTTAAATGAAAGTATCTGTGTGGGAAGGAGGGGTGTACGTGTAAGTTCAAGGGCAGATGTCATTTTACTCTTCTCTTTTCTCTGGTCTCTCTCTCTCACGACACATACAACACACACACACACACCCATTTTTGAAGTTCTCTCTCTAAATTGAAGAATTGGTGCTTGAATCCTTTGATTTCTGCTGTAAATTCGTGATTAGAAGCAAGATTAAGTAAGTTTCCTTCCTTCTTTAGCTAGGGTTTCATGTTCTTGATGTAGAGATGAACTAGGGTTCTTGAACTAGTGGGTTTTCTTGAAGTTATAGTTGAATCTTGTTGGAAATCCGAAATTGATGCTTGATTTGGTGTTTATTTGAGTTCTTGCAAGTTATATGTGATGAATTGTTAGTTGTGGTGCATTTGGTGAAGCTTTCATAAAGCTCCATCAATGGTGGATTGGGGAAGAAGATGGAGATCTTCCCTAAATTGGTGAAATGTGAATTTTGATGTTCTTGATGTTGTGTTAGGTTAGTTATGCATGTTAGAATGGTAATTGTTAATCATGAAGATCACTAGTTAGCTATTGTGAAAATGCATAAAAGATGGTAGTGTTTGGCTAGATGGAAATTTGGTCATTACTAGCTAAAAATTGTGAATTGTTGACTTTGGTCAAATCTGGGAGTTGACTTTTGGTCTTGTATGGCTTGTAAACTTTAATTATCAAATTTATGCTAGAAATGTGTTAGTTGAATGAATTGTAAGCTCAAGTGTGTAGGTTTCATGTCATGACCCGTTTGGTTGCAAATTGTGTAAATTGACCTATTTTAGGTCAATAGATGATTAAATTATACATGTATGCAAATGGTGTGCAAATTGCTTAGATTAATGTTAAGTAAGGAACTTGACAATATGAAATTGTTATTTGACAAGTATGAGCTCGAATATGTGTTTGATCCGTTTGTTTGACAATTGGTGCAACTTGACCTAAATAAGGTCAAAGTTGGTAATACTTGCAGTTGGATGCAAGAAGTATGTTGGTTGTGTAATTTTGATGTTAAACATGTAGTCTAACTCATTTGATATTGTTGTGTGTATTCCCGACTTATTATTGTTGTTTTGACCCGTTTGGGCCTAGTGTACAAATTGGTTAAATTGACTAATGAATTGACTTGATGAAGTGTTAGACTTTAGTTATGGTTATGAGTAAAAATACAAGTATTTGGTTATAAGCTCTTGTTGCAAAAATGTGGTCTTAAGCTTATAGTACTTGTTACATAATTGATAATTTCGGGTGACTAATTCGGTATTCATTTTGTACAGGAAAAAGGGAAGGAGCCTCAGTGATATAAGATCATTGAGCTCGGCACGAAAAGGAAGCTAAGGTGAGTGGACTTAACCTTCTTCTTGTGTGATTTACAAAAATTAGGGAATGGTAGAGTTTTGATAAAAAAATGCAGGATTTTGATGTCTGGGGAAGTTCGCGATCGCGAACTTGTGTTCGCGATCACGAACAGGTGGCAGGGAAATTGGGGCTTGATCGTGAGAATGTTCGCGATCGTGAACTCCTAGTTCGCGACGCGAACTCTGAGTTCGCGACGCGAACTCTGAGTTCACGACGCGAACTTGGTTATGAGCCGATTTCTTGGTTGATTTGGGAAAATTCATTTGTTCTTGGTTTTCATTGATTTTTCCAGTGGTACCATTAATTGTGGGTTTGTTAATGGTAGTATGTGCACATGTTTTCTAGAGGTTAGCTATGGTGGTTTTCGGCTACGCTTCGTTACTCTTGGTGGGGGCGATCGGACTCCTTCGTATTCGTTATGTAAGGAGGGATCACCGTGCCTCTAGTAAAGAAGTCATCGGTTGACTGTTGTTGGCCGACAACAGTTGAAGGTCCTCGCCCGACCGCCGATCCTCTTGTAACGTCCAATTGCTTGTGGAAGTTTGGACGGGTTTCCCCTATTGATTTCTCTTGATTTTCTAATTTGTTGTGGTTATGCAGTTTGATGTTTATTTCTATTCACTTAGCTTCGTGCTAATCCCTCATTTGTTGACTCTTTTCAGGTTGTGGAATTGGCTTGACTAGAGTCGGGTTTTGGAAGTCTGACCGTACTCTGATTTTGTAAACCGGGTCGAGCCTGTTTTTAGTAACACCTTTAAATGATTTATATATTTTGGTTAATATGTAAATGGCCTTTATAATATGTAATAATTATGATTTATAGTTTTTCTTAAATCGCTTCCGTATGCATATTTTCTTAAAAAAAAAAAAAAAAAAAAAAAAAAAAAAAAAAAATGGCTCTAAGATTGTGGTGTTACAATTTGGTATCAGAGCCCAGGTTTGGCGATGGTTGCACATTTAGGTGTACCATTCCCAAATCTTGGCTCGAGTTGGTCAAACTTCCTTAATTTTGGAGTGGATTAGTAGAGTGAATATGAATTGTGGTTTAGTAGTAGTTAGTATAATAGGTACTAACGGATTAAACTAAGAGTTTGTGAGATGTTGTGTTTGTTACAGGTATGGCCGATAACGATCCCAACCCGTTGGTAATCCCGTCGAACCCCGAACCGGAAATCATTGGTACTTCTAGAGATATAAATGCAGATAGAGAAGATTATATTATAAGAATGGAAAGTCGATTGGAACATCTCCAAAATCTTGTTGATAGTATGAACCAAAATCAAAATACCCAACCGCCAAACATCCCTCCCATGTTCACCCCTACAATGCCCTTTACTACCATGCAATTACCTACAACTCCCGCCTTTACCATGACGGTTCCCTTAATGTCCACCACATCCGAATCCCATCCTGTAATGACCCAACCACAATACTATTATGTTAACCCAAGCCAAGGTATACCTCAATATCAATTCCCGAACCAACCTTATCCATTCAGTATGAAACTGAGTTGCACCTTCAAACAATTTTTAGATTGTAAACCCCCTGAATTCAGTGGAAGTAGAGACCCTAATGTCACAATGAACTGGTTGAGGGAAATGGAGAGAACATTAGATGCTTGCGGGTGTGATGACCAACACCGGGTGATGTATGCCACACGAAAGTTAATAGGTGGTGCTATGAATTGGTGGGATAACTTGATCGAACATTTACCCAAAGAAGTTAAAAACAGTATAACATGGGATCAATTTAGAGAACAGGTGTGTAAGCGTTATTGTAATTCGTTCGAGATGGATAGAATTCGATCTGAATTCTTAAATTTGCGGATGACCGAGAAGATGACGGTTGATGATTTGATCGAACAATTTAATGAGAAATTAAGATTTGTACAACAGTGGGTGCCTGATGAGTCATCAAAAATAAAACATTTTATTGGAGCTTTGCGACCCGAATACCGAACTACAGCGAGGCTCGCAACCACTCTATCGCAGGCCTTCGATTTGGCCAAAACAGTAGAAGGTGATTTGAATACTCGAGATTGGGTGATCAGGGATAGGTTAGAGTATCAAAAGTTTAAGTCTGCACAATCGGATTCCAAACAGAATAAGAAAGGGCAGGGAAATCAAAATCATGGAAACTCGAATCATATACAGTCAGGAGGTAGTTCGGGTCAGAAGGCACAATGGTGTACTAGGTGCAGATCTTCTCACTCGGGTGGCTGTACAACTCAGACTATGCGATGTGTCAAGTGTGGTCAGTTCGGGCATGAATGGAATGATTGTAAGTTTCCGCGAAGGGTATGTTGGAATTGTCAGAGAGAGGGTCACAGGGCCGGTGATTGTCCTTCAGAAAGGAAATCGGGTTCAGGGTCGGGGTCGGCGAGTGGGTCGTTATCTTCAACAGGCCAGAAGAGGAAGAATCACCCTCCACCCGAGGGTAGGTCATTTCAGATGATCGTGGATGATACTACCTCCACTGATGATGATATCACAGGTATGTATTGATAAACTAATTACTTATACGTATGTTAATTGTATTGAAGTAAATTGCTTATTTGTGATTATGAAGTATGTGATGAACTGAAAATTGTTTACGTGTGTGTTTACTCCATTAGGAATAAAGATAGTTATTGATATATGGATTTAAGTCTTCATCTATTTGTTGAGGTTCAATTTATTGTGGTAAATGATTGTGGTACTCGTCCGTTAATGTGATGCCTATAGTTAAATTGGTGTAACCTTAGACATTGATTAAGTAGTTCTATGTAGGATTGCTACTTGATTTAAGAAAATTTAATTATTTGCCGTGACCTATCAAGTCACATGTAGTGACTCGATAAGTGTTAGCCGAATTTATTGACCATTGTATATTGAATTATGATTATATTGTTAAATGATATACTGAATTGCTAACAAATGAAGATAGTAGTGGTTTAAAAAGTGAAGACTGACATGTTGACTTTTATTTTTGCATGGCCACTTAGTTGAAATACATCGTTGTATGCTTATAAAGTGTTAATCGTTTTCTTTCATGTGTTATAGATGTTAAATAAGAAAGAAAGTTAATGAAATATATCTGAATGATTTCTCCATGACTCGAATTGTTATAGGTTGGATTTTTTCTAAAAATGCCTTTTATGTTCAATGTGTAAATGAAATTGACATGAAGAATTAAATTTATTGACCATATTAAATTGATTTTCATTTATATTGATGGATTAATTTCAGAGTGAATATAAAATTTGATAAGATTGAGAAATTTATTATTGATATATTTTGTAATAATGAGAATTTAATGCCGTTATATGTGAAAATTGATTAGAATTTAGATTTCGAAAGGTGTAATTTTGATAATTAGTGAATTATGACTGTAGATTTATTATAATTATTCTAAAAATTATAAGATTTTTAACAAGTTAAACCGCTTAAGAGTGCAAAATTTTGGTGAAATAATAAACATAAGAGGATATTTGAGAATCTAAGACACTTAAAATGTTGCATTACTTTAAATAAAAATAAATTGTCTATGCTTTGCAATAGTTTTAATCGTATAAGTAGAGTTATGCGGACATGACTTGGAAACTGTGATAAATGACATTGCGTAATTATCAACTTTGAATATAAAAGTGCAAATTGTTCATGCCGAAAGAGTTTACCGTATGTGATTATCTGAAGAAATTATGATTAATATGCGAATTGTGTAAATGGAAATGACTTCTCGTTATGTGGATAAATTAAAAACAAAGTAACTAGAGAATTGTCGAATGAGACACCAAGTCTGAAACTACAAAGAAAAGAAAATGAGGATTTAATAAATCATAAATTCGATAATGTTAGTAATATGGAGGAACAATAAGGATGATTATTTTGACTTGTTAATATGAGACAAAGATATAATGATATTTGTAAACTTGTTTTTTTTTTTCTTGTGTGTGTAATCAATGAGATTTCGGGGACGAAATCTTTTTAAGGGGGGTAGAATTGTAACATCCTGAGACCCGGCCTAGAATTTTTTTATTACTTTCGGTAAGTAATTTAATTGTTTATTGTTTTATATAAATTAATTGATTTAATTATATTTAACTGTATTTTAACCATGGGGTTAAAATTAGTAAAACTGAGATATTTAAATATTAAAATGATTTTTACATATTTGGGTTCACTTTTGAACCGGGGTTCTAAAAATATCTTCGTTGTAAAAATTGGAGTTAGTTAGGTCTAAATTAATTATCTGCGAACCTAATAATCTGTACTGTGTTTTAAATGAAAGTATCTGTGTGGGAAGGAGGGGTGTACGTGTAAGTTCAAGGGCATATGTCATTTTACTCTTCTCTTTTCTCTGGTCTCTCTCTCTCACGACACATACAACACACACACACACACACCCATTTTTGAAGTTCTCTCTCTAAATTGAAGAATTGGTGCTTGAATCCTTTGATTTCTGCTGTAAATTCGTGATTAGAAGCAAGATTAAGTAAGTTTCCTTCCTTCTTTAGCTAGGGTTTCATGTTCTTGATGTAGAGATGAACTAGGGTTCTTGAACTAGTGGGTTTTCTTGAAGTTATAGTTGAATCTTGTTGGAAATCCGAAATTGATGCTTGATTTGGTGTTTATTTGAGTTCTTGCAAGTTATATGTGATGAATTGTTAGTTGTGGTGCATTTGGTGAAGCTTTCATAAAGCTCCATCAATGGTGGATTGGGGAAGAAGATGGAGATCTTCCCTAAATTGGTGAAATGTGAATTTTGATGTTCTTGATGTTGTGTTAGGTTAGTTATGCATGTTAGAATGGTAATTGTTAATCATGAAGATCACTAGTTAGCTATTGTGAAAATGCATAAAAGATGGTAGTGTTTGGCTAGATGGAAATTTGGTCATTACTAGCTAAAAATTGTGAATTGTTGACTTTGGTCAAATCTGGGAGTTGACTTTTGGTCTTGTATGGCTTGTAAACTTTAATTATCAAATTTATGCTAGAAATGTGTTAGTTGAATGAATTGTAAGCTCAAGTGTGTAGGTTTCATGTCATGACCCGTTTGGTTGCAAATTGTGTAAATTGACCTATTTTAGGTCAATAGATGATTAAATTATACATGTATGCAAATGGTGTGCAAATTGCTTAGATTAATGTTAAGTAAGGAACTTGACAATATGAAATTGTTATTTGACAAGTATGAGCTCGAATATGTGTTTGATCCGTTTGTTTGACAATTGGTGCAACTTGACCTAAATAAGGTCAAAGTTGGTAATACTTGCAGTTGGATGCAAGAAGTATGTTGGTTGTGTAATTTTGATGTTAAACATGTAGTCTAACTCATTTGATATTGTTGTGTGTATTCCCGACTTATTATTGTTGTTTTGACCCGTTTGGGCCTAGTGTACAAATTGGTTAAATTGACTAATGAATTGACTTGATGAAGTGTTAGACTTTAGTTATGGTTATGAGTAAAAATACAAGTATTTGGTTATAAGCTCTTGTTGCAAAAATGTGGTCTTAAGCTTATAGTACTTGTTACATAATTGATAATTTCGGGTGACTAATTCGGTATTCATTTTGTACAGGAAAAAGGGAAGGAGCCTCAGTGATATAAGATCATTGAGCTCGGCACGAAAAGGAAGCTAAGGTGAGTGGACTTAACCTTCTTCTTGTGTGATTTACAAAAATTAGGGAATGGTAGAGTTTTGATAAAAAAATGCAGGATTTTGATGTCTGGGGAAGTTCGCGATCGCGAACTTGTGTTCGCGATCACGAACAGGTGGCAGGGAAATTGGGGCTTGATCGTGAGAATGTTCGCGATCGTGAACTCCTAGTTCGCGACGCGAACTCTGAGTTCGCGACGCGAACTCTGAGTTCACGACGCGAACTTGGTTATGAGCCGATTTCTTGGTTGATTTGGGAAAATTCATTTGTTCTTGGTTTTCATTGATTTTTCCAGTGGTACCATTAATTGTGGGTTTGTTAATGGTAGTATGTGCACATGTTTTCTAGAGGTTAGCTATGGTGGTTTTCGGCTACGCTTCGTTACTCTTGGTGGGGGCGATCGGACTCCTTCGTATTCGTTATGTAAGGAGGGATCACCGTGCCTCTAGTAAAGAAGCCATCGGTTGACTGTTGTTGGCCGACAACAGTTGAAGGTACTCGCCCGACCGCCGATCCTCTTGTAACGTCCAATTGCTTGTGGAAGTTTGGACGGGTTTCCCCTATTGATTTCTCTTGCTTTTCTAATTTGTTGTGGTTATGCAGTTTGATGTTTATTTCTATTCACTTAGCTTCGTGCTAATCCCTCATTTGTTGACTCTTTTCAGGTTGTGGAATTGGCTTGACTAGAGTCGGGTTTTGGAAGTCTGACCGTATTCTGATTTTGTAAACCGGGTCGAGCCTGTTTTTAGTAACACCTTTAAATGATTTATATATTTTGGTTAATATGTAAATGGCCTTTATAATATGTAATAATTATGATTTATAGTTTTTCTTAAATCGCTTCCGTATGCATATTTTCTTAAAAAAAAAAAAAAAAAAAAAAAAAAAAAAATGGCTCTAAGATTGTGGTGTTACAGACTAGAATACCTCCCGTTACAGATCTGGAACGAGATGGCCGCCTGATCCACCCACATCACCTCCCTGAACAACACCACCACCATCGTGTACTCAAAGAAACAATCAATCCTCCGCCTGCAGCTTCTCCAAGTGCTTGTACAAATGCGAGTCTTTTGATTTTAAGATTTTGGAAACCCGACTCAACTGCCTTCTGATGCCCGTTTCATCCAGCTTGAAGTTGTGGCTTTTTCATGAACCCGACAAAACACCAGAACGCCTCATGGTACCGGAGGAGGAGGTGCAAGCCTCCAACTTTTGTAATCGATACTTCTAAACCTCAAGAACAACAATGGTAACCTTGATTTTGTTAACTTAGGTTTTTGATTTTGTTCAATCAGATTGTAAGTTAGGTTTCTTATTTTGTTAAGTTAGGTTTTTGATTTTGTCAAGTTAGGTTAGGATTTGTTTAGAGTTTTAGGAGTTTTTTGTTCAATCAGATTGTAGAAGAAGATGGGTGTGGAAGAAGATGCGTGATTTGCAGGTCTTAAGTGTGAAGAAGAAGATTGGGGGAAATGACATTAATGCCCTCACGTTTTCAGCACGTGAGGGGCTTAACGTCTAAAAAGAAACGGAGGGTGGACGGAAGGACAAAAACACGGAAATTTGCATACCTCAGGGACAAAAAAACAGAAAAAAAAACCACAGGGACAAAAACGCTGAAACGGCCAAACCACAGGGACAAAAACCGTAATTTACTCAAAACATTAAATAAAACAAAACAATACAATACAAATAAATAATAGTAACTTATATTATACTTCGTATGTAATCATCAAGATCAGTTAAAATTCATAAGATATACGAAGTAATAATAATACTAATACTAATACAATATGAATAAAACAAATATTTGATCAAGCGAGGACAAAATTTATTACAAGTTTACAAATTACAACCAAATTTATTTACTAAAAAGTAATTATTCATATAATAAGGAGCCATAGTCGTGTATTGGCAAAAATTAAATAACAGAATAATATTAAATACTTAGAGTTGTATTCTAAGAAGTCCAAAGGATTTGTCTAGTCCTAAGGGATAAATCTTAGCCATTGGATCAAGATGGACAAGATCAAATCCCCCACCTACAACCACCGCCGGCCGCCGCCTCCGGCCGCCGTCTGCCGCCGCCGACCCCGCCGATCGCCGGCGTCCGCCGCCGGTGGCCGGCGGCCGACGGTGGTGGTGGTGGCTGACAGTGAAGGTGCTGGTGATAATGGGAGTGGTGGTGGTATTGATGTATCGAAGCACATGTGCTTCACTAAAACACAGCATATTACTTCGAAGCACATGTGCTTCATGTCACGAAACACATGTGCTTCAAGTCACTAAAAACATGAGTTTCTAACACACACAAGGAAGCATACGAAGCACATGTGCTTGACGTTATGAAGCACATGTGCTTCACTACACAGAAAAAAAATTCAAAACAAGTGACGAACACATCATTATGAAGCACATGTGCTTCATAAAGCCAAGCACATGTGCTTCATAAAGCCAATGCTTCATAAAGCCAAGCACATGTGTTTTTGTTCCTGAACACATGTAACTTACAAGCAAGTCATTCGTGTTTGAATCACGAAGCACATGTGCTTGACGTTATGAAACACATATGCTTCACTACACAGAAAAAAATCAATACAAGTCACGAAGCACATGTGCTTCCAGTCACGACTACCACCACCGGTCACCACCGCCGGCGGCCACCTCCGGCCGCCGGCCGCCGCCGCCGGCCGCCGCCAACCGCCGCCGTCCTCCGCCGTCTCCGGCAGCCAGAGAAGCACATGTGCTTGTAGTGGTGGTGATTTTGAATCTTGATCTTGACCATTAATTTTTCTTGATCCAAGAATTAATAAATATCCCTTAGGACTAGATAAAATTAATGAACTACCTAAAATATTTCACTAAATACTTGAAATTTTAGATTTTGCGTTTTATTCCATAATTGTTTTCGTTTTTTTTTCTGTCCCGTAATATTTTCGTCAATACAAGATAATGGGCAGCGGGGCAGCGATCCTCTATGACTACGAGTAGTACCCCATGTCTTGAGAATCATTTCTTCCTATAAAACCCCAACCCTTCTGTTCCCCACTCTCCATCTGCTCTCGCAAATTTCTTCTCTCACATAGAATTCATTTGCAGAGCATTTTCCATGGATTCAATGAAGATGATGAACCTTTCCGCCGTAATGATGGTCATGATGATGGTCGTCTCAGCCGTCACCGCTGCCGAGGCACCTGCTCCGGCTCCGACTTCTGACGCCACAACCGTCTTCGTTCCCGCCACAATCGCGTCTCTATCAGCTATCATTTTCGCTTACCTCTTTTAGTTAATTTCTACTCGGTTATGATTTAATTATCAGTGTTATTACCTCTTCTATTCACTCCATTTTGCTCATTCTTCCAAACAAATGAGCATTGGGGAGAGAAGAAAGAGGTAAATCTTCTATCTGTATGGCGTAATTTGTGTTTGATTTTGTTATTAGGTTAATAAAATTCAGTTGTGGATTTTGATGAATTTGATCATACTATAATGTTCTACCAGTAATTTGACGATGTAAACAGTAATTTCATACTCGTACTGTAACATTCATCTTCTTATTATTAAATTCATTGTTATATCTATAACTATAATCATGTTCTTGACTGTTAATGATTTTGATGTATGTTTGTATATTACGCAACTTTATTCGGTAATCAGCTTTTTGAACTTATGCTTTGGGAATAGGATTCCCACTATCCATGATTCTGCTCATATCTCGAATTCTCATTCATAAATTCTGTCAAAATTAGGTAAAAAGTAATAAGATGATCATCAAATATATTCTACTTTGTCTTGGTTACCTATATATGTTTCTTGACTGTAATAATATAAACCTTAAATTGATTAATATTAAACTTGACAAGTGTCCTGTTTTTTTCTTTTCATCTAATGGAGTATGTATTTAGATATTTTGGCTTCCAACACTTTGAATGTCTTTCTCTTTTGCATATATTTAAGACCAGTGCCAATAGCTTCGTTGGTTGCAAAATCACATGGGTCTTTTAAGTGACACTATTTATTCGGTTGGGAGTCTTTGAATAATCGATGAGAGAGCAAAGAGGAAGAAAGAGAGTTTTATACTTTGTGTGTGTGTTTTTATGTTTTAAATATATATAAAGTAAAGTGATAAACAAAGTGAAAATGTGATGCGAGAGTTTTTATGTTTATATGCAACTCTGATACGACAAAATTGTTGAATGAAAGATGATTTTTTTGTCGAAAGAGAACCAATTATTTGTTTAATTTTCTATGAAGATCACCAATTTATTGAGCAAGAGGGTCAAAAACTCCAAATTGCATTTAAAATTCCACTTGTTTATTATAGCAATTTCGTGGTTGAGTTTGTAGTAGAAAGTATTCATATTTTACTTGAGTAAAGAAAAGACACAATTATATTTTTAAGGTGGCAAAGTTTGATAAACATGTCACCATCATTATTGTTTGCATTATTGAATAATGAATTAAAACCCAATTAAACAAACCAACAAAATCCTCGAAGCAAACAAGAACATCCGAGAAAACTTGTGCACAAATACAAAGCATAGAAACTTTTGTTGACTGTTGTCCTAGAGCAAAAGGTCTGGTGATCTTGTTAAAGCCATGTTAAATAGTTTTTGGCTCTTTAATGTTGGTTTAACATTCATGTTAAAGATATCCTCCGTGGTTAACACCCATGTTAAAAAGCCAATACCAAGTATCCATTGCGGAGTGCCGGAGATAGTTGTTACCCAGTCTCTGTTGCTTTCCTCGACTAATATGGGTTTAACGCTCGCCATAACAATGGCGCAACACCTTTCGTGGAGCTTTAGCGCCACTCACACTGTGGGTTTGGCGCTGTCAAAGCTCAATAACTGGCATATAACGAGTCCATACCGAGTGCTCTTACTGGTGTTAATAGTAACATCGATAGCCAACCGACGACCGTTTGCTTATAGAAACTATGGGCACACCCCCTTCAGCAACAAGTGTTGGTTCATTTCTTCACTTTAGGGAAGCAGCGAGAGACAAGTGGGGGGTTAAAAACCAATGTATCATTGGTGGCAATGGTTAAATTCAATCTTAAAACAGGATAATACAAATTTAAATTTACAGATTTTTCTAATAACATAAAACTATTCACCAATGTAAATCAACAAGGATTTTAGGGCCGCGCGATGCAGCGGGATAAAAATCACGTAATTTTATCCGAGGTTATGTTAATATAGCAAATTTGCAACCTAAAACATATGAAGCAAACAAATTTGTCGTTAATTTTTCAAACACTTTTATTATTCACAAAACATTATACAAAAAGCAATTTGTCATCTTCGCCACTTATCCCTTTTAAAGCTCTTATTTATCATAAAATGAATACAATACGGCATACTTAAATTATTTTATTAAAAAATTAATTTATTAAGTTAAACCCAAAAAATTCTAATAATTTAACTAAGCTATTTTTAACAAATAGCCCAAAAATGAATATATACACATTCTAACAAATAAATAAAGTTCTCAAAGAACTTATATCACAAAAGTAATCGTAATCTTGTAAATTATTAAAATATAGAATTATAGAATATAATTTAGAATTAGTAAGATAACTTCGTTGTCTGGAGCGGGAAGTGGAAAAAATATAAGTCTTCTAAAACAAAACAAAAAAACAAAAAAAAAAGTTAAAAAAAAAAAAACAATTTTGATGTTACAAAGATTTAAACCTTCGTCTGAAGCAAGCATATTGCTTTGAAGGAAACACGGTAGGCCACTTGGGCACTCAAGATTTTTGGTGATTTCTTATAAACTTTATATATAATTAATTTATTGTTTTTCACTTATGAATAGTAATTGCTGAATGCTAAATGTATATAAAGAAGAATATTTAGCTTCTTATTTTTTATAACCAAATTATTGTTGCATATAATTTTAACTAGGATAAAGAATTCATGTAACACAAAGAGTCGACAGTCCACCCAATATATCAAACACACGTAGCAATGATCACAAGGGTTTTCCCAAAATCTACAGGTAATAACAAGGAAGGAGGAAAGGGACAAATGGCATTTTGGCATCATGTGCAATGCACATGGGAATAAGAGGCTAAAAACAAATTGGTGCCTACAAATAATCATGGCATTTTCACCACCAAAAGGGGTGGTTAGTTGGAGCTTTGCCTCTCACATGGGTACGATTGCCTGCCCCACTCACCTATTTTAAAGCAGGAGTAGTACTCGTACGCTAAACATGTATGAAACAAAAAGATCTATCTAATACTAAAGTTTATACTTAATGGTGACTTATACATCTTTACATTTATATCCCATAACTCTTTTACAAACAAGTCATTACTCCCTCCGTTCTATTTTCATTATCCATGTTTACTTTTTTGTATGTCCCAAATTGACTGTCCGTTTGAAAATCTAACAAATTAAAAAATAATTAGGTAGTAAAGATAAAATTATATTGGTTACATAGTGTAATAAATGCACTTTTCTTAAATTGTGTGAATCTTGTTTGTGAACAATAATTTTGGACGGAGGGAGTATAAAATAACAAAATACTTAAATAATTCCTAATTGTAACAACCAACTAACAACAATAGCCACTGATTTTAAATTTTTTGCAATTTGGGAAACACTTTAGCGGAAATGACGATATTCACTATTTTATAGAAGAGGAAGAAGGTGTCTACATGGACAAACCGCTTAAGAATTATGGCATAAGTCAATTTATATAACCGGCTACATCACTAGAAAATACCGAATACCATTACTCAAAGTAAAGCGTTTCTTAAATACCGACTACCATTACCCGTGTGTTTTTGTCAACTAAACAATTAATGACATTTCAGTGCATTCAACACTATTATTTATATCATTTCCTAGCTAAAAACAAAACTGATCGTCTCCTCAAGTTTTTAATGCATAAAATCTCCTAAATCATCTTCATAGCTTATTCAAAAATTAGATCACTATTGGATATAATATAAGTTTTGTAATCATATTTTATAAAACAATTAAATATAAAAAGCAAAGGAAATTGGACGAAAATTATTCCACTTAACACAATCTATTCAACCCATTTTTACCATGTTTCCTCTAACCTATTTCGTCTTTTGCATAAAATAGCATAGGTTAAATATCGAGAGAAATAAGTGAAAGTTCAAAAATGAGACCAAAATTTAACCTTTAAAAAAAAGAACAAATAACACATAATGAGTGGTTTGTCTGGTAGTAAGCCAACAAAAGAGTTAAATACCAAGCAAAGAGAAATTAATTGACAAAAAAAATGATGCTTTAAAACACAAATTAGTAAAAGTTGAGTATTAAATACCAAGCAACTAACTTTTACATCAAAGAGAAGGTTGAGTATTATGATATACTTAGGGGTGTTTGTGAAAATTTATTTAGAAAGGCTTATGATATACTTAGGGGTGCTTATAAGCTTATGAGCTTAATTAAAATAATAAGCTTTTGTTAAATGATGTGTTTGGACAAGCTGATATAAACTTATCGTAAAATTACTAAAAAGGACATTTGTAAAAGTTTAAAGAAGCCCCTAAATAAGAGGGTTATTGAAATAAAGGTTAAAGATGTAAAAGCTCCTAAATAAGCTAATAATCCCCTTCCAAGGAGCTTATTTAAATGCCCGGGTAATCCTCCGTAATGTAATTGAATTCGGTTGTAATTGGATACGGTTACGCGTTTGGTTAACAAAAATTTTTAGTTGTTGTACATTTTTTAAAAAACTTTTTTGAATTGTTTTTTAAAATTTTATTATTATTAATATTTTTTTATTATTATTATTTTATTTTAAAAAAAAATTAGTTTTTTTTTCTAAAATTTTTTTAGTTTTTTTAATTTTTCTTAATTTTTCTTAATTTTTTTAAATTTTTTAAATTTTTTTTAATTTTTTAATTTTTTTAATTTTTCTTTAATTTTTTTATTATTTTTAATTTATTTATTTTTTTAAACGATTCTAAAATCTGAAGCATATAAAATATTCAAATTTGTTACTTTACTAAAGGACCGTAATTGAATTACCAAAAAAAATGTTCATCCAAACGTCCTCCGTAATGTAATTGAATTACAATTACGGAAGATTACGGAGGATTACGTCAAAACAAACGGGGCCTGAGAAACAGCAGGATCAGGTCTCTTCCACTCCATCAGAAATGACAAAATAAACACACCTCTGCAAATGATACATTTCCACCTGATGATGACTCTTGCAAAAAAATTAATCAAAATTAAAAATAATTTCGGAGAGCTTTTTTCGTCTGCCATTATCAAAAGTTTCTCCAATGATTTCTCCAAAGGCCTCATGCCAGCCGACTATAAAAAGAAAAACTACGTTTTTAACTGTAGTAGGCCTGTGATTAGAGTATTTTAAAATGAAAACTATAATCAATGTAGATAAATTTGATTTAAAATTCAGACCTCAAGACCCATTAAATTAGTGCTTGTCAGATATTTTATGCTGAAAGTTGCTGCTTCATCTTCAAGATTGCTAGCACTACTTCATCATTTTAAGGTTGAGCTTGAAATGTATTCATGACAACCTAAATAAAAATAAAAATGGTAATTACAAGAAAAAAAAAAAGAATACCGTTAAGCTGAAAGAAAACTTATGCCACTTGGTAGTTACTAATGGAAACTCGATGTAATTGTTGTACATCCTAATTACTTGATAAGTTTAAATCATAAATGAAGAAGCAGCTTTAACAAATAACGTAAAAATTAAACGGGTAAAACGGGTCAAATGGAAAAACTTCTAAAAAAATATCAAATTTTGTTAGATAACTTGGAAACAAAAAGGTAGCACTAACCATAGTTTGAGAGGGTAGATTTTTCTCCTTATTCAATGGGGCCTAAAACTAGATACAGATATTTGATTAGTAAGTAAAATATAAGGTTTTAGTATTAATAAAAATAAAATAAGTAACATATAATGTGCATATTACCTTTAACATAATCGGAAAAAATAGGCATTGCACAAGAATATGGCGTCAAAAATTTGGATCTTTTAACTGTAATAGACCGAAAAAAAATAGTGTAATGCGATTAGAGTATTTTAAAATGAAAATTATATAATATAATGTAGATAAATTTGATCTAATACAAACCTCAAGACCCATTAAATTACCGCTTATAAGATATTTTATGCTAAAAGCTGCTGCTTCATCATTAAGACAGTTAGCCCTACTTTCTTCATCAGTCAACAGCTTGAAATGTAATCAATATAACCTAAATAAAAATATAAAAGAAAAGTAAATATTGGATAATCAGTGACTAAACTAAAATAAAAATTGTAATTGAAAAAAAAAAAGAATACCCTTAAGATGGAATAAAACTTATGCCACTTGGTAGTTGCAAGACTAATGGAAACAGGGTTGCTAAAATACTCTAGAAAAAACAATTAAAATTAATATTCATAATTTATTTTCAGAAGGTCCATCATTAACTAACATTTTTTTAACTAGCCTATAACGCGTGATAAACCCGTGGCTTATAAAAATTTCATAATGTTTTAATTTTTAAAAATTTTGTAAACATTTAAAAAAATGAAGACGAAATCACCTCTTTGTTATTTATCCTGACGAGCAGAGCCTCACATGTTCATAGGATTAGATTTCTTTGTCACTAAGATTTCTTTTTGCCTGCCTGTAGAGGAAAAAGAAACAATTTCAGTTTTGACTTTTTCAGTCTTTTGACTTTGTGATGTAGCAAATGAAATACATTAAGATTTACTATAAGCATTTTGTTTATAGAATTAGATTACTTTTGTAATAATATACTTTTAGTTATCATATTAAACACAAAATGTCTACAAAATTGGACAAAAAACATTCCAGGTTACCCAGTCCAGGTTACCTAATCAAAGAAACCAATTTATATTGTTAAGATCTTATGTTCTATCAAGACGAGGTCCTTCTTTAACTTACTCTCCCTGCTAGACACAAAATAATAATAATAATAATAATAACAATAATAAATAATAATAATAATAATAAATTAAAAATAAAATATCTTCATTTTTTTTTTTGCAAGTATTAAAAATCACAAAAATTGGTAGGGTACCTGGACTGGTAATTTGGTGAAAGGATCAATATCCCCACTTACTATACCTTTAGCTAGATTTTGTGGTATTAATGCGTCTTTTGGGAAGAAAAAAAAAAGCAACACAATAAACAAATATTAGCAACAAAAAGGATATGAGACTAAAAAGCCAAAATCTTGATTAATATTATTATTGACAGATAAATCTGACTAATAATCAATATCTTCATAATAATGGTGGAACAATATTGACACTAACCTTCAAATGCTTAATTATTACCTGTAATTAATGCACAACAATTAGACCCTCTACTAATCCAGCCGGAACCGCCCATTTTCCATTTTAGGTAGAAAAATACAATAAAAATGCACCTTTTCATAGCTTTTGAGTATCATTATTAAAGCATGAGCTTTTATGAAGCCCATTCCTGGTAAAGATTGCATGTAATCAAAACCACTGAGAATACACATTTCAAGAATCATTTGTCGAAGTTAATGATAGGAACTTGCTTCCTATCTTGGAAATCATACAGAAAACTCATTGTAATGTCCTTTCAATTCGAGAAGAAAGGGTTTCTCCCAAAAGTGTAAAACTTTTAATTCATAATTTTCATAGATAATGAGACCTTCCAAAGGAAGGGGTTTAAATACACAAAAGGGCAGGCAAGGACTACTGCCTCCACTAACAGACAACTAGGACTAGAGTTAGTGCTCCCACCATAACCAACAAAAAGGAAAATAAACATAAAGACAAATAAGGATAACTAATTTAGGACTACTTAATTGATGGTAGTGGTCACTCCCCCTTGTTTTCCTTTGTTCCTCCTTTGCTAGACTAACCCCGGAATGGGCTTATCAATACCGGCGTCCCAAACTTTCACCTTGTCCTCAAGGTGAAATTCCGGAAATAGGCGGTTAAGGTTGGTATAATCTTCCCATGTTGCTTCACTTTCAGTAAGGTCATGCCTTCCACTCAATACCTCAACGACTTCCATTTCGTCTAACCATCTCTTTCGTACCCCTTGAAGAGTGTCGGGTTGCATCTTTAGTTCCATCTCGTTAGTAAGCTGAGGTGGGAGTACAGTGGGTTGATTAGGTATGCCATAAGCAGCTTTCACATCAATCGGTGCAAGCGGTACACCAATTGCTTCAAAATTCTCAATAAACCGAAAGAATTGACCGCTGACAAAGTCAAACCATTGATCACGATAGTAGGGTTGACTTCTGTTTGCTGACGTGGCATACACAGCACGCATCTCTCTTGGCCGATCTACTACATGAAGGATTTTTCCAGTTGATTTTTTGTCTTGAGCTTCTGGGACCTGATTTGCTTCATTGTTTTCGTCGGAGCATAAATCTAGATAAATTCGGTAATTCAAGGAATGCAGCCAAACAGTAACAAATCCTTCTTTATGCTCGGTTGATGCAATGTTAGAATAAATATGTTTTAATTTGAATTCTTCGGCTTCCTTTTCATAATCTTTCAGTGATACATCTTCTTGAGTGTCTTTCCATTCCTGATTATATGACGAGAAAAAACATTCGTCTAAGTATGATCCGACCTCAGGAGTTGTAGGCACGTTGATTCTAACATCATGTTGTAGTGCTGTTTCCATCAACGATTCTGAAGCACAATTCCTCATACCCGCAACAGCAACACCGTTCATCTTCCGGATCTGATGAAGCATAAAACTCTGCTCAACAACTTCCCCTTTCACAACTTCAATCCCGTCAACTGTAACAGTCGTATTAGTATGAAAAGAAATGATATAACAATTAGCCGATGGATCAGCAGCCTTTGCTCTTGTAGTGAATTTATGAAAATTCTGAGTTCCTTCATATTGTTTAAGAATTTTTTTAAATCTCTCCTTCTCTTTATCACCATAACAGAACCAATTCTCTTTTACAATGGTGTCGTTTTCATCATTTACAGCATCATAAGTGGATTTATTATCACCATCCTTGCTTAAAGGAGATGACATTTCCAGTGTTTTGCTTTTAACCATCAGACCACTATCTAAAGATGTTAAATTTTCGTGTTTACCATCAGTTTCAGATAATGCAGGCAAGGTGTTCGATGAAATGCCTGACTGGGTTTCAACTTTCCGGCCTCTTTCAGAGCAGTCTACTCGCTTAAGAAGCTCATTTTCAGACCCTAAACTAGCTAACACACTTTCTCTATCATTTTCTTGGTACATTTTGTCAAACGTTCCAAACACAACTCCCGGGTGCCCTTGTCCGCCGCCTCCTGCGCCGGAACCACCAGGACCGGAGTTCCTTTGCCCGGAATCTCCACCCCCTGCTCCCATAGCAGCCCCTTTGTTCTTGTTTAAAAAGAAGTTATAGGTTGGGGAACTTACTCCTGAAAGAAGACCGCTCGGAATTCCACCTCCCACCGGAGGTTCACTTCTTTCCAGCAATTTGGTTAGAGCAGCTTTGATTTCAACTTGTTCTTCATCCAATTTCTCCATTTTGTGCTTGACAGACTCCATATCGATACTCTGATTTTGAATGTGAGTGCTCATAGCTTGCAATTGGTCTTGTATACGACCCAATTTTTCTTCCACGACCTCTATTCTTTTGCCAGCAGCTGTGTCTTGGTTTGTAGCTCCCATGATGTTTGTGCTCTGATACCATTTGATAGGAACTTGCTTCCTATCTTGGAAATCATACAGAAAACTCATTGTAATGTCCTTTCAATTCGAGAAGAAAGGGTTTCTCCCAAAAGTGTAAAACTTTTAATTCATAATTTTCATAGATAATGAGACCTTCCAAAGGAAGGGGTTTAAATACACAAAAGGGCAGGCAAGGACTACTGCCTCCACTAACAGACAACTAGGACTAGAGTTAGTGCTCCCACCATAACCCACAAAAAGGAAAATAAACATAAAGACAAATAAGGATAACTAATTTAGGACTACTTAATTGATGGTAGTGGTCACTCCCCCTTGTTTTCCTTTGTTCCTCCTTTGCTAGACTAACCCCGGAATGGGCTTATCAGTTAACAGGTAATTAATTACATATAAATCAGCAAAATGAGCTAGTTAGTCAAAGTCTTACCTTTTTTGCAATCATTCACCTACTGCTCCTAAAGCAAGCCTCTGAAATCAGTAAAAAAATCAATCCAAAATCAACAACACAAATCGTAATTAATTATCAATAAAAGTTAAAACCAACCTTCACTAGTGGTACATAAAAGTCAATCAAATCGATTTCTCTCGTTTGTGCATACGACTCTCTAACACGTGTATCAATTTGTCTGCTTAATTTATACAAACATCACTTCTCAATTAAGGCTGCTGGTCATGTACTGACTCTATTTCATTAAGATGCAAAACAATAAAAGAATTACTTACAGATTTTTTAAAGTCATCCACGTTGACTTTTTCACAGCCTTCCAGAGATGTCAACTCAGCCTTGTGTCCCTGTAAAATCCCCAAAAATTGGAAGATATTTACCATTGAGTGATACTGAAATTAGGTTATTTAAAATCTTTTTATCCATGTATGTTTCAATAATGTTTTCTTCTTTAATGCAAAGACAACCACCACGATTAGCTTCTATAACTAGGTACTTATATTAAGTTGCTCTCTTCTAATACTTCAAATATTCTCTTGCCAATATAATCTGTAGCATATTTAACTACCATTTTGTATAATCTATCATTAATAATTAATATTTTAAGTTTGATTACCTGGCAGAATAGGTTCCTTCTTCCAACATCTTAAAAACCTCATTACTTTGTTCCAGTTTCAAAAGCAGCAACACGATCCTCAAAACTCATTTGGTTAGACAATTCATAGCTTGAGCACGTGTCTTAATATCAGCCACCCTTTCACAAATGGCAGTCATTGTGCAAACTACAAAATTATGGTATGATTTTAAGATTGCAAATTGTGAATTATTTTATCTTGTTTTTACCTTCTATGCATAGCACAACACATTTTTTTAGAAATGTTGATGCAGTTGAAGCTATATTGCTAACAACTTCAAGCTCAACTTGAACATTTATTTCACTCCAAACAGGAACAGGGCATAGTAATCGGATCGATATTTCAACTGATGTATCGAGTTCTTGGAGAGCTTCAACTTGCTCTTTGAATGATGTAACTGCTACAGGAAAATTTATAAATTTATTGAATACATTCTCAATCATTAGTAAACATGAAATCTGTATTTAAATTAATGTTTTCATAATTTTTCATAACTATGAAAATTGAAAAACCTTCAAGTCGTTCTTTCCATGCAGCACTCATACATTAGAAATGACAAAATAAACACACCTCTGCAGATGATACATTTCCACCTGATGATTGGACTGCTGCAAAAAAAATTATTAAAAATTGAAAATAATAATAAAATAAAATAAACATATTAAAACCTGAGCCTCCGCAGATGATGCATTTCCACCTGATGATGAGACTGCTCCAAAAAAAATGAATAAAAATTAAAATAATAATAAAATAAAATTAAAATAAACATATTAAAACCTGAGCCTCCTGCCATTAGAACACTGCCGCAAAAAACACCAATCATTTCAGAGAGCTTTTTTCAGCCTGACATCATCAATTTCCTCTAAAGATTTCTCCAATGGCAACCAACTATATCAAGAAAAAGTAAGTTTTTAATAAAGACTAATATTGTTTTAAAGAGAAAAAGAACGGAAAGCATACCTTAGCTAATACTGAAAATGCAGCATCCTGAACAAATTTCGATAATAAAATCAAGTTTAGGCTTGTTAAAAAAAATAACTCTTAATAATTAAGGTCAGCTAAATCATATATAACCAAAGTAGTTAATTAAGTAACCTCCATGCAAATTGGATCATAGTCCTTGTGCACTTTCGAATTAACAGCTTTGGTAATTGTCCTTAACCTCAACCCGAACCACCAGATGAAGTAAGGGTGCATCAATAAAGACAAAACAACACCATCAGGAAACAAAATTATGAAAACAAACATAATTCTTTCCCAATTGGGGGTGTTATTAACAAGTTCAATAATAAATGGGAATTAATATCCTCCATTCCCCAAAGTGATCAACAAGTTTAAAAATCAAACTAAAACAACTCTTGCACACCCAGGTATTCATTCCTCAAAATAATAAATAAGTTCCAAAATCAAATAAACAAATTTGAATCGCGTAAATTAAGTTAATCAAAACAACAGAAAAAAATAATAAAAAACTAGAAAAACGAATAGAATTCTTGCCCCAAAATGATGAAAATCAAATTAAAAGAACAATTAGTACACTCGGGTATTCCCCAAAGTGATCAACAAGTTCAAAAAATTGAAAAAATCAAATAAACAATTTTGTATACAAAAAAGTAAAGCCAATAAAAATAAAATAAAATATACTATTAGAAATTTAGAACTTTTGAACTTTTCGATAAAACAAGTTCTATAATCAGATTATAAAACCCTCTCTCACTTTGCGCACTCACGGGAACAACAAATATTCCCCAAAGTGATCAAGAATTTCATAAATCAAATTAAAACAACATGTAATCAACAAGGTCAAAAAATCAAATAAACAAGTTTGTATTTAAAAAAAATTAATCAAAATAAAAGAAAATAAAATAAAATACTAATAGAAAATTAGAACTTTTGAACATTTTGATAAAACGAGTTCTATCATCAGATTATGAAAATCCTCTATCACTTTGCGTCGCGAGAATAGATATTCCCCAAAGTGATCAAGAAGTTCCAAAATCAAAATAAAAGAAAAAAATACTATTAGAAAATTAGAACTTTTGAACATTTTAATAATACGAGTTCTATAATCAGATTATAAAAACCCTCTCTCACTTTGCCTCGCGAGAATAGATATTCTCCAAAGTGAACAAGAAGTTCCAAAATCAAAATTAAAAGAACTAGTAATCAACAAGTTCAAAAAAATCAAATAAACGATTTTGTATAAATAACAAAAAGTAAAGTCAATCAAAATAAAAGAAAAAAATACTATTAGAAAATTAGAACTTTTGAACATTTTAATAAAACGAGTTCTATAATCAGATAATAA
The DNA here is from genome assembly GCA_963853835.1 of Calendula officinalis. NCBI lineage: Eukaryota > Viridiplantae > Streptophyta > Magnoliopsida > Asterales > Asteraceae > Calendula > Calendula officinalis. The sequence continues at coordinate 18,353,793 of OY970822.1, forward strand.
AAACCCTCTTTCACTTTGCGTCGCGAGAATAGATATTCTCCAAAGTGGTCGAGAAGTTCCAAAATTAAAATTAAAAGAACAAGTAATCAACAAGTTCAAAAAAATCAGATAAACGATTTTGTATAAATAAAAAAAAGTAAAGTCAATCAAAATAAAAGAAAAAAATACTATTAGAAAATTATAACTTTTGAACATTTTAATAAAACGAGTTCTATAATCAGATTATAAAAACCCTCTCTCACTTTGCGTCGCGAGAATAGATTTTCTCCAAAGTGATCAAGAAGTTCCAAAATCAAAATTAAAAGAACTAGTAATCAACAAGTTCAAAAAAAATCAAATAAACGATTTTGTATAAATAAATAAAAGTATAGTCAATCAAAATAAAAGAAAAAAATACTATTAGAAAATTAGAACTTTTGAACATTTTAATAAAACGAGTTCTATAATCAGATTATAAAAAGTAAAAACCCTCTTTCACTTTGCGTCGCGAGAATAGATATTCCCCAAAGTGATCAAGAAGTTCCAAAATCAAAACTAAAAGAACTAGTAATCAACAAGTTCAAAAAAATCAAATAAACGCTTTTGTATAAATAAAAAAAAGTAAAGTCAATCAAAACAAAAAAGTAAAGTCAATCAAAACAAAACAAAAGAAAAAAATACTATTAAAAAAGTAGAATTTTTGAACTTCATGATATCTATTGTTAAGAAAATGAGACTAATAGAACTCTTTCTCAATTTGCACACGTGGAAAAGTTATTCACCAAACCTATCAACAAGTTCAACAAATCAAATTAAAATAACTATGGAAAAAAAAAAGTACAAAAGACCAAATAAAACAAATATGGAAGAAAAGGTTTAGTGAACAAAAAAAAGTAAAAAATGAATTAAAAATAAAAATCCTTTCTTACTTGGGGTACTAACCAAAGTGATCAAGAAGTTCTATAATCAGAATTCTCTCACTTTTCGCACTCACGGGGAATAGATATTCCCCAAAGCTATCAAAAAGTTAGAAAATCAATTAACAGAACTGTTGCACACTTAGATATTTCCCCAAGTAATCAAAACAAGATGAAATAAAAAAAAATAATAAAAATTAATTATTCAAGAAAAGAAAAAATTATCTTGCACAAATAAGTCAAGAAGTTTAAACATCAAGTAGACAAACTTATAAAAATAAAATCAGAATAATATGGGGGGAAAAGAAAAAACAGAAAAGAAAGATATATGTAACTTGGGTATTCCTCAAAGAGATCAAAAAAATCATGTAAGCAAATACATGAAAATGAGTTTTAAAACAGTTTTGAAAACAAAAAAAAAACTATAAATCACACAAAAACGAGATTACATCAACATAAAACGTCAATCTATTACAGAAAACAAAATAAGATAAAGAAAGAGAGTTTACCATCTTGGGTAACATCCTTAAAATTTTTGACCCATTTGCCACCTCAGCGAGAGTGAATTTACTGACCCATTCAATATCGGGTATGATGTCAGCACCTCTATAAAGCATTGATCTTACTATTTTAGTTGTCATTTTAAGGCATGAAGCTCCTGTTAGCAGACCAACATCAAATAAAATTTCTGGTTGCTGATTGTTTTTTATTGGGGCTGTATATACTGCTCTTGTGCAATGCTGCATAAAAAAAACCATCACTCAAATTTACAAAACTACCCTTGTCACCTACATATGATTATTAAAAAAAGTAATTAAAAATATAGTACCTGCTAAACATCATCACGGTCAAAATCATCTTGTGATTGACTTCTCCCTATATTCCAGCACCTTGAGCGTTAACATCGTGTGGAAAAGAATTAAAAAAAAAGTATTCTTTAGTAAATATCATGTTATGTTTCGTAAATATAATCAAACTGACATTCTTGAGCATTAACCACCATGTGGGAAAAAAAAGTATGCTTTAGTAATACATATCATGTTATGTTTAGTAAATGTGATTAAACTGACACTAGAACGTTGATAGCAGAAACAGATTCGAATGATTCCAAGATCCATATCTTTGATATTACTCAATTAATCAGAACAATATCCTTTGAAACACACATAAACCCTAAAAAAATAGTTTCAGATTGAAACTAACCAAATACAGGTGTACGATCGGAACCAAGTTGGCAAATACAGGTGTAATATCGGGCATGAATTTTGATGTGTTCAAAACACGAATGAGAAACAAGATTGAAGTCTTTAAAAGAAATCTTAAATCTTTTTCACGGTTGATATCATCAATCTGAATCAGTAACCGATATGAACATTAATGAGAACTAAAAATCAGAAGCAGAAGAAAGAAATTGGTGGAAGTAAAATTAATCAAGATTAAACCAAAATCAAAATATGCGAGAAATGGCGGTGGGGGACGAACTCAAGGCCAACGGGTGGGAGAAGAAAAGAGTCGCGTTGCGTTGACTCCTTAAATAAACATTTACCTTAACGGCAACATTCACGGTTCGGCTTTTACAATTAATTTTGTGTGTGCTTTTCTTTTTTGAACATTTTGTGTGTGTTAACAAATCTTTTGTTAACCTTAATTTAAATTTAAATTTGTGTGTGCTAACTAACATTCGTGCGGTGTAGCAGCTTTATTTTTAAATAAGATTTTATATTAATTTTAAAATAAGTTTAGTTAATAATTGTTTTCTTCATATAATATAAGATCATAATGTACTTTAGAGTAATTTGCATGCTTATTTAAAGGATGGTTCATTAGTGAATCCTAGTTGGATTAAGCAGTAAAGTAAATAAAGAAGAGGTGCATTGCTTCCCCGTTATATTGAAAACTCCGTTAATAAATTCTAATCAACAGTACCTTAGTATGGATATTGTATTACACTGTAGGTTAATTAATAATTTTGCAGTCGTAGACAATATTTTTTTTAAATAATATTTAGTCCTACATTTTCTTTTTACTCATAGTGCTACTCACTTATAAGTTTAACATTCGTAATCTACTAATTATTAGTTCCCCATACCATCTATTGATTTCGACACTTGTCATGATCAAATTGACAGATACATAGATAGGTACAAATGGTAGGAATCAATATCAATTCTCACAATGTGAGTCTAAACAACCCCACGTAGTTTTATAATCATTTTAAATTTTCTACTTCTCAGATAGACATGACTTTTTTTTTTCCTTTTTTTCTTTTTTTTTTTCAATTTTTTTTTATGATCTGTTGAGGTTAAATTTAAATAATAAATTAAATACAATATAAGATTTATCCAATTTAAAATTATATATTTATATATAATACTCATTTAATGGTAACAAATGCAACAAATGCAGTAAAAAGTTATAATAGTAAAATCACATTATTTTTTACTATAGCAATATCATAACTATATGTTAACTATATGTTGTATAATTTTTTTTTTTTTTTGTTGGGGAATGTTGTAGTATATCACTCTCAAAATGGAGAAAGTAGTAATTAAGTTGAAATAGATTGTTACTTTAACCCTTTACTATAAGAATATCTTCTCTTCCCTGTGTGTAGAAAAGGAGATTTCAAATATATTGGGTAGCCTTTTAAAAGTTAAGTAAAAAAAATTGAACAGAAAAAAATTGTAGAAAAAGAGCAATGAAATAAGTGTAGCTTAAATGAAGTGAGAAAACGTATAGATATAGAATGAACTAAAATAAAATCTATAACCTGCATTAGCTTCACAAACATCCAAATTGTTTTGTACAAACATTCAAAAGTCCTACCAAATCCTATAATATATTTCACTAACAAGAAGCCTACAATTATAACCACTAACAACATCACTACATTTCCGATTTAACAGAAATCTGAGATAATTCTTTATCAGCAAAATGTAGGAGTCTCCTAAGTCTGAGTACCATATCACAATGAAAAGGAAGCGATGTTCGTCTTTCCAAATAAGCAGGACTAACTGTCATCCAAGATAAAGCGTGCAGTTCAGCCGCCACACGTTCCAAAATCAAATTATTTTCTATTCCCATTTTACCCATACCCTTCGACTTCTCATTATTATTATTATTACTGTTATTATTTCCTCCATAATAGTCAAATAGTCCGACTGATAAAACCGAAGGCCATTCTTCTCTAGAATTGCTTCTAGATTCCATTTTCATTGAAGGCACAGATTTTGAGACCACAAACCCCGTTGAAATGGGAATTGCAGAACCCTTGCTGTGGAGTAGGTGGGCCAGGGGCGGTGATTCTGAGGTCAGACAGGTGGCGAGCTGGAGCGGGTTTGGTGGGAGGAATCGCATGGTGGGCGAGGGTACAAATATGTATGATGCACATGCGGACCCCAGTGATTTCACGGGTGTGAATCCTTCTACATAACTTGATTGCCCCATTATTCCACTGCCTTGAGTTGTGCCTGTCAAATAAACATTATAAACCATATTATTCAAAAAGATTTGATTATTATGGAAATTAATAAAGTTGTATCTTTTTAACTTTATTTAAGAAAAATGAAACAAAAAGCAACCTGGTGATGAATCGGCTTGATAAACCAACTGTAAGGAATGATCAACAGAAACCGAAACAAAAGTAATACTTTGAACCCATTGAAGCAAACCCTTTGAATTATCCATACCAACATGACCACCACTACTACTACCACTTAAGATCTGCTTTCGACCCGTGGGTCCACCTTTCATAAAGTTAGAACCTTTATTATGACCCGTTAAATTTCTTTCTTGAATTAAACTCATTTCTTGTTGTTGCATTGAACCACCATTACTTGTTGCAGGAATCCCATCAGGTACCGCTCTTCTAAGTTGTAAAGACCACTTTTTGACCTCTGAACCACCAATTGAATAAAGGGCTTTTTGCCATTCTGCTCACATAACATATTAATTACTACAAATATTTCCATTTATAATTAAAAATGATAAAAGTAATAATTACCTTGGCATTCGAGCTCAAAGAAGCATCCTATTCGTGTGATAACAAAATCCCGAGGTCTAACAGTAGTTGTATCTGGAGAACACGATTGAAGTATTTGACAACCTTGCTGTAAAATTTGAACAAATAGAAACTGCAACCCTTTTGTATCTTGTCTACTACTAATTCCACCAAACGGAAATGTACAGCTGTCAAGTAATTCCCCTCGGGAATCCGTCCAAATGCAAACAAGCCAACGCCAATCTTCCGTCCATCCATAGCAACAATGCAGGCCCGGAGGTGTTTTCAAATGGGCCGACCCGGACCCGTCATCTGACCCGTCCATTTGCGGGCCTAGCCCGGTTTCAGAACTCGTTCCGTCATCTGACAGAAGTTTTAAAGATTCCAGTGACACCCCGCGTTCTGACGAACCGGGCTCGCTAAGAATAAAAAGCGGTTCAAACATGTATTTTAACTCGTCTTGAACAAGGTATTCACCCGTTTGTCTATTCGGGTCAACTCTAGACATTTGCCATGAGTTATCCCATGAGCCAGCCCGTAAGCTAGCATCCAGCTCACCTTCTCTCTGGCCCATTCGACCCGTGATGGAATCTTTCCACATCCCCCCCGGGAACTGATGAGATTGAGCCCGGCCCGTTATGGAAACGGATGGGATGACATCATTCGATGACCCTCGGGCAATCTTGCGTGCTTTGTTGTAGACCGTGAAAGCAATTTCTTTGAGTATAACGGGCTCGTTGAGAGACGGGCTCGTGACCCGAAAGATTGCATCGACGGTTATGATTTGAAGAACGAGTTTCGGGATGCTAAAGCCCGAAATTGTTACAACATTTGATATTGATGCTTCATCAACTGCTGTTGAGCAACTTAATGCTTTCCCAACTTGATTTTGCATTGCAGATCTTCTTTCTTTATCTGAAGATGGAAAAATGGCTGACCCAACAGCTACACATGATTCAACAACGGTTTTCAAAACCGCAACGGGCTCAGGAAACGGGCACACCACATATATTACCTGAAAACAACATCCAAAAAAAAATATATAATGTTGGGAGTTTTAGTTTAGATTACTAAAACATAACTAAACTAAGTTATTTACGAAATAACATGAAAGAAACAGAGTGCTTACTGTACAAGGAGTGCTGTTTCCTTCTTTAGAGTTTGGGGCAAAACAGGAACCGAGTTTTAGGGTTTTCAAAACTTCTGAGAGAGACTTCAAAAAGCTTGTTAAATCCCAACCGTTAGATAAAGAAAGGAAATAATCACTTATGGACCCCACTAACGATGCACTATCGCTTTCGATTTTCATAGATTGTGGACAATCGAGTAGAACGAATCCAGATGAAGACCATTTTCCAGAATCTTTTGTGGTTTGATTCCCTATATTTTGAGGTGAATGAGTTCCTAATTTGCATGTTTCATACACTGCAAGAGATGAAAGTCAGTATATATTAATGCACATAAATATATAAAAAACAAAATAATAAATATAAAAGTTTATGACGAACTGGTCTCGAGTTGTTGAAAGAAGTCTGCAGCAGCAGTTGTAAGGGGATCGATGTCTGGACAGACGACACAATAGTTCATCTGCAATAATAATTAAAAAAAGAAAAAAGATAATTAATTGGTTAACAGTCGTCTTATTCAAATATTTATTTCTCACATGTTTCTGCACAGCGTAAGGTTCAAAAGGAGCTTTTTCCCAGTGTTGAAGAGAGGTTGCTGAGGTCTTTAGCCAATCATCCTGGTACCTGTTGCATACATCACTTTCTTTTTAACTTTAAATAAAAAATCAAAATCTAATTTCCCAACAATATTTTACTAGAAAAATTAAATATTTAAAATCCATACCCGACAAGAATAGAAGGAATGGGAACTACAAGAAGTGCAGGCCTGAGCCCGAATGGCTGATCTGATTCGGCTAGCTCATCCACTCGATTTCCATCTGTCACCAAATGTTATTCTGATTAGGGACTATCAATGTAACAAAAAAAAGTCAAGTAATGATTTATGTAATTTACTCTTCAAAAAACTAATAGATAAAAACGACCAAAGGGTAATATACATAATTTCATTTTACCCAAAGATAATTGATAGGAAATAGAATAGTTATTTCTAGAGGGGGTAAAAGTGTAACTTATAGGAATGATATATAAATAGAAATTAGGGTTCGTTTTAGACAGGATTGAATATTACGTTAGTTTCAGGCTCTTAGCAATTTAGCTTTGAGAGGCTCTCTTTTGAGAGAAGGGATCTTCCCTGGACAATCATCCAATTTGTGGATTGATTGTGTTTATCATTGTACTGATTTCGATTCTGATTCAATATATAGCTATTCCAATTTATCGTTCTTCATCATTGGTCCGACCTGCCGTAGACCTGCCGAGTCTTGCGTTCTGTTTCAAATCGATTTTGAGAAATTGTTACGCTGAATCACGATTTTATCATCATTGAAAAGCAGACGCGATTATTGCCACTTTGGAAGTTCACGATTTCACACTCTATGGAAACACGTTTTATACAATCTCCATTGGAGCACCACGAGTTCATGAAGAGATGGGAAGCAGATCGAATTGAAGAACGCGAGTTTCGTAAAACAATGATTGCGTGGATGAAAGAACAAGATCCACAATTCTTCTTCAAATCAGAGGAGAAATTACCTGAATTCTGTGGTTTCGATCCACAAGGATGGCTGCAAAAGGCGATTCTCTATTTCGAAATTAATGCAACTCCGGCAGATTTACGCATTCGATTAGCTCAGATGAGCATGACCGGCGTCGCAAAAATTTGGTTTTCAATCGTGAAGGAATTTTACGATCCTTTGTCGTGGGATCGATTTCAATTCGAATTATTGCAACGATTCAGCAGTGTCGATGTGCAAAATCCATATGAACAACTAGCTACTATGAAACAAGGTGGATCTGGAATATTGGGTGGAGGTTTTGGTATGGGTGGCTTCGTTTCTGACGAGGGAGATGACAGTGAATCTGATGTTGGTAGTTCATCAATTTCGGGTATGGAACCTATTTTTGATTCTGATAAAATTGACTCTGGGGATTCTGATACGGGAGGGGGAATTGTATTCGATTTTAGTGATGAATCAGGTCATATTTTAGAACCTGGTGATGAAAGGCCTAATACAGAAAATTCTTGTGATGAATCGTGTCATATTTTTGAACCTGGTGACGAAAGGCCTAATACAGAAATTGTATTGGAAGACCTTAATCGATCTCTAACTCTTATGCTTCAACAATTAAACCCAAAGACTCATTTAAACATGAATTATTGTCTAGTTTTGAGCTGTGCACACAAGGTGTTCGATGAATGTCTTGAACCAATTTTGGTTAGACAATTGGTTATGATGATTTTTCTTATGTTGTATGGGGTCGTAAGCCACTCAAACCCCCAAATTGCGTATACTTCTTTGCATCTAATGAAGAGTATATTGGTAGATTTTCAAGTATTTTTGGATACTTAGATAAATTAAAAAATTCAGATGTTAAAGGATCATTAGATGCAAATGAGCAGTTTATTATGATTGAAAATGATTCTGATGTTGAAGCTGCACGTGATGCAGAATATGACGAAGCTTTAGTAGCTCGTTTAGCTTTAAAACCTAGCAAGATGCATGCTCTTGCAGAATTTGTGGGAACTTCACTTGGTGGTACAAAAGGGTTGCTTTTACATGGTATCGACTTACATCTACATTCACAGGAAAAGTGTTATGATATTGATGTATTGAAGGTAGTCGATGTAGTTGAATCTAATACAATTCATCCAATTTGTAAAGCTATTTTGGAAGTTGCTCGCAATGCTAAATGCTCTAATTTAAAGGCTGATGATGGAACATTTATGGAAGAACTTGGATCTGGATCCTGTACAGTAGCCTCAATGAGGCATAATATGGTTTATGTTGGTTTATTAGAATGGGTTAGAAGACATGGAGTTATTGAGAACCAATTTATAAAAACAGAAGAATCCAAAAATCAATTTCTGGTTGGTTTTTGTTGCATATACTTTTTTGTATCTGATGATGAAGAAGATGTTGGTGGATTTGCAACTATTTCGGGATGCTTAGTTAAATTGAAAAGTTCAGAGAAAGTAATGGGTACCCCATTAGAGGAAGATTTAGCTAATTGTGGTTATCATGTTAACTCAAATACTGTACCCGATACTATATTTCAAGCATCACCTGGAGATAAAGTTGGAGATGAGATAGTTACACTTATGGGTGAAACTCGTGGTGATGTGCACCCGTTTGCTGCAATGGGAATGTGTTTGCAGGAATATGAGCATCATGTTAGACTAGCAACCCATGCAAGTTTCAAGGAATTTGTCTTGACGGCTGGATTGGAGTTCTTTTCTCTAGGTGAATTTGTTTTTTATGACCACGAGCATCCCAGACCTCATAAACCACCCGATCTTCAAATCAGCACAACGCGTACTTTGTCGGAAACAAGTCTCGAGGTCAAACCATCTGGTTCAAGTACAACAGAAAATGCAATTAGGAAGCTTTGGATGATTCCATGGGGACAAGTTGCCACTGTGGTTTTGAAATTCAGAATTCTATGAATGTGGAGATGCTATTAATAGAGATGGAAGCAAGTCTTGAGGACAAGACTTTTTCGAAGGCGAGAGTAATGATAGGAAATAGAATAGTTATTTCTAGAGGGGGTAAAAGTGTAACTTATAGGAATGATATATAAATAGAAATTAGGGTTCGTTTTAGACAGGATTGAATATTACGTTAGTTTCAGGCTCTTAGCAATTTAGCTTTGAGAGGCTCTCTTTTGAGAGAAGGGATCTTCCCTGGACAATCATCCAATTTGTGGATTGATTGTGTTTATCATTGTACTGATTTCGATTCTGATTCAATATATAGCTATTCCAATTTATCGTTCTTCATCAATAATCAACTTTATTGCAGCTGGTAGGAAACTGATTATTTCATTTTTCTAACTTAAAACAACCATAATTAATTATTAATTACCTTTACTAAGACAAGATGTGGACCCACCAGCAGACTGAGATGGACTAATTGGTTCAACAGAAGAATCATTTATGCTTGCAGATGACTCAGCTGAAAACCCATCAATTTGACCATTTCGCCCTTTGCACCAATCTGTGACAGTCAAGGGTCCATCAAAGGTGCCAAAAGCTGATTTCAAGGCTGATTTTATGTCGGATTGTAGCAAAGTAATAGCATACGATGCATGCACCTGAAATCCAACAGTAAGGTTACAAAATATTAAATAAAAAGCAAATTTTAAATTATTTTTCACAAAAGCTTACATCAGCAGAAAGCGGGTCGGCTAATTCCACACCTGCAATATCAAGAGAATGAGAAGAAGCCAAAAGCCCACCACAGCCCGCATGAGACAAAGCGGGCCCACACGAAAGCCCGCGTCTCCACTGTTCTTGCATTGCAAGCCACCCGTATGGCCCGTCTCCATAATCCCCATCTAATGTCACATCAACAAAAGACATTGCTTGCTGAAAAAGCAACGTCATCCCATCAAGCAATTCCAAAAGCGGTTGTCTTTGACCATAAGTCAACAACATTCCTTCTTCACTAAACGAATTATTATTGTTACTATTATGAGTCAAAGAACCGAACGGTTCCATGTTTTGTGAAATCGGTTTTGAACCTTTTGCAACACCAACTGTTCGCCAAACACCAACGGGCGAATTAAGCGGGCCATCGAGTAGCCCGGTGTCTAAATCACCCGCGATCCTAACCGGTATTGTTTCTTTCTTTTTTATATCATATTTACTTGATATATTTTCATGCAAAACATTTGATTCGGGATGCATTTGGTACAAAACGTTATTTCCTGATAATCTGTTTAACCCTAATCCACCTGGCAATGAGCTGGCGGGAGTTAATAACGTGTGTCTTATTCTACACATAAACGCTTGAAACATAATGCACTCAAGCTCATTTGCAATTGCAGTTTTCGATGATGTAATGAAGTTTTCAGTTCCCGTTATCTTATTTCGTGTGGATGATTTATGACCCGTATTTGAAGAATTAAAACCCGATAATGTTGATGGTGTAACGTTTTCTTCGTGTGAAGTGATCATATTATCACGAGATGACGGGTTTTTCCCGTCTTTTTTATCTTTTCCACTTTCGATATGAGTGTAGTAATTTCTGGATTGAAGTAAAGAATATTTATCTTTTGAATTTGCACCGATGATTGGTTTATCATCGGGTGAATTATGGCGAGGTGGCGGTATTGCAGAGTAAATGTAGTTATTTGTGCTTGAATTTGCACTCTCGATGGTTCGGGATTTAGGGATATACGGGCTTTTTATAACTGATGATATCATGTCAGTTACTGGTGTTTCAACTGCACCGTATTCTGGTGCAAATGTCATTAGGGCTTCAGCTTTTATCAAATAATCAAATTCACTATTATTAGGTGGTGGATTGTAGTTCATTGATCCGGAAGAAACAGTTTCTTTTGTGATTTCTTGATTTTTGCTGATTGATTCATCTACAACGGTTGATGGTGGATTAAAGCTTTCAAAGGATGAAAACCCGAGTGGTAAAATCATCGGGTCAGAAGTATCCATCATTCCAGTAAACGGGCTGCTACTTACATCAGCACCATCAGTTGCAGAAAACATTGGAGTTTGTGATTCTTCAGTTCCTGGTGGCTTTTCACCATATCAAAAAACATCAAACTATTTTAGCACACCAAGTGTTCGATGAAATGCCTACGTGACAAATTAACTTAAAACTGCAAGATTTCATAGTATTTGACTATTTGTTATTTAAATTAAATTTACCTCCATGAATGTCAAAAGTGTTATTTGCAATAAAGTCACCAAGATACATTAAAATAGTTTAGCAATTCGCACACCAAATGTTCGATGAAATGCCCAAGTGATAAATTAACATAAAACTGCAAGATTTCATAATTTTTATTATTTTATATTTATAATTGTATTTACCTCTCCGAATGGCAAAGCATCATTTTCAAAAAAATCACCAAAATCTCCAAACTCTGAGAGGAGAGCTTGGATATCCATTCCAATTCCTCTATCATCGTCATCCCAGTCCCACTGGGACCCACCCTGCTCATTGTTGACTTCCATTGACCCAAAATCAGACTTGTGATTAATCACTGCACCTGCTTGACCATATGACTCAGTCAACCCGGTTCGGGTTCGCTTACTACCCTGCATAATGTACACAATCATGCATCAATACAAGTGGCAAATTCGACCCGTTTTATCTAACGGGTCAAACGTGAATTTAGATTAAAAAATATACAAAAATTATACCATTTTGGAGCTATCAATATGCATTTGATCTGCAGAAGTTAAACCAGATTTAATGCATGATAAAGAATCAGCATCAGCTTCTAGATCACCAGTTTCACCAGTCATCCTGTAATCACTGTCACTAGATGTACTTGAAGTGTTACTACTACTGTTACTATTTCCACTACTATTTCCACCATCATTCCATGATCCATCCATTATCAACCCATTATCACTGCAACCAAACGATCCATAAATGCAAACAATAAAAAGAGTAAATTACATAAATTGTCTTAGTGATTTGTATGAAATAACGGATTTCGTCCCTATACTTCTTTTATTACACAGATGGTCCTTAATTTTTAAATATGTAAAATCAATGGTCCCTCAACGGTCCATAATTTTGAAACTGATAACATCAAAGGTTCTTAATAACTTAACGGATAATTTGTGTTACAAGTTTCAAAATTAGGGACTATCCGTGTAATAAAAAGAAGACGAGGGACGAAACTCATAAATTCATACGAACTAGCAGACTTACCACTGCATAGAAAATGACGACCCAGATAATGATGGGCCCATCCAATTTTGAAGCCAGAACCTGTAAGATAATAAAATCAAATTAAAAAATTAACATTTGATGGATGTATATTGTTTTTAAGAAAATAAAAATTGGTAGAAAATGAGTGCCTTTTTAGAGACGATCTAGCGGATGACGTTTGCACAACAGGTACAAGAACTGCTTCAGCTGGATATATAAATGTTTTTTCATAAATCGATTCTGATTTTGAAACATTCTTATTTGAATTTGATGGTTTTTCATTTTCAGCATTCTCACACCCTAGGGTTACTTCAAGATAACAGTTTTGCCCCCTTAATTGGCAAACCGAACTTTGAGAATTTTGGTATGGAAGACCCACAATTCCATTTGAAGCCTTAGATTTCCCTGAACTGTTTCTTTAACCATTTTTACAAGAACAAGAATCGTCAAAATTGTTATTATTATTGTTATTTATGTATTAAATAGATTAATTTGTAATTAAGGCAACTCCACCTGAAATATAATTGTTTCACGAGATCACCAGAACAAAATCCTGTAAGTCTACCACGCATTCCATGAGGTGACACGATAACTACAGAAACAAAAATTAAACGATCAACATTAATTTTAGAAAAAGTCAAACTTCGTTAAGAATCAAAACAGAAAATGAAGACTAGAAACAGAAGATGACCTGGAAGCTTGTCACTGGAATTACTAGATGTCCGTTTTAGAATTGCCTCCATATCACCATTTAAAAGTGACCGGACATGTCTGGTAGCAAAAAACGGTTATAAGTTTTTAAGATATTTATATATCAATCAGAGATTTTATAATCATGAAAGAAAAAGAAAAAAGAACAGAAATTAAAAAAAAATACGAACTTTGCAGATATTATGACATGAACGAATACGGCCTCGTCAGTTGCTGTAAATATGAATTCAAGCACCGGTTGGCCTCTCCTAAAAAGGTCAAGAGGTCAATATGTGTATATATAGTCAAAGGAAAAGAAATGTCAAAATTATAAATTATTTTGTATACCTGAAGAGTTCTTCTCCTTGTGAAGATGGATGGTATCTTGAAAATACATCCCCAAATCTCATATATGAGAGTCCTACTAAAGCTCTATATATAGTAATAATTAAAAAAGAAAAAAAATGTAAGTTTATTAGCTAGTGATCATATATAGCATCTTCATTAGTTATAACACAGTGATCATATTTAGCATATTCATTATTTATAATAAAAATTTATTAAAAATAAATTTATATATAATTATAACCTTTCAATACAGTTCCTTAAAGCTTGAGAAAGAGCAGCAGCAACCTCTTCAGAATCCCCAGGTGCCAGCCAGACTCCAGATGCAAGAACTGCAGCATAAATTATAATAAATCAGAACTACAAGATTGTTAAAAATTATTATGATTATTATTATTATTATTATTATTATTATAAGTGTTGTTAATGTACCTCTTAGTTTAGATACAGCAGCTTTAGCCTTATCATTGACAGATAAATGTCGTCCCGGGATAAAAAGCCACAGTTTTATTTTCTCATCTGCAAATTTTGTAAAAAAAAAAAATAAATAAAAAGAAGGAAAAAATAAATGGTATTTTAATTTATTGAAAGGGGTGATGAAAATTACCAGGGTTATGTAATCCCTGAGATGGATCCCAAGGCCCAACAAAAGAATTGCCCCATGTGCTTAAATACCCATCTTTCTGCAACTGTAAATGGGATGAAAGCACAACTTGTGCACCAATATCTCTTTGATTCGACTTTAAACTGCTAAAAATATATTAAAAAAATGTTTAGAAATAACAAAAACAGTGAACCAAAAAATATCAAAACCACATTGGTCATTGAGATTAAAGAAAACAGCCAAAATGGACCCATTTGTAAGTAAATGGGTAGAAATTGCCATCTTTAGTAAAACCAATAAGTTGTTTCTTAACATTAAATATATTACAAAACTTAATATCATTAAAAATACGGAACCTTCTATCAGATAAATTGGGATCGGATTCATTCGGGAGGAACTGGAACCATGACACTTGATGTAGACCGCCCTTCAAAAAATCAGAAAATAAATAATTATTTGTTTGAAAAGCTGAAAAAAAAAATTGTAATATTAATAATATAGGGATAAGTCCATCACTATATTTATGTCAAGTAAAATTTATAAAGTTCAATCAGAATACAATTTCAGAGCTTAATTCCGTTTCAACGTTCAAGATGGAAGAAAATCAAGTACTTTTACTAATTAACAAGATATGATCAAGATGTTCTTAAGTAGATAACAATGTATAACATAAGGAAAAGTTATGATAATTATATTAAAAGTAAACTATGGAATAAGGAAGCACGTACAATTTTGAAGACATTTGTCCACATCACTAATGCACTTCAATTCCCCCGAAACGTTCAAATCAATTCAAAAATTTCTACTTTACCCCAGATATTGTGTATCCAAAGCCACATACATATCTTCATTCAATCAAACTGTAAACAGCTGAACAAAATCAAATTTAAATGACATTATTAGTAGTTAAGATCAAGAAGTTCATAGATTGAATAAGAAACGAACTCTAAAAAAAACAGACAAAATTTTGACCTAATGATTCAATTCCTTACAGATTTCAAATCTGATTCAGTTCAAGCATAGTCAAACTAATGATTCAAGACCTTATTCCATACAAACAAAATTTTGACCTTACTGTATCAACCTAAGATCAATTTAGAAGCTAACATAACCCTAAATTATAAACAGACGCGTAGGATAAACGAATATCAATTGCAATTGCATAACAAACAATAAATTATGAAACAGTGAAACATTTTACCTTACTACGTCAAGCTACTGAGGGTTTCAATTTAAGCTATAGAAGAATAAACTGGAAGAAAAAAGTTATTAGCTAGCAATCGAATAAACTAAAAGAGTGGGGAACAAGATTCCTGAACTTTGATTAGGTCAAAATGTGAAGTGTTTGGGGGAATTGCGAGCGGGTTTTCAATTGAGACTTACAGGTGATGAAAGAGATCTATATAATGTGCGAATTCTGCGAAGTAATCAAAAACCTTGATCATAAAACGAACAGATCATGAACCTTTCGATGGAAAATTCGTTTTTAGCGAATAAGATTTAAGGGTTTTACGAGTTGAGGAATCTTGTGAAGAATCGATCCTCAATTTTTCTTGCTTATATAAGTTTAAATAATCCCTTTTTCAAGGGATTATTTAAACTTATATAAGCTTATAAGCTATAAGCACCTCTTAATAAGCTTTCCCAAACACCCCCTTTGATTACACACACTTTGTGGTGTATTGCTTTGCTTGTTAGTGTGTGTGTCGTCAAGGGTGACGATTCTTTACCCCTTGTGGTTTTGAATTTGACACTTTCTCCCTTGAAGTTTTAAGTTGTAAGTTTTTAGCCGTTTCACATTTGTAGTTGTAATGATGTTAACGAGTGTCATCCAACCCCGAAATCGGGCCTTTATCAACCTAATACTTTCTCGGACATTTGAAAAACATGAAGATCAATGCTTTTGCAGCGTGAGGATTTGAGTAAATTGTACAATAACAATAATCAATAACAATATACAACCCCTTCAAAAGAAAATTTTGAGGAGGTAAGATGTGTTTATTTAATTTCTCTTGTAGAGTACATTTAAATTTTGTGACAAAACAAACATAGACATAACATGTAATACTGAACTTGAGGAAAACACATAATTTTCATGAATGTACAAGCGATAGAAAAATGATGTTACTTGATTGAGATTTAGTATGCAACATGTGAATACTAATCGAAACATAATAAAGTGACAAAATATTTGTTTCCAATAAATTTTCATGACAAATAGTTCCTATATTTACATATTAACATTTTGAAATTAGTTCGACCTCGCCGCCACCACACCCCACGTGAGTTTCGCCAAGGGCCTTGCCACTTCACTGGCGGAGGAGAGAGCGATTATTTATTGAGGTATTTTGTGAGGGATATGTTAATGGATCTCCAAAAGGATGTTGTCAGTTGAGTTATGAGTGAAGTGGTATTTGGCATGTATATATGAAATGAAAAATGATGAGTTTGTGCTAATATGAAGCTAAGATGACGGTTTAGCTTGAGATATCACACCTGGTAATCTTATAACATGTTGCAACATGACATATTAACACTCGTACAGACCCATTAAAGATAAACATGACCCATTAACACTCGTAAAGACCCATTAAAACTGAACATGACATTTTAAGACTCGTTATAACCAAATATGACCCATTAAGATCAGCTTTTACTCATAATAAGTCATTACAACCAACTATATGACCCTATAACCCATTACAAACAAATATGGCCCATTAAGACTCGTTATAAGTTATAACCTGTTGCAACTAGGGGTGGCAATTTCTGACCCGACACGAAACTCGGCCTGAAACCGACACCAACACGAAAATAAACAGGTTTAGGTTTAGGTAAAAAAATTATTGGGTCAGTCTTGGGTTGAGTTAGCTGACCCGTTTATTAAACAGGTTAGGTTCGGGTCAATGATAATTTAAATGGGTCGACCCGCCAACCCGTGTAATTATTAAAATATATTTTAAAAAATATGTATTTATACTTATCTTATAGTTTACTAGTTAAAACGTAATTAATAGTTAGATAAAAATTAAAAATGTTACTTAGTAATTTTAATTTGGTGTTTAGTATTTTGTTATGAATTTGTGTAATAATGTAACACCTTAATTTTTAAATCATATTTTTAAATAAAAATATTACAAAGTCCAATATCCAAAAATACGGTTTAACAAAAACCTTTTAAAAGATTATCAGAGTTATAAAACACGGTGTTACAAAGATAATATCATAACCATAGGATAAACGGGATCTACCTACGAGCTCTCGGGCTAATCAACACTAGGCCACTTCTATCGCGACCTTCTAGTCCATCGATCTCGAACCTGAGTACATAGCCAATAACAAAGTAGTACGTGAGACAAAATTGCCTCGTGAGATACATGGGTTTTCGACCTATTCTCAAATATAATAAAAGTCATATTCATTATTTTTTTTAATCATTTATTACTTATTAACTCGTGATCTTATCATTTTTATACATATATACTAGTAAGCTAACCATAAACTTACTCTCATCAAAATCACATACTTGTAAGCTAACATGTGCTTACACATACTTTATCACATACGCTACGAACCTCTCCGAAGCAAACTCCCCCGATGTGGATTATCTAGGTAAACTCCCCCGTTTCCGGGTTATCTATTGCTCCCCCGATTTCTGGGTTATCTGAAACTCCCCCGCTTTCCGGGTTATCTATTTCTCGACACACTACCCTTGCGCAGGGTGGTACCGCCCCAAGTAGGTGTCACTAACTCCCCAAACTTGTGTGGGTTATCTATGATCCGGATCCTTTTCTCAACACATACTAGAATCATCAAATACGGGCCTATGCCCAAATAATACATACTCAAACATAAATTAGAATACATATATATTCTAATTATCATATTATTCTCGTTTCTTATTCAATTTCTGTAACACCGCATTTTTTTTTTAAATATCCAATTAAGCATTAAACTAAGGTTACGGAAGCATACGGTTAGTTCCTAGTTATGTTAAGTTTACAAAACCATGGTCCCACAAATATTACAACCAAAAGTTAGTTAAAAGACGGTATTACTAAACACGGCTCATTTAACAAAATAACAATTTTAGCATGATCAAACTTCTCGTCCAAGCCTGACCCGTTCAAGCCATCCAACCTGAAATGTGTCGATAAGGGAGGGATTAGCACAAAAGCTAAGTGAATGAATTTCTAAGGCTACCAACTACACTAATCACTTAAACACAGAAGTTATAAACATCTCCGGTTGGGTAATCACTTAATTGAGAGGATCGACGGCTTTGCGGGCCTTAAACCATGGTCGGCCAAAACCACGGTAACCGATAGCGTTTTGTATCCAACACCCCGGGCAACTCCCTCCCCTTAACCATGTAACGCATACAGGTAAGGTCGGATACCCTATTAGTCGATACACTGTGCCCAGCCGTTATCCATCCGACACTGACCTCGTCCCGATTGTGCACATAGTCATGTATGGTATTCCCTAACACTAGGCATACATAACAAGTAGACTAGCTACGAAAAACACCGTGAAAAACGTCACAACGGAGTTCCCAATCGCGAACTCCAGTTCACGATCGCGAACTAGAGTTCGCGTCGTGAACTCCGATCGTGAACTACTTCGCGATGAATCAATAACTTAGCTGGACTGACTTCACGATCGCGAAGAGAAGTTCACGCCGTGAACTTCCCTTGTCTGGTAATTTCCTGCGATTTTTACAAACATGCCAATACCAAACGAATAAACCGCAACCCGAGTTGTAGGTCGAATCCACTCACCTTTCAAATTCCGATTCCTTAACTTAGTGAGCTAGTATCACTGAGTATCCTTCCCGGTTCCTGTCAACAATATACCGAGTTAGTGATCGATCTACCAAATTATTAAAACCGTTAATTTAGCAATTTACCAACTCAATATCTCCAAGGCACATTCAATGACCTTAACAACATATCATCATCAACAACAAGTCAATTTACCGATTATGACCATCTAGCAATTCCCTACAACTAGTTGACCCAAACGGGCCAAAAACCCGAAAATTGCTACAACACTTTTAAGGCTATAAAAACTAGCACACATTCCATAGACTAAGAATTCATCATAAACTAGCAATTCACAATCATTTAACAATTCCATCAAGATCAAAATCATCACAATTCCAAGTATGATGCTTCCAAGATCACTAGTTAATCAATTTGACCCAAACACCAACTAGATCAATTCACAAAATCAACTACACTAGGTTTTCACCACCCATAACTTACCAATCATGATTTCACAACCTAATAAACAATTCTATCCAACCAAAACTCAAGAAATCCAAGATTCAACAAAACCCACCTTCAACTTCCACCATTAATGGAGGTTGAAGGTGATTTTCACCAAATCTTGTTTTCTTCCCACAATCAACCATACATATGATGTAAAAGCTTGCATTAACACATAATACAACATCCATAACAAGATTCATACACAAATCATCAAGCTACATAAACCCTAGTTCAAGTTCAAGCTCAAGAACAACATGAACAAGTGAAGGAGAAAGAGTAACTTACTTCTAGCCTCCTTCTACACAAACTCTAGTATGAATTTCGGATTTAAGCCCAAGAATTAGCAAGAACAAACTCAAGAACACAATGGTGGTTTTTTGGGAGAAAACTTGCAATGAAATAGTGGATAAGGTGGGTTTCAAAAGGGAGAAGTGAAGAGGGATTTACCCTCCTCTCTCTCTTGGCCGGTCAACAAGGGTGGTGGGACCCCCTTGTTGTCTTTTCTTTTAATTTAACAGTATATGTCTGAAAGTCCCTTCCGTATTTAATTTATTTAAAATAGCAAACGGACTCCAATTTTAAAAACGAAAGCATTTCCGGAAACGATATTTAACAAGGAAACTAAAGATATAAAAATCACGTTTTCATTCCAAATATATAACAAGTCGGGTATTTTAACCCCTTGGTTAAAATACCGCAAAAGACAGCAGGCTAATTAAATTAACTAAACATTTAATCAGATAATCATTTAATAATATACCTTAAGATCACTAAACTACTAGGCCGGGTTTTGGGATGTTACAATTTCAATCTTGACTTTACCAAGTCCTTTATTAAATAAAACATATTTATTATTTATCAAAATCATATTACTTTAACTTCTCTTTGATTAGAATACAAATCTATTTCTAGTCACTCTATATTTATTCTCCTAGCAATTCAATCACTACTTTTATTAGTATAATATACTAAGCAATACTTGATACTTGAAAATCATTGTTGTTAGCTTTATTAATACATATTATTAATAAGCCAAATATCATACTTTCTCAATCATTAATCTTAGTCAAACATCATATTAATAAAGAATTATTAATTACTTTTCATTATCATAATCTCTTTAAAAAAAATCATTAGTCATTTAGACATACTAAAATAGTCTATTACTTGCATTCTCTTATCATTTTAATCATATCTTTTTTAAAAATATTTATTAATAAAGACTCATGAAACATCATAGTTTTCAAAATCATTTGCTATGTACTCAGTAAAAGTCTCATGTACTCACATTAGCCAAGCTAACTCCAAATCATGTCCATTGACACGAATCCTTGCTTTCCAACTTGTGCAATGTCACCAACCTTTAGGTCTTCTTGACCTACCATTAATATCATCATAAAATCTAGTTATTATCCATAACTAGTTACCAATAACTTCATAACAACCTTCTTAACCACCAAGTTCGTCCAACTAGATGGAACCCAAAACCCTAGTTCAAGATTTCCATCAACAAAACTCAAACCTAACATGAACACAAGGTTCTTAAGCTTACAAAGAGTGTTCTACACTCATCTTAGTCATCTTCCCCAAAGATAACTTGGTAGGTTACCCAAACCACCATTTTCCCCAAATAAAGTTCATAACTAGCTAGATAATCATCAAATCCATGTTATGAACACATTTTCCTTGACAATATGTTGTAGATCTAAGTTATATAAACCCAATTTCATCACCCGTTACAAACCCTCCAACTAGGGTTTGCATACTTCACCATTTTCACTCAAAAACATCATCCATAACTAAAAAGAGTAGAGATTTACCTTATATTTCAACAATGGTGTGAGAATCTTCAAGATTGAGTGTCAAAATCGGTTCCAATGACCTCCTTACACTCAAAATCATATACTCACACTTGGGAGGAAGTTCTAGGGTTTGAAAATGAGAGAAATAACAGAAACCCGATTTTATGTTGTTCCAGCCATCCTCGGGTCGAGATCTCGACGCGAGCGAAACGCAAGGATTCCTGCCGCTTGCAAAGTTGTGTTTTGCTTACTCGCGTTTCATCTCGGCGCGAACCAGATTTCACCAAATTTGATCTTTTCTTCTCGAATGCTAACTAGGTTCGACCCATTTGCGATCCCGATGATCACAAACACTTATAAACACGATCGACATCGTTAAAAGCCTTTTTAAACCTTCACAAACCACCATACATCCAATGCTTGCTAAATTGTAATCGTACCTCTAATAAATTCACCGAAATACTTAATATATAATTATTCTAAAATTCGGGTCGTTACAAATAATAATAGTATATTGACTTGTTTGACATGATAATCTGTTTAACCCGTTTTATTAAATGAGTTATATGGGTTAGGTTTGGGTTAATATTAAACAAGTTAGGGTTGAAATATCTGACCCGTTTATATAAACATGTCGTTTCGAGTTGAACGTTTCTGACCCGCGAACCCGAACCCAACCTGAATTTCCACCCCTAGTTACAACTAGTCATGACCCATTAAAATCAAATATAACCTATAAAGTCAAACGTGTGCCTTATTTTCATCGATAAAAAAAAGCGTTTCTAAGTAGGAATTAAAGAAATATGTGAAGGTAGTTGAGTAATTATGAAAGATGGATGGTATGATATGATTGGCACACATGCATGCTAAATTTAAATTCAAAATGGGTGGTGGCACTGCCATGTAAACACAATCATGTGCACTAGGCCATGCCCTTGTCTCTAACACAGTGAAAAAAAAAGTGCATGACCCAATTTAGAGTAGGAATGAGTAGAGTGGTTTGAAGTGTTTTTTTTAACTAAAACTAAACTTTCAATAAAAAACTTCAGTTTTTTAAAACTGGAAGCTATTTTGTTTTTTTAGTTTCGGTTTTCCTTAATAGGTTTGATTTTATTTTCTTGTTTTCTTACAAATTTATTAGATTATTAATATAAAAGTTATGATCCAAATTTCAAAATTTAACTCATTGTATCTATAAATTAGACAATCATTACTCAAATATAAATAAAACTTTAATTAGCATTACTCAAATAAAATTAATAATGTTTACACAGTCACGAGATCTAAAAATAATATATAAGTAAAATATATGCTAAAGTCTAAATGATATACTTAAATATTTATTTTTTAAACAATTAAAGCATTAAATTTTTTATAAAGATAAAAACATTCTTATAAATATTTTAACATATATAATGGCACTTGGTTTTTCAAATGTTTTGTGTTTGTTAGGTGCGGTTTTTTCGGTTTCATTACGAAAAACAATATTCGTAATTGTTAAAATCAACAAGTTACCGTAATTGATAGAATTTATGTTGCATTGCAAATAACAATTCTTTGTAAAATTTACCTCTGCTTGCAAGACTTTGAACTTTTCGGGTCACAGCCACAAAACTAAAGACAACCAAGATCATCCATTTTATAGCAGAATGAGCTTCAACAATGTGTTGCATGGATATGTTGGAACAACTTTTGATTGTTAACTTTTTGTTAAAGGTTCTAAAAAGCGTATGGCGTGGCATGACAACATCATCAAGCCTTAAGTCATGACGAGTCATGACATGTCATGGCGCTTTTCATGGCGGCAAATTTTTTATATAATTTATATATATACGTATATCAAATTAAAAAATAGTTATAGATTTATTGATTTATATGACAATTCAAATATAAAGTTCACAAAAAGTATTACATTCAAATTTATAATTATTATGTGTCATCATTTCTTTTTAAATTTAATTTTCACAGCCGTCTTAAAAAAAATTCGTCATAATGCGCGCCTTATCTTACGTCACACCTTGCCCAGCTGCTTGACATGTTTCATAACACCAACGTCGCGCCTCACGTTTTGGCGCTGTTATGACGCGCTTTTTAGAACATTGCTTTTTGATGGCCTTTGTGTTTAAGAACTAGTGGATCCGATGACACTATCATTAAGTATTTATGATGTAATAATTATATAAATGATATATAAATTTTTAAAAAATTTAAAAAATCTAAAATAAATATCATAAAAGTTCGAAATTTTCTCAAAATCTATATTTTAATTAAATTTAACATCTTTCCAAAATCTATATAATAAATTATATATCTATTTTCTATATATCTAATTCTTTAAAAAAGACGGTTTTTCCCAGTTTAATAGGGTATTTATGTCCAACCGGACGGTGCCGACCGAGTTATAACCATCGAAAACCCCGCTCATTCTGACCGGCTTCTTTCTTGTTTCCCAGTTCGACTGACTGGTTTGTCCAGATTTTTAAAACATTGATTATATTAGTTGTAGGTAAAAAAAAACTTATGGAAGCAATAGAACACATAGTCCACAACTCCACATAGTCAGTTGTTATCAAAAGGACCTTTCAATCAGAAAAGTTCCATTAACAAAAGAGCAAAAACGCCTAGGAAAAAGGAGAGGAGAAAAAAAAGGTAGAAAAACATGAGTCATGACAGTTACTTATGAGTAATGACACTATACTATATTCTCGTAACTTAAACAACAGTTATAAAGATTATATAATATTAGATTTTGCCTATCAAAATAGCAAATTGGTGCCTTTTTGTTTGTTGGTACCCTTTTCCTAACTTTTGACTAGTTTTATATAATTTGTTTGACAGCTCACTCCCATCTATCTTTCCCTTTGATTTGTTCTATCATTTATCTATGTGAATCGTTGATCATGTACTCATATTCAATTGTCAATCAAGTTTTTTGTGGGTTTGTTTATGGGCAACTTTTTTTAACTTATATTTTAATTTGTCGAGCCTACTAATCCCATAACGACCATATGTTTTATAGGCAGCTCGGAGTCGTTTATGTAAACCTCTTTGACCACAAGGTTAGATTTTATTGTTCACAGAGATTAAAATTATGAACTCTCGTCTACCTTCATCTCTTTGATTTTCGCCGCATGTAACATCTTGTCGGTCATACACTCCCGTTAGAAATCTCTCTCTATCTCTCTCTCTCTCTCTCTCTCTCTCTCGAATTCGAAAACATAAATATTGCAAATATGTAAGTATCTGCTTTTATTCAAATTGGTTATTGAAAGCAGATTTACAAGTGTGTGACTGGATCTGGTTGCCGGAAGTGGTTGTAGGGAAGGAGCGATGATGGAGTGAGCAACTCTGCAAGTATGTAAGATCACGGCAAGTATGTAAGATCACGGGAGGTTGCTAGTTTTAGTGTGTTTGCATGTGGTGGACATCGATAAAAAAATAAAGAAAAGAACAATAATAATAAATAAACTTATAAAACTGAGTTGGTTACAGGGGACGTAAGTATCTTTTATGTAATTTTCTCTAAATGTTATATTCTTCCATACGTTTTCTAACACTTTTTTAAGGCACCAATATTCCATGAACAGTTAAGTTTTTGTCGGATATATGAATTATGGGTTTTGCTAATAACAGCCCTAAGACATGCATCATAATTGTGTACTTCAATCCTTAACTAACTCCTGAATTTTAAAAATTACTACACTCTTTGAATTGATGTACAAGTCTTTATGCCTTATTGACATTAGCAAAACCCATGAATTATTTGCAAGTCTCTGTTAGATAGAAAAAAAAAAACATAAAATAATTACTGTAGCATTTCTCTTTTACTGTATTAGTTACCAAGTATTAGAATGATTTCTTGTTTTCCCCCATTATTCTTTATCAAGTTACAAGAAAGAGGGCAAAATGGTCAATCAAGATTCATGAATGATTCTTTCCTCCTGTCATCTTTCTCTTTCTTTGGTGAGAAGATGATAAAAACTATCTTGTCTTTTGCCCATCTTTTTTAAATAGTAATTAAAGAAACACAGATTTGTGGATAATAAATTCATGTCCTGGGAACAAAGTCTTGTTTAGGAGGTATTCTTTTTCTTCTTTTCTTCATTCTTTGCATCAAAAGTTATAACTTCCAAAAACCTCTTTTCATTTTCGAAGCATCTTAAATACTTCATTTTCCCTACTTTTAGCAAGAAATCCGACTTCTGGGTCATCATTATTTGTCTTGAATTCTTCTGGGTGATCTTTATTTTCTTCCAAGATTTCACCTTTTAATGAATCTTGGAAACCCCAAATTCTCGTTTAGGGTTTTAAGATTGATTTTTTAATTGCTTCTTGATTAATGGGTTAGTGAACTGTGGAAAATTTGTATAGTTTTTTTCAGATGAGTGATTAGTTAATGAAGAGTATTTTCATGAGGGTTTTGTTCTGCAAGATCCATTGTCCTTCATTCATATGTTTCTGCAAACCATCAACTGCTTCTCATCTTTACAATTCCGGTCCTTTAAAATTGGAAAATTCCCCAAATGGTCCTTCTACATCAGTTGTAACTGAACCATCTGATCAAAATCATGTTGAGGAAATTATTGAAGTTAAGGAGGAAGAAAATCCAGAAAATGGAATACAAGAATCAGAGATTGAGAATATTATTCCCAGAAGTTGTATGAAGAACAAAGGTGATTTGCAATCAAGATCACCAATTGACAGAAAAAATGTGCAATGGATGGATAATTTTGGCAAACAACTTGTTGATATCAAAGAATTTGAATCCAGGTTAGATTACACTTAAGATAATTTACTTCCAAAATGTGAAAATCTGATTATTTTTATTAATTTTTGTATTTTTATGACAGTGAAACAGGGGATACGGATAACGAAGATGATAATAGTGCTTGTTTTTGCACGATTCTTTGATGCTTCTTAACCATCTCCAGATATTTATAAAATAAGAAGAAAAAATTCGGCTGTAATGTAAGTTCATCCATTCTTTTACTTCATGAAATTGGATATAAAGATCAAGTGTCCGACAAAGATCCGAGATTTCATTTTTCAAATTCTTTGAAACCGCCTTCGATGTAAGATTTATGTTATTATCGAGCTTAATACACACTTTTGTTGTACTACCACGCTCGATTTATATTCTTATAATGAAAAAAACCCAGTAAAGTTTGTTGCTTTTTTTACTTTTGTATTAATATTGTTTATTTTCTTGTACCCTTTTGAGTAAAATGTCAATCTATGCAAGAACATAAACAAAAGATGGTTTCTTGCTGAATATAGAATTTGGGTAACATACATTCTTGAGAAAAGACTAGAAAATTTTCACCAAAATTTGAAGAATTTTAGAAAATTCAATGAGTAGCCCATAATCAAGATTGATGAAAAGAACCCGATTGGAAAACCGAACCAAGTTCCCTCCCATTTAATCCATGATTCTTTCTCATCTTCTGTTTCTTTTCCTGGTGACGGCTGAATATCCTCGGGACATATAACCCTAATTTGCATACCACATAATCCACTATTGTTTTGAAAATAGTTCATAGTATCCATTTGTCCACCAACAGGAATCTTACCACTAAGCTTATTATTGCTCACATCTAGAACCGTAAGTTCGTTTAATCTCGAGAATGATTGAGGAATTGAACCCGAGATCCCGTTATGTGATAAATCCAAGCTCTCTATCCCCTTAAGATTCCCGAAAGACACCGGAATATGACCGGAGATTTTGTTGTGTGAAATGTTGAGCACTTTTAGGGCTTTGAGATTGCCTAGCGTTGCCGGAATCTCGCCGGAGATATTGTTATCCGATAAGTCCAAGATAGAGTAGATATCTAGTCTCCGGCTCGATAAGCCTTGAAATGAGTTCTTCCAGTTTAATATCAAATCTTGAAACTCGATCAAGAAGTTAAAAATGTCAACTGATGGTAATGCATCTGGAGTTTTAATCATTCTTGTAAGGTTTCCGATCTCCGGCGGGATACTTCCGGTCAAATTGTTACCGGAGAGATCAAGAATCCGGAGAGAAGTAAGGTTTGATATTGTTTTCGGGATAAAACCTTTTAGGGAATTGTTTCTTAAGCTTAAAACTTGAAGATTGTGGATTTGAGGGAGAACATCATGGAAGTTTCCGGTAACATCGTTGTCATGAAGATCAAGATGTTCGAGGTTGACCAAATTAGTCAAATTCCGGGGGAGGTTGCCGGAAAACTTATTCCCGCCTAAAGAAAGAATTTGGGTTTCTGTAGAAAACGTCGCCGGAATCTTACCGGAGAATTCGTTGTAAGACAAGTCAATGTAAGCAAGAAGAGGATTATCTCCAAAAACCGGAAATTTGTCGCCGGAAAATCTGTTTCTTGACAAGTCTAAAAGCAGTAGCCGGTAAATATTTGATATAGATTTTGGAATTTGACCAGAAAAATTATTACCCGACAACATAAGAATCATTATCGCTCTCGCGCTGCCTAAATTCTCCGGCAGCTCGCCGGAAAAGTTGTTCCGGGATAATGCAAGAATTGATAAACTTACAGATTCAAATAACTGGGTCGGCAGTTTTCCGGTGAACTTGTTATCGGAGAGAATTATGCTTCCCACATCCATCTCAGCAAGCCAATTGGGGAATGTTCCCTCCAATTGATTCTCACTTAAATCAAGAAAATCCAATTTCTTCTGTGATGAAATCCAATCAGGAATTTGACCGGAAATTTGACAAGACGACATTGAAATCTGTTCAAGACTGCATCTTGGAACAATCTTTGATTTGTTATTCCAAATCAAATTGTTACCTCCGATGAACAGTTTCTTTAAAGTTTTGATCTTGAATAACCAAGACGGAATTTCTCCCGCAAGCATGTTGTTTTTGAGCCGAATCGTTTCTAACTTTGTCATGTTTCGAATCGATGACGGGATCGAACCTGTGAACCGATTCTTGCTCAATTCAAGTGTTGTCATATTCACTAGTTCTCCAATTCCGGCCGGAATTTGATCGGAAAATGAGTTTTCAGACAAATCTAGTGATTCCAGTTTCTTCAAGTTCACAATCGAAGATGGGATCCCGCCGGAAAACCGATTCTTTCCGAGTGAAAATTCCCGTAACTTGGTTAGATTCCCAATCTCTTCCGGGATGTTTCCCGTTAGAAAATTCTCATTCAGCCTCAACGATTCAAGATTCTTAAGCTTACCAACTTCAGAACTTAAACCACCACCGAAAGTATTATTGCTTAAATCAAGAACACGAAGAGATTCAAGTTCAAAAAGTTGAGAAGGAATCGAACCCTGGAAAGTGTTCACACCCAAAATTAGCGTTGTCAAATTACGTAAATACCCCAGCTCGGGTGCCAGCTCACCGTCGAGTGAATTCGTGCTCATGTCTAGATAACGTAAGTTGGTTAACCGGAAAAATTGGTGTGGAATTGACCCGTTGAAATTGTTTTGCATCATGTCAAGATGAACAAGTTTGGTTAGGTTACCAAACCCGTCTCCCGTGATCTCACCAACCAACGAATTCATTGAAATATCGAGTAGTTTTAGTGACCGTATTTCAAAAAGTGGAGTTAAGATAGTGGTGAAAACAGGAACCGGGTTGATAAATAGAGGAACAACCGCATACAGGTGGAGCTCGGTGATGGTTTTGGTTTTGGTTGTGGTGCAATTGACACGGTCCCATGAACAACAATCGGTTTTGGGGTTCCATGAATCGAGTTCTTGGAATGGAATGAAATCGATGGAGTCGGGGTCGGAATTGGAATTGAAGATGGTGGTGAGGGTGGATTTGAATTTGAGAAGTGCTTGTTTTTGGTGAAGAGGACAAGAGAATGATGGGAATGGAATGGAATTGAGGATTAACAAGATCGATAGCATTGATAATGGTGTGGTTAAAGTGGTGGCCATGGTGGTTTCTGGGTGTTCTTTGTGCAAAAGGGTTGGTGATTATAAACTATTAAGGGAGTGAAATCAGAATTGCGTGTTTCTTTTGTATTTTATAAATCCAAGTAATGTATTGTTTTTCTTGCATGATGTACATGTTACGTAGAATGAATGGTTTGAGTTTGTGATTGTGGGCAGTGGAAAAAGGGAATTTAAGTGGTTGACTGACTCAAGTCAATGGTTAGAGGTAAACTAATAGTAGTAGGAGTTAAATTTTGACTTTTGAGGATGAGTGGATCCCAAGACAAGTGAACTCCACTTAAAAAAATTTCTTGTGATGTTAATCTTCCTTTTAAGATTCAAGAGATGCACTATTTTTAAATTATTTGTTAGTTATTAGATAATATTATATTATCATATGATTCAAACATAAAACCTAGTACAATAAATTATAGTGATTGTGTGTATATTGGCACACATTGATATTTCGGTGTAGATATGTGTATGGTCAATAAACAAACCGCTTGAAGCCAGATTGAGAAAATTGTTTAGGTCGGATTGAGGACAAAATTGATGATGTCTTGGACCAGACTGAACTGAAACGCGCTGCCGGGAACCAAATTTTTTCAAAATCTTTTTGGGTTTTGGACCGGACCGAACCAAGATTCGTACCGGTTCGGTTCAGTTTGGTTCGGCGGTTCCGACAACCAATCCAATTTTGCATAGACGTAGTGTAAAATTTTTGCGTATACTGCTTGGTTCATTCCGTGAGTTATGACTACCTCGATCAGAAATATGATTTTGCAATTTTTATTAGAAAAATGATATTATAGAGATAAAGTTGACGAGACCAATGAAGTACACAGTTTGAGTCAATGATGATGAAGCAGCATTATAATTATGCCTTGCGTACAGATCTGTAAGTCAAAAGTTGACTTTCCCCATTAAAGCTTGACAATTTGGAGCATGAAGTTTCCTCAGAAATTGCAATATTTGTTTCCAGTTTTCTTATAAAAACTAGTAATTATTATTACATACTAGTATACTGTTTACCTATTAGCTAGCAACACTATAAAAAGTTAAAATCTGATGAGATCACTATATGTTATTGGTTTGACTTTGACCATATATAAAAAAAGAGAGTTAATTTATGTACTACAAGTTTTGATGTCTATACCATATTATACAAATATTTCTGCACACTGTACAACTATATAATGCACTTATTATGGTAGATACCTTAAAAGATGTGGTGTAAAAATCATCACTCATAAAAAAAAGATAAATAACTAGTTATGGTTTAGCGGTAAAGGCATTCGAAATGAAGCAGACTCAAACTTTAAGGAGGCCCTTGTGGATTTCGAGTACGCCGGTTATACAATTCCCAAAGGATGGTAGGTAAATTGTAAACCCATGAGTGGGTCTCAGTCCGGGTCAAGTTTATCTGTAACGAGTCAATTTGTAAAATAAAATTAAGAATTTAAAGGAAACGGGCCAAATGTCACCCAAAGTGTATTTTAAAGCACAAACCTCGTAGATTGTTTTATTAAAAAAAATTGGATTATTATCGAAATGATAGATTGGAAACTACATGGAGTGGGTTACTTAGCTAAGACTGGAACAGGTCAAATGACTTGAAAGTCAACCAAAGTCTACATTTAATCATAAGTCTTAGGTCGTTTTATTCCGATATTAAGATTACTTATGTAACAATATGGTTTTTGTAGACATAATTTACGCACTTATAATTTATTAAACCCCTTAAAAATGGATCAAAAGTCAATGCGGACTATATACAAAAAGTTGATAGTTGTTTAACTTATTGTTTAGTTGAACAAATGTTACAAAACAATTACCGGGCTTCATTCAAGATTGATGAACGAACATATTCTATAAACAAAAAACTTGTGATTGTTTCTATTTCTTGTTGAATCCAAACAATGATTTAATGGCATTTAATGCGTTCTCATTGATAAATGATTCATCGTAATTTTTCATCAACGGCTCAAACTCTTCGGATTTCCTTATGTTCTCTAGATCAGGGTCACTACGCACCCGCTGCAATGTTTATAATAATTGTTCAAAATATGTTAGAAAGAGATTATGGGTGACAATTTCAACCCATTTGATTATGAATGGGTTGAATCGGGGTTATATCAATCTCTAACATGTCAAACCGAAAAAATTGAGTGAAAAAAAATAGAAGCTTGTAAGAATACAGTTTTGATAATCATAATTAACACTTCCAAGAGGTGGACAAAAAGTGTTACGAGTCAACCCGACCCGCCCTGTTTTGACTTTGGACCCACCCATTTTCCACCTCTAAACGAGATATGACTATAACTAACAGTTCTCAAGTACCTTAAAATCTTCAAATCCTGATTGCAAGGCATCTTTTAGAGCAGAAATTCCAGCTTGTGTCTATAATATCCATATTAAATATTAGCAAATTCTAACTATTGCTGTGTGCATATAACTTGGACTACAAGAATTAACAGTAGAATACCTGATTAAGCTTGGAATAACAGCATGCAACATTATAACTTGCTATAGAAGCTTCATTAAGGTCTGGTTTTGACCCCAAAACAGACTCGAATTTTTCTAATGCCTCTTCATATTTGGCACTCCTAAAATAAGTTATTTAGAGAAATAATTATCAAGAAAGTGAATATTTTTAAATTAATTAGCTAAAAGTGCTTTCTGAAAAGGTAATTTACTTGTAAAGCTGTAGGCCTTCACGAAGTTCCCTTTCTCGAGTTTCCTTTTGTTCCTTCTTCCTCAAGTAATTTTGCATCTGAGTCAAAAACCTCGATCATGCACAATTAATGCTGGTTAAAGTAACAATATTGACTCACTTAGTTATAAGTGGATCAATTTGGGTTATATTTTTATATGTAACGGGCCAAATAGGTAAAATAAGATAATAACTTCAGAGGAAACGAGTTGAAAGTCTCCCAAAGGGTCTTTTGAATGCATAAATAACCGAATTCATAAATTTTAAAGATAAGATTATTAGTGAAATAATTTAATTATGTAATTATATTGACTTTGACCCGTTTCCCAACTTGCTCATGTTTTCACCTCCAAATTTCAGCAAAAAACACGCATATAAAAATATGGACTTGGAAACTTACTTGTATTTCCCTAAGTTTGCCACTAACTATTCCAGAATTTCTCTCAGCCCTAATTATCTCCTTTTCTGTTAGCTCGCCCGTATCTTCCGCCTTCCCTGCCAACCATGCCACATAATTCTTAGATCACGAACCACAACATACCAAAAATAAAAATAAAAAATCCTAAGATTGTCTACGTTTAACCGTATCATTGTATATAAGACTAAAGAGTGTAAGATGTGAACCAACCATATCGTTTTTCCATTCTCATGAGCAACGGGCCAATTCTTTGACGAATGGTGTACATGGTTCTTCCATATTCAGCTGCAGGCCACATCTCTGTTCCAAATACTGCACTGCAACATTTTAACATTTGATTACCAAATTCTCAATAAAACTCAACAAGCATGTCTAGAATAATGCCCTAGAACACTAAAACATTATAAACATGAGTAATTCTACGCAGTTTACTTCAAATAACAACTTTTAAAACAGAAATATCATACATAATTTCTTAATTGACTTAGGCATTTCATCAAATACCTGGTGGCCAGAACTTTATCCCCAACAGAAAACATCTTAGTCTTATCAGCAGATCCACCGGGTGCAATTGCATCAATGTAGGTCGCACCATCTCTACCCTTTGCAAATTTCAAGCCATAAGGCTGTTCAATCTCTACCTCGTACTCCTCATACTTCTGTTCTTCTTCTGCAGGACCTTTGTCTTCAGCAGATGCTTTAACGATTAAAATTGACTGTTTTCCGGAGCTCGGATTGCCTAACTTGATTGCTAAATTCAAAGTTTCGGGATTCTTGTGTGATGTTTGCTTGAACTGTGAAGTAATAAACGACAACGTCTGTTTCGTTGGTGAAATTAGGGTTCTTGGTAGTGGCGGTGAAGAACATAGAGATGGGTAGCTGTTGGGAGCAGTTGACATGGTTGATTTAACTGAATTTTCTCTGCAGTTTGATGTTCAAAGTGGTCATGGAGAAGAAAGAATGAAGAAGGATTACAGTTGAGTGATCGGTGGTTAATGGCTGTTATGTAAGTTCAGTTATCTGATGACACGTGTCTCTCCATGGGTGGATTGGAAAATTATGCTTCACTTCGTATTTATTTTCTTCCAATAATATGGAATCTGTTATAATATGAATATATCTCCATATGCAATAATGTAGATAAACTATGCAACTAGTTGGATGATCAATTAGTCAAGATTTGTTGTCTAATCCAATTAATGTTTTACCCAAATACATATGTTGTATTACTCACCAAGTATGGGTTCAAGGGTAACAAAATTAGTATAAATACCAATGTATGTGAAGATGTAAAAAATGCACCTTATAACACACTTGCATAAGTGTTATAATTCTCTCCATCTTATTTTGTTCCTTACTTTTATAATCTTCAAGTTTCTTTGATCAATTGCTAATAGGGCATTAATAAAGTTAATTTATAACACGTTATCAGCACGAAAGTTCTTAATCAAGGAAGATCAACTCAATCACAAGGTACATTTACTTAATCAAGTTAATTACTTAAGGTAAACATTTCTTATAACAATAAGTTATAATATAATAATAAATTAAATGAAACCAAACACATTTAATCAAGGACATTATTATGACATTTGGACTACTAATCTTTGGACTACTAACATACTTACATTTATTATTGTACTAATTTTATTCTTATGTTTACTAACCCTTTTAATTTATGCAAACTAACATTCACATTTATGTATTCTAACTTTTACTTATGCTTATGCTAACATTTACATTCTAACTTTTACTTATGCTTATGCTAACATTTACATTCTAACTTTTACTTATGCTTACTAACTTTAATTATGCAAACTAATATTTAATTTTATCGCATCTAACATTTATTTATGTTACTAACATTTATTTATACATACTAACTTTCATTTATGTATACTAACATTTATTTATGCATATTATTTTTCTTTCTTTTATTTACTAATTTATTTAAAATTCACTAATATTTTTACAAGTATGTCTATGTAATTTATTTCTTTAATTATTCTTTTTATTAAAAAAAAATTATATATATATAACGGCTATATATGTAACGGTTATAAACGGTGAAAAAAATTATATAAAATATACAACGGCTATATTTTTACACTATAAATAAACACATCATCCACACTTCTTTATACTACAAAAAAATAATTTATCTCATCTTCAAAATCAAGATCAAGAATGATTCACCCGTTTTTAATATTCATGATTGTAATGGTTATTGTACTTGGCATCTTAATTAGTCTCACGCCTGATGTATTTTATCCTTTCTTGTTCACGTATGGGATGATTGTTCTCCCACTTCTGTTTTGTGCAATACATATTGACATATATGGATTCTAATTTTTAAATTTGTTTTGTTCAAAATATATAGTTTCAAAATGTCTAGTATTGTAAAGTTTGAGCTAGCTGCACTTGAAGTTACTGGGAAAAACTATATGCAATGGACCATCGATGTTTTACTAATTCTTAAATCGATGGGCATTCATGAAACTTTAAATGAAAACAATGAATGCTCATCCCAAGACAAGGCAAAGGCACAAGTGTTACTTCGTAAACACATTGACGACATGTTAAAATTTGAATATCTTGATGTCATTGATCCATGTGTTCTTTGGATGTCATTAAAGGAAAGATTTGATCATCAAAAGGAAGTTATACTTCCATGTGCTATTGATGAATGGAGAACACTGAGGTTCCAGGACTTTAAAAAAGTAACAGAGTACAACTCTGCTTTGTTTAGAATCTGTTGCCAACTTAAATTTTGTGGGCAAACGATTACTGACGAAGATATGTTGGAGAAAACATACTCCACATTCCATGCATCAAACATTAACTTAATGCAACAATATCGATTGCAAAAGTTCAAGAAGTATTCTGAACTGAATACTTGTCTCCTTGTCGCGGAACAAAATAATGAGCTTTTAATGAAAAACCATGAATCTCGTCCAACGGGATCAGTAGCAATTCCTAAAGTAAATGCTACTAATACTGATGATCATAGAAACAATAGACGTGGACGAGGACGTGGTCGTGGTTATGGACGAGGTCGTGGGCATTTTAATCGAAACCCAAACCATAACAAGGGTCGTGAAAAAGGCAACTATTATAATCATGGTCGTGGCCATGTTTATAAGAGTATTCATTATAATGCCACTAAAAAGAACAATATCCAACCACAAGATAAGACCAAAGGGGAAAGGTATGATGCTGGTAAATCAAAGAATGTTGAGAGTTGTTGTTATAGATGTGGTTGCGCAGACCATTGGTCTAGGAAATGTCGCACACCTGCACATCTTTGTGAACTTTACCAAGCTTCCCTCAAAAGGTGAAAGAAGTAAACTTTGTGGATCAATCTGAAAACATTGATCTAAATGCTTCTGATTTCTTGAATGACATGGAGTAATATGAAGCTTAAATTACTCATGTCTAAACCATAATTTTGTTTATGTTTTCATCTTCGTAATTCGTCTATGCATTTCGGTCGTTAAACTAGGATTTCCCTTTATTTCATGTAATGGATTTCTAATCATATTTATAATAACTTATGTTTTTCCATTTTTCAAATTTGATATGAACTCTACTGGAGCAAAACAACAATCGATGGTTGGAGATCTGTGTATTCTAGATAGTGGTTCCACGCACACTATCCTTAAGTCTAAGAAATATTTTTCTGAACTAAAACCAACAAAGGCAAGCATAAACACCATATCAGGTCCAGTGGACTTGATAGAAGGTGTAGGAAAAGCTAATTTTATACTACCTAATGGTACACACGTTTTGGTAGATGATGCTTTATTTTCTCCTAAATCAAAGAGAAATTTATTAAGTTTTAAGGACATATATCATAATGGATATGACACTCAGAGTGTGACTGCACATAATGAGAAAATATTACACATTACTAATAAAAGTCATGTATTGGAAGAATTACCATTGCTTCAATGTGGTCTACACTACACACATATAAACATGGCAGAGTCACACATGGTAGTCAAAGTAAATAGTCATGATCCTAGTATATTTAGCTTATGGCATGACAGGTTAGGGCATCCAGGCTCAACAATGGTGAGGAGAATAATTGAAAACACTCATGGGCATCCATTGAAAGATCATAAGATCCCTCATACAGGTAAAACAACTCAATGTGCATCATGCTCTCTTGGTAAGTTGATTATAAGACATTCACCTATTAAAATTGAAATGGAAACCCCTGCATTTCTTGAAAGAATCCAGGGAGATATTTGTGGACCGATTCATCCACCATGTGGACCATTTAGATACTTTATGGTCTTAATAGATGCATCAAGTAGATGGTCTCA
Source organism: Calendula officinalis (assembly GCA_963853835.1). Lineage (NCBI taxonomy): Eukaryota > Viridiplantae > Streptophyta > Magnoliopsida > Asterales > Asteraceae > Calendula > Calendula officinalis. The sequence goes on from OY970822.1 coordinate 18,390,556, forward strand.
TGTTTGTCTATTATCAACACGTAATGTTGCATTTGCAAAATTTCTTGCACAAATCATTAAACTAAGAGCACATTTTCCTGATCATACTATAAAAAGAGTAAGATTGGATAATGCTGGTGAATTTACGTCTCATGCATTTAATGATTATTGTATGTCTGTAGGAATTTTTGTTGAACACCCAGTTGCTCATGTACACACACAAAATGGTTTAGCTGAATCTTTGATTAAACGTCTTCAGTTAATTGCTAGACCATTAATAATGAGAACAAAACTTCCTGGGTCTATTTGGGGTCATGCTATTTTACATGCTGCATCATTAATTCGTATAAGACCAAGTGCATATCATAAATACTCTCCTTTACAACTTGCGTTTGGCCAAGAGCCAAACATCTCCCACCTTAGAGTTTTTGGTTGTGCTGTATATGTTCCTATTGCTCCACCACAGCGTACAAAAATGGGACCTCAAAGGAGGTTGGGAATATATGTTGGGTATGAAACAAGTTCAATCATAAGATATCTTGAACCTTTAACAGGTGATGTTTTTACAGCACGTTTTGCAGATTGCCACTTCGATGAGGCAAACTTCCCAACATTGGGAGAAGAAAAGAAAAACAAAGAAAAAGATGTATCATGGTGTGAGCCATCACTATTATATCTTGATCCTCGAACTAACCAATGTGAAAAATAGGTTCAAAAAATAATGCACTTGTAGGAAATTGCAAATAAATTGCCTGATGCATTTACTGATACCAAAAGAGTGACAAAATCACATATACCGGCTGTTAATGCTCCATCCCGGATTGAAATACCAAATGAAAAGTCTGGTGATAAAGTCACTCAAGAGTCTAAAGCACGTTTAAAGCGTGGAAGACCAATTGGTTCCAAGGATAAGAATCCTAGAAAAAGAAAGAATGTAGAAAATACAAATGATCATAAGGAAAGTGTTTCTGAAGAAACACAAAATATTGAAAGTCCTCCACAAGAGGAAATGAATGATGTTAACAACGAGGTTTCCATAAATTATGGCCAAACAAATATATTATGGAATCGGGATGAAATAGGAAATATTGATGAAATATTTTCCTATGTCGTTGCATGTGAAATTATGAATGATGATCCTGAACCAAAGTCTGTCATTGAATGTCAAAATAGACATGACTGGGATAAATGGAAAGAAGCCATGCAAGCTGAATTAAATTTGTTGAATAAACGTAATGTTTTTGGACGCATTGCCCTCACACCAGAAGGTGTGAAACCTGTGGGTTATAAATGGGTTTTCATACGAAAACGAAATGAGAAAAATGAAATTATAAGATATAAAGCTAGACTTGTAGCTCAAGGTTTTTCTCAAAGACCGGGAATTAATTATGAGGAAACGTATTCCCCGGTTATGGATGCAATAACGTTTAGATATCTAATCAGCCTGGTAGTTTCCAAAAATTTAGAAATGCGTCTAATGGATGTTGTCACAGCTTATTTGTATGGATCACTTGATAGTGATATTTACATGAAAGTTCCTGAAGGATTTAAAATGCCAAAAGCACTAAGTGAAAAACCCAAGGAAATGTATTCAATTAAGTTACAACGATCCTTGTATGGGTTGAAGCAATCTGGACGCATGTGGTATAAACGTTTAAGTGATTACTTAGTAAGTAAAGGTTATACCAACAATATTATCTGTCCATGTGTTTTTATTAAGAAAACAACATCCGGATTTGTAATCATAGCCGTCTATGTTGATGACTTGAACCTTATCGGAACACATAAGGAAATTCATGAAACAACTGTACTTTTAAAGAAAGAATTTGAAATGAAAGACCTTGGAAAAACCAAATATTGTCTTGGTTTACAAATTGAGCATATGAATAATGGAATACTTGTCCATCAGTCAAATTATACAGAAAAGATTTTGAAACGTTTCAATATGGAGAAGGCGAATTCATTAAGCACTCCAATGGTCGTTCGATCATTAAATGTTGATAATGATCCCTTTAGACCTCGTGAAGAAAATGAAGAGATTCTTGGTCAAGAAGTACCATATCTCAGTGCAATTGGAGCTTTAATGTATCTTACTAACTGTACTAGACCCGACATTTCTTTTGCAGTTAATTTGTTAGCAAGATTTAGTTCAGCTCCTACAAAAAGACATTGGAATGATATCAAACATATTTTTCGATACCTTCGAGGAACTGTTGATTTAGGTCTATTTTATTCTAATGATTCAAAACAAGAGTTAGTCGGTTATACAGATGCAGGTTATCTATCTGATCCTCATAAAGCTAGATCTCAAACGGGATATGTTTTCATGAGTGGAGGCACTGCTATTTCATGGCGCTCCCAAAAGCAAACACTTGTCGCAACATCATCAAATCATGCCGAAGTCATCGCACTACATGAAGCCAGCAGAGAATGTGTATGGCTAAGATCGATGACAAAACTCATTTTGACTTCGTGTGGACTAGAGGGGGAGAAAAATCCAACTGTGATTCATGAAGACAATGCATCTTGTGTTACACAGATGAAAGAAGGATATATAAAGACTGATAGAACCAAGCATATACCCCCAAGATTTTTCTCATACACTCAAGACTTGATAAAGGAAAATCAGATCGAAGTGAAATACGTCCAATCTAGTAATAATTCAGCAGATTTTTCACAAAGTCACTCCCTACTGCAATGTTCAGAAAACATGTTCACAGTATTGGAATGCGACATGTTCACCAGATGTGATAGATGTCTACATGAGGGGGAGTCAACTATACACTGCACTCTTTTTCCCTTCGCTAAAGTTTTTTCCCACTGGGTTTTCTTTAGCAAAGGTTTTTAACGAGGCAGTACTTTAAAGTTGAACTCCGGCTTGAATAATTGTCATCCAAGGGGGAGTGTTATAATATGAATACATCTCCATATGCAATAATGTAGATAAACTATGCAACTAGTTGGATGATCAATTACTCAAGATTTGTTGTCTAATCCAATTAATGTTTTACCCAAATACATATGTTGTATTACTCACCAAGTATGGGTTCAAGGGTAACAAAATTAGTATAAATACCAATGTATGTGAAGATGTAAAAATGCACCTTATAACACACTTGCATAAGTGTTATAATTCTCTCCATCTTATTTTGTTCCTTACTTTTATAATCTTCAAGTTTCTTTGATCAATTGCTAATAGGGCATTAATAAAGTTAATTTATAACAGAATCCACCATAATATTCCTAGAATTTGTTATTGTCGGATTTATTTTTATTATTGTGTACTTTTTATTAATATTTCTGAATTATATTTGACAAAAAACTTTAGTATTATGTTGTCTGTTCGTAAAAAGTGAAACATCATAGTGTACTTTTAATTACTATCTTTTTACTAGCATAATATCAACATAAATTAACCAGTAATTACACTATTCATTATCATCATATAAGTGAATTAAGTTGGACATTTATATCAGAAGATTTATGTTAAATGTTCTTGAAATTTATCTATTTGTGTTATATGTATTTTTCATTGAAACTTCGGGTATTCAATAATGTATAGGGCATCTTCATTATTACTCCCTCCGTCCAAAATTAATTGTCCACTAGACAAAAGGCACACAGTTTTAAGAAAGTGCAATTATTGCGTCCACTAATAAAATCTCATATTTACCCACTTATAATTTATATGATTGGTTGTAATTTGAAATTGACACTTATTTTAGGACAAAATAAAATAGTAAGATGAACAATAAAAATGAGATGGAAGGAGTATAATTTAATGTCTTGAGAGATAAGAGTATAGGATATCTAGAAGTGTCAAGTTAATTATTTATTTCTTTTAATACTCGTATATACATAAAACTAGCTTCATAGCCCGCCCGATTGGGCGGGCATGCTTCAAGATTTATATTATACAAAAATACCAACAAATATTAATAATTTTAAAAATGACATAAGAATCAGTAGCTGTAATGATGAGTTTGTACAAAATTTGATAATCACTTTTTACCTATATTATTTCTTCTCTCAATAATTGATAAATCCATAAACAGCAAATATGCACCAAACAGCCCTCCTTCCGAATCTGTCCTTCTGCTGCCTTTTTAAACCGAAAATATGCACCAAACAGCAAAAACAGCAGAACAAAATCGGAAAAATCCCAGAAATTCCATAAAAATGAGAATTTATGCAACTAAGGCCCACAAAAAAATTCAGCTTCAAAAAGCCACCCCAACTGTCTAAAACTGACCAAACAGTCCAGAAAAAACCCATTCGGCCCGTTTTCAAGAAACAATTCAGAAAAATCCCAAAAAAATTTGAAAAATGGGAAATCATAATCCTAAGTCTTCCACAAAAAATCAGCTTAATCCAAGCAACCAAACTGCCAAAAACTGTCAAAACAGTCGATTTTGACCCAATATTTTTCAAGTAAATTAGGGACAGTCTTGAAGTGGTCAATAGCATCCAAAAAAAATTGCAATAAATCTCATAAAATCCCTGAAAATATAAACCATTGTTCCAACACTGTATAAAACTTTGCAGGCTGACCAGACCACCAGAAATACCGAAAATACCCCTCTGATAGTGAAGAATTTTCCCGAAATAATTCAAAAAAATCCCAAAATAATTCTAAAAAGTGGGACACCTATAGACATGTTACGACAAGCGGGCCAAAGAAATGTTTTGAAGCAAAATGGGACACCTATAGACATGTTACGACATTTTGAATACATATAACACTGCAGTTTACGACATTTAAAATACATATAACAAAGTTTGCAGTTTACGACATTTAAAATAAACATTTTGACTGTTTATTGATGATTTTTAAAGTCAAAATGGGACACCTATAGACATGTTACGACAAACTGCAAACTTTGTTATGTATATATAACGTTGCAGACACAAGAGAATTCCGAGCTCTCTCAATATTACCAAAGTAGCCAAAGAAATATATAAGCATCACAGATACCTTCTCTCCAATTTGTGTGAAATATTGAATTGCAAACAGATATACTGCTGTAAATCCAAGCGTAAGGATACAATCAACTAAAAGCTTAATGATATTCAGGCAAAAGGACAATACTCTTATACGAATAACTTCATTTTCCACAAAGTTTAACTTATCATTTCACAACCTAATGTCGTTCTTAATATGTTACATGACTTTAGCAAGGGAATGTTGAAAAAAGGATCATCATATCACTGACAGAGTAACAGTCAACCGATTATCTATTTAGAAATAAGTGTTGGCCTTCAAGAACTGGTCCACCTCCTTATATTCAAAACAGTTTGAAGGTAAATGCCTACATTAAATAGAATCTAAGAATCAAGAAACCAAAAGCAAATGATTAATTGTCAAACACGAAAATCTTGTTCAGTTTAATCTCCTTTTTTGCACCTAGCCTATACTAATCCTTTTTGCGTTTGAATACTGTATCATTTCAGACCATTTAGAAGCCAAACCTATTCATATTATAAACATATTACAACATTAGTTAGTGCTAGCAACATTAGTTTATGCACAAAGGATACTACAAAAATTTTGCAATACAGAATTTGCAGAATGGATCCGAAAAAGTAATTTGCAGACAATAATTTTGCAAAAGTAAATGTTTTAACTATAAATTCTGCATAATGGTGATGAAATAAATCTGTATATGGTGTTGAAGCATAATCGGTTTACCTGATTAATGGTGAGGAAGTAATTCTGCAAAAGATTGTAAAAGATGCGGCAAAATCAAGAATTGTTCACGTATGCTGGTGCATTGAACAGGTTACACTGTAGTTTACAAATAGAGTTTGTACTAGCATAAAGTATCAACAATATCTCCGTAAATTATGATGATGATGATTGAACAATTGGTGGGCTGATTTAAGTTCGCATACGCTTTCTCAATTGGTGGTACACCTCGTTTTCATTAGGTCGGCGTTGGGGATGTAAATCTCTTGTAGACATTATATCAAACAGTTGGAGGGCTGATTTAAATTTGCCTAACTCTGCACCACAAAAACAGTAATCGTTCCAAAATCTAGGGTTTTAGGTATTAGATGATAGAAAGTATGAGCAAAACGTTTCATTTGAAACAAAAATGAAGTTTCGAGCCTCAATTATGCTGTGGAGAAACGGTAAAGAGAGATTAGAGAGATTTGTCATACCTTGATTAAGCAGCGATGGATTGAATAAGCAGGCGACTGAGGAATGATTGACGAAGCAGCGATCGATTGAGGAACGATTGAGAAGCAGAGATCGATTGGGTAATCGATTGAGAAGCAGCGATCGATTGAGAAGCAGCCGATTGAAGATTGGATCGTGACAAAGGGATCGATTGAAGATTGCATCATATAAAGTCTACGGAAGTTTGTGAGGAAAATGTTGGCCAACCAGTGAATTACACGTGGTCTGACCAATCAAATAGCTTGAAACGGATGAGGTGTCAAACTAAAATCATATGTAGCTCCATATATAGGGGAAGATTTTGTGTGGTTGTGTGTTAACCTTTGAGCATCCGAACCAAGTAAATCATGTTTCACTTTTTCCTATTAATGTTGTGTTGTTCGATCCCAACAATATAAGTACATAACCATTCTCATGATTTTAATCTCTTATATTGAATAATATATCTATATCTATACCACTTATAACGCATTTAGGACCTTTCCCTAAATAATTTTTTGCAAATTCAGCCAAATTGTTTCCATTTTCGAAATTTTCAACTTTTGAAAAAAAAAGGAGGACACCCAGGATTCGAACCCTCCACCTGCAGGTCAAAGTCCAACACACAAACCAACTGCGCCAGTCTACGGCTGCGTTAATTACTCAAAACATAACTATTTTATTCCCTTAAAGTATCGGCCGGCCAAACCTAATCAGCTTTTCAAAATTGAAATAAAAAAACGAAAATTGAATATCTTTTAGGTTTTCGCCAATTGGAGGTTACCCGCACAACAATCGAGTTCCTTCATGCCTTCGTTGTCTGTTGGAATACCCCCTCAAACCTACCTTTGCGAAGTTATAGAATCGAGGAGCCTCATTGATTCAAGCTAAGCCACTCACCTTCAATCGCCTGTTAGAATACCCTCCTCAATTGCTTCAACCATGAGTATCCATCTTCACTATATAAATCACAAAATTGACGATTTGAAGAAACATACAGATTCCTACGACCAGTGATAACATACTTCAGGTATCCATGTTTAATTTTCGTTTTCATATTCGTATGAAACGCTTTGACTGAAATGTGTTTTCGTTTTCGTTTTTGTTTTTGTATCCATGTTTAAATACAAAACATGTTTGTTTTTCTTCCTGTGTTACTTCGACTGAAATGTGCTTCTTTTGTGTTTTGTGGTGTTTAAACAGGTACAAGTAAAGACCAGTAGTTTAAGAAAATCAATTTAAGGTACGTATTTTCCTTCTGTTTTCCTGATTTTCTCTTTAATTGATTACTTGATTATACAAGCTTTTTACGATTTAGTTGCTAATTTTTTACTTGTTTTTCTCCTTCTATTTTGCATCATAGCATGAACTTCAATAGCATCATCAATGAAACGCTGCTCCATCAGTGGTTCTTACCATCGACACTCTAGAGGTAATTAAGTTTAAAATCAATTTGCTCGGTGCAGTCTTAATGTATTTTGCTCCAGGTTTCGTTTGTTTTCCTAAAAACAAAAAATTGTGATTTAGCCCTTTAAAATTAATCATTTTGCTCCCCTATGTCAAACATTTCGTGAAAATCATTTATGTGTTAAAGTCATTTCTGTTTGGTGTAGCCTTTTAAAATTAATTATTCTGTTTTTACATATCTAACGGGTCTAATGGGACGGTTTCATATCAAAAGGGTTTGTGTAGCTCTCTAAACTTTTTTGTTCTTAAGAAAGTTGAAACCTTTTATTAAACATTTGACCTGAAAAAAGGGCTTGGACCGAACGGTTTCATTTCAAAAAGTTGAAAACTTTTATTAAAGATTTTACTTCATGCATTTTTTTTAAAGACATATGCCCTTCAATATTTTTCAATCATGAAATACTAAAAACTTACATTGTTTACTGGCTGGAACATCAAAAGGGTCAAACTAATTTTCCTGCTCAAACAGGACGATTTCATATCAAACGGGATGGTTTCATATCAAATGGGTTGGTGTAGCCCTTTAAAGATTTTATTTTTAATAAAGTAATTATGCTACTATTTTTACACATCAAATGTTTCAAATGCATCAAACATATTGTGTGGAAAAATAATCAAAAATGCAGTTGAAAGCTTTTATTTAACATTTGACCTGTTTTGGTTTCATTTAAGATGGTTTTATATCAAACAAGCCGAACAAGATGGTCAAAAAAGCTACTGTTTTTACACATCAAACTTTTCAAATGGGTCAAACTTACGGTATGGAAAAATAAACAAAAAAATAAGTAGAAACCTTTTATTAAATTGATTTTGTAGAAACTGATTTTTGAAATATCTTAGTTCGGTTCAGGTCTATGGAATTTCAATGATTTCTAAGAAAAAAAAATAATAAAAAAAATAAGAATTTAGCAACTTATGCAACAATCTTTACAATAAAATATTTTTATCACTCTTTTTGTTTTATATGCAGGAATCAGAAGCACGTGATGCTAGAAATATTGTGTATATTTTGTATATATCTATCTCAAGTATATATATGACATGTTCAAGCCATTTAAGTTGAGCAACTTATTATTATTTTCAATGACTCACCATCTATAAGATGTTCAGGCCATGGGTTTGATAATGTTCATGATCGTTTTCACGATGATGATTCTCATGGTGGTACATATCCTAATGTGAAAAGATGGCATTCAATCTATTTGTTTGATTTTTTTGTTCATCTGACGCTAAGCTTCCTTTGGTTTTTATATTTTTTCTTATTGTGATATATGTGATACCTGCCTTAGTTGTGAATAATATTCTTAATATGATTCTGTTTACGGAGTCATTTCTTATTTTGTGTTTTGCGTACCCAAGTCTTGATTGATTGGTTTGGGAGATCATGAATAATGGTTGTAGTCAGTTGTTAGGTTAATCATTAATGACTTTGTAATCTTTGGCTGTGTAATTTGGTGAGAAAACTAATTTGAAACATGCAAATTTTGATATATTGCATCCATTTTCTTAAGTTCTGAATCTATACTTTTGTATAAGATTATAAACTGATCATGTATGATGTCAAAGCTTTGTTTGCTGTTAGTAGAGTATATAGTGTTATAAATTTAGTATTTTGTGAATTTTTCTATCCGTGCGAAGTTTGTATCTTTTGATTACTGTAAAGAACAATATGAGCTAGATTGACTTCAACACGGTGTCATTATGGTTATTTTGAACTATATTTGATATAAAAGGAGTTCTCTGGATGCATGTTTGGATGAGTATTTGATGTTAAATAACTCGAGAATGTTCACGAAGACTATGAGTATGCTCAATAAAGCAAGTTGGAAATGACTTCAATATGGGAAAATTAACTGGAGTTCAATTCATAATTACTAGACCTAGGTTGTGCGTGCATTTTAAAATTATGGGATGTCAATTTAGTTCGGGTTTGCGGGTTAGAAACATTTTACCTGAACAAGCCTTGTTTATATAAGCAGGTTACTTATTTGAACCTTAACATTTTATTTCAACTTGAAAATGATGACCCGTATAATCCGTTTAATTAGAGGAGTTAAATAGCTAACATGTAATGCTTTTAGGAAATTGCCAAATTAGCAACATTTAAATAGCTAACAGGATTGCTATTTCTGGTTGTATATGTGTTTATCAATAATATGCATTATGCATGAATTAAACGTGAGACGTCTACGTTATTAACATAATGCCATAATCAACAGAGTTACTACACCATATGTTCATTGACCAAAAATTATCTTTCTTTTTAAACTTAAAAAAATGAAAATACCACCACCCGTTACCACCACTATCGTTACTACCATCACACCATCCACCAATTGGATGCCGCCAAATATAGTCACAGGGTACCCGTCGTCGCATTGCGCGGGTACTCTGCTAGTATATATATATATATATATATATATATATATATATATATATATATATATATATATATATATATATATATCTACTATTTATAAAGCATTTAGGACCTTTCTTTAAATAGCTTTTGGAAAATTCAGCCAAATTGTTTCCATTTTTAGAATTCTCAAGTTTTGCTAAAAAAAATACCCAACCGAGATTCGAACCCAACATCTGCCGGTCAGACAACAACGCACAAACCAACTGTGCTGCCCCCATACTGCGTTTATTAATGAAATCACAAATCTTTTATTCCATTTCCTCTCGGCCCACCTAACCTATTCAGCTTTTCAAAATTGCCACCGCCAATTCAACCAATACTTTTTTTTTGGGTAATTGAAAGGTTTTTTATCGGGAAATTAAAGGAGCAATTTTAAAAACATCCAACCCTAATGTACGGTCTCTATCACACCCATAAAGGCGATCTGCATAAACTCACACAACCAGTCGGGAACCCCCTCCGCTCCTCCGCCTCCTCCGCCGCCCCCTCCCCCACCACGCAATTGCTTGATTTTTTAACTTGGCATTTATAATTATTCATTAACCCGTATGTTCTAATTTTGATTTGTAGGTGTATGTTTTTTGTGTGACTCCATTGATCTGATTCAATCTGACATACTTCCGCGTATGCATTACTACAAAGGTTCGATTTTTGATTTATATATGTATCTATTTTCGATTTTGTTGTTGTTTCAGATGAGGGATGGAAGAAACTATATTATCTTGCAAATAGAAACGGGTCAGAAATTACGTTATATGCATACGGGATTGCTAAAATATTTTATGTTGAATGGAATTAATCGTTTGCTTTTAACATATTTAAGTAGAAAATGAAGAAATTAGCTCCTTCATCTGGCTTATGAATGGGAATTGGGTCCGTGAGCCCAATAAAGATGTGATCTTGTTGTTTTTCAGGATTCTTGCTCTTTGTCATACTGCAATTCCTGAATTGAATGAAGAAACGGGAGTTTTTAATTATGAAGCTGAGCCACCAGATGAAGGAGCTTTTCTTGTTGCAGCTCGGGAATTTGGATTTGAGTATTTTAAACGAACTCAATCGAGTATATTTGTTCGTGAGAGACATCTTTCCACTCACGAGCCCATTGAAAGGTATTAATATGATTTTAGTTTTTAATTAATTATCTTATAATTTTCTTATTCTTACATATTATTGTTAAACAGGAGTTCAAACTACTTAATCTTTTGGATTTCACAAGCAAACGAAAAAGGATGTCAGTTATTATTCAGGATGAAACTGGACAGATAATATTATTGTGCAAAGGCGCAGACAGGTTAGTCTCTTGGCAAACTAGGCGGGTTGGCTAACGGGTCGGGTTGACCAGGAGCTTTTTTTGTCCAACACAGAACCGAATCGACCTGTTCATAAGTATACGGGTCGAATGTCTTCTCAAAATTTTCTTTTTGAAATCTAATCCACTTTTTGGTGGACATTACAGCATTATCTTTGATCGATTATCGAAAAATGGAAGATATTTTGAGGAATCCACGAAACAGCATCTGAAGGAATATGCAGAATCTGGATTAAGAACCCTAGCATTTGCTTACAGAAAGCTTGAAGAATCTGAATATTATTCATGGAATGATGAATTTATGAAAGCAAAAACCTCAATTGGTGGTGATAGAGACACAATGCTTGAACAGTTATCTGATGTAATGGAAAAAGACCTAATTCTTGTTGGTGCAACTGCAGTTGAAGACAAACTTCAACAAGGGGTATTAATTATCAATTAGTAACTTATTTATTTTTGTATATTTCGAGTTTTTTTTTTAATTATTATTGGTTCCTTTTATAGGTGCCTCAATGTATCGATAAACTGGCACAAGCTGGTCTTAAGATATGGGTTCTTACATCCATTTAATTATTATGGTGGTTGTTTGTTTATCCTAAAACAGATGATGAAAAATCAATTGAAAAAACAAATGAGACAAATGATGTTGATGAACAACCGTCATCAAGTTTAGACGATGAAGATGATGTTTTACCAACGGGTCGTCTTTTTGTTCGTAATCTACCTTATACTCCTACGTATGTTTTATAATTTAATTTAAATTCTTATAATTTGTTATGATATATTCTTGTCCTAAAGTTTAATGACAACATTATTTCTTGTCAAATTTCAATGTTTTTATTTTTTTTCCTTATTTTATGAAAAACAGGGAAGATGATTTATGGTAGCATTATTTGGTGATGTTACTGAAGCTTATTCTGTGGTTGATAGATATACAAAACTATCAAAGGGATTTGCTTACATTCATTACGAAATAATGAGATGTTATTGGTTATTTTTAAAACATTTCAGTCTCATATTGATATTTTTTAGCTTGCATATTTTTAGGTTTTCTTTTTTGCAATTATAAAGCTGATTGTACACGGCATTAGAAGTACTTGACAAATCGATTTTTCAAGGCAGACTTCTGCACGTCATGCAATCAAAGCAGATTATTCATTATTCTCTTTGTGAAAAATCGTAAGCATTATAAAATATCATTTTGTTGTCTAATAAACTTTTTAAATCCACTTGAAGTAAGACTATGCAAACTAGATCAAGAACCGGCGGACTGAACCGAGCTATACCATTCCGGTTCTCGGTTTCGATTTTTATTCAAAACTGGTTCTTGGTCTGGTTCAAAGCTGAAAAAAGTTGAAAGAACCCGGTTCTTTGTCCGGTTTGGCCAGTCCAAGACATCATTGTAACAATTTTAATTATATTTTTCTCGGATCAGTAAATTAATTGAGCAATCAAAGATGTTTAAGTAAGTATTTAGGGCAGAGAGGTTTGGGCAGCTAGCAGTTGGATTGAATCCGCATGGAACAAACTCAAGGGCGAAGGTTTTACTTCAAGCTTTTTAATTTTATTAATTTACCATTTTATTTCTCGTTTTAAATGTGTATATTGTTGTTAAACGCTAATAATGTATAGTTTTCATTAAACCATTATGTAAACACTATGCAATCTTAATTGTATATTGCCGCTAATTTCTCAAAATGTCCATTTTGATAGTTTTTATTTAAGCATTATATAATGTAATCACAACTGTATATTGCTGCTAAATGTCAATAATGTCAAATTTGATTGTTTCAATTTAAGCATTATGTAACCAGTATGTAATCAAAACTGTATATTACTGCTAAATGCTAATTAGGTCAATTTTGATTGTTTTCAATTAAACATTATGTGAACACTATGTAATCACCACTCTGTTTGCAACATTATAGAGCTCTTTTAGAAGTATATGCATGTTCAAACTTCACATCTGTATTTTCTTACTATTTTATTAGACCTATTTGGTCCACTTATGTTATTTTCTCACCGCAAAATATAGTTCCCGGGTACCCGCCGCCGCATTGCGCGGGTACCCGGCTAGTATATATATATATATATATATATATATATATATATATATATATATATATATATATATATATATATATATATATATATATATATATATATATATATATATATATACTATTCCACTCCCTTTCAACATCCCCGTCACCCCATACACATACTTCGTATCGTATACCTCAATGATATATGTTGGAAAAAAATCTTATTATTATTATTATTATTATTTTATTATTATTATGATTATCATACTTTTGCTATATATGTCTAAAGTCATATTTTAATAAGGTTTTTTTTAATTTAACATCTCAATCAGTAAATCTTATTTGGCTTTTATTATCACTTAATTATGTTTATTCTACAAATGTAACATTTTTCCATGATTAAAAATTACTAGTTTTTATGTTAACGTATTAATTAAGTAAAGACAAAACTCATTATCATGATTTTTGTTAGTATATACCTTTTAAATATATTAAGATTTCATCCTGTTATATGTATATCATAGTTTCTTGTTTTAGGCTTGGATGGTTGTGCGGCCAACTTTTTGTAATTAGTGATGTTTTAATGGTTACGACTTCTCAAATGTCGACATTCAAATATTTAATCTATAAATAGACATTCTTTTGTAAGTTTAAAGAAAAATAAATCTCTCATTTAGTTGACCATTATAATAATACAAATAAATTATTAACCTACATCACCACAGATTGAAGCGAGATTTAAAAAATACATACTAGTAATATTTAGGTAAATAAAACCTCATATTGAACATAAATGTCCAGGGAGCAAAATTTAAGTAACTCATTTGTAAGTTAAATGAGTATATCAGAATCTAAGTAACATAAAACGTTAGGACTTAGGAGATAAATTAAAATTTTGTTGTAAACAGTGTAGTAATAACATAGCGAAAGAATTGAAAAAAGATAAAACTTTTGAACTTACAGGATGAAAGTATAAAAGATACATCTGCAAGGACCAAACTTGCGTTATTGAATGTCTATTATTTAAATCAAACAAAATCGGCAAATCTAGAATGCATAAACGTCACCTACTGTCACCTAGTCTCAATCACACACCAATTACATTCGCCGATCTTAACACGAGTGACGGTAATACACCCAGTCACTACCGAACACGTGGCTGTGACTTTTAGCCGACTAGATTATACGCGTATGCAGACCGCGGGTGAGTGAACTCAAGGGCAATAATTGTCAATTTCAAAACTAGAAGGGGCAGAAAAGTAAGTGCATCTGCAAAGGGCGTGGTGCTATTTGAATCACCACTTTCCAATGGATGAAATCCTCTTCCTTTCAAAACCCAAACCCTCGCTCTTCGTGGCGGCTGAAACTGCTTTCGTTATATCTTTCTCTCTCTTAGGGTTTCTCTCTATCCCCTATCAAAAACCCAAATTTTCAAAGGGTTTCATATCCTGTTTTTGAAGATCTATCAATCTATCAGATCCTATCATGGCTGCCGTTGCTACTCCTGCAGATCGTATCCTTGTTTTATTACTACTTTAATTACTGATCTGTTATTGTTATTGCCTGATTAGAAGTTTATTGTTTCTGTGAAATTTGAATCTGGTTTATTGGATCCGAGTGCTGTTTGATTTGTACACGTGTAGGTTATTATTACCTGAATTTGAAGCTACTACTTGTGATGATTGTGCTGTGATTTTTGTTTGATCTTTTCTATTTGAGCTTATAATTTGTTCTACTGTTGTTTGCTTTGTTCAGTTTTTTTTACTGACGAATTGTTTATTTATTTATTGATGAAAACCTTGTGTTGAAGATCTATGAGCTGCTAATTGTTATTGCAGTTAGAGGAGAATTTATTAATCGGTGGTTTGAAAATTCACTGTACTGTTATCCATTGTATTTGATTTCGTTCCACTATTCTCGTTCTATGTTCTACTCGATCTTATTTATGTTAATAATGAGCTTTTATTGATTTTAAGGTTTAGCAGTATATTTTTTATTGTATTCAAATGTTTTAGTAAACAATTTCACAAAAAAGTGGATTTCCTTTACTTTTTCTACACAGAAGCTGCTGATTTGCTGAAAAACATAACATTGGATTCTCAATCAAAGACATTGGAAATTCCTGAACCCACTAAGAAGGTGGGTTATAGGCATCATGTAATAATTTGCTAAACTATTTATTCAATCTATGCTTCAACAGTAGCTAATATAATTCGTGTCTAATTATGTAATGATTAGGCTGATACCACCGACACTGGGAATGGTCAGAACCAACCTTTAGATAGGTCGGTTACCCCTATTATTCCAGATTTCATGGATCCAACAGTAGCTTATTTTCCCAACGGTTATGCTTCTACAGCTTATTACTATGGAGGTATATAATTGCTTGCAAGTTTGATATTTTATGTTTGATTTTGTTTGTTTATTATTAAATTGTTGCTGATAAATTAATTATAGGTTATGATGGGACTACCAATGATTGGGATGACTACTCGAGATATGTAAATCATGATGGAGTTGATATGTCTCATGTAAGGCTTAATTTTTAGTTTATCTTAAAATTATTTAATATCTTATTATTGTTTATTTATGAAAATAATTTGTTGTGATTTTGTTACAGGGAGTTTATGGGGATATGTACGGTTATGGTTATGCACCATACGCTCCTTATTCACCTGCTGCTTCACCTGTACCAACAGTTGGTCATGATGGTCAACTTTACGGGGCTCAACATTACCAATACCCGAGCCCATATTTTCAGCCCATGACTCCAACCAGTGGGCCCTTTTCATCGGTTACAATCCCTCCAAAAGGTGAGAACGCACCATCTACAGGTGTTGATCAACCACCTTTGACCGTTGACACTGCTAATGGAAATTCTAATAGCATTGTAAATGGTGTTAAGGGAACCAATGCTCCATCTCTTAATAGGCCAACAGCATATCAGAATTCTGGTTTTAATGCAAACGGGTCGTATGGAAGGGGTGGACAAAACGGGTATCAGGATCAAAGATATGGTTTTGATGGGGCCCACTCACCGATCCCCTGGTTAGACACCTCGTTGTATTCCGATGGACAAGCGAGAAACAATTCCAACATTGGCCCAGTTTCTAATGGAAACGGTGTTGTTTCAAGAAATCAAAATCTTCGTCCTCATTCTCATATCATGGTATGTCAAATGTACATTTTTTAATCGAATTTTTTATGGGTTTTATAAAGTTGAAATATTGATATTTAAAGGTGTAATTTTTATCGATTTTCAGAGTCCAAGACCATTATCGGGTGTAAATACCACAAACGGGTATATGAATCAAATGTATCCAAACAAGTTATACAGCCAATACGGTAGCAACTACCGTTCGGGTTACGGGTACGGATACGGGTCAAATACTTATGATTCCCAAACAAACGGGCGTGGTTGGTTAGCAGCTGATAACAAGTACAAGCCCAGAGGACGAGGTAATGGTTTCTTCAGTTACAACAATGAAAACGGAGATGGTCTAAACGAGCTAAACCGGGGCCCACGAGCTCGAATTGTGAAGAACCCAAAGATCTTGACACCTGTCGCTTTAGCTGTTAAGGGACAAAATATAACTCTTACACCTACTGAAGGTGTAGAAAAAGAGCCCGAAGTTAAGGAGAAGGTTAGTGTAACTCCAGATAGAGAGCAATACAACCAACCCGATTTTCCTGATACTTACGAAGATGCCAAATTCTTTATAATTAAATCATACAGTGAAGATGATGTTCACAAGAGTATTAAATATGATGTTTGGGCCAGTACACAAAATGGTAACAAAAAGCTTGATGCTGCATACCAAGAGGCCCAACAGAAGCCTGGAAAATGCCCGATTTTCCTTTTCTTTTCGGTTAGTGTCTTTCACAGTTTGACTTTGACTTTGTTTTTTTTATCTGTTTTAATTAACAAGCAACTGTTTGTATATGTTTTTAGGTGAATACAAGTGGACAATTTGTTGGTGTTGCTGAGATGGTGGGCCCGGTTGATTTTAACAAAAGCTTAGAATTCTGGCAACAAGACAAATGGATTGGTTGTTTCCCGGTTAAGTGGCATATTGTTAAGGATTTACCCAACAGTTTGTTGAAGCATATTACTCTTGAAAACAATGAGAATAAGCCCGTTACCAACAGCAGGGATACCCAAGAGGTAGTTTTAATATTTTATTCAGGATATTAATTTTGTTATTATTATTCCTATGATTACTGAAATTGTGTATATTGTTTTAGGTGAAATTAGAGCAAGGATTGCAGGTGATTAAAATATTCAAAGAACATTCGAGCAAGCAATGCATATTAGACGATTTTGAGTTCTATGAGGAACGACAAAAGAGAATTCAAGAAAAGAAGGCAAAACAACAACAATTCCAGAAACAGGTAGTTTTATTATAATCAATTTTGTACGTTACAAAGCAAAAGTTTGTTAAAACAGGAATTGATTTTTATATTGTTTTTTAGGTTTGGGAAGGTAAAACTAAAGATGATATTCCCCCAGAAATAGTGAAAGAAGCTACTTCAGTTCATATAAACGGAGAAGAGAAAAAGAATGTAGGAAATGGGTCAGCCATGTGAAAGGAAGCCTTTGGGTTTTGAAAAATCTGAACGGGCTTGTGTTGCCCGCCCGGTGTCTGGTGCCCGAAGTTAAAAATCAATCTTGCGGCGGGCAGGGTTTGTCTCTTTGATAGTTTTTCAGCTTCTAACAGGGTTTTAGCTTTATTTGAATGAATCCTTTTATTATGTTTCATCCTTAGTATTTTTTTTTTCTTTTCTTTTCAAAATCACTCCTTGTGGCGTTTAATATTATTATGTTCTGTGTTAGTTTTGGTTGTTTTTTTTGTTTTGAAGTTAAGAGTAGAGAGTGGGATGATCCTTCCTTGTAAATCTAGATCAAGAAGATATTATGGGTTTTGTGGGGTTTGCTAGAAATTCAGGGTGGGTTGGCTTTCACTTGTCATAATATAAGCTGTTTTCTATGCGATTTATTCTGTGTTATTAGTTTTGTTCGTTTTATGTATTGTTGTGGTGTTTCATGCCCAAAATTCGCTTTTGCCTGCAAACTCTGATCAATTATTAAAAATGTGTACATTGAAAACAAAGTTGTGAGAGATTTATAAGTTAAGATCTAATATTATGAATCCTAGACGTGGCATTTGGATTGTTGAGTCAGCAGCACTATTATCTGGCGTATGATTCACATCCCACTGGCTTTGTTTGTATATGGTTGATTTTCTTTTGTTTATCAAGGTATCTTAAGGTTTTAAAGCGGTTGATAGTGAATGGGGACTATAAAGGACGAAGTGTAATCGTTTTTTGGTAATGGCCTAGTCACAAAGCCTCTTTAATGACTTCTATATCCTTAATAAATATTTATCAAATGGCTAAAGAAATATTCACAACAATGAATAAAGCTTCCATGAGGAACCCTTACCATATAAATACTCTTTTAGGAAAGTTACAACTTTTCTTTTTTGGGTTCCTTCTTTAGCTTTTAAACCAACTTTTTGTTTGTCTTTTGAAGGTGTAGACTTTCAGTTATCTTTCGACAGGTATGTACTATATGTGGTCCATACTACAGGGGTAGAAAGCTTCTTTCTTTTCTAGATTAAACTAAGCGATGTTTTGCTTTTTCAGTTTAGTAACTTCACATCTTGCAGCTTTGCTGTTTTGAAACATAAAAGTAAACAAATTTTAAAAATGAAGGTTATTCAACTTTTCTACTTTCTAGGGTGAATAATTATCTAACAGTCAAAAAGCACCAAGAATATATACACCACTGGACAAGCAATTTGGCATGAACGGAGCTAAATATATATATAATTGAAGTAGTTTCAGTAAGTGCTGTTTGTTTTTGAAGAGGTAAAAGGTCTGCAGTCTGCGGACCACATATGCAGAGAAGATTTAGACTAAACGTCTGCAGTCTATAAGAAGAACACTGTTTGTTTTTTTAATGTCTGCACGTTGATAAAAAAAATTAAGTAGCAGTATTTGTGTGGATGATAACGAGTATTTGTGTGGATGATAACGGGTTGTGGTGACAATGGGTGGTGGTGACAGTACATGGTGGTGGATGGTGGCGGTAGATGGTGGTGGGTGGCGGTGGGTGGTTGTGGCGGTGTGTGGTGGTGGTGGCGGTAGATGGTGGTGGGTGGCGGTGGTGATGGGTGGTTGTGGCGGTGGTGGGTGGTGGCGGTAGATGGTGGTGGGTGGTGGGTGGTGGCGATAGATGGTGGTGGGTGGTGGGTGGTGGCGGTAGATGGTGGGTGGCCGTGGGTGGTTGTGGCGGTATGTTGTGGTGGTGATGGGTGGTGGCGGTAGATGGTGGTGGGTAGTGGTGGTGGTATGTGGAGGCGGTAGATGGTGGTGGGTGGTGGCGGTACGTGGTTGTGGCGGTATGTGGTGGGTGGTAGTGGCGGTGTGTGGATGCGGTAATTGGTGGTGGCGGTAGGTGGTGTGTGGCGGTGTTGGTATGTGGTGGTGGTGGTAGATAAACTTTTTTTTAGGTGTAGGTAAAATGACTTCCAAGCTTGGAAGACTATGGTCCAAGTCTTCTCCAAGCAGACCTCAAAAAGACTTTTTCATGTCTTCTAACTTCCAAAAAACAAACAGTTTTTTTCTAAAATGTCTTCCCGCCTGCAGACATAAGACCTCAAAAAGACTTTCTGTCAAAAAACAAAGGCCACCTTAGTCTCATAGTCCCTTGTTTTATGTTCATTTGCTCACAAAACCAACTTTTTTGTTATGCAAGTGTAGAGCCTAAATGTGGTCCAAACCATCAATCTTCATTGGGTTAACAAACCCATACAACTTAACGACTTGTGGCATTAAATTAATGGCGTTAAGCCTTTTATAGCACTAAACGATACTAAGACTCTTAAAATACCATCTTATTTTGAACAGATAAAACTCGAACTTATTTCAAAGCAATGAAGAAAACACTATAAAAGACTGAATTACCTACGACCTTGCTTTTCTAGCAGCTCTGTATTCATGATCTAGATTTACAGGGCACAAATCGAAAACAAGAACCAAACAGAATAAGGAAGAGAGACTGAAAACAAGAAACAAAAACTAGAACAAAACTGAAAGAAAAAAAAAAGATTCAAGTTTGAAATGTAAAGAAACCTAACCGAAATCTGTAAGACCTGTTTTGTAGCTAAATAACACTATAGAATCACAAAACAACCTGGGGAGTTCCTCCCCAAATTTACATCCCCTATTTTCCCAATTGCCAACCCTTTCTTCTTCTTCTTCTCTCACCTTTGACTTTACACAACAAAGTCAACTCTTCACAATGTATACAGTCAAAAAGCCCTTAGCAGCCATTAGCAACAACCCCATTTACTACCACCTTCTTCTCTACTGCTGGTTTTGCCACATCAGCAACATCAATTTGAACATTATCCACAAGTTTAATCTCACTGACCAAATTCGCCACATCAGCAGGCTTTGGTGAAACAACCTCAACTTTAATTCCTTCTTTGTTATTCTCATCATTGTTGGTTTTCCCTCCCCAGGCCTAAAAAACAAAAAAAAAATTAGATATAGTCCAAATTTAAAAAACATTAAAAAATGATATTTACTTGTTTGTGGAATTGTTGTTTTGCTTTTTTATCCTGAATTTTCTTCTGTCTATCCTCATAAAACTCAAAATCATCTAAAATACATTGTTTGCTAGAATGCTCTTTGAATATTTTAATCACTTGCAATCCCTGCTCTAACTTCACCTGAAACATTTAGGAAAATTCAGCTACATGAACAGAATTTAAAAAAAAAATACAAATAATAAAGTACCTCTTGGGTATCCCTGCTATTAGTAACAGGTTTGTTTTCATTATTTTCAAGAATAATGTGTTTCAACAAATTATTTGGTAAATCTTTAACAATATGCCACTTAACAGGGAAACAACCAACCCACTTGTCTTGTTGCCAGTACTCTAAGCTTTTGTTGAAGTCAACAGGCCCCATCATCTCAGCAACACCAACAAATTGACCACTTGTGTTAACCTAAAAATATATAAAAACAAATTAACACATGTTATTTTAGAAAAGTAAAAAAAAGACCATAAGATAAAAAACACTCACCGAGAAAAAGAGAAAAACAGGGCAGTTTTCAGTTTTTTGTTGAGCTTCTTGGTATGCAGCATCAAGTTTCTTGTTACCATTTTGTGTACTGGCCCAAACATTATACTTAATACTCTTGTGAACATCATCTTCACTGTATGATTTGATTATAAAAAACTTTGCATTTTCATAAGTATCTGCAAACTCAGGCAAGTTGTACTGCTCTCTGTCAGGAGTCAAACTGACATCTTTGACTTCCTCCACAATGTTTTCAGTTGGTACCGAATTTAAACTTTGACCCTTAACAGCAATAGCTACGGGTGTGAATGGCTTTTGGTTCTTGTTAGGTCTGGCCCGCGGGCCACGGTTAAGCTCATTTAACCCATCACCATTTTCGTTATTGTAACCGAAAAAACCGTTAACTCGGCCTCTAGGTTTGTAACCATTACTACTTTGAAAACCATACCCGTTAGAACCATAACCGTACCCGTAACCAGATCGGTAATTGTTTTCGTATTGACCGTATAACTTGCTTGGATATATTTGGTTCATGTATCCACCTGCTGTGTTCATTCCAGAAAATGGCCTTAAACCCTGCAAAACCATACAAATAAAATAAAATATAAAAATACAACAAATATGAACGATATATGCAAAAAAAGTTGCAGAAGTTTGCTTACCGTGAGATTAGAATTTTGATTTTTCAATGAATTGTTTGTATTGTTTTTATTTTGTGGATCGAAATTCATTGAGGTGTCTAACCATGATCTCGGGTCATAATAACCAGGCGACCCGATTACATTGAAACCCGAAAGCGGATACACTGGTTTAACAGGTGCAGTACCAGTGGAACCTTTGGGACCCAAACCATTTGTGTTCACTTTAGCTGAGTCAACGGTCAAAGCATGGTCAACAGCTGCAGGTGGGGCGGTTTCACCTTTAGCAAGGGCGGTTGCAGCAGGGTTGGGACCAGTGGTTGGAGCCACGGGCTGGAAATATGGGCTCGGGTACTGGTATTGTGAGCCAGCAGGAGAATACGGGCCATACGAATAACCATAACCATAAACACCCTGTAATTAGAACACAAACAATAACACAAGCATAAAACAATTTGCAAATACAAAATTAAATTATCACAATAGAATAGAATGAAAAGAATAAGTACATGAGCCAAACCAACTCCTTCAGAGTTCAAGTATCTAGAATAGTCTCCCCACTCAGCAGTAGTTGCATCATAACCTAAAACATAAACAAAAAAACTAAGAAACTTCAACTGATAAAAGTATACATATTTTTTTATGAATTATTCTAAAAAAATATTTAATGGTGTAATAATCACCTCCGTAGTAATAGGGATAACCAGGAAAATAACCAAGTGATGGATCCATGAAATCAGGAACCAAAGGGGTTATAGGCCTATTGCTAGGTTGAACTTGACCATTTCCACTGTCCACAGAAGGCTGCAAGAACAACCATAAATTAATAAAAAACGTAAATATAATATAAACATATAATCAAACTTCTGATACCTCAACTACAATCAACAAATCATGAATTTATCAAGAAAATAAAAAACATCAATACCATCAGAGGAAAAAAAAAACTCACCTTCTTAGTGGGCTCAGGAATTTCGATAGTCTTTGGTTTGGAATCCAATGATATATTCTTGATAAAATCAGCAGCTTCTGTACAAGTAAGTTAAAGAAATCCACTTGTTTATCAAGAAAACTGTTAAACTAATAAATTACTGAAACATGAACACAAATTAATCTACGTCGACGCTATAAACCTCACCGTACGGTAAAACCCTAAACCCCACAAAATGACTGACATCCTAAACCCAGATCTAGTGACAAAATTACAAGAAACAAAGTTCAATTTGACGTAACAAACAATCAACCAAAAAGCAGAAAATTCAAAATTCAGATCTCGAAACAATAAAGAAAACACAGTTCAAATCAAGAGATAAAAAAACAGCAAATTATAACAAAAATTATAAGTAAAAAAGGATACGATCTGCAGGTGGAGAGACAGTAGCCATGCTGACTGCAGAGGTGATAGATCTTCAAAAATGGGGTAAGAAAACCTACAAAAAATTAGGTTTTTGAGATATAGAGAAGGGGTTCCGCCGCCACAAAATTGGCGAGGGTTTAGGTTTTTGAAGAAAGAGGGTTTTGAACAATTGAAAAGTGGCGATTCAAATAGCAACACTCCCCTCGCACGGACAATTACACTTTTGCCCCTATTTTTAGTCCGAATTTTACAGTTTTAACCCTTTCGATTCGAATCATAGATCTAGTCTAGTCGCCCAAAAAGTAAAAGTTGTTGACATGTGTGCGATTTGCGGATTAGTAGTGGTTTTTGTTTGTCGACGTGGAAATTATTTTTACGTCTACGTTGTTTAAGATGACTTTCAAATCTCTTTTTGCTAGATGAATTTATATGTTTAAAACATGAATTAACTATTTTAACACTTAATATTTTTTTAATAATTAATTAACAAATTCTTTTAAATTCTCCACCATGTTCCATTGCTACCAACTCACTCGCATCAGAATCAGCCAATCATCACTGCCGCTCACTCCGGCCCCACAAACTCTTAAACATGGTAGAAGACTAGAAGTAACCCAAAGACGATTTCTTATTTATACTGCCTTAAAAAAATCATGATTTCGATTATTGATTTTATAATATCGTTTTTTAATCATAGATAACGTATTAATTATTTATTAAAAGAAGTTAGAAAAATTGTGTGTAGTTTTTGTGAGTAAATTTAGGAGTTCTTTAGGAAAGCTTATGTAAGATAAAAATTTGCTTTTATAAACTTAAATTTGTTAAGAGTATTTAAGCATAAATAAATTAATAAACACCTTAAATAAGTTCCCAAACATGCCCTTAATCTTTAACTAACCCCTTTTCGACTCATGTTAAACATTCGCCTGTTTGGTTGTTTTTCTTCCTTGTCCAATTTGTTCGGCCCACAACAGAAATTCATCTTGGGTAACCAGTGGCCCAATGCCAACAAATTTTTCCTTCAGTTTCTAGCGGTCATCTTTTCAGGGCATGACTTAACACTAGCATATATCATCTCCAACCATAAACTCTATAAAACTCACTCTATCTCTATAATTGATGGGTACTTCAAATATAGACGGAGTTTTTCTCTTACTCTATATTTAGAGTGAAGGGATAGAGGTGGGTTGGAGGAGAAAAAACTTCAATTATAGAGATAGATAGGTTAATAGAAGTGGGTTGGAGATGCTCTAAGATGTTAATGTTAATTAAGCTGTCTTATGTTTTTTTTTCTCCTTTCTTTTCTAATCGGATGGGTTTTTATGTTAGTGTTTAGCCTTTGCTTAACTAATCACACGTGTTTCATGTCAACTTTTTACAAAGGGTCTTGTCATCGCTATTTGTGTGACCATAATTTAGAAAATATTACTAATGATACAATGACATCCTCTGTTCCGGTTTTAATGCAACATATTTTTTGGAAATACTTGAAAGGAAGTACATGAATTCTCACAAGAACAGAAAAATGGTTTGAGGTATCAAAAGCATCGGAGAAACATGGACATCGTACATTTCCAATTTTAGACAACCTTCAAACGCTCAATTTGTATAGATAAGATTATACTACAAATTTTATACACTTTGACTTTCAGATTAAACTATGTACCATTTAACGATGGTATTGAAAACCTAACCTGGTAGCAAACCGATGAAGCTACAGGTTCGATGGTTCAAATAGTCACTTGAACCAAAACTGGAATAGTTCGTTTTAAGCTACCTTCTCACAAGTCATTAAGTCATACATATTAAAATTATTCAATGGTTTGAGGGTTTGTAATTCGTAAATTGTATTCCCAAAAGATCATAAAAGGAGCACTCAAAGAACGTACACAAGATTTTTAGCCTTGATTAACTCATAGATAGAACCCAGTCGTTTAATAAAACCTTAAAATTAATTTTATTAATACATATATCATATCACCGCTATATATACATAAACCATTCCAAGGTATGCACGCAGTCAGGTTTGGTCATGGTCTTCAATTGCTACATTCACTCTAAGGCTTAGCCAAAAACAATGTTGTCTACTGCATTTTTTTTTAACTCTTTTCAGAAAGGATATAAACCGTAACACTTCTGAATCCTGAATACATAATCCTCAAATGTTTATTGATTCAACAATATACTAGGCGAATCTGTCAAAAAACTAGTAGCCAAATTAAAGCATCATTAGTTAGTTTGGTTGAATTAAGGATGCCTCAGAGATCTTGGTGGATAATGAATCATCAAATGAGCATTATTAACTCATCAAGAGTAGCAAATATCTTTCTTACATCACGGGCATCCAAACCATTTTTACACCCACAAACTAAATATTACTATACACCTATAATGCCAAAAAAAAAACCTATAAACTGGTTTACGAAATTAAAATTTATCGAAAATTTAAAATTGTTAAACTAAAAATTAAAATCAATCGAGATATAAGATAATGAGTCAGAAGTAGCTGGTTGTATGATCACCTTCTCTTTTAA
This sequence comes from Calendula officinalis, assembly GCA_963853835.1. Lineage (NCBI taxonomy): Eukaryota > Viridiplantae > Streptophyta > Magnoliopsida > Asterales > Asteraceae > Calendula > Calendula officinalis. The sequence continues at coordinate 18,416,561 of OY970822.1, forward strand.
GAGAAGGTCATTGGACATCCGTCTGTTTTTTCATCATCCGCATCATCATAAATAATAATTGACTTAATTAGCTTTAACCTTCCCAAAAAAAATTAAAAAATATAAATAAATTGAAATTCATGTATCTGCCTTAAACCAACGTAAGTTACAAAATTGGGGTTAGTAACATAAAACAATTCACAAATTGAGATGAACAACGAGAAAAAAAGAGTAAATCAAGACGAAGAAATCAAAGTCCATAAATTCGTAAATAACTGAAATCGAAACACACAAGTAAGAAGAAATAAACAGGTTCATATATACACAGTTAGAAACCTAGACTGGGATGCAATTAAAAATAGTAATGGAAAAAAACAGCATGGGCATATAGTGTATTTATAGATAGGGATTATGAAATGGCAATTGAAACCCTAGTTATCGTCGTTTAAGTCTTATGGGCCTCAATTAAGGCTTTGTAAATCAGGCCCACGTAGAGAAATTTAAGAGGATGATTCATGCCTTCATGCTGGGTTAAATGCTACTTTTCAGAATTTAAAATGTGCCATAAGCATTAGTTTCTGGAAACTTATTAAGATTTAAAATACTACGTAAACGATATAATAACTGTTCGAAAATTTGTATATAGGCCTAAAGATATGTAGATACATTTAGAACACCCTTTCAAAAAATTAAAATTACATTCTTTTTAACAGCAAGCAAAGATAATATTAAAAGACTAGCAAGAAACTAGACAAGAGCATGCTAGTTGAGACGGATGTATTCGAATTTTATGTTAATATTTGTAAGATGTTTGCACCTTATCCTAGTGTTCGGGGTTTAGTTATAATAATAGACATATTTAGTACTTAAGAGTATATTAAGATATGTTGTTTAAAAAACAGTTGATATTGGATATTTTTAACGAGACCCGGCAAGCTGACGTTAGCATTGGATCGGATATTGGGTTTGAATTGCTTACATTCGTCAGGTTTTCGGATTAACCCATTAGTCCGGGTTGAATTTTTAAGGCTTTTTTCCTTTATAATTTAAGAAATATTTTACTATATGGTACATATAAGTTAACAAGGAAATTAATTCCATGTCCTTAGAAGGAAATGTTAAAATAACATTTTAACACATGAACATGTTTAGTTATTTGTCATCAAAATGTTTATTTGTAATAATTTTATTTCTTTGAGGAAATATTAGATTTGTAACTATCTCCTTAGCAGTAACAACTAACAACTAATGGCATAAGTATTGATTAATGTCAATTACAGCATTACTACAAATCATTATAATGCCATTTAGGAATCATCCAGATTCCAGGCACTTAGGAAAACAGCACACTTGGAAAAAGAGCACACTACCTTCACATTGTTCTGGATGATTGAACAAAAAGTTTGGTGTGGACGAAAAAGCATAGCAGCAACTATATTTAATAAATATTTATTTTTAACACCAAATTAGGAATGTGTTCAATTCCAAACCACACCAGAATCGGTGAACACAAGAACCGAATTTATGAAATAGATGAACCGATAATTAGACCGAATTACATGTGCTTGTTCCAATTCGATTCCAGTTCAGGTTCAGTTTTTTGTTTGTTTTGCACATCCCTATACCAAATGGTGTAATTTTTTATGTACAATTAAAAATGCTTTCATAATATCACCAAATGGTGTAATTTTTTATGTACAATTAAAAATGCTTTCATAATATCGTAACCTTTCTTAAGATTCATAGTTTTGCCATCAATTTAAAATTCTTGTACTTTTATAAGAAAATTTTCACTACAAAAATACATTTCAAATCTTTATAAATAAAATAGGTATTAAATTATTAAACTCATATTCTTATCCACTTGATAGGATGACATGTGTAATTTTTTTAATTTTCTCTATTAATATTATCTTTTGATTTTGACGCATCTCTTCATCTAATAAGTAAGACTATGTGATTGACCAGATGGTAGGACTAAATATCATTACCCTGTAAAATAATAACTCATTTCATTTTTTGAATCATTTTGATAAACCAACCAAAATGAATACGTTCATTACTTTAAATTGACGCTTTTGTTGCTCTTTAGACTTATGCTGCCGGTTCTTTATCGTCGGTCGAGGACGCGATAAAGCAAATGAGAAAGTGACGAAGATATTTTCGAGCCCTTTAGTTCATTATCAAGCGTATAGCTTAGAGGGTGATGGATAGAGTCAGCTATTTGTTCGAGGGCCAGTTTGAATAAAAGTGAGTACTTTATGCGGGCATTAATATATTGAGTCGATTTGTATTAGTTGACATCAGTTAATTAGCTTTATAGCCCGCCGACTGGGCGGGCATGCTTCAAGAGATATATTATAAAAAAATACCAACAAATATTGATACTTTTAAAATGACATAAGAATAAATAGCTGTAATGATAAGTTTGTACAAAATTTGACACATTCATTATTGTTACATAAAATTTATATACGAAATAAGACTTCTTTGTAAACGACATTTGTTGTTGAATTAGTGTAATTGCCATCTCTGTCACAACAAATGACCTTCAATCCGTTCTTGTTCTTAACTCGTGATACAACTACATAAAGTTGGCATTAGGGTTAGGGAAACGATTTAATCAATAATTGACTGTATAATGAATACATTATTCTCATTGTTATGGATTCTATAGCCCGCCCAAATGGGCGGGAATGCTTCGAAAAATAAAAAGGAAAATACCAACAAATTTTTTTTAAGAAAAAAATATATAGTAATCTATTATTGAAATGGTGCTAAACATGTTTTGATACATTATAACAAATTATACACACAATTTAGAAACTTCCAAAGTCTGTAAATTAGAAATGGTGCCGATTTGTGATTGGAGTTCACCGGTTACTCGAGCATGAACTATACAGAATACTCACGCATCCGGTACCCCACACCAATCTTGACTTGTTCCTTCGAGTCTCCTAAATAACACATATGGGAATCCATTACCATGAGACCCAACTTTCATAACCATAAATTATAATTGGTAGTTTGTGTTGTATTTTATGAAAAACATTGAAATCCAAAAGAAATGACATGTGACTATGCATACAATCTTGTTACATTAAGTTTCAAAAAACTCTGGAAGCGCTCGGGTGAAAGCCGTTGTCTGATACCCACTTTCTGTGGAGAAAAAAGAAGTATCATTGATTCAACATATAATAAACCAACTTTCCAAGTATCAACATCTAATAAATTAGTTCATTTTATGCATTTCTTTTAGCCTAAATATAGAGGACATTTGTTGTGATCCTAATAGTAAAGCATGAATTTCGTTATAGATAAAGAAGGTCACCGATATACAGGGAAATTTTAATCCTGAATACCATCATCGATTGATATATGAAATTGCGTATTACATGAGAGTTGTTCTCTGTGTAATTTACCCTAAGTTGTGCTGTGTTGCCTTTGATTTAAGCCTTAGATGTATAAAGCTTATCTGGCCTATATTAGATTAATCTAAATTTGCGATGATATGCATACAACATTAATGAGTATGACATTTAATCTTACAAACTCATGTTACAACAATTGAGCAACAAATGAAAACTCTAAGAATCCTAAACCTAGGGGTGAGCATTTGGGCCGAAAAAATCGAACCGAAAACAGACCGAAACTGAACCGGACCAAAAACCGATAACATATTATTGGTTTAGTATCGGTTTTGAAAATTCATTATTTTCGGTTTTGATTCTATCGGTTTAGGTTCGGTTTTGGGGCCGAGCTCACCCCTACCTAAACCTAATCCAAATCTTAGAAAATTTTGATGATAAAATTATGTTATCCTAAACATAAACATTAAGGTTTTAAAAGTAATTATTTCGAGAATAATTTCAAGGTAAAGCAACAACTTACTTGAAACTCATGGAACTGACGAGTGCTTCTTTTTTGGCCTAAGAATGAATGTGCCAAGTGAAACAGCTTGAAATCTAGTAGATCTTGATGCAACATTGCACCATCTAATTGTATTAGTAGCCTTAAAACATGATTGCTTTCTTGTTAGGGGAACTTGGTGCAAGGTAATTTAAATGCAGTATCAAATGGGACCTGCAATATCATAAAATACACCTTAAAATTTGAAAATTTAAGGCTAACGATATAAACCAGACGATGGGGGAATTAATGGGAGATATAGGTTGTGAATATCAATATTATGAATATTTTTATCAATCAGGTAGATTTTACAATGTGAATCCTACGTTGTAGTGTTAAATCTGATTTCATAAAATACACCTTAAAATCTTAAATTATCGAACACATCAAATTAAAATGTAAATAAAATTCCTTCTAAATCAATTGTTATGATAATTAAAGTTTAAGACACATAATATGAATATACCATATTATACCATAACATCATATTTAACACTACAACGTAGGATGTTAAAGTACTGAATTTATGCATATGCATTCTCTTTGGGTAATTTCGTCGAACACCTAATATGCAATTCAATACAATTTAGCTATTGAAACAACAATTCAATAAACCGTACATTTTAAGAGAGGGAGAGATGATGATGATGATTGATTATGTTGATGATGAGATACTTACTATCGGAGGCTATTGAAGGACGTCAATTTTGAAATCTCATGAAAACCATAATCACCTGTTAGATATTAGTCATGTTCCATATCACAGATTCTTCCATGTGTGTTGACTTTGTACGAATATAAATACCAATTAAGCACAATCAACAACCACATTAGTAACACATCGATATCTAAATTGACGCACAGACTAACAATTGGTATACAATCACAATTCGATGGCAAAAAAACTGATATCGATGAAAAAGGTTTTATACAAAAATATGCACTAAAAGTAAATCTGGCGATAGAGAAATAGTACCCGACCGGAGGCTTCATCGAGCGAAGATAACTGTGAGCCAAACCCTATTAGACTTCTTCATATCCAGATGGTGACAGTCAGATTGGAGCAAAGCCGTATATGTCGGCGACCATGGCAAATGTCTTCTTCATCTTATCCCTAAGATTGACAAATCACAAAATAATATTCATTAAAAATACAAACAATCATCACCAAACAGATTCTGTAATTGAAAATCACGGAACAATTTTATCCCCAAAACTGTCGTATAATAGAATTGCTACCAGAAGAGTGTTAAAAAACATTGTGTCTGAAGAAAGCCGGCAACCACACGATGGAGGAATTAATGGGAGCCGTTTTTTTGTGTTTTGTAGATGTATTTTTGCACGTTATTTTTGCACATTATTGAATGAAATTTTAAATGAAAGAATCAAATATAATATATTTGGCCGTTAATATAGTGGATTCCATAAATGCAGGAGTGCTGTTTCCAAACGTTGAAGGAATTTGTTGAGGATTTTCGCCGGCCAATGGTTGAATTACATGTGGCATTCTCGACCAATGAGGGAGCTCCAAAGTGTATAGTTGTCAAATCTCAATCAAATTAGGGGTCATATATATAGGAGAAGATATGCTAAAAATTGAAGTGTTAATTTGTGTTGGATCCCAACAACACTAACGTATTGCGTTAAGACTGATTTACAAAGATAATATAATGAACAACAAGATTTCAATGATTAAGAGTTTATTAAAACAACTTAATACAGTACCGAGTTTGCAGAAATAGATAGTACATACTAACTAAAACTCTATACTTGAAATGACACTTTAAATCGCTCAAAACTAGAAGACTATGCACTGAGAGTAATATCAGCTGATACTAACAGTTGATATCAATGTCCGAGTAATAACTATAGAGGAGTTAATACTTAGACAAATAACTAACTCTCAGAGAATGTTCTTATGCTATGAATGCTCAAAAGGTGTGTGTAAATGCAAGCATTTACGTCTCTATATATAGCCCAAGATCCATGTTCCTTTGCCCACAAGTTAGACGACGTGTAAACATCTTATTCGTCGATGTGGACTTGTCCATGGAACATTAAATGCTCTTGCATAAGTTGTTGTCCCAAGTGTACTTTGTGTCAACTACTTCCGGTACCCTTTCTGACGCACAATGAAAGGTGTACTACATAAGTACAGAAATGTTGACTTTCCGTTTACATGCTTGGAGGGACAAACAATGATGTTGTACTGACATTATCTTCTATTCCAAAATAGAAGATCCTCATCGTTTTCTTCTTCTTTGAGTGGGAAAGGGAAATGTTCAAAGTGTCAAGAACATTTCCTTTAAGTCTTCATATGCAGCAGGTACTATCAACTGATTCCACAATCAGCTGAATAGTCTTCTTCTTGTCTTTGTCCTTTGGTCATAGACTTCAAATGAACTCTCGTGAATAGCTGCTGATTTGACTTGTTGTCCTAAAGCTAAGTACGTACTCAGCTGAAGGTTTATTATATATACTTGCTTCAGCTGAGATACTTACTTCAGCTGGTATTTATTCTTCTTAGCTATTGATCATCAAATCTTATTTACTTAGTCTTGGGACTAACAATCTCCCCCTATTTGATGCAGTCGAATAGCTGTATAATTGTAACCATGTAATGATTCAGCTGAAGTAGTCAGCCGGATACTTATGTGCTTTGACCCTTAGGGTTCTTTTGTATATGTTTTATCTTTTTACAATTTTTATAAGTATAATACAAAAGTTTGATTTTCTATTGATATGAAGTTGATGAGTACAAGGAAAACTACAATGTCTTGGCCACAACTTCTCCAGTGACATTGCGATACAATGAGCTGATCGCTGAGTCGATTAATCTTCTCATTTGTCTTCCCTCCTCAGTGGAGGAACTCAGCGACTTGTGATATAGCAGTAGTTGATAGATATCACACATGTGCAGCTCATCAGCCCGTTGGAAGCATGGCTTCTTCTACTCCAGATAACAAAAGCCAAAGGTAGGTTCTTTATAATCAGCCCAGGGACAAAGTTTACTCCCGTGGGGATGGATTTTGTGATGTTGAGTTTAGTTCGTTTGGCGAATATGATTGAGGACACAACATCAAGTGTTCTGGAGTCAGCAAAAGGGTCAGGAAGAACGGACTTACGTTTTTCCCTTCTTGCTGAGGAGCCTTCACCAGCAGGCTCTCTGACAGCAACTTCTTGTGAGTCAAGCAATTCAGCTGGTATGCGATTTGCCAACTCAGGAGCGGTTCTCCTGATATTGTCGCATAGACCCTTGAAGATATTGATTGCGACTTTGATCGCACTTTGCAAATCTGTCATGAGGTCAGACTGTTGTGCAGATTTGGAAGCTGTCAGTAACTCATTCCATTCAGCATAGCTGAGGTGAGTACTGATTTTGTTCAGAGGTAACCTTTTAGCAGCCATGTATCCTCCAGCTCTGGTTATTTTTACTTCTGGTGGAGAGCTGGAAGAGGACTTGGGTGCCCTTACACTGGTGATTTTTGCTTCGAGCCTACGCTGACCAAGAACTTTGTTGAACAACCTAATGTTCTCAGCTCTTTGGGCCTCAACTGTTTGATACAACTCTTCTTGAGTTTTTCTTTGAAGGGCAACAACTGCAGCAAGATCTGTTGCGGTTCCAGCTTCCTTTAATAGGAGAGCTTTAATCACATCAGAATTAGGCTCCCCCTCAGCAGGTTGAGGAATCTCCTGTATGATAGGCTGAGGGTTTTGGATTGGCGGGACTTGGACTTGTGGGCCCTCAACTGATCTAAAAGAGTAAACGATTTCAACTCCAGTTGAGGCTTCTCCTGTTGTAACGCCCTAAAAATTTATGTAATTGAATTATTCATTTTTTTATTAAATAAAATTATGTGATACTTATTTAATTGAGATTTATGTGTGTTATGTGCTTTAATACGTACTTAAATTTAGTAACTTAAATACATAGCTTTCAAGAGTGTCATTTATTTAGTTTAATTAATCACGAGGACTAATTAATTAATAATAACTAGTGGCTTATTCGATAGTGTTAATTAATTACGAGAATTGATTAGCCTAGCTAATGTGTAAAGAATTCCCGAGTCTAAATTATAGTGTATATGGTGTGTGATTCGAACTCGAGGCCGGCCATTGGCCAAGGCCTTCTTCCTTAGTCGTTTTCTAGTCAAGCCAAGGGGTACACGAGTGTGGCCTGTTAAATTCTTACCTTATTATTCCAAGAGTTGGTCTCACAAGTGAAGGCTTCATCCTTGGCCCACCTTCTTGATTTCAGCAAGGGCCCAAGGCCTAAAACTCGTCCAAACTTCCTAGCCAGCCGAAGTCTATAGGCTAGTAGCCTTTGGATCTTTGTCTTGGAGGTTAAGTTTAATTACTTAAGGAAACAATCCCCCTAATCAATACTTGCTTCAAAACCGAGATTTCCCTTTTGCCCTAGTTCCATGCGGCTGTAATTCTCTCCAAGAAATCCCAAGCTCTTTCATTGTTCTCATCCCAGATCTGTGGTCATCGAGCAGAGAACAAGACAAGCTGAATTGCACATTCGAGTTCTAGAGGATTGATATCAGTAAGGCTTCATACTTTTCATTCTTCTTTTCCATTCGATCGTATGCATGGCCTAATCTCAGTCTCGTTGTTGTTATCATGGTGCTCGAGCAGTAGCAATCCTAGATCAAAGGAGGTAACCGAGTCAAGTTCGTGTGGCGGGTTTTATCTTTGAGTTCCGTAGCCGAGCCGGATCTAGGTTCACGGTAAGATCCTTAGGTTTTTATCCCCTCGGTTTAGTTTCAATACCTTTGTTCCTGACTTTCTGTTTGGATGAATGTGGTCGAATTGTAGGGCTGATTATCGAGTAGTTTGCAGCGAGTTTATCGAAGCAGGTGAAGAAAAATAAATGGTGGTCAACTAATCTTGACCGTATGCTTAATATTTTTGGAGATGGCAGTAACTTCTCTTCTTGTTTTAAATCCCAACATATTTTCTTGTTGATTATTGATTTCTAGTCGAAAAATAGGCAGCCGTGGTGGGGTTGTATTTCTTGTGTGGAACTGCAAAGAAGCAAGTAGGCAGCTGGTGCATTTTGTTGATTTTTGAGCAAGTTTTGTTAATCGTTGTTGTGTTCGAGTTGTGATTGGTGGTTTGTATAAATAGTCAGAGGAGCAGGAGTCACCATTGAGTAGTCGGAATCAAGGAGTGGAGGTCGAGCGAGCAGGGGTCTGATCGAGCAGCGTCGGTTTGGGGTTCGAGATCGAGTTTTAGTTCAAGGCTTAGAAACATTCAGGAGATTAATCGATCGGTATAACTTTTTCCTCCCATTCCTGTCAATTAAATTCGAATCGTGGTTCCTTATTATTTGTGTTGCTGTTGTCTGGTCGGTCTCACTGACCTCGAGACTTTGTCTTGTTTGGGTTTGGGTAAAACCGAATTGATTGGCTAGATGTTTTAATCTACCGAAAAACCCGAAAATCGAACCTTTAGGTTCTTGGTTTCCTAATCGAAATAGATTTCTAATAAAAGACTAAAACAAATAAGAATAACAGATTTCTGAAGGTTAAAATGAGTCTCGGGACTGTCGGGTGTCTCGGGAATAATCGGGATGATGTCGGGATTCAAAACGGGTTCTAATTAATAAGCTGATTTCTAACAAAATCTGTCCTTTGAGTTCGGGGCTGTTTTTAACACACTTCAAATATGTTTTTGGATTTTTGGCCCGTTTTGGTCTCTAGTTTTCTGAGTCCTCTTTCCAATGCCGATGACGGCTCGTTAGTTTGATTTACGGTTTAAAAGATATCCCGGTTTTAGTAAATTGTCGCAAGAGATTTCGCTGTTCAGCTATTCTGTCTTGTGAGCCTGTTTTGACCCCTTTCTGTTTGAATTTAGCTTCTGAAGTCTTCTGTAAAATTGTAGCCCTCTGAGTCATTAAACTACTGTAAAAATTTGAATAATATCTAGTGATCGGTTTGAGAGTTATAGCCTTTCCCGCGAAATTGATGAGTGCTGTTTAGTTTCTGCTGAAACAACCTTTGAGAAAAATCCTAGCCCGAGCTTCCTTGTATTTTGTAGGACCTTCTAGAACCTGTTAGAGACGCTCTACTGTACCGAGGATATTTAGGAGCATACGTCTATTCGAGGTGGGTAATCTCACTATAAACTTGTACTTACTTTCGATTCATGATTTTGTGCTATGTGTTGTGAATTGTCTTGTTGATTGAGCTTGAGTATTGATGGTGTGATTTATTTGAGTTATCTGTGAGTTTTGAGTTCTTGAGTTAAAACATTAAACATAATATACTTGACTTGACACCGAAGAGCACTGGTGTCAGATGTTGTCTTGGCACCGAAGAGTACTGGTGCCAGACGTTTTGACTCAACACCGAAGAGTACAGGTGTTAAGCCTTGAGTTGTGTGAGGCGGGTCGAGGTTGATCTCTCGTCCCAAGTCACACAAGCGCGCTATATAAATTTAAAATCTGAGAAAATAATCTTGAGAAATTGAGAATTGAGTAGAGTCTCTAGGGATCACTTATGTGGCTTGAGTTGTTTGTATTTATTGGTTTATTTTGATATTATTCACTCAGCGGTGGCTGACCCCAAACACTCCCTCCCATTTTACAGGTACTAGTAAGGGCAAAGAGAAGGTCAATGGTTGATGAGCTGCGTTTCTATTTTTTATATTTATGGATTTGGATTAAAACATTTATTTCGAGTCAAACATGTTTTGTTTTTAAAACCTTCAATTATTCCGCATTTAAACCACGAGACGGTTTTATATTTTTACTTATGAGTTGGGACCTTTGAGTTACTTGTACTCTTGGGGAAATTGTTTTATTTTATTATTTAAATTTTTTTTAAATTTCCCCTGATTTTTGGGTTGTTACGCCTGTCCTGAGGTCTTCAGCAGCGGTGAGTGTTGGTTGAATGATGGTCTCACCTGCTGAAGTGGTTACCTCAGGTGTTTCAGTAGTGACAAGTGTTGTTTGAATTGAGGTCTCGTCTACTGAAACGTCTTCTTCTTCTGTCATTCCAGCAGAGGTGAAAGGTGGAGAATTGGGGTTTTCACCGGCTGGAATGTCTTCAGTATTGGCTCCAACAGCAGAGGTGATTATAGGTTGTGAAACATTTTGTTCACCTTGGTTTTCACCTGCTGAAGTGGCCTCTTTCTCCCCCTCAGAGAGTGCCCGAAGAAGAGGGGTACTCTCTGGTGCTGAAGCAGGATGAACAGCAGCGGCACCCTCATTTAATTTTGCAAGAATGAGGTTAAGGGTGCTTTGGAGATCAGCGACTTGGGAAGTCAGCGAGCTAACTTCAGTCTCCAATTTGTCCAATCTTGTGGACACAGCAGAAGCAGACCCCTCAATAGCCTTAGAAAGGTGACTATGAGTGTGGGTCAGCAGAGACTCTTGCTTTGCTTGTGCAAGAGCCAGTCGATCGACAGCTGGTTGTAGGGGAGACACCTTGGAGGTCAAGGTATCTAGCTGTCGTGCGACTTCAGCTTCTGTGGCCCGAGCTTCGGAGAGAAGCTTGTCCTTTTCGACTCCGTCAGATTCACGAAGGGAGTTCAACTCTCTATGAATATACGTTTTGAGAGTGTTGAACTCGCTTGTGTTGCAGCGAATCTGATCAACAAGAAGAACCAGATGAGGAGTCTGAGAGTGAACCTCAGCATGCAGAGAAGTTATGCTGGAAGAGAGGTTCTCAGCAGTTTGGGAAAACTTCTTTGGAACATCCCTGCGAAGGGTGTCCATCTGCTGACTCAGTCTGGCCATCCCATGTCGAATCTGGGATGATACAACTCTAGACATCAGAGCAGTAGCGGATCTGATGGGAATGCTTCCTCCAGCTTTGCTGGATTCAGCATGGGACACTTGGACGCTTTGGGAGAGGGGGTCCGGCATGTCTCCAGCTGGAGGGGTAACCTCAGCTGTGGAAGTGGGTGTTCCTGAGTTAGGAGGAATTTCTCCTATGGGATGCTCAGAAACTATGGGGGGTGGGTTGGGTCCAGCTGAAACTTCTGGGGTTATAACAGAAGTGCCGTCATCAGCTGTCAAAACAGGTTGAAGCTCAGAATGTTCTTCGTCAGATGACGAATAGTAAGACTGAATAAAGTCATCAGTCGACTCAAACATTATATGAAATGTTGTTTGGGTCTCTGGAGCTTCGGTCTCACCAGCCGGTGATACTGGTATAGAGACTGGAGGACTCTGGGTGGTGTGTTGGCTGCCTCACAGCTCTGTTGGCGACTACGTTCGCGATCATTGGCTGCTTGGTTGAGTGCCTCAGTAACAACTTGGTCTAAAGTTGTCTCTTCATTGGCGGTGGTGGTTTCCTCGATCACCTGCTGGTTTAAGCTGGTGCCTTTGTAGGAAATAGAAGGGTCAACTTCAAGATTGACTTGGTTTCCATTCAATCTATCATCAGCTGGTGACTCAGAGAGTGATGAAGAAGTTGGGGGTGATGTGTGTGCAGCTGACTCACGGGTGGCTTGGATTGAGCCGAAAACTTCACCAGCAGTCTTTTGAGAGACTGAGGTTGCTTGTGGAGTTTGTTCCCTTGTTACAACGACGGATAATGAATCAGTCGAGGAGCTACGCAGAGGGTTGGAGCCGGCACTAACTCTTAAAGAACGAAATTGCCGTTTTGACGTCTGCTGACTTGTTGAGAAATCAGCAGAGGAGAGTGGATGAAAGGGAAGGAGGATGTGACCAGCCGAGAGTGTTCGACTAGGAACTCCGATTGTTAGTGGAGTTCCTGGAAAAACACTGCCATACTGAAAATGAGAAGGATTACTCTCAGCAGCTGGCATAGCTTCTGATCGTAATCCCTCTAAAGGATCTCGGCTGAATCCTGATGATGCTGCTGTCGCCAGCTCAACATCATCAATTACCACCTCATCTCCACGGGTAGCAGGCCTCCTTACCTCCAGCAGAGGAGAAAAAGGAGGTAGAGACGTGGGAGAAGATGATAAAAAGAATGAAGAAGAAGGAGAGCGATCGGCGGTTCGCTTAACTCGCTTCTTCACCACCAGAGGAGGAACATCTGCATCAGCAGAATCCTCATTCTCAGGGACTGAGATCCCTATTGAGGTGGTGGTTTTCCCATCAGCAGCTGGGGATGGTCCTCCAGTTGAGGGAAAACTCTTCATATGAGAAGAGGACATACCTTCTTGTAGGGCCGATTCCTTCGATGTTGCGCCCTTCTTTCGATCCCTTTTGGATCTGACTTGATCATCAATGATCGTCAGCATGTACGAGGTGAGAGGAAAAGCCTTTTCATCATCCTTCTTTTGGAAGATGATGTTGGAGATGGAACGGACCATCACCGATTCCCCTGGAATGTCTTCATAATCGATCTGCAGCTTTTCAAGCATCACATGTGCGATGCACAATGTGAAAAAGCGAAGATATGGAATATGATTTCCCTTACTTTTCAGCTTGGCCTTGACCTCCTCGTACACCAGTTTCCCATAGTCGATCCGCTGACCGGTGACTAGGGCTTCAGCAAAGACTTGCATACTGGAGTTGCACTGGTTGTGAGACCCGGAGTTGCCGCCTATACCCCGAATGATGTGGGTAAAGAAATAGGCCCAGGGTCTCGTCAGCTGAGACTTCTTGAAGATCTACACCTTTTCATCTTCGTGTTCTAATCTGTATCCAGAGATACGGATTAGGTTTTCTTTAGCTTCATCAGCAGATTTCGTCTGCTGATATTTCTCTCCAGGTTGCAGATACTCGAATCCGCAAGTGGTTCAGAAATCATCAATAGTAATGGTGATTTGATGATTTCCCACTTGCGCAGTGATGTTGTCTCCAGAAACGGAGGCAGACATCGAGAAATCACGCAAGAGTTCGATGATACTCTTGGTGAATCTGGTAAATGCACCACTGATAGGGCAGTGGCGCACAAACGTCCCAACCGGTCGATATACCTCGACAAGATCCTTAGGTGGGGAAGTGTTGGCTACAATGTTTAAGTTCTGAGAGAACTCAATGGCAGCCCTAGTAAGAGTGGCTTTTGAAGCTTTCTTCGACATTTTGGGAAGAGAAAAGAAAGATAAACGCTCGAAGGAGAGGGTTTTTGAGAGAGAGTTGTGTGAGTGATGAGGATGAAGTGAGGAAGATGAGTGGGTATTTATAGGGGTTTTTGGGGACGGTTTGGGTAAATATTTGAATTTAAACCGGGTTAATTTTGGATAGTTGTAACCCAACTATAGACATGTTGGTTATCGTGCAAATGTGGGTGTTGGATGTGACAGAGAGGGGGTAGTGGAGCCGTTTCTTGTGTCAGGGTGTCTTGTCTCACATAAATGCCAAATATTTCCACTCGAGTGGAAATATTCGCCACAGAAAACGTATGGATAGGGATAAACGATGCCTTTTTATGGAGAACCAAATGTTTTAACTGATAAAACATGACAAGTTATCATTTAAGATATTTTATTCTACTGACTGATGGATTCAAAACACTTTTAGTCAGCTGAATGTACTAAGTAACAAGGTGAACTCATCAGCTGCTGATAGTACTTCAGCAGTTGATTTAAGCATTCAACATACCCAGCTCGCTGATCAAAAAATTGAATCGTTTTTCATCTAAAGGCTTAGTGACTAAGTCAGCTAGCTGAAGGTCTGTTGAAATGAAATGGAGTTCAACGTCACCTTGTTCAATGTGATCTCTAATAAGATGATACCTTATGTCGATATGCTTGGTTCTTGAGTGAAGAACTGGATTGTTGCTGATTGCAATAGCACTTGTGTTATCACAGTAGATAGGAACTTTGCAGAAGTTCATATCGAAATCAACAAGCTGATTCTTCATTCAAAGGACTTGAGCACAGCAGCTTCCAGCAGCAACGTATTCTGCTTCAGCTGTGGAGGTAGAAACAATACTTTGTTTCTTGCTTGTCCAGCTGACTAGCTTTCCTCCAAGCAGCTGACATCCTCCAGTTGTGCTCTTTCTATCCATTTTGCAACCTGCAAAGTCTGAATCTGAATAGCCAATTAGATCAAACCCGGAGTCTTTAGCATACCAAGGCCAAGGCTTGGAGTACCCTTAAGGTACCTCAAAATTCTTTTAGCAGCTATTAAGTGAGATTCTGTAGGATCAGCTTGATACCTAGCACACATGCAAGTAGCAAACATAATATCTGGTCTGCTGGCGGTGAGATAGAGTAACGATCCAATGATTCCTCTATAGAATGTGACATCAACTGATTTCCCAGTTATGTCAACATCTAGGTTGTTTGGAGGAGCCATTGGAGTTTTCATGGATGATGATGAATTCATATCAAATTTCTTTAAAAGATCTTTGATATATTTTCTTGATTTATAAAAATTCCATTTTTAGATTGCTTAACTTGTAAGCCAAGAAAATAAGTTAATTCACCCATCATACTCATCTCATACTTTGTAGACATAAGTTTTGAAAAACGTCTACAAAGTTTTTCATCAGTAGCACCAAAAATTATGTCATCCACATAAATTTGAACAAGAATGATATCACCTTTGATTTTGCGAATGAATAAAGTTTTATCAATCTTTCCCCTGGTGAAATCATTTGCTATGAGGAACGTGGAGAGTGTATCATATCATGCACGAGGAGCTTGTTTCAACCCATACAGCGCCTTATCCAGTTTAAACACATAGTCTAAATACTTAGGATTTTCAAACCCTGGTGGTTGCTTAACATATACTTCCTCTTGCAGCTTCCCGTTCAAGAACGCACTCTTTACGTCCATCTGAAAAACTGTGAAGTTTTTGTACGCAGCGTAGGCTAGAAATATTCTAATAGCCTCAAGCCTAGCCACTGGAGCAAATGTTTCATCGAAATCGATTCCTTCCTCTTGTGTATATCCTTGTGCAACAAGTCTAGCCTTGTTGCGAATAACCACACCTTCTTCATTCATTTTATTTTTAAATACCCATTTTGTACCTATTATAGTCTTTCCAGCTGGTGGGGGCACCAGCTGCCATACTTTGTTGACCTCAAATTGGTTAAGTTCTTCCTGCATTGCTTGAATCCAGCTTGAGTCTTCTAAAGCAGCTTTAATGTTTTTCGGTTCTTCAGTTGCTAGGAAACAAGACCATAAGCAGAGATTGCATGGTGCTTTACTTCTCGTGACAACGCCTTGCTATGGATCTCCAATGATTAGATCAATTGGATGTTCTGAGGTCCACTTTGATTGAGGAGCAGCTGTAGAAGAGGAAGATTCAGCAGAATTAGATCCTTGTTGAGCGGCTGACTGCTCAGCAGGATGAATTACTTCATTTTGAATGGATCTTCTTGAAGTATGAAGAGGTGGCTTTGAGATAGCCTTTGATGATGCTCTAGCTGTTGGAATTTCTTGTTGAACAGCTGCAATATCTACAAGATATGTAGGAGCATCATGGAACGTCTCATCTGATTCATTTATGGGAACATAAAAGAGGTTTAAAGCATCGGAGAATGCTTCAGCTGTATCATCAGGAGATGGTTCAGCTGATCTGTGAAATGCATCAGACGATTCAGCAGAGGTGGGGTTCAAAGCCTCTGAGTGTTCTTCAAAAGTAACATTTATGGACTCTTCCAACGTTTGTCTTCTTTTGTTGAAAACTCTATATGCCTTGGATAAAGTGGAATATCCCAAGAAAATGGCTTCATCAGCTTTAGGGTCAAACTTACTTAGCTGATCTCGTGTATTTAACACAAAACATACACAGGCAAACACATGAAAGAAACCGATGTAAGGTTTCCTTTGACGAAAAATCTCATAAGAAGTTTTCTTGTGTCTCTTCATGTAGAGAGACCTATTTTGAGTAAAACAAGTTGTGTTAACAGCTTCTGCCCAAAATTGCTTAGGCATGTTTGACTCAGCAAGCATTGTTCTTGCAGCTTCTATTAGGGTTCTGTTTCTTCTTTCAGCAACACCATTTTGTTGAGGTGTTCTAGCAGCTGAGAAGTTTTGGGAGATCCCAACATCTGAACAGAAGTCTTCTAAAGTCTTGTTCCTGAATTCAGTTCCATTGTCTTATCTCAGCATCTTGACCCTATACCCATTTAGAAGTTCCATCCTTTTGATGAACTTGATAATCTCTTCAGCTGCATCACTTTTGTGGCGAAGAAATATTACCCAAGTATATCGTGAGTATTCATCAACGATAACAAGTGTATACTTCTTTCCTCCTAGACTTTCAGTACTCATAGGGCCAAAGAGGTCCATATGAAGCATGTAGAGGCAGCTGTTGATGGAGAAACATTGCTTCGATTTGAAGGAGCTTTTATGTTGTTTACCTTGCTCACAAGCTGAACAAAGCTTATCCTTTTCATACTTGATTTGTGGTAAGCCATTCACCAGCTGACCTCGAGCCAGCTTCGAAATATTTTTGAAGTTAAGGTGAGATAACCTTTTGTGCCACAACCAAGTTAGCTCTTCAGTAGAATGAGAGAATAGACAAACTTCTTGATTTTGAGGATTCATGTCAAGTGTATACACATTCTTGGTTCTTGGAGCAACCAATACTACCTTTCCACTTTTATCCGTCACCGTTCCTCTGTATTCATTAAAGTTCACTGAGAACTTTGCATCACAAAGTTGACTAATGCTGATTAGATTATGTTTCAGCCCATTCACATAACCAACTATTGTGATTTTTACGGATCCATTGGAAATGGTTCCATAACCTTCAGTTGAGCCTCTACCATTATCACCAAAAACTACCGAGGGTCCAGCACAAACTTCAAACTCTTCCAGCAGGGATTTGTATCCAATCATGTGTCTCGAGCAACCACTATCTAAGTACTAGACATGTTTGCTTTCATCACCCTGCACATAAATTAAAAGAGTTAGTTCTTTCTGGGAACCCACACTTCAGTGGGTCCTTGTGACTTTCCGCTGGAACTCACAGGAGTTGATTTTTCAGCTGCTGAAGTTGGGGAAGGTCTCAAGCATGTGCTGTCACACTCATTTGCCATATGCCCACGATCTCCACACTTATAGCATTTTATGTTTCTTTGCAGTGGAGTGGAAGGCGAGGCAATGGGTTTGGGAACTGGACCGAAAATCCCTTTCATTTTCTGATTATCAGATAGTCAGAGTTTGAACGAGTGATGTCAGCTTGCTGACCTTTCCTTTCAGCCATTTGACAGACACAACTGAAGAAGGACTTGGAGTGTTTTTAGAAACACTCTTACCTTTGTTCTTTGCAGCTCGAGTACGAACTCCAACTGGCTCACCCTTGGAGGGTGTAAGAACAGTTTTCTTTCCTGCTGTTCTGCTAGTCTTCTGCTGAGGTCTAGCAGAAGAGGCAGCAGGTGCTGAACCCAAGATAGATTTTCTTGGTTCAACAATGACTACAGTAGGTGTCCTAACAACCATGGCAGAGGAGTCAGATGATGACTCTTCACAATTAGTTACAGAAGTATCTTCTAAGGACATCTCAGTAGCAAAGGTTTTGGTAGACCTAACAAAGGAACCAAAAACCAACTCTTCAGCTGGCACAGAAGCATCAGCTAACGAGTAGTACAGATCATCTGTACTGATGTCAGGTAAATCGGCTGCAACAAGGAAGTCTCCTCCTAGTACAGCTTGTACTTGACTAGGGATTTGTGAGTTAACACATTCACTCACGCGTTTGGATGAACGAGACCAAGATTCATAAATCTTTTTAATTGCTTCAAGTTCTTTGACTTTTTCACTTAGATCATGTTTAAGAACTGAGTTTATAAATTTTGTTTCAGAAAGATCTTCTTTTAAAGTTTTGTGGTCAATTAAACGTTCTTTTAAAAATGCATTTTCACGTAGAATAGCACTATGTTTATCCAAATATTCACCTTTCAGCTGATCAATGAAGTGCAAGTCACAAATAATATAATCAACAATATCTTTGGCTTTAGCAGCCTCAGCAGAGATTATAGAGGTTACCTTTTTATGAACAATGTTGACCCATTTATAGGAACTGGCATCATCAGCTGTAATACTTTCATTATATCAGCATGAGCCATCAAACACATTGTGGCCATTTGTTCATCATCATCATCAGATGAGCTATCACCTGAGTCAGCCCAGTCATGAGTTTCAGCTACGAGACCCTTGTCAGCAGATTTGCCTTCAAGTGCCTTCTTTTCTTCTAGAATCTTTTTGGTGAAGGCTTGTAGCTTTTTGTATTTCTCTTCAATGGACTCACCAGTTGAAGATGATGAACTAGCTTTCTTCTGCTTGAAGTCGTTAGCATAGTGTCCCTTCTTGTTGCAGTTGTAGCAAGTTATCTCAGAGATATCAGGTGTACTCCCAGAAGGTCTGGAAGGTACAGCTGATGAGATAGATCTGCTACTTGAGCCTCTAGCTGACGAGCCAGACTTGTTTTTAAAGAATTTTCTATTTTTAACAAGTAAGGAAAGCTCAGATATAAGGGCATCATTGTCTTCGTCTTCATCGACTTCTTCGATGCTGACTTCAGGCATGTTGAACAAACCAACAACTGAGATGTTGTCAGCTTCATCATCTGATGGAGGATATTCGATTCTGTTGGGTTTTTTAAAGAGACAAGAGCAGTCGAAGATCCAGAGGGACTCACTTTAGAGTCCTTTGGAGGTTGAAATTTGTTGAGTACGGTTCTCTCATGGCTTAGAAACTTACCATAGAGGGATGAAAGAGTATAGTCTTTCAAAGTAGGGGATGTACTCATGAAAGTTATGATAGTAGCCAATTTAGAAGGTAAGGATGCCATAAACTTACACATTGTGGACATATCGTCCTTATCAACCCCATGAGACTTCAGCTCGTTTAACAGAATGTTATAACGATTGAAAGTTTGAGCTATAGTCTCACTTGGCTTGGCTTTAAACAGTTCATAATCATGTATGAGCATGTTTTTGTTGTGTTCTCGCACAACTGATGTGCCTTCATAAACTTCAGCCAGCCTCTCCCACATTTTTTTAACTGAGTCACAAAATTGAATATTGTGATACAGTTCATCACCAACTGCTTGAAAAAGCATATCCCTACCCTTGTTCTCAAGATGAACAAGACGTTTTTCAGTGTCTGTCCACTGAGCCTCAGACTTCACCACATAATGTTCTGGTATTTCAGGAGTACCATGGATGAGGGTTTTGGGAACATATTATCCTATCGTGATGTTATCTTGGAGTTTTGGGTGATAGGTAACCATGTGAGACAACATACGGGTTTTCCACATGGGATAGTTGGTTTGAGTGAGTTTAGGAGGTTTTCCAGATGATGGAAGATCTGATGATGTAGGTTCAGCCATAACAGATGCTCAAAATTGATGGAAAACAATTTTGACACTTGCTCTGATACCAGTTGTTGGATCCCAACAACACTAACGTGTTGCGTTAAGACTGATTTACGAAGATAATATAATGAACAACAAGATTTCAATGATTAAGAGTTTATTAAAACAAGTTAATACAGTACAAAGTTTGCGGAAATAGATAGTACATACTAACTAAAACTCTATACTTGAAATGACACTTTAAATCGCTCAAAACTAGAAGACTATGCACTGAGAGTAATATCAGCTGATACTAACAGCTGATATCAATGTCCGAGTAATAACTATAGAGGAGTTAATACTTAGACAAATAACTAACTCTCAAAGAATGTTCTTGTGCTATGAATGCTCAAAAGGTGTGTGTAAATGCAAGCATTTACGTCTCTATATATAGCCAAAGATCCATGTTCCTTTGCCCACAAGTTAGACGACGTGTAAACATCTTATTCGTCGATGTGGACTTGTCCATGGAACATTAAATGCTCTTGCATAAGTTGTTGTCCCAAGTGTACTTTGTGTCAACTACTTCTGGTACCCTTTCTGACGCACAATGAAAGGTGTACTACATAAGTACAGAAATAGTTGACTTTCCGTTTACATGCTTGGAGGGACAAACGATGATGTTGTACTGACATTATCTTATATTCCAAAATAGAAGATCCTCATCGTTTTCTTCTTCTTTGAGCGGGAAAGAGAAATGTTCAAAGTGTCAAGAACATTTCCTTTAAGTCTTCATATGCAGCAGGTACTATCAGCTGATTCCACAATCGGCTGAATATTCTTCTTCTTGTCTTTGTCCTTTGGTCATAGGCTTCGAATGAACTCTCGTGAATAGCTGCTGATTTGACTTGTTGTCCTAAAGCTAAGTACGTACTCAGCTGAAGGTTTATTGTATATACTTGCTTCAGCTGAGATACTTACTTCAGCTGGTATTTATTCTTCTTAGCTATTGATCATCAAATCTTATTTACTTAGTCTTGGGACTAACAATTTGTTTTAGAGTAAATTACACGAATGGTCCCTGTGGTTTACATATTGTTTTGGATTTGGTCCCTAAGTCTCAGTAATTACACCTGTGGTCACTGTGGTTTACACTTCGTACTGGTTTTGGTCCCTAATACTAACTGCCGTTAAAATTTTCCGTTAAACTTTTCAAATTGACAATTTTACCCTCACCATCTCCATCTCTGCACACAAAACACACACTGTAAATAAGATTCAATGAAAACCCAACACCATAACTTAACCCGCCTGGAAAAAATAGACAGTGGATCGCTGAATTAAAAAGAGAAGACGAGAAATCCTCAACATGAATTCTCAATTTCTCACTATCAATATCAGCGATAGTGATCGTTGATTTATGCAGTACTTGCCAGCGGTGGCGTTTGTTTTTTGTACGACGGTGGCGGTGGTGGTTATATAGTATGGTTGTGGTGTTTTCTCCACAGATCCCTGCTCCCACTCTCAATTTCTCTAATATTTTGATGCTTAATCCGCCAGATCTTCTCTTTTTTGCTCTCGATTGAGGGTTTTTTGGGCTTTCAAATCTCGAATTTCCTTCGGTTCTTGTTCAATCGTACTCATGTAGAGGAAGACAGTGGGGTGCCGGAGAGGGAATTTGTTGGTGAACGGGTTCTGAGTTTTGAGGGTTGTCGGCGAGATGGAGAGAGGTGAGAGACGAAGGGGACGCCGACGATGGCTGTGGGTGGAGAAGAAGTTGCCGGCGATGGTGTAGGTGTAGGTGGAGTTTCAACTAGTTTAAGCTTATTGATTATTTAGAAAATGGTGTTTGTAGTCTTATAGATACAGATTGTTGGACTGCACATCGTCAAATTCAAACAATTTGGTGTTTGTAGGGAAAGAGGAAAGAGATGGTGAAGATGAGGGTAAAATTATCAATTTAAAAAGTTTAACAACAAATTTTAACAGCAGTTAGTATTAGGGACCAAAACCAATACAAAGTGTAAACCACAATGACCACGAGTGTAATTACTGAGACTTAAGGATCAAATCCAAAACAATGTGTAAACCACAGGGATCATTCATGAGTTTAACAATGTTATATTATTCAAAAAATATAAAATATATGTTTTCTTAACGATACATAATTTAATCCAATTTGTTCGCAACAAAACTTAAACTTATGACCTGTAAGAGTGTAGGTTATGAACAACTTACACATTACATATCTATCACTGGACTGGGTTAATTAATGATCCGTGAGAGAAGAGTTTAATTTGAATAAATCCGTACAGAAGGCATTCAAAGAAGGAAGGAAGTGGTGCAAAACGGGAAGCATATGAAAACGTGGGACGGTGCGTGCACTTGCTTGCTTTTGGTGTCAGCTACACGTTAAATCGACCGCTCATCCACCTTAAAACTTACTTTTACCACCCTCTCTCTACATACAAACTTTTCTTACCAGATATTTTCATTTCACGCCCTCCGATTATTAGAATTACCATTTTCCGTCCCTAATCTAACTAAATTTCGAACTGACAAATTTCGACGAACTAAATATTTATTCGAAGGTAACCATCTGACCATTTTATTTTCATCATCTCTATATCTATTACGTATAAAACATTTAAGCGATTGTCATGATATTTTAATATTAAGTAAATTTAAGTTACATGTATACATATTCTTCATAAGTATACTTTTTTATAAGCATGTCTTTTTAATAAAGAAAAGTTAGATATCAATTAAATTCTAATTAGTAAAATACTAAATACATATTAAAAAACAAATAAAATTATTTTATATTACACATAACAAGTTAGAAATTTCATCATGATACGAATAATATATATTGGTTATAAGTATATAGAAAGTATGTATAATTTGAAACAGAATACAAGTAATACGTAATTCGAATTAAATAGGTTGAATAATATCTGCTACCTTGTGTGGTTACAATGCTAGTTTGTTTTAGATTATTCAGTTTTTTTTATTTTATTCAGGACGTATTATTTATGTTCTTTTATTTAAAAAACGTAGATGTATCAAAATGTTTAAAGGCGCGAATAATTTTCTTTAACAATAACTTCTTGAATCTTCATTAGAAAATTATTAGTTTGATAAAAAGACCAGCCAAAATAATAATTAGAATATGGTTATTTAATTGTAACAAGTGACTTATTCATTTTAATCTAAAATAATGTTTTTAGTACATTTAAGCACAATTTAGTTATTGTATATATTTGGTAGTTTCCAATTGTATTACTTTCTAATTGGTAGTCAGAAAAAAGACGGGTAACATTTATTATAACTCACAAAATTAATTTATATTGCTTTTGTTAAAAGGAATTAATATTAGAATAGTTAATTAATTCGAGCTTAAATGGTAAAATAATTATTACATTGGGTATGTTGTAAACAAAATAGCTCTAACATAACTTATATTTTATTTATCATATTCATTGCTTAATATAACTATACAATAATTTATAAAATTTGCATTATAATTGTATGAGTATAAAATTTGCAACATAAAATATAGGTATGTTGCAAACTATTTGATCATATTTAAAAATATGTAATGTTTACAACACCTTATAATTTATTTATCATAATCATTGACTAATATGATTACTACGTTAGCGGTTAAACTTGTATTATAATTGTGTGAGCTAAAATTATAATGTAAAAGATATTATAAATTTCAAAATACCTTGTAACAAAATAAGACTATAAGACATACATATAATCAATATCATTAATATATTCATACTTTTATTATTTGTCTTAAATGCAATTCTGCATAAAAGGTAATAATTTTATGGAATTAAAGAGTCAACTTTAAGTAAAAAAGAGCAATTAATAGTTTAGGGAAAAAAAGGAAAATATGATATTAAGAGGGTGCCATCTGAACATAGTTAATAAATAGGCCATATTTACATCTGCCTGTGAATGTCATCATCTTCAATCTTCATCGTCATTGTCTCCTACCCATCTTTCAATTCAATCCCCATAATTCACGCCTCACGTTTTCCACCATTAGTCCCGCTGATTTCAATCGTTTAATTGCATCTCGATTCAATTCTCATGGTTTGTATGTATATGTTTTCATATCTCTCTTCTAATGGTTAATCATTTCATCGATGACGGCGAATTGATGCATATTCATCGGTTCATGTTCGTGTTCGTGTTCGTATTCGGCATCGTTATCTGAAACCAATCTGATCGATGTTGAGTGATTTCATTTCTGAATCAAACCGAATATCTACGATGATGATTATTTCAATTTTGCAATTATACATGTAACGTCCATACGGATACTAATAAGCGAAATCTAGGTCAGATTGTAAATCTCGAGTTTAAGATTGGAAATCGTTAATTTGCGCACGAGAAACAGTTTCAGATTGATCGAGATTAAAGTCTAATTTAATTATTTTGATTGAGTTTTGCCGAATGACTATGAGATTGCCAATGGTTGATTGCCGTAGTTTGATTGATTTTTGTCGAGCTTTCGAACAGCATAAGAACATGACGCCAGCGATCAATAACAACGGCAACAACAACAATCACTCTCGGAACAATAAGAAGAATAGCTCCAATTCCAATCCTAATTCGAATTCAATAAATCCTTTGTATCATCCGTTTTGTGAGCGATCCCCTTTTGCAGCCCTAGACATACTTATGTTAATTCTGGTATTAGGAGCTCTCGGATTCTTAATCGTACCTTATATCACTACAATTTACCATGAAGCAATTGAGATTCTGCCATTATTGTTTGAAGTTATTGAAGATATAATATCCGATGCACCAGTTGCATATATTATTGGCTTGGTTGCTGCTTTCAGTGGAGTGATAGCTAGCATTGCTGCTTGGGAAATACTTGAAGTAAAATCAAGAAAATGCGGGAAAGCAGATTGTAAAGGTCTGCGTAAAGCGATTGAATATGATATCCAGCTTGAATCTGAAGAATGTGTTAAGTATTCATATCCATATTCATCATCAGGACGAATGACAGATTATGGTGTGAAGCCAATGGAACTAGGGAAGGATTATAAGGAACTGGAAGCAGAATTGAAGAAAATGGCCCCACTTAATGGTCGAACTGTTCTTATATTTCGAGCACCTTGTGGATGTCCAGCAGGGAGATTGGAGGTATGGGGTGCTAAACGAATTCGTAGAATCAAGAAATGATTTTTAGTTTAAACTAGAGTTCGTTTAGATAGAACTAGCAGGGTACCCGCGCAATGCAGCGGCGGGTACCCAGAAACCATATTTCGTGGCGAGCAAGTGTTGTTCGTTTTCACGGTAATAATTGTTACTAGAAATAAATAATTGAACGGAATTGTGGATTTTGGTAAGAGTTGATTTACAGCGTCGTATATTTAATGTTATTGGGTAAAATGGTTTTCGAGTAACAGACTTTTGTTATTAAGTGTGGGTGGTGTTACCAAGGTGTAATGTATAGCAAGTGGTTAACACATAGTGATAAGTTAGGAGAGGTCTTGGGTTCGAATCTTATTAGCCGCGATTTATTTATTTTTAAGGTAGAGAACTACTAACAAAAGTGGAAAGGTTCTTAAAATCAAGTTTAAGGAGCTCCTTAAACTTGCCTAATGGGGTAGGCCTAAATGCTTTATATAGTAGTAAGATAAATATGAGCTGATTTTATTATTTAAGGCTCTTCACTTACATACATAATAATGGGAATATCTTGCATATTTAATCCCATAGCTTTATAGCAATTTATTTGTTTTTCATGTTTGATATGTGATATGTCATATGTACTACACAATATTCTACCTCTTTAGAGTATCTATATACTCATGACATCACACATTTTAATATATTATTCTACCACACAACTTTGTCCGAATTTTTTTAAGAATAAGTCTCTATACTCTCGAGTAGAGGTATAACTGTGCCACTTCACTATACTCTGTCTTTGTTGGGATTAGGGATCGTTTGAGAAAACTTATTTAAGCGGTTTATAAGCTTATTAGTTTGTATAAGCTTATAAGCTAATAAGCTTTTAAGCCGCTTAAATAAGTTTTTCCCAAAGTCGTAGTCCCTAGATATCATTGTTTTATCTCATAGTGGTATCATTTATCAAATTTCGATAAAAGAATGTAAGAACATTTGATATAATATTTGGGGAATGGGGATCAGTGATCTTGAAATGAATAAATACGTGCTCCCTGGATTATATTGAATCTTTCAAATCAATAATATGCGCAGTCAAATTGGCCTTCTCTTGCTATTGTAGCTAAAAAGATTCAAAAGGCTCACAAGTTTTAAGTTTAGAGTATTTTTATTACTTAACTTAAATAAAAGTCAATTTAAACTATATTTCTAGTTGGTTGTTGTGAGCTGGCTTGAGTCGACTACACTTCTAAGACTATGGGGTATGGGCCATGTGGTAGTGTGGTGCTCATGTGGCAACCACCACCACATGATTTAGAAAGAGAACACCCCTGGTGGTGTGGTGTTGTTGAAAAGTTAATGGGTATCACTCCGGTTATCTCATGTTACTGTGCTCACTCCCGTTAACCCCACACCATCAGGGGGGGGGGGGGGTTTCCTTTTTCCTCCCGGTGGTGTGATTCACTCCACATAGGGTCCACCTCATCACCACACTATGATGATGAGGCCCATACCGTTTAGCCTAAGCCAAATTGGTTTTTTCATGGAGACGTTGTACAACCATTTATAACTTCATTTAAATCTCAAACAATAATCATAGAAGAATCAATTATTTGTATTAAGGTTTAAAACTAAGAGCATCTACTGTGATGGTTTAAATATAGATTAAAAAAAAGTGAAGATGTTTATTTTTACATAAACCATAGTGATTATCTTTTTTAATTAAATGATATGAATATGAACCTCTTCAAGATCAGATATTCGGTTATGCGTGGTGAATTTAAGCTTATATAAGAGAGCGTTTATAAATTATTGATGTATGTTAGTCTCACTTAGTTTTTTTAATAAGAATCCTAATTTACTCCTAAACGCACCTATGTCAATTATGAGACTTAAACTCCCAACCTTAATTTAGAGCATACAATAAATATTCCTTTTTATATATGGCGACGAGAGGTGTTTGTTTTAGTTTATAAAAGGAGTTTATTATCTTACTTATTCTTAACAAGTTCAAAATAGTGTTTGAGTTAATTTAATTATGAGCTTAACCTTATTAGAGGGGTTTCATAAACTTATTTTGGTGGCTTATTTGGGAACCAGAGCAAAATGTTCATGTTGATTTTGGTTTTTACCTTGTACTATCTATTAATGATAAAAAATGATCTACTATATTAATTTAACATTTACTTTTGATGAAATAAAATATTATCTTTTCTAAAAATAAATATTTACCTAATGGATTTGTGAATAATTTTATATAACATGATCATTTTGCGTACGGAAAAATACATAAAATATCAACACACTTACATTTTACATGGAATATCAACACACTTACATTTTATTACGGATTTTAGTAACCCATTTAAACTTAACAAATCATTAGTAGTAGGAATGACAACATCTTAACAATTCTTCTTCTAGATCATATGAAGTCATCGAAAAGGTAAGATCTTTCAGGGGCCTTCGCATAACGAGAGGTCAACTTCAGGCATTTTCATATTTTTGGATTAAATATAGATTGAATTTTAGCTGATAGTGGTCTAAGTCTAACCGTTATATTTTCCTGTTTTCTATTTTTGATTTCCTGTTTTGTTTTGTTTCCTTTGCCTATCTTCGTGTTAGCTTTCTAGTTGCTGTGTTTTATCACTTTTATGTGGTCTGCTCATTAATAAATTGACGTGTATAAATTTTCATCTTACTTTACTTTTTCATTAAAAATGCGGAAAAATATATACAAAAACGACGTCGTTTTAGCGTTTTCGTTAAGACTGGGTTTGTTCCTCCCTCCGTTTACCACTGTAACGCCGTCACTCTTGCATTCATAGTCACCGTTGTACATGCTCTTGCTAGGGATTCAAATGTACACACATTCATCAATCCATCAACATTTCCGCAGCTTACAAATTGATTTCGTGAATTAAGTAGTTAGGATTTAGGGCACTAAAATTCTGAACGCCGGTAAAGCATAATTAGTAGTAGTAGATTCAGAATGAAGATATACATACCGACATATATGTTATTCGTATTGTGTTCGTCGTTGGTTATCAGATCGGCCGCAATTTCATCAAATGATCTGTTCGGAGTTGCTCCAGAAGGTTAATGTGCGCGTGTTTTATGTGTGTAATTGTTGATTGGTCGATCGCAATTTTGCTGTATGTTCTAACATGTTATGAGCTTTTACTGTTTATCTTAACAGATGAGGAATATTACAAGGGATTATGGTCTTCAGGATCGATTAAATGCAAAGACGGATCTAAAACATTCACAAAATCACAGCTTAATGACGACTTTTGTGATTGCTTAGACGGCACAGATGAGCCAGGTTTAGTAGTTCATAATCTGTTATCATGTAATGAAGTTATATTGCGAGAACTTTTTGTTTAATAGGATTTTTGATTAATTTTCACTAAATATATATCTTATACTGCAAATTGATTATTACATACAACCTGATTGTAAATCACTTGATATAGTGGTATATTTGGCCTTGCAGGAACATCTGCATGCCCTACTGGGAAGTTTTATTGCAGAAATGCTGGACATATTCCTCTGTCTATATATTCTTCTAGGGTAAATGATGGTATATGTGGTAAGTAATGTTTTTTTTTCAAAAATTCTCATCATATCATATGCAAGGAAGTTGGCAGTCACCATCCTTGATTATTTGGTTTTGGTGGTATAAATCATAATATCCCATGTATTTTACCTAATTAGTGATGACATTAACTCTACCAGAATTAACACTAACAGTTGTGTTATCCGTCCGTTTTCTCATCACCACCGCCAAATTTTATGTTCCCCTGTTTATATCATGTTAAAATTAATTTTTTCCTGTTGAACAGATTGCTGTGATGGAAGTGATGAATATAATGGTCAAACTAAGTGCAAAAATACCTGTTGGGAAGCTGGAAAAGTGGCCCGAGATAATTTAAGGGAAAAGATTGCAATATTTCATGATGGTGTTGCCCTAAGAAAGCATGAAATTGAACAAGCAAAAATTTCAGAAGCAAAAGATGAAACCGAGTTGTCGAAATTGAAAAATGAGGAAAAAATTCTCAAGGGGGTTGTTGAACAGCTTAAGGGTGCTTCTTTTTATCTTTTTTCATTATCTTTATCTTTCAGAATATACCAACATGATCAAATATTAAGTCCAATGATCACTATCAGTATTGAGCGTCTGACTGTTTATGACCTGTTACATTTTTTAGAGTAAATTATATAAATCGTCCCTGTGTTTTGCATGGAAATATGGATTTCGTTCCTCAACTTTATTTTTTACACTGATAGTCCCTAATTCAGAAACTTGTAACGAGACTGTTGAATGTTACAAGTTTCAAAATTAGGGACGTTGATGTTACAAGATTCAAAATTATGGACTATCCGTGTAATAAAAATAATTTTGGGACGGAAACTCTAATTTCAGACAAACCATATGGATGATTTATGTAATTTACTCTTTTATAAAGGCACTTTATTACATATGTTAGTCACTTATTTTAATAGGTTAGATGAATTAGATATAATATTTTGTGTCATTATCTTTGTAGAACACAAGGAACAAATAGAGAAAGCAGTAGAGAAAGAACGCATTCAGAAAGAAAAAGAGGAAAAGCAGAAAAAGGAAGCTGAAGAATCAAAATTAAAGGAACAAAAAGGTGAAGATAAAGTTGATGTTGCAGAACAAGAGCCCGTGAAAAGTAATGATGATAAAGCTGAAATTATTGATAACTCTCAATCGGGCCAGGTTTGAGTGACTCTACAAACTTAAAATTTCACAATTTAAAAACAAGTGTTGTGAACTTGTGATAGTTAAAATTTCACAATTTCATATATGATTACAAATTATTCTTTTACCCGTTTGACCCGTTGGAGATAAACATAGCACAAATCGACTTTTTGATAAATTAAAGGGTCAAAATTGCCATTTATTAGTTTCCAATTTATATATTACTAGTTCTCATACTCAGATTCTTGTATCAGATTCTAAAGGAAGACTCTACTGAACCTGCAGTAGAAGTGGTACAAAATGCTGATGAATCTATTGACAATCAAGAAGAGGTGAATATTAATTATATAATAAGTGCAAGTTAAACTTCAATTAAGAATCTTTCATGTCAGTTAATTAGTTAGATGTTTGTTCAGGAGGGAGATGCTGGGAAAGACATTGATTCATTATCAAGGGAAGATTTGGGTCGTGAAATTGGTTCTCGTTGGACTGGGAAAAAAACCGATGATTTAAAAAACGATGATGTTAAAAATGGTGATGATGATGAAGATAATGATGATTATGATACAGATGCTGATGAAAACCATCATCATCATCATCATCATCATCATGAGGATGATGGCACTGAGGACATGGATGATGTTGGAGATGATACTAATGATAATGATGATTCTAGTTCTTCATACAACTATGATCCAGATGATGTATCAGGTGTGCTATTATTTTACTAAATTTGTGTATACAGGTAGCAATTTTGACCCGTTTACTTATAAACAGGTTGGTTTGGCTATGTTGGTCCAAATTAAAAAAAAAAAAGCCATAAGGGTAACGAGTTGAAATAGGCTGAATTGGTCAAACAAGTTGAAAGATACATAAAGTATATTTTTAATGCGTACAACCTCCTAAACCTTTTTTAGTCAAAGGTTTAGATTATTATTATTCATGAATATCGTTTTTGTAATCATTATTAACGCAGTCAAACAGCTTGAGAAGTTGCTAAAAGTCTACTTTTATTGCATACAACCTCCTAATCGTGTTTAGTCAAAGATTTAGATAACTATTGCTGTAATAATAAATATTGCTTTTGAAATCAATATTAACACAACAATTAATTACTTATGCTTTTTATTTTAAGAAATGGACAAAATAGTGTTTGCTGGCCAACTTGACCCGACCCGACCCTGCTTTAACCCGCTTGCCCGACCCGTTCGTTTCAGCACCTCTATGTTTATTTATGGAGTATTTCACTTGTTGATGATTGATTTTCAAATTGACATTTTTTAAGAATTGGAAAGCGAAAGCAGCCCATCATGGTTTGAGAAGATTAAAAAAACTGTGAGGAATTTTCTGCAGTCTGTCAACCCGTTCCAAACTCCAGTCAACACATCTGGTAGCAAAATGGGTTATTTATTTAGTAACATAAAATACCTTAATTTTCCTAAATCAATTATTTATTCAGTTTATATGTTTTGTAGAAGCAGAAAGTGTACAAAAAGAATATGACGAGGCCAACACAAAGTTGTCTAAATTAAAATCAAGGATAGCTCACTTATCAAAGAAACTAAAGAATGATTTTGGTATTTTATTTTATAATTTAATTTTAGAAAGTAGAAAAAGTATGTTGATCATTCTTCTATAATTGAATCATATGTTTGACATTGTAGGACCAGAGAAGGAATTCTATTCATTATATGGTCAATGTTTTGAGAGCAAACAGAACAAGTTACAATCTTTAAAACTTCTCGTGCTTATTATCTTTTTTTTTTTTATAATTTTTTTTATAACCTTTTGCCATTACAGGTATGTTTATAAAGTTTGCCCGTTTAGACAAGCTACTCAGGAGGAAGGGTATAGTACAACTCGACTGGGGTACGTACATTATGACAGTTCACTTGAACTCAATTTATTTTCTTTTTAAATATGCCGAGTTTGTTTTATTAAGAATCACAAATCATAAATGTCATAAAATAACAATATACTTTCCGAAGTGGTCCACTTTGGCAATTATACTTTTTTCGACCATATATTAGGTAATTAAAGTATGTAGATTTAGAACGAGCTAATTTGGTAATCTTGCTACCTAGTAAAGGAATTAATATATTCGGCCGATAGGAAGCCACAATTTCATCAATTCCCATCAATTATTTTTTATGATGTAATCGATATAAATGTCTTTTCTTCTACCGATTTTCAATTTGCACCCTTCATTTCAGTTTAAATTAATAAATCTGATCATTAAATATGGAATGCATCGAATCAGTTACATGATTTTAGGTTTAACTTGAATTTCAAATTACTGATTTGATTCTATAGATTTTTTTTGTGATGCTAGTTCATATATTTTTTACAATTATATTACATGTTAGCAAATATAATTTAAATTTATTAGAAACATGCACAATGTAACTTATAAATTATTAAAATATTTAGCATACACGTAATAGAAAAATATTTAACTTTACCATAACTTCTTTCAGTATTAGGTCATTAAGGTATTTAGAAAGGGCTAATTTGGTAATTATATCATAAAAATTATATTAATCAGATAGGGGTGAAAAATAATAATTAATTACAGTATAAGACCATTCCAAAAGTTTTAATTACCAGATTGGGTGGAAAAAAGGTATAATTTCCAAGTGTTATTGATCAACTATTCATATCTTTTTCCAAAGGGGACAAAATACATTATCTAAATGAGAACTAGTCTATAAATTGTAATCCCAAAAAGTTTATACTGTACAGGAACTGGGAGAAATTTGAGGAGTCATACAGTGTGATGGTGTTTTCAAATGGTGACAATTGCTGGAATGGGCCTGATAGAAGTTTAAAGGTATCAGTCATACTTTAATCTGATTAGTTTCTTTTGTTGTATCAGCTTAGCAAAATTAGTAATGTAATTGGCTGCTTTTATGAAACTTTTATGTTTTACTTTATTTCATTTCTAGAAAGCCATTATTTACGTGGAGTTTTGTCAACATATTGTATCAGGTCAGATTAAGTTGCGGTTTGAAAGTCGAGCTTGCTGATATAGATGAACCAAGCCGTTGCGAGTAAGTTTCCCCAATGACCATTTATTTATTCTAATAATTAGAATTTTATTGCTGGTTAAAAAAAAAATTAATTAGAATTTTATTTAAATAATATAATGTTCATAATCAAATTGGACACACTAACAAATATTATTTTTGTTGGCAGATATGCAGCAACATTAACCACCCCAGCTCTGTGCCTTGAAGGAAAACTCAAGGTATCATTATATATCCATCCTTAGTTGACCCGTTGAACATGAATCAACCCGTTCACAAGCAAATGGGTTGAAATTGTGACCTTTATTTTTTAACCATATTCGGGTGATTGGCATGACAAAATGTTTCAGGAACTAGAAGACGAACTAGAAGTTTTAGACAAGCAACTACCCGAACTTCATGATGAGTTATGAATCTTTTCAGCCAACAGAGTAACTAACTGCTCCTTGAATTTGATAGATCCTACAATACTTTGTGCTTATTGAAAAGGTTTATGGATATAGTTTCTGGCTCATTTTTCTTCTAATTTTGTATTGAGCTTATGATATTTATGCAATGTGGAGGTAAGGCTTATAAGAAGGAATATATTACATATAATTTTGGTGTCTTGTGACAATTTTCCACCTTGGAGATTTGGAGTTGCTTACTGTAAAAACATGTGGCAAGTTTACAATGAAAACTCGAAAAATCAAATTGGACTATTAAGAATAAAAGTTCATTAAAAACTTACTTTTCAATTGTAACTAAATTTTTGAAAACCGATTTTTATAGATTGCTATAATTTTTTATTTTTTTTGTGAAACTTACCCAGCCAGTGCAAATTATTGGGTTCTTAATTGAGGTTCTCAACCGTCATCCATGTTACTATGGACACAAGGATGTAAACCGCTATTTGTTTTGTGATTTCTGACTTGTACTTGATAACTTAACAAAAATAATTAAATATGAAAAGTTGTAATAAGTTTGTTTCTTTATTTCTTAATCAATGCACATTAAACATATGATGTACTAGTAAACAACAATATCATGGTTTTTTTTTTGTTTTTTTTTGGAATGGCACATAATGTACATGGGAATTAACTTTGCTACTACACTTTTTGATGTTTATATCACTCTGTATAAGTATTTTTGTATATTATACAAATTAGTAATGCAATTGTTGTGTAGATGCATTAAAATATGTGGTGTAAACATCACCACCTAATGTACATTGTTTTGCCCACATCGGGATTTGAACTCATGACTTGTAGCTTAGTGGTATTAGAGATTAGTATAAGGTGTTATAGGTGTCACACCCCGCCAAAAATGGTTTGCGGAAGAACGGGCGTGGACATTTTGAGTAACACAAGCATATGATTATTGTAAACAATAATTATTTAAAACTTCATAAAGTTTTGAAATAAAGAAATGTCACAAAAATTTACGTAAATGTAATAACTTAAATCCAAAAGACATAGTTTTAAAATGATTTGTGATCGTGGCATCTTGTCACATGCATGCTTGCTATCCAATGCTACTATGACTTATGCTTCAACTTAGTTACCTGAAAAACATATGAAAAATGATCAACAAAATTGTTGAGTGAATCCACAGGTCTGATATGAGTTTTGAAAACCAAAGTTTTTGTATACCAATAATGGCATAAAATATAATAGTGTAACGTTGTAAATAGTTTGAAACCCAAAGTTTCAATGTGCCAACCATGGCATAAAATGTATGATGATATAATAAGTTGTATGATGATATAACGTTTGAAAATGATGTGCCACCACGGGCAGTAATATGATAAACGTTGAGATGTGTAAACCAATAAGTACGTAGAAAAGCATGACTGGTATCCATTGTAATGCCGACCCTAAGTCCATAACCAAAACTACCAACTCTAAATGATGTTACTGTATCTAAGATATACACTCCCTGATTTGATCACACTGTGGGAGGGGGAGTATCAACCGATAGTACTATCTGCATATCCAGGGCCTAGTCGCAACTAGCTAATGATTATGTATGTAAGCATATACGCACTTCCATGCACTACATCTAAACTTAGTCCGCGCATAAGGATTGATTGTCATGTTTTTGAGATATGTATCATCATAAGTAAAATATACAGTTGTAAAGCATGTAAATATTTATTAAACAATTGATATGTTTTTCACCCCAAAACAGTTAAAAATGTTATAAAAAGAGTAAATGAGGGGCTGTGGACTCACCTGATGCAAAACTAGCAAAATGTAAATGAGCAGATGTAAGATCCAACCAAACAACTTCTAGTGACCTAAATGCATAATGGTAAACAAATGAGCGATACGTTGGTGACGTTGTTGAAATGATATTGTATTTTAAATACTTTAATTCACATTTTATAAGTTTTCAGAAATTGGTTGCCTTGATAAGAGTAATGGGTAAACATACCGTATTATTATTTAACTAAAATAACGTTTAAATAATTATAGTTAATAAATAAGTCTATTAGATAATTAATTAGAAAAATAATCATTAAACAGTAACTCGATTTCAATAATATTTCCTTATAAAAATGTATATATATAAAATATATAAATATAAATAAACAATGGATATTTAAAATAATTAAGAAAACTTGATTTTTTTTTTAAAAGAAAATAAATCTGGTTTTGAGTTTCGGATAAGAGGCTGGACTCAGAAGAAAATGAATTGGGCTAATACTAATCTGCTGCATCTGTTGGGCTGGTAAAAAGAACTGGGCCGAATTTTCGTGCTGGGCCCTAAGCTGCGAACGGGAGTTGGGGTCAGGCATTGCGCAGGAAACAAAAATAAAACAAACCATGGGGTGCGAGACAGGTTTCGAACTCGGGACCAAAGGGATGGACGGGAGCGAGATAACCAACCAGCCTGGGCTCCGATTGTTGATTACTTTCTGCCTAATATTTATATTTTAGTTGGAGATAACTCTGGGTTTTACATAAAAACACTAAACAGCGTCTGTTTCGTTTTCGATTGAAAAACTTGATTTTTAACAGTTAAAATAATTTCTGTAAATTGTTAATATGTATATTTTAAACACCAAATCATAAGGAGCGAATATTCCAAAGCATAAATCACACGAATTAAACTCATAAATCATAGGAAAGATGGATTGGAGAAGAAGAAGAAACTTACCAATGGTGTTCTTAAAGAGAGAGAGAGAGACGATGAAGATGCTAAGATGGTTGCCAGAATTTGACTGAACTTCACCGGAAAGCCAGTTTGCAGGTTTAAAACAGATAAATGTTAAACTTTATGTTTTTGTTCTTCTGTACGCATAGAAAGAGATGAGCCAAAGAGAGGGTTTTTAAAGTTGGATAAAAGGGGAAGTTAGAGTTTATAGGGTTAGTGGACTTATGTTTGACTTGCAATATTCAAAAATATCGGAATGGTTAGTTTCTTTTGGATAGGTACTGACAACGTGTATAGGCTAGGGAACAAAAGATGATTTTTAAATCGATTAATAGTTTAATTTATTTATTGGTATATTTGATCGGGTATGATGCTTTATACAGTATATATATATTTTCTTTTATCGGCTGGTTCGGTTGAATTTTTCTGATACGTCACCAACTCGCTGAATGTATAATTTAATCGTGTAAAATGTAGACAACTGACACATGTCTAATATATGATGTGTACTAACGACACAAAAGTATGTTTTTGCTAGACTAGATGCTAACATAAATGTGATGATCGTTCTAAGATGAAATTTGGGCACATTAAATGTCGGGTCAAGTACCCGATTTCGAGGGTTGTCACATTCTCCCCTTGTTAAAGAAATTTCGTCCCGAAATTTAAAACGACGTACAGGCTAGGTTAGGGGTTGAAAAAGTAGAGTGGATAGTCTCATAAATAATAACGGACTCACGTACGATTAGTGATTTTTAGAGTACTATTATGAAAGAGTGACGTACCAGTTTCATTGTCATTGGGGTTTCGATTGTTGTTGCCATTGTTGCGGTTGTTTATATTTGGGCACTTGTTTCTAAAATGGTTGGGATCTCCACATTCGTAGCAAGCCTTGGGTCTTGGTCCATGATTTGGTGGGTTGGCTCTACAATTTCGGGTTTTGTGACCCCATCGGTTGCATTGGTTACATCTTTCACACTTCCCTTCATGATGCCACTCACATATGTTGCACTTGGGTTTGTTGCCAGTATAGGGTTTGGCTCCTTGATTGGTTTGATTGATTGCAATGTAGGCTCAAGCTGTTTTCTGATGCTTATTATCGGGTTGGCCCTGATGAAAGTCTTGATTATCTTCCCAACTTCGTTTACCATCAATGTTGGATCGGTCATTGGTTCGGTTGGTGTTGCTTTGGTTGTCGGGAGAGTTTGCATTGGCCTCTTTCTTTAGTAAGGTACCATTACGGATAGCATCATCAGTTAATCGTTTAGCTCGGTTTACAGCATCCTCGAAGGTAGTGGGATCAGCAGAAGTTACGTAGCTTCGAATCACATGAGATAAACCATGGATATACTTTTCGATTCTCTTACATTCAGGAGTAACCATATGAGGAACTAATCGTGCAAGCTCTTGGAATTTCGTAGTATACCCAGTAATATCTGACCCTTCCATAGCGATATTCCACAGTTCTGACTCAATTTTCGCAAGTTCACTCCTCGGGCAGAATTTATCGGTCAGTTGGCTTTTGAAATCAGCCCATGACATAGAATCAGCAGTAGTACGACCTAGTGTTTGCACCTGCGAATTCCACCAAGATAAGGCTTCTTTTGCCAGAGTGCTAGCAACATATTTGACCATGTCATTTGGGGAAACGTCCACAATACTGAAAATAGACTCGATCTTTTCTGTCCAGTGGATTATTGCAATGGCTTCTTCGTTACCAGAGAACGTTGGAGGACGACAATTAGAGAAAGTTTTAAAAGAACATCTTTGGCGATTTGCATTTGCGTCTCCATTATTGTTGTTATTATTTTCACGAGCCGCTCTGTTCGCTTCATACTGTGTTATTGCTTCGGCAACTCGACGTGCTACTATTTCTTCCACAGTTTCAACCTGTCGTTCATTCCTAGGGGGTTCGTTGGTTCGACGACCACCCCGCGCAGTGTTTCTTGGAGGATTTCTTGGAGGCATTTTTCAATTCTAATAAAAATGAAATAAAGATATCAGAATATGGACATTAAATGATTTAGAATGCATGCCAATTTTCTGAGGTTTGAATTGTAAAGTACTATGTTAAGATTTTAATTTGCACCCTTTTATTAATCCATGACTTTAATAAATCCACATTGTATCATGTAATTATAAAACCGTTGATCAGGCGTTTTTATAATATCATCATACAATGTTTCTTCATCATTGTCACTTCATAACTTTATTAATGAGTTCGCGTGAGGGATAACGTATGAAAAGGATATATAGTGTGAAAGGAAAAACAATAGGTGTGATAAAGATATGTGGTGCAATTGTAGAAGTGTTTCTTGCATGAAGACGATTGATGTCGTGCCACTATGCTCCTTGTGCGGTATAGTAGAGTAACCATAATAGTCACTACTTGTAGACGTTTGGTAGAGATTATCGAGTGGTGTTTACGTGTAAGTGATAAATGAAATGTAAGCAATCTACCTAATGTAAGTGTAAGCCAAGTGACCTGATTCTAAGGTATAGGTGAGGTGAATGAAATGTAATGTAATATGCAATGAGACTCTTTATGAAATGCAACTATGTATGATATGAGACTTTCGATGCCACGAAAATGTTCAGACTCAAAATAGTTTTGTCCAAAAATCTTTTTGTAGTTATAGACTAAACTCGTTAGTTCACTATAACCAATGGCTCTGATACCAATCTGTCACACCCCGCCAAAAATGGTTTGCGGAAGAACGGGCGTGGACATTTTGAGTAACACAAGCATATGATTATTGTAAACAATAATTATTTAAAACTTCATAAAGTTTTGAAATAAAGAAATGTCACAAAAATTTACGTAAATGTAATAACTTAAATCCAAAAGACATAGTTTTAAAATGATTTGTGATCGTGGCATCTTGTCACATGCATGCTTGCTATCCAATGCTACTATGACTTATGCTTCAACTTAGTTACCTGAAAAACATATGAAAAATGATCAACAAAATTGTTGAGTGAATCCACAGGTTTGATATGAGTTTTGAAAACCAAAGTTTTTGTATACCAATAATGGCATAAAATATAATAGTGTAACGTTGTAAATAGTTTGAAACCCAAAGTTTCAATGTGCCAACCATGGCATAAAATGTATGATGATATAATAAGTTGTATGATGATATAACGTTTGAAAATGATGTGCCACCACGGGCAGTAATATGATAAACGTTGAGATGTGTAAACCAATAAGTACGTAGAAAAGCATGACTGGTATCCATTGTAATGCCGACCCTAAGTCCATAACCAAAACTACCAACTCTAAATGATGTTACTGTATCTAAGATATACACTCCCTGATTTGATCACACTGTGGGAGGGGGAGTATCAACCGATAGTACTATCTGCATATCCAGGGCCTAGTCGCAACTAGCTAATGATTATGTATGTAAGCATATACGCACTTCCATGCACTACATCTAAACTTAGTCCGCGCATAAGGATTGATTGTCATGTTTTTGAGATATGTATCATCATAAGTAAAATATACAGTTGTAAAGCATGTAAATATTTATTAAACAATTGATATGTTTTTCACCCCAAAACAGTTAAAAATGTTATAAAAAGAGTAAATGAGGGGCTGTGGACTCACCTGATGCAAAACTAGCAAAATGTAAATGAGCAGATGTAAGATCCAACCAAACAACTTCTAGTGACCTAAATGCATAATGGTAAACAAATGAGCGATACGTTGGTGACGTTGTTGAAATGATATTGTATTTTAAATACTTTAATTCACATTTTATAAGTTTTCAGAAATTGGTTGCCTTGATAAGAGTAATGGGTAAACATACCGTATTATTATTTAACTAAAATAACGTTTAAATAATTATAGTTAATAAATAAGTCTATTAGATAATTAATTAGAAAAATAATCATTAAACAGTAACTCGATTTCAATAATATTTCCTTATAAAAATGTATATATATAAAATATATAAATATAAATAAACAATGGATATTTAAAATAATTAAGAAAACTTGATTTTTTTTTTAAAAGAAAATAAATCTGGTTTTGAGTTTCGGATAAGAGGCTGGACTCAGAAGAAAATGAATTGGGCTAATACTAATCTGCTGCATCTGTTGGGCTGGTAAAAAGAACTGGGCCGAATTTTCGTGCTGGGCCCTAAGCTGCGAACGGGAGTTGGGGTCAGGCATTGCGCAGGAAACAAAAATAAAACAAACCATGGGGTGCGAGACAGGTTTCGAACTCGGGACCAAAGGGATGGACGGGAGCGAGATAACCAACCAGCCTGGGCTCCGATTGTTGATTACTTTCTGCCTAATATTTATATTTTAGTTGGAGATAACTCTGGGTTTTACATAAAAACACTAAACAGCGTCTGTTTCGTTTTCGATTGAAAAACTTGATTTTTAACAGTTAAAATAATTTCTGTAAATTGTTAATATGTATATTTTAAACACCAAATCATAAGGAGCGAATATTCCAAAGCATAAATCACACGAATTAAACTCATAAATCATAGGAAAGATGGATTGGAGAAGAAGAAGAAACTTACCAATGGTGTTCTTAAGAGAGAGAGAGAGAGAGAGACGATGAAGATGCTAAGATGGTTGCCAGAATTTGACTGAACTTCACCGGAAAGCCAGTTTGCAGGTTTAAAACAGATAAATGTTAAACTTTATGTTTTTGTTCTTCTGTACGCATAGAAAGAGATGAGCCAAAGAGAGGGTTTTTAAAGTTGGATAAAAGGGGAAGTTAGAGTTTATAGGGTTAGTGGACTTATGTTTGACTTGCAATATTCAAAAATATCGGAATGGTTAGTTTCTTTTGGATAGGTACTGACAACGTGTATAGGCTAGGGAACAAAAGATGATTTTTAAATCGATTAATAGTTTAATTTATTTATTGGTATATTTGATCGGGTATGATGCTTTATACAGTATATATATATTTTCTTTTATCGGCTGGTTCGGTTGAATTTTTCTGATACGTCACCAACTCGCTGAATGTATAATTTAATCGTGTAAAATGTAGACAACTG
This sequence comes from Calendula officinalis, assembly GCA_963853835.1. Lineage (NCBI taxonomy): Eukaryota > Viridiplantae > Streptophyta > Magnoliopsida > Asterales > Asteraceae > Calendula > Calendula officinalis. The sequence goes on from OY970822.1 coordinate 18,457,709, forward strand.
ACACATGTCTAATATATGATGTGTACTAACGACACAAAAGTATGTTTTTGCTAGACTAGATGCTAACATAAATGTGATGATCGTTCTAAGATGAAATTTGGGCACATTAAATGTCGGGTCAAGTACCCGATTTCGAGGGTTGTCACATTCTCCCCTTGTTAAAGAAATTTCGTCCCGAAATTTAAAACGACGTACAGGCTAGGTTAGGGGTTGAAAAAGTAGAGTGGATAGTCTCATAAATAATAACGGACTCACGTACGATTAGTGATTTTTAGAGTACTATTATGAAAGAGTGACGTACCAGTTTCATTGTCATTGGGGTTTCGATTGTTGTTGCCATTGTTGCGGTTGTTTATATTTGGGCACTTGTTTCTAAAATGGTTGGGATCTCCACATTCGTAGCAAGCCTTGGGTCTTGGTCCATGATTTGGTGGGTTGGCTCTACAATTTCGGGTTTTGTGACCCCATCGGTTGCATTGGTTACATCTTTCACACTTCCCTTCATGATGCCACTCACATATGTTGCACTTGGGTTTGTTGCCAGTATAGGGTTTGGCTCCTTGATTGGTTTGATTGATTGCAATGTAGGCTCAAGCTGTTTTCTGATGCTTATTATCGGGTTGGCCCTGATGAAAGTCTTGATTATCTTCCCAACTTCGTTTACCATCAATGTTGGATCGGTCATTGGTTCGGTTGGTGTTGCTTTGGTTGTCGGGAGAGTTTGCATTGGCCTCTTTCTTTAGTAAGGTACCATTACGGATAGCATCATCAGTTAATCGTTTAGCTCGGTTTACAGCATCCTCGAAGGTAGTGGGATCAGCAGAAGTTACGTAGCTTCGAATCACATGAGATAAACCATGGATATACTTTTCGATTCTCTTACATTCAGGAGTAACCATATGAGGAACTAATCGTGCAAGCTCTTGGAATTTCGTAGTATACCCAGTAATATCTGACCCTTCCATAGCGATATTCCACAGTTCTGACTCAATTTTCGCAAGTTCACTCCTCGGGCAGAATTTATCGGTCAGTTGGCTTTTGAAATCAGCCCATGACATAGAATCAGCAGTAGTACGACCTAGTGTTTGCACCTGCGAATTCCACCAAGATAAGGCTTCTTTTGCCAGAGTGCTAGCAACATATTTGACCATGTCATTTGGGGAAACGTCCACAATACTGAAAATAGACTCGATCTTTTCTGTCCAGTGGATTATTGCAATGGCTTCTTCGTTACCAGAGAACGTTGGAGGACGACAATTAGAGAAAGTTTTAAAAGAACATCTTTGGCGATTTGCATTTGCGTCTCCATTATTGTTGTTATTATTTTCACGAGCCGCTCTGTTCGCTTCATACTGTGTTATTGCTTCGGCAACTCGACGTGCTACTATTTCTTCCACAGTTTCAACCTGTCGTTCATTCCTAGGGGGTTCGTTGGTTCGACGACCACCCCGCGCAGTGTTTCTTGGAGGATTTCTTGGAGGCATTTTTCAATTCTAATAAAAATGAAATAAAGATATCAGAATATGGACATTAAATGATTTAGAATGCATGCCAATTTTCTGAGGTTTGAATTGTAAAGTACTATGTTAAGATTTTAATTTGCACCCTTTTATTAATCCATGACTTTAATAAATCCACATTGTATCATGTAATTATAAAACCGTTGATCAGGCGTTTTTATAATATCATCATACAATGTTTCTTCATCATTGTCACTTCATAACTTTATTAATGAGTTCGCGTGAGGGATAACGTATGAAAAGGATATATAGTGTGAAAGGAAAAACAATAGGTGTGATAAAGATATGTGGTGCAATTGTAGAAGTGTTTCTTGCATGAAGACGATTGATGTCGTGCCACTATGCTCCTTGTGCGGTATAGTAGAGTAACCATAATAGTCACTACTTGTAGACGTTTGGTAGAGATTATCGAGTGGTGTTTACGTGTAAGTGATAAATGAAATGTAAGCAATCTACCTAATGTAAGTGTAAGCCAAGTGACCTGATTCTAAGGTATAGGTGAGGTGAATGAAATGTAATGTAATATGCAATGAGACTCTTTATGAAATGCAACTATGTATGATATGAGACTTTCGATGCCACGAAAATGTTCAGACTCAAAATAGTTTTGTCCAAAAATCTTTTTGTAGTTATAGACTAAACTCGTTAGTTCACTATAACCAATGGCTCTGATACCAATCTGTCACACCCCGCCAAAAATGGTTTGCGGAAGAACGGGCGTGGACATTTTGAGTAACACAAGCATATGATTATTGTAAACAATAATTATTTAAAACTTCATAAAGTTTTGAAATAAAGAAATGTCACAAAAATTTACGTAAATGTAATAACTTAAATCCAAAAGACATAGTTTTAAAATGATTTGTGATCGTGGCATCTTGTCACATGCATGCTTGCTATCCAATGCTACTATGACTTATGCTTCAACTTAGTTACCTGAAAAACATATGAAAAATGATCAACAAAATTGTTGAGTGAATCCACAGGTTTGATATGAGTTTTGAAAACCAAAGTTTTTGTATACCAATAATGGCATAAAATATAATAGTGTAACGTTGTAAATAGTTTGAAACCCAAAGTTTCAATGTGCCAACCATGGCATAAAATGTATGATGATATAATAAGTTGTATGATGATATAACGTTTGAAAATGATGTGCCACCACGGGCAGTAATATGATAAACGTTGAGATGTGTAAACCAATAAGTACGTAGAAAAGCATGACTGGTATCCATTGTAATGCCGACCCTAAGTCCATAACCAAAACTACCAACTCTAAATGATGTTACTGTATCTAAGATATACACTCCCTGATTTGATCACACTGTGGGAGGGGGAGTATCAACCGATAGTACTATCTGCATATCCAGGGCCTAGTCGCAACTAGCTAATGATTATGTATGTAAGCATATACGCACTTCCATGCACTACATCTAAACTTAGTCCGCGCATAAGGATTGATTGTCATGTTTTTGAGATATGTATCATCATAAGTAAAATATACAGTTGTAAAGCATGTAAATATTTATTAAACAATTGATATGTTTTTCACCCCAAAACAGTTAAAAATGTTATAAAAAGAGTAAATGAGGGGCTGTGGACTCACCTGATGCAAAACTAGCAAAATGTAAATGAGCAGATGTAAGATCCAACCAAACAACTTCTAGTGACCTAAATGCATAATGGTAAACAAATGAGCGATACGTTGGTGACGTTGTTGAAATGATATTGTATTTTAAATACTTTAATTCACATTTTATAAGTTTTCAGAAATTGGTTGCCTTGATAAGAGTAATGGGTAAACATACCGTATTATTATTTAACTAAAATAACGTTTAAATAATTATAGTTAATAAATAAGTCTATTAGATAATTAATTAGAAAAATAATCATTAAACAGTAACTCGATTTCAATAATATTTCCTTATAAAAATGTATATATATAAAATATATAAATATAAATAAACAATGGATATTTAAAATAATTAAGAAAACTTGATTTTTTTTTTAAAAGAAAATAAATCTGGTTTTGAGTTTCGGATAAGAGGCTGGACTCAGAAGAAAATGAATTGGGCTAATACTAATCTGCTGCATCTGTTGGGCTGGTAAAAAGAACTGGGCCGAATTTTCGTGCTGGGCCCTAAGCTGCGAACGGGAGTTGGGGTCAGGCATTGCGCAGGAAACAAAAATAAAACAAACCATGGGGTGCGAGACAGGTTTCGAACTCGGGACCAAAGGGATGGACGGGAGCGAGATAACCAACCAGCCTGGGCTCCGATTGTTGATTACTTTCTGCCTAATATTTATATTTTAGTTGGAGATAACTCTGGGTTTTACATAAAAACACTAAACAGCGTCTGTTTCGTTTTCGATTGAAAAACTTGATTTTTAACAGTTAAAATAATTTCTGTAAATTGTTAATATGTATATTTTAAACACCAAATCATAAGGAGCGAATATTCCAAAGCATAAATCACACGAATTAAACTCATAAATCATAGGAAAGATGGATTGGAGAAGAAGAAGAAACTTACCAATGGTGTTCTTAAAGAGAGAGAGAGAGAGAGACGATGAAGATGCTAAGATGGTTGCCAGAATTTGACTGAACTTCACCGGAAAGCCAGTTTGCAGGTTTAAAACAGATAAATGTTAAACTTTATGTTTTTGTTCTTCTGTACGCATAGAAAGAGATGAGCCAAAGAGAGGGTTTTTAAAGTTGGATAAAAGGGGAAGTTAGAGTTTATAGGGTTAGTGGACTTATGTTTGACTTGCAATATTCAAAAATATCGGAATGGTTAGTTTCTTTTGGATAGGTACTGACAACGTGTATAGGCTAGGGAACAAAAGATGATTTTTAAATCGATTAATAGTTTAATTTATTTATTGGTATATTTGATCGGGTATGATGCTTTATACAGTATATATATATTTTCTTTTATCGGCTGGTTCGGTTGATTTTTTCTGATACGTCACCAACTCGCTGAATGTATAATTTAATCGTGTAAAATGTAGACAACTGACACATGTCTAATATATGATGTGTACTAACGACACAAAAGTATGTTTTTGCTAGACTAAATGCTAACATAAATGTGATGATCGTTCTAAGATGAAATTTGGGCACATTAAATGTCGGGTCAAGTAGCCGATTTCGAGGGTTGTCACAATAGGTCATGGGTTCAGGTCCCAATATGGACAAAAAATAATAGATTAAGTGTCGTTAAAAAAAATCTAAATAAAAATATGAAAAATGATAACAACCCTTACATGTCAAAATATGCATTAGAAACTTGTACAACAATTTTTACCAAAGTCTGAATTTTAAGATTTACCACTCCATAAATTTATGTACAATTTGTATGCATTTAAAGACCTATAAAACATTAAATATAAGAATAATGGTATTTGTGCATTCCTTTTGTGTCTACTTATGTGTCTACCATTTTAATCATGATAAATGTTAAAATCAAAAGATGATATGCGGAAAGAGAATTATTAGATTGCACATGTTAAGTTTAGAAGAAGTGAGTAGACATATATAGAAATAAAATGTAAGAAGAAATATATTTCTCATATGAGAAATATTATTATTTCCTATAGCAAGACACACATAAAATATCATGAAAGAGACATTTGTCTAAAAATACAATATTTAATCTATGAATATAAACCGTACACCTCCCGCTTCCTGTGCACAGTTTTACAATTCAGTTATGCGTTCCTTTCAATCCGTTGATCCACAAATTCTGCAAAAACACTTTCTAAATTCCATTTCCTACTCTCCACATTTACAACTGCCTTAAATTTACACAATTCATCACACACACTTGATCTCCATCCGATCGATTCATTGTCGTTGATCGGAAACACACAAAAAATGGATAAACTAATTAACACTGATCTGAACGAACAACAAGTAGGTTGGAAGAGGCCTAAAACGAAGATCATTTGCACTCTCGGACCGGCTTCTAGGTCAGTTCCGATGGTAGAAAAACTATTGAAAGCAGGTATGAATGTTGCTCGTTTCAATTTCTCACATGGATCGTACGAGTATCATCAGGAAACCCTAGATAACCTCCGTACCGCCATGGCTAATACCGGTATTTTTTGTGCTGTAATGCTCGATACAAAAGTACGTTTCTTTCTTCACTATTGATTACTCGCTTTGTTTTCTCTGTTTGTATGTGATACAGATCGACCGTGTACGATCCACATTTTAAAATTTCTGTGCTATAGTTTGCGATTCGTACGACGTAAATTTACAAATTCATGCTAGTTTTCTGTAAATTTAATCTCGTTATCAAATTTTGTTGAAAATTTGTCTTGATCACTCAGCATTTTCGTTTTGTTAATGTGGTGATGTATGAAATGAAGAAATGAGATATATGTGTCAGTTATTGAGAAATGAAGATGGATCTATCATCTATGAAATATATGTAAGAAGAGCATATAAACATGCATGAATTATATATGAATTTTGATTAATTTTAACTCAAAAGTCAGATTATGTGATTTTGACATTTGGAAGGCTACACATGGTTAGCCAATGAATGCTACAATTTTTTCTTTTGTGGTACCTGGATATGTTGCTTTCATTTGATGTGTTTGGTTTGTTTTTCTGTGTGACGTGTTTTTATGACTTCAATAATTTTGGTAATTGTTAACACGTTGTAGGTTACCTAAGTGACCCAATTGTATGTTTTTAAAAGTTTTATATTCAATAATTAACACTAATGTTATGTAGTAACCTTAATATTCAAAAAAGTATGGTACATATTACATAGTGCATTAACTCTTATATCAATAGGTTTTGGCTCTCAAAAATTTGCTAAATTACTCTGTTTGATTCTATTTTGGACAAATATTTCAGGGTCCAGAAATCCGAACCGGATTTCTGAAAGACGGAAAGCCAATAAAAGTAACACAAGGTGAAGAAATCACAATTTCAACCGATTACAACATTCAAGGTGACGAGAAAACGATATGTATGAGTTACCCAAAGCTAGCTCATGATGTGAAACCAGGGAGTTCAATCCTCTGTTCTGATGGCACAATCACATTCACTGTTCTTTCTTGTGACACTGAAAAAGGGTTAGTTCATTGTCGATGTGAGAACACGTGGACACTCGGTGAACGTAAGAATGTTAATCTGCCAGGTGTCATTGTTGATCTGCCAACTTTGACCGAAAAAGACAAAGAAGATATCATGACATGGGGTGTTCCTAATAAAATTAATATGATTGCTTTGTCTTTCGTCAGAAAAGGTTCGGATCTTGTTGGGGTCAGGAAATTGCTTGGTGAACATGCCAAAAATATCGTTCTTATTTCAAAGGTATGCTTTTTGACTCTTTGTCCACATCAATTTGGCCACGGCTCAAACCGGTAACTTTTTTGTAACTGTTCGTATTATTTTTAATGATTACTTCAAAAGTAAACAGGTCGAAATTTCTACGCATGTGTATCTGTACATTATGTTCAAATTAAGTGGTCGAAATTGCCAAATTATACAAATTTTTTTACCAAAGTATGCAAATTTGACTTATTCCTGATAAAATACAACCCGAATGGACCTGTTTATAGATAACAGTTGCTATTTATGTGTATTTAATTGTTCATTGTGTTGAAACCCTAAAAACTATCTTGTGTAGGTTGAGAATCAAGAAGGTGTTTCCAATTTCGATGAAATCCTAGCCAACACTGATGCATTCATGGTAGCTCGTGGCGATCTAGGAATGGAGATCCCGATCGAGAAAATATTCTTAGCCCAAAAGCTAATGATCTACAAATGCAACCAAAAAGGAAAGCCCGTTGTAACCGCAACCCAAATGCTCGAGTCAATGATCAAATCCCCAAGGCCAACACGGGCTGAAGCCACTGATGTAGCCAACGCGGTCCTAGACGGGACCGACTGTGTCATGCTCAGTGGCGAGTCCGCAGCCGGTGCGTACCCGGAAATCGCGGTTCAAACCATGGCTAAGATCTGCAGGGAAGCCGAAAGCACGATTGATTACTCGATTGCCTACAAACTGATAACCGCAAACGCACCCATTCCCATGAGCCCGCTCGAGAGCTTAGCTTCATCAGCGGTTCGAACCGCTAACACGTCTCGTGCTAGCCTCATCTTGGTTCTGACCCGAGGTGGGACCACCGCAAAGCTCGTGGCTAAGTACAGACCTTGTGTTCCTATTTTGTCTGTAGTGGTCCCTGAAGTGAAGGCCGATGCGGTTGAGTGGTCTGCCAGTGATGAAGCACCGCATAGACACAGTTTCATTGTTCGGGGTTTGGTCCCGGTTATGTCTGCGAGGCCCGCAAAAGCTCCCAACAGTGAATCAACTGAAGAAGCACTGAATTTCGGGCTGCAACATGCTAAAACTATTGGGCTCTGCAAAGAAGGCGATGCAGTGGTGGCTCTGCACCGAATTGGAACCTCGTCCATAATCAAGATTGTGATCGTCAAGTGAGCCCGATTGATCGGGCTCACGTTTCATCTCTAGTTTCGGGTCGTTTTTGTGAACTAATAAATCATTTGCTATCTGGTCAATGATCGGTCAACTGAGTCTTTTTCTTATTGTTAGCGGGTCAACTCGGTTCGAACTATGCCGTTACATGTTATGTATTCAAACTAGTTGCAAAAGTTTTATCGTTTTCCTGTTCGATGGCTAACTAAGTCATTAGAGTTTATAATATGAGCATAAATTTGCAATTAGTGATTTTATCCTATACTTTCATTGACTTCATATTTAAATCTTAAACATTTTATTGATTTGTATATGTAAAACGGTCACATTGTATTGAGGCATAGCTTTTATTAGGTTTAAGAGTAGTTTAATCCCTTAACTATCACATATTAAAAGGTTGAAATGGTTTTTGCAAGTAAGAATATGATCATAGGTAGGGGTGATCATAGGTCCTATGCCATTTTTAACAAGTAGAAGGTTTTGGATAAAATTACTAAGGTAAAAAGATATATGGATTAAAATACTACATAAATAGAAATTATAATATATTTGAAGGTTAAAATAGTTTAGAACATTTACTACTAACATGTACTTGTAATTGGGAGTATGTGCCATAATTTGCGATGAGTTTCTAAAGATATACTACTATATTATATTCATGAACATATATACCCATAGTACTACATAAAACCTAATATTCAAATACTAAAATATTCAAAGACAATTTTTAAGATAAAAAAAACATATTCATATACATGATAAACAATATATTTGCTGAAAAAAGTTATTATAAGTAGTGTTTTACATCTATATATATATATATATATAAAGAATGAGTTTCACTTTTAAAGTTACATTAGTTACCATCTATTATAAATTGAGTTCCATTTTGATGTTTTGATTATCTATCTTTATCTTTACTATTTATAATGCATTTAGGACCTTTCCATAAATAGCCAGCTGAAAATTCAGCCAAAAACTTACTAATTTTGGAAATATGGGTGTTTTTTAAAAAATAATCGGCAACCAGGACTCGAACACGAGACGTCCAGTAGTTTAACAAAGACGCTTACCAACTGAACAACCAAGCTACTTTTTCATTTATACCCATCCTCTGACTATTTAATACGACATGCATTGTTAAGTCTAACCTAATTCCCTAGCATCTTAAAGGCCGTCTGTTTCAATTCTTGAAGAACCGCGCCTCTCCCAGAATCAAAATCAAGGTGCTATTCTCGAGACATCTATTGCCGTTCCTCTCAGAACCGCGCCTCCTCGGTTCTTACAATCCTGCATGCCTCGGTTCATTCAATCCAAACATGCAGAGGTCGACTAAATTGGGAATTGAAAACTTTAATCATCACGATTCAATCTACAAATTTAAATTATTTTCAGCGGTAAACATCAATTCATCACAAAGTATTTTTCAAAGGCCAATTTTAATCGAGGTAACTACTATGCTCTGTGATTTTTGAATTAACTGTTTCTCAATGAACTGTTTCAATATTAACACGGTCATTGATTTGTTCAGAAACTCGTCGATTTCAAACACGAATTGATTTCGATTCGGATCCAGTTTCGTTATCGTTTCGTTTGTGTTAAAACCTGTTTTATCATGTGTATCGATACTTGTACATTGGTTTCTTTTGGTTTATTTATTCGAAAGTTGTGTTATTAGTTGTATTTTACCCCAATTATATGCATTTTCGGTCAAATCTGATATGTGTTTTGGGTCCACTTTGATAATTTCAGTTGAGAAAATGTTATTATGGAATCTGGATCATACACATGTTCAACGTTTTAATCATCAAGGTAATTATTTTATCCATTTGACCGTTATCAATAAAGTGAATCCCGTATTAATCTGCAGATTTCAAAAATTGAGTCTTTTGAAAATAGCATGGTTACACCACCATTTAGTAAGGAGCCCCTAACACAGCAAAGCGGTAGCCTACATCGATCTTAATCTTCAGGTATTTTTATTTTTATTAATTTTTTGAATTGTTTGTAACAAATGCTTCTATTATGTTTTTTTTTTTTTTTAAATCTTTGTTGTTGGCTGCTGCAAGAATGTTGGCACCAACTGGGCATGTTGTCAAACTCACAGGGGTGATTCAATGGCCAATAATCCCATGCCGACTACATATTCCGCAGATGATCAATTGAAGGTCAGTTCCTTCTATAATTGTTTCGGGTTGACCCAACTATGCAAAAATCAAATTATTTTATGAATGGTTAGTGTGTCAATTATGATTACAGAGATTCTATTATTTCAACCATAATCAAATTTCCGCTGTATTGAAATCAGCAAGAACTTGGTGCACTAATCAAGAAAATTAGAGACAAACAAACAAGAGTATTGGTTTATTTGAATACTGAATAATGCAGCTGTATCCAAGATTTTGCAGCTCATGTTTGTTCAGATGTTTAGCACTACCAAATAATTGATGGTTAGATGATTTTTTTCTCTATTTATTTTGTTTTACAATCCACAATTAGAAGCTTTATATACGCATATTTCATTGATTCAGAATGTTTTGTGAGGCCAAATTTGGTTTATTATAAAAAAATATTATTATAATACCTTGAAAGAATCTGATCATGATCTTTATCATATGAGACATCAAGAACTACATTCACTAAATCTATGTTAATGTTAACAGGAACCAATCTCATTGGGTCAGCAAGGGTGGGATAAATGGTAGAGCTAAAGCTGAGGCCCACCACCAATTGTATAGATCAATAGATCGTTGAAATTTCCAATACTTGAAATTGCATCAGGGTTTGTCATTGTAGATTTCAAAAGCAAAATAAAAAGTTGCCTAAAAATATATGAATTTGACGTTAGATCGAAATTGTTTGAATGCTTTTATGTTTTACTTGATTAATTCTTTTTTAGGCAACTTTTTATTTCATTAATTCAAAGCTGCATTTTTTTTATTTAATTTATTAAAAATTGTCATATGTTAATCTTATTTTATTGTACTAATTGATGACAGGTAATTTGGTGTTTAATTAACAATGATGAACTATTTAGTGTTATTCTTGGGTAATAACAACCCCAAACGGTGGATACGGTCTAATTATGACAATATAGATCTGACCTGTTTTGAGTAATCTTTTGACCCGTTTGTGATATTACTAATTCCACCGAGAACCCTAATGGAATACATTTGACCCTAACTAATTATCGCTGACCCTGTTTGTACTGTTTCGGTTAATACATATTTGAGCAATAAGGATTTTTCTGTATTTGGTTAAAAGTTCAGTTTTTGTTTTTGCATAATAACTTTTTGTAGATTAATGATAAAGATTATGTCAATATAGGCATGTAACATACTTTTCATATTGACCCATTTAAGACTATTTGTTTGACCCTATTGAACTTTTTAAAGACGATTATTACCATCCAAAACGATATGTTGGCTTTCAAAATAAAGTATTAAAGAAGACATTTGCTACCGAATAACATTTGTTCGCCGCAAAATATAGTTAAACAGGGTACCCGCCGCCGCATCGTGCGGGTACCCTGCTAGTATATATATATATAAAGAATGAGTTTCACTTTTGAAGTTGCATTAATTACCATCTATTACAAATTGAGTTCCATTTTGATGTTTTGATTAAGGGATTTTCTAACTCATGCCCTAAGGGCATGAGATAAGAGACAATTAATGAATTAGAATTTCCTTAAACAATTGAAATTGCATTTAATGGATCTCATAAATTAGTAAAGAATGAAGTTTATTAATGATTATTTATATATTTTTAGGAATATTCAAGATTATTAAATGTCTCTTATCTCATGCCCTTAGGGTATGAGTTAGCCAAACCCTTTGATTAATCTATTAAGAATCACGTTAATAAAGATTGAGAAACTCAAAAGTTGTAAAATTTATATATATATATAAAGAATGAGTTTCACTTTTGAAGTTGCATTAATTACCATCTATTATAAATTGAGTTCCATTTTGATGTTTTGATTAATCTATTAAAAATCAGGTTAATAAAGATTGAGAAACTCAAAAGTTGTAAAATCAAGAGTTATAAATTATAGTAATGAATTCATTTTAATAATAATTTGACAAACTCTCAAAATTGTAAGATTAAGAGTTTTGAAATAAATATAAATAATGATAATAATAAAAAGTTCATTAAATAGGCCTTCTCAAGTGTTATGAATGTTACACATTATGGTCCATAAATACTCATTTTCATGTTGCAAAAAATTTAACACTCTAAATGTGCATCCAAAATAAACATCTAACAAGTGAAGTCAACAAGAAAGACATTTAGTGATTATGTTCTTCATAGAGATTAGGTGTTTATGCTATTGTTTTAAAGAGCATATGTTTGTTGTTTTTGTTTAAAATTACACAACCTCTTTTGTATATGTATAAAATTGTTATTCGTTGTTTACGTACATTTTGTATAAAAATGATATTATATAATGATATAATAGTTATCATTATAGTACATGAGATTGTATGTAATATTATCACACAAAATTCGAGATGGATGTGTTATCATGCTAACGGTTACAATTGTTGTCCATTTGATTTGTTATTTTACTTTTAATCCAATTAATATATTTTTATTTGATGTTGTAACATTTAATTCCATAATTGAGTTCCATTTTGATATTGTATATATTATAATCTATATCTAGATATATATAAAAATTGAGTTCCAATTTTGAAGTTGCAATTAATACCATGCAATTAATATTAATAATATTATAATTATAAAACAAACTTATTAAATTGTAAGCCCAAGAGTTTTGAAATAAATATATATAATTATAATAATAAATGTTCAATAAATAAGAGACTTTTCAAGTTTTATTAATCTTACACATTAACATCTATAAATACTCATTCTCACATTAAAAAAAATTAACACTCCAAAGGTGCATAAAAAAAAATACTTAACAAATGGAGTCAACAACAAAGATATATAGGGCTTTTATTATTTATCATCGCTATTAATTGGTTATCCAACATAATCTTTATGATTTTGTTATAGAGATGGTATGTTAGTTGTTTTGTTTAAAATTACACAACCTCTTTTGTATGTATGTATAAAATTATTATTCGTTGTTTATTTACATTTTGTAACACCGCATTTTTGAAAACCATTTTTTTAAAATGTCTAATTAAGTATTAATCTAGGTTACAGAAGCATATAGATAAGTTCCTAATTACGTTAAGTTTACAAACCGTGGTCCCACACATATTACAAACCAAGTGTTAGTTAAAAAGACGGTATTACGAAACACGGCTCATTTAGCAAAAACAACAATTTAAAGCATGGTCAAACTTCCCGTCCAAGCCCGACCCGTTCAAGCCTTTCAACCTGAAATGTGTCAATAAGGGAGGGATTAGCACAAAAGCTAAGTGAATGAATTCCTAGCACTACCAACTACACTAATCACTTAAACACGGAAGTTATAAACATCTCCGGTTGGGTAATCACTTAATTGAGAGGATCGGTGGCTTTGCCTTAAACCATGGTCGGCCAAAACCACGGTAATCGATAGCCTCTATCCAACACCCCGGGCAACTCCCTCCCCTTAACCATGCAACGTATACAGGTAAGGTCGGATACCCTATTAGTCGATACACTATGCCCAGCCGTTATCCATGACCTCATCCCGAATGTGCACATAGTCATGTATGGTATTCCCTAACACTAGGCATACATAACAAGTAGACTAGCTACAAAAAACACCACGAAAAACGTCACGAAAGAGTTCCCAATCGCGAACTCTAGTTCACGATCGCGAACTAGGATTCGCGTCGGGAACTCCGATCGTGAACTACTTCACGACTAACAACCAACTTCGCTGGACCGACTTCCCGATCGCTAAGTGGAGTTCACGCCGTGAACTCCCCTTGTCTGGTAATTTCCTGCGATTTTCACTAAAATACCAATACCAAACCAATAAACCGAAACCCGAGTTGTAGGTTGAATCCACTCACCTTTCAATCCTCGATTTCCTTAACCCAGTGAGGTAGTATCACTGAGTTTCCTTCCCGGTTCCTGTAACAACACATACCGAGTTAGTAACCGATCCACCGTGTTGTTAAAATCGTCAATTTAACAAAATATGACCCAAAGCTCATAAAATACATATTTTATGATACTACCACTTAGTCTATCAATCACAACATTCCAAGTAATCGTTTATGACTATCTAGCTCATCCCATGACCATTTGACCCAAACGGGCCAACACCCGAACATGATCCTAACACTACCACATTTCCATCAACTAGCAATAAATCTTTATACTAGCAATTCACAATCATTTAGCAATTCCACCAAGTTGACAACTATCATAATTCCAAATAACATACTTGCATAATTACTAGATCACCATTTTGACAAAATCATCCAAACACTAGTTAAATTACTTCACCAATTAACAAATACTAGGTTTTACACATCCATCACTTAACAAGTATGCTTTCTTAACCTAACAAACATTTCTATCCATTCAAATGTCAAGAATTCCAAGATTTGTCAAAACCCACCTTCAACATCCACCATTAATGGAGGTTGAAGGTAATTTCCACCAAATCTTGTCTCCTTCCAACAAATAACCATACAAATGATGTCAAAGCTTGCATAAACACATAAAACAACATCCATATCAAGATTCACCAACAAATCAACAAGCTACATAAACCCTAGTTCAAGCTCTAACTCAAGAACACCAAGAACAAGCAAGAGAAAAGATGTAACTTACTTCTAAATTCCTTCTACACCAACTTATGTAAGATTTTCGGATTCAAGCAAGAGATTGACCACAAAATAGCAAGAACAAGCAAGGAGAAGAGATGGAGGTTCTTGAGGAGGAAGCAATGGAATAGTATGGATAATGTTTGAATAATGAAGTGTAAAACAAAAGAGAGGGTTTCCCCTCTCTCTCCCAATCCGGCCAACACAAGGGCTGGGACCCCTTTGTGGATTTTGTTTTTACTTTAACAGTATACGTCTGAAAAGTCCCTTTCGCAAATAATTTATTTAAAATAGCAAACGGACTCCAATTTTAAAAACGAAAGTATTTCCGGAAACGAAATTCATCAAGGAATCTAAAAATATAAAAATCACATTTCATTCCAAATATATCACAAGTCGGGTATTTTAACGCCTCGGTTAAAATACCGCAAAAGACAACAGGCTAATTAAATTAACTAAGCATTTAATCAGATAATCATTTAATAAGATACCTTAAGGTCAATAAACTACTAGGCCGGGTTTTGGGATGTTACAACTCTCCCCCACTTAGGAAGAATCCGTCCCCGGAATCCCATCTCAATCAAATAAGGAGGGATAACGTTCCCGCATATCGGCCTCGGTCTCCCATGTCATATCCGCACCCAAACTGTGTTTCCACTTAACCAAAACCATAGGAATTTGTTTCTTCCTCAATTTTGTTACCTTTCGGTCTAATAATTCCACCGGTTCCTCGACCAACCTTTTCTTTGTATCAACCCGCAACTCTTGCACCGGAAGAATTTGGCTCGGATCTTCAATATTACACTTTCTTAAATAACAAATGTTAAAAGTGTTGTGTATTGCCGACAACTCCGGGGGTAAATCGAGTGTTACCAATTGAGAATTCACCACCTTGCTAATACGAAACGGCCCAATAAACCTCGGGGCCAACTTTCCTCGTTTACCAAAACGAATAACACCTTTCCATGGTGATACCTTCAAATAAACCATCTCGTTTTCCGAGAATGTAGCGGGTCTACATCTCGGATCGACATACATCTTTTGCCGGTCACGGGCGGCTTTCAACTTTTCTCGAGCAATTGCAACTTTATCCGCGGTCATTTGTACAATATCGGGCCCCGCATATTGTATCTCACCCGCTTCTAACCAACACGTCGGGGTTCGACACCGACGCCCATACAACATCTCGTATGGTGGCATCTTTATACTTGAGTGATACGAGTTATTATAAGCAAATTCAATCAATATATTATATTATATAATATATTATATTATAATATAAATATAATATATTATAGATAATCTATTATATTATATATATAATAGATTATATATATAATCTATTATATATATAATATAATAGATTATACTATTGTATTAAACGTTTCACAATTAGTAAGCTAGATTTCGGTAGGTGGGAATCCCACGATCCACCGTACTCCAATACGCAAGCCCGCAACATATCTTCAAGAGTTTGTATCGTTCTTTCCGATTGCCCATCGGTTTGGGGATGATACGCGGTACTCAAGTTCACACGCGTCCCCAATTCTCGTTGCAAGCTATTCCAAAAATTCAAAGCAAAACGGGGATCCCTATCGGACACGATAAATCGGAATACCATGTCGAGATACCACTTCATCAACGTATAATTTCGCCAATCTACTAAGTGAGGCGGTCTCACTAGTAGCCAAGAAGTGAGCACTCTTCGTTAACCGATCAACTATAACCCAAATCATATTGTGACCCCTTTGTGTACGCGGCAATTTGGTCACGAAATCCATAGTAATCCGATCCCACTTCCACTCGGGAATCGGTGATTGAGTTAAAGTTCCATATGGCTTTTGGTGTCCGGCCTTCACGTGAGCACAAATATGACATTGGCCCATATAACGGGCAATGTCGGTCTTCATCGTTGGCCACCAATAAAGTACGTTTAGATCATTATACATTTTCGTGCTACCCGGGTGAACCGATAACCGAGAATTGTGAGCCTCGGCTAGAATCAACTCTCGCAAACCCCCGAGTAACGGTACCCACACCCGAGATTGATACGTCTTCAAACCCCGAGAATCTTCTTCTAAAACATCCTTCCTCTTTAACAAAATCTCGGTCTTCAAATTTTCAACATTCAAGGCTTCCATTTGTGAAATCTTCAACCGGGACACCAAATCCGACACAATTTCCATCCTCATAAATTGTACCCGCCCCGAATCCCCCTTTCTACTTAAGGCATCGGCCACCACATTTGCCTTCTCGGGATGATATCGAATTTCACAATCGTAATCTTTAATCAACTCTAACCATCTTCGTTTACGCATATTCAACTCCTTTTGCGTGAATACGTATTGCAAACTTTTATGATCCGTACAAATCACGCACTTAGTACCGTACAAATAGTGTCTCCATAATTTTAGTGCAAAAACCACCGCCGCCAACTCCAAATCGTGAGTCGGATAATTCTTCTCGTGATTTTTCAATTGCCTCGAGGCATAAGCAATAACCCAATCTCGTTGCATCAACACGCAACCCAAACCCGCAAGTGAAGCGTCACAATAAACAATAAAATCCTTCGGGCCTTCGGGTAAGGCAAGAACCGGAGCCTGACACAATAATTGTTTTAGAGTTTGGAAGGACTTCTCGTGATCATCACCCCACCGAAACGGTACATCCTTACGGGTCAACTTCGTCATGGGGCCCGCTATCTTCGAAAAATCCTTAATAAACCGGCAGTAATAACCCGCCAAACCCAAGAAACTCTTTATCTTGGTTGGGTTCTTTGGAGCAACCCAATTCATAACCGCCTCGATCTTTGCCGGGTCCACCTTGACCCCATTCGAACAAATAACGTGACCCAAAAAGTGAACTTATCGAAGCCAAAATTCGCACTTCGAGAATTTCGCATACAATTGTTCCCGCTTCAACGTTTCCAACACTTTCCTTAAGTGTTTCTCGTGTTCTTTTTCGGTCTTGGAATAAATTAAAATATCGTCGATGAACACAATAACGTACTTGTCGAGATACGGCCGACAAACTCGGTTCATCAAATCCATAAATATCGCGGGAGCGTTCGTCAACCCAAACGGCATGACCAAGAACTCATAATGACCGTAACGAGTTCGGAATGCCGTTTTATGAATATCGTTTTCATGTACCCGAACTTGGTGATAACCCGATCTCAAATCGATCTTTGAGAAATAAGAAGACCCTTGGAGTTGATCAAATAAATCGTCAATACGTGGCAAGGGATACCGATTCTTTACCGTTTTCTTATTCAATTCCCGATAATCAATACACATACGAAGTGCACCATCTTTCTTTTTCACGAATAAAATCGGAGCTCCCCAAGGTGAGGAACTCGATCGAATAAAACCCTTATCCAATAAATCTTGGATTTGTGTCATCATTTCCCGGATTTCGGACGGTGCTAAATGTCACACCCCCGGCCATAGACGGAAACGCCAGTTGGTAGTGACTTTAACATAGATATCATATTTCATACATTACATTTATTCTAAAAAAAAAATATGGTCCTTACATCACAATATAATTTAAGTCCACAAGGTTTAATTAAAGTAACAAACGATTTTTGACAATACAGTAGTTTTAACAAATATCGAAATATGAGGATGCCCTCATCTTTATTCTCCCCAATGTGTTTCCTTTGATCACTTACCTGAGAATACATGATATTTAAAAAAACGTCAACGTAATGTTGGTGAGTTCACAGGTTTTAATTTGTTATACATTTAGTAGAATATGTATATAATATAAATTTTTTTTTTGAATTTAATCACTCCTCAAAATGTAAAGAGTTCCTATAACCGAGCTATCTACGACTGTTTGTTGTTGCCTCTCCCAACGCCCCATAAAACGTTGTAAATGTTTAGAGACATTATCACCTATCCAGACTATAAAAATCAAGGTTGTAGCTAGCAACCATAGGTGGGGTCGTCAACCCATATAGATCTATATATAATACTCGCGCCTTACCAAAGTTAACGGTTATAAGCAGAGGTCTTTTGTATGGAAATGTCTCTTTTAAACACTTGAGTTATAATTATATACATACTGACTACTTTCATAAGTTACCGACATTTTTGACATGTGTAACTTAAAAATGTATTAGTATAAAAATGGTCCAAAAGTATAACCATGTTGTCCTACATGTATATATTTGTAACCATCACAAATCATTTTAGTAGTATTTTTCTTATAATTTATGTGGATGGAAAAAGGATTTGCTAATAATATCATTACTATTAGAGATGATTCTTATTGATATATATATAAAACGTCATTTAAGATTTCCCATGTATATACTGTGTATATGACACTTTATCTACATGTTTAGTTATATATATTTGAATAATTAGTAGTATATATAATCAGTATTCTCCCCCGAAAATAAAAAAATGAGTAAAAGTGGGGCCGTAAACTCACTTTCGTAGCGTGCCTTTCGTTTCGTCTGCGTTTGTATTGAGAGGACGTGTCAAGAAAAGACTTCAATATGTCACTAAATATAAGTACCCTTTTTGGAGTTCTTTTGTTTTAGCAGATCTCTTGTTTCCAAATTATTTTAACGATGTTCTCGGTCTACTTAATTGTATAACAATGAAAAGTCAGCAACTTTTCAACAATCGGGTGGTGATCGTGGAAGGTCGTGATGGTTTGCAGTGGGTTAAGATGGTCGGGTGTGGTGTTACTCGATGGATTATCGTGAAAAGAAAAGTGTTGTTTTGGTTTGGGTTTAAACAAAAGAGAGGTATCGATGGTCCCTGGTGATGATGGTTATAGAAACAAGTATGATGATAGTAATCAATAAAGATGATGGTGATGGACTGTAATTTTGGTGGTGTAAGTGGCGGGCTTAGGCTTCACTCGAGAGAGGTGTCGGGGGTATAAGGTGGATGTAGATGATGATGTTGGTTGATGAGAGTGCTGGTGAAACTATGGTGGTGCTCAAGATTGATGGTGAAGGAGCTAGTTATGATGCTCGGAGGTGGTTTTAATAAGCCATATTTCTTCTGATCAAGTGGGTTTTTAGAAGATTTATAAAGAGTTCAACTTGCATGTCAAGTGGAGATGAGATCACAAGAGATCAGATAAAAGATCACATGCCAGGAGAATATTTGTAGACTTGTAGACTTTCGTGTACCTCTACTTCTCCATACGTGTTGTGCATGCTGATATACAAGACTTAAATTGTATGAAATTTTCATTTATTCATTTATTTACCAGTTAAATTTCATGCATCTTTTATTTATGTATTTATTTATATATATACATATTTTTGTTGTATCCGTCTCGCTAAGTATCATTAATATATCTTACATTATATAATCACGTTTATCATTACCGATTAAGGTACCAATTTAACTTGTCATCGACTTGTCATATTACTATGTGATACTGTTTAATAATATGAAATGTAGTTATATATATATATATATTTCTTTTAACATAACTAGCACTTTCGGGTTGCCTATAAAACCTCATAATTATGTAAATAGCTATACCCATTCTTTATGGCTCATAATTTATCGATTAAATATATATATATATATATATATATATATATATATATATATATATATATATATATATATATATATATATATATATATATATATATATATATTGACATGATATAGGATGGTTCACACAATATCTAATTAATCTTCATATAGAAGGTTTTATCTTCTTTTTTTTACATTAAGTTGCCAAATTTCAATTGTTTGCATGGTTTCTTGTCATATTTTTATTAATCAAAATAACGCATCTTTACGAATGTGCTCACGTCATATATAGTATTATAATTAATATATATCAAAAGATTCTAAGTAATAAAGTGGTATTCGACCTGAAATATTTAGCAATTGTCACATTCTCCCCCAGTTGAAAGAATTTCGTCTCGAAATTTAGCTCGCGTTATCTGAAGTTGGGATTTCATTGAAAAGATGTGGATACTTTTGTTTCATTTGATCCTCTCGTTCCCAAGTAAATTCCGGTCCTCGTCTAGAGTTCCATCTTACCCTTACTATGGGAATGCGGCTTTGCTTAAGTCTCTTTACTTCCCTATCCATAATTTCTACTGGTTCTTCTACAAATTGTAGTTTAGTATTGACTTGAATTTCTTCAAGAGGGATTACAAGTGTATCATCATATAGGCATTTTTTTAAATTCGATACATGGAAGGTGTCGTGTACGTTATGCAATTCCTCTGGTAATTTTAGTCGGTAAGCTACAGGACCAATTCTTGACAGAATTTCAAAAGGTCATGTGTATCGTGGGTTTAGTTTTCCTCGTTTCCCAAACCATATCACACCTTTCCATGGGGAAACTTTCAACAATACTTTATCTCCAACCCGAAATTCCAACGGTTTTCGTCTTTTATCCGCATAACTTTTCTGACGATCACGAGCAGCTTTCATTCTTTCTCGTATTTGTACAATCTTTTCAGTCGTTTCATGAATAATTTCTGGTCCGGTTAGTAGAGCTTCAGTTGCATGTTCCCTTGCTAGTTGACTGTCACCCACTTCAGCCCAACATATTGGTGATCTACATTTTCGTCCGTATAGAGCTTCAAAAGGTGCTGCTTTAATGCTTGTGTGATAACTATTGTTATAGGAGAACTCAACTAACGGTAGGTGAACGTCCCATGCACTTCCAAAGTCCAACACACAAGCTCGGAGCATGTCTTCTAGCGTTTGTATGGTTCTTTCACTTTGTCCGTCTGTTTGAGGATGATAAGCCGTGCTCATATCCAAACGGGTTCCCAAAGATTTTTGCAATGTTTTCCAAAATCGTGATGTAAATCTACTATCTCTATCTGAAATAATAGATATAGGCACTCCATGCATCCTAACAATTTCTTTTATATATATTCTCATTAGTTTTTCCATCTTGTCTGTCTCTTTAATTGCCAAGAAGTGAGCGGACTTTGTAAGACGATCAACTACTACCCATATGGTGTCATAACCCCCATGTGTTTTGGGTAATTTGGTTATGAAATCCATGGATATTTTTTCCCATTTCCATTCAGGGATTTCTTGTTGTTGCAATAACCCAGAAGGTTTCTAATACTCTGCTTTGACTTTAGAACAAGTTAAGCATTTACTAACATACGTTGCAATTTCAGCCTTCATGTTTGGCCACCAATAAATCTTCTTTAAATCAAGGTACATCTTGTCAGAGCCCGGATGAACTGAATATTTTGACTTATGTGCTTCATCCATGATAAGACTTCTAAGGTTGCCGTATTTTGGTGTCCAAATTCTGTTCATAAAATATCGTGTCCCGTCTATTCTCAACTCGAATTGTTTATTCATACCTCGTAAGGATTCACCCGCTACGTTTTCTTCTTTCAAAGCTTTTTCTTGAGCATCTCGAATCTGAGTGGTGAGATTCGATATAATTGTCATTGTTAGTGCCCGAACTCTACGTGACTTTACTCTTTCCTTCCTTCTCAAGGCATCTGCTACAACGTTTGCCTTTCCAGGATGATAACGAATTTCACATTCATAGTCGTTCAACAACTCTATCCATCTTCGTTGTCTCATGTTGAGCTCTTTCTGATCGAAGATATGTTGAAGACTTTTGTGATCTATGAATATGGTGCTTTTGGTTCCATAGAGATAATGTCTCCAAATTTTTAATGCAAATACTACAGCTCCCAACTCAAGGTCGTGGGTAGTGTAATTATTCTCGTGCACTTTCAGTTGCCGTGACGCATAGGCAATGACTTTTCCTCTTTGCATTAATACACACCCCAATCCTTGATGTGAGGCGTAGCAATATACGACGAAATCTTCCATTCCTTCAGGTAAAGCTAAAATTGGTGCGCTACACAACATTTGTTTCAGTTATTGAAATGCAGTTTCTTGCTTATCTTCCCATTCAAACTTTTTATCTTTCTGAGTGAGTGTGGTGAGAGGTTTTGCTATTTTTGAGAAGTTTTCAATAAATCTTCTATAATAGCCTGCGAGACCTAGAAATTGTCGTACTTCTGTTGGTGTCTTTGGTACTTCCCAGTTTTGGATAGCTTCTATTTTAGTTGGATCAACATGAATTCCTCTGTTACTGACCACGTGTCCTAGAAAATGTACTTCTATAATCCAAAATTCACACTTAGAAAATTTGGCGTACAATTTTTCTTTACGTAGTAGTTCTAAAATTAATCGTAAGTGTCGTCCGTGATCTTCTTGGGTTTGTGAATATATTAATATATCGTCAATGAATACTATCACAAATTTATCCAAGTACGGTTTACACACACGGTTCATAAGATCCATTAAAACTGCTGGGGCGTTAGTCATTCCGAAAGGCATGACCAGAAACTCATAATGGCCGTAGCGAGTCCTAAATGCAGTTTTTGGAATATCTGCTTCTTGCACCCTTAACTGATGATATCCAGATCTTAAGTCAATTTTTGGGTAATAGCTGGATCCTTGAAGTTGATCGAACAAATCATCAATTCTCGGTAGGGGATACCGATTTTTGATGGTTAATTTATTCAATTCTCTATAATCTATGCACATCCTGAAAGAACCGTCTTTCTTCTTGACAAATAATACAGGAGCTCCCCATGGTGAGAAGCTTGGTCTTATAAAACCTTTATCAAGAAGTTCTTGTAATTGACTAGATAGTTCTTGCATTAATGATGGCGCTAGTCGATAAGGAGATCTTGCAACAGGAGTTGCGCCTGGAACTAAATCGATGCGAAATTCAACTTGCCTAGTTGGGGGTAATCCAGGTAGATCATCTGGAAATACGTCAGGAAAGTCACATACTTGAGGTATTTCTTTAATTTCTTTGCTCTTGATCTTTTTGTTAACGACATGTGCCAGGAAGGCAAGATATCTCTTTTGCAGATATTTTTGAGCTTTCATACACGAGATGATCTTTAGGTTTCGTCCGGACTGATCTCCATATACAAGGATGGTTTCGTTATTGGGTAAGGGTAGACGAATTGCTTTTTCGTAACACATGATTTCAGCTCGGTGAGACGACAACCAATCCATGCCAATTATAACGTCAAAACTTCCGATCGTTATTGGCATGAGGTCGACGTGAAAAATGTGATTATTTAAGGTCAGAAGACAATTTGTTAATATTTCATTTGTGAGTCCTAATTGGCCGTTTGCCATTTCTACTTTATATGGCTCTTGTAATTGAGTAGATTTATGACCTAAGCGACTTCTAAATTTAAGGGATATAAAGCTTCTATCTGCACCCGAATCAAATAAAATATATGCGTAAGAGTCATTGACAAGAAATGTACCGGTCACCACAGATGGATCTTCTCTTGCTTCCTGCTTCCCAATCACAAATGCCCTACCCCTTGCATTATTTCCTTGAACCTTCAACTTTGGACAATTTTTCTTGATATGTCCCACTACTTCGCATTCATAACAACCTTTGCTCCCACTAGATCCAGCTCCTTGGTTCGTCACCCTTGACGGTGTCACCCTACAATAATCTTCAGTGTGCCCCTTCATGTTGCACTTTCGACAAAAGAATTCCCTACATGAACCATTGTGATGGCGATTACACTTCCCACATTTGGGATAGTTTCCTAGGTACTGCTTTGGTGTGGGTGGAGTTGTGACATCATATGCCTTTCCGGTATCTTGTCGTTTCCATGTGGCTTGTCTAGCATTCCCTCGGTTGTCATTATCAAACTTCCTCTTGTTATCTCCGTTCTTGGTATTCTCTGTCCTTTTTGACAGAGTCCCTTGACGAACAGCCTGGTCGGTCAAACTATATGCCAAACGCTTGGCACTATCATAAGTACTTGGATTTGACGCCAACACCATTCCTTGTACACTAGGAGCCAAACCCCATATGTATCTTTCGATCTTTTTATATTCTGGGGTTACAAGTCCTGGGCACAATGTTGAAAGGTCATTAAATCGGGTGGTGTAGGCTACAATCTCTGCTCCTTTCATTGTTAAATTCCATAGTTCTTGTTCCAATTTCTGTATTTCGTTTCGTGGGCAATATTCTTCTACCAGCATTTGTTTCAAATTCTCCCAAGACAAGGCGTAGGCCGCCTCAATGCCCATTGTCTTGGCATGGTCATTCCACCATGAAAGTGCCCTTTCCACAAAGGTACAAGTAGCGAACTTGACTTTGCAATCCTCCGCACAGAAACTGACATGAAATACCGACTCCATCTTTTCAATCCAATGGGTTAATCCTACAACTCCTTCATTTCCCGAAAATGATCTAGGTTTACAATTCATGAAGTCCTTATATGAGCAGTGTCTAGACCCATGTTCGGCATTGTTGTTGCTTCCATTTCCACCGCCACTATTCCCAGAGGCGTTGTTGTGGTTAGCTTCATAAAGAGCTAGTGCGTCGGCGACTCGTTGTGCTATCATCTGCTCTATTTCAGCTGTGTTTAATTGTGGCATTGATGCATCTTGAGGTGTTGGGTTTCTTCTTGTTGATTTTCTTGGTGGCATGGTTCTACTAAAAAAAAATATACATATAATTGTATATATAAGTTTTTGTCGGAGTATTTAGTCCATAATTGTTAACTAAAGTGTCTGTATATGGTTTGTTTGATTTATAATCTTTGATCATGAATCGTTAAGTAAAATATACATGAGTGTGTGTGTGTGTGTGTGTCTATGTGTGTCTCTATATATATCTATATATATATATATATATATGCCATTCGTTTATAAAGAAAAACAAAGCTACGTCATGTAATCCAAAGGTCTTTATAACAACTACAAAGTATTTTTACTACTACTACTTGTCTTTCTTACTTCTTCCATTCCTTCCAAACTTCTACTTTTCTCGACTTCAATTTTTCCTTCTATCCTTAATTTATCCCAAACTTAGTCATCCACATATCCAACAGTCCGTCAACTTGACCTGCTGCATATTCCGCCCTCTGCTCTATATTATTAGCCCTCATTGTTGCATCATAAGCTCTCTCTTCAGCGTGTTGCCACCTAGTCTCAAGCTCCGAGATACGTGTGTTGTGAATTTCAATGTGATCTATGAGTCGGTGAATTGCAACTTCATCTTCATAACTTCTGTTCTCCATAGTTGTCATTCTTCCTCCATACATCTCCATCATGTTCCCGAATCCGTTCATACGAGCATCCACATCCGCCATTTGATGTTCCAATCGAGATCTTCTTGATGCTAACAATGATATAGTATCATCGTTAGACTCCCCAGTTTGAGGGTTAATGAGTGGTGTATGTGAGGACTCTCCGACTCCATGAGATGAAGGAATTCCATCTTCTGCCCTCCACCTTCGTATAATGTTGCGGATTCTCCGTAATGGTCGTCTCGTTCTTGTTAGTGAAGGTCCAGCCAGCCAGTCACTTAGCCTTTCCTGAGGTAATACTCGCATCCTAGCGGTACGTCTTGGGACTTGTTGTACGAGTGGCGGTATGATTGTATGATTCAGCCCTTCAGATGGTTCGTCCTCCATTGGCTCTTCATCATCCTCTTCTATTGGTTCTTCTTCCTCCATTGGTTCCTCCTCTTCTATCATTGGCTCCGCAAATTCTCCAACAACTTGGTTTTCGTTTGTACTCCATTGAGGAGATGGTACAATTGGGGAATGGGGGTTTACTTCATTCTCTAGATATGGTACCATCTGATCACCGAATAGATCGGGCATGTAGTTCCATGAAGACATCTTTAGTTAACCTGGATAAAATTTTAGATGAGAATTTTTTTTTTTTTTTTTTTTTTACTGTTTAAATTTTTGGGGTAAATATGGTGTCTATTACCTTCATAATTAATATTATTATAGCTTTATACTTACAGAATACTTATAAGTATATAGTCTTTATAATCATATTCTATTATAGAATTTATTTATAAGTTAAGGTAGACTCCTTAAATCGATGTATGTGTCCCAATGATTATAGTTGTATCGGGAATGATACGATTTCTCTATAATCAAGGGCTCTGATACCAATCTGTCACACCCCCGGCCACATACGGAAACGCCAGTTGGTAGTGACTTTAACATAGATATCATATTTCATACATTACATTTATTCTAAAAAAAAATATGGTCCTTACATCACAATATAATTTAAGTCCACAAGGTTTAATTAAAGTAACAAACGATTTTTTGACAATACAGTAGTTTTAACAAATATCGAAATATGAGGATGCCCTCATCTTTATTCTCCCCAATGTGTTTCCTTTGATCACTTACCTGAGAATACATGATATTTAAAAGAACGTCAACGTAATGTTGGTGAGTTCACAGGTTTTAATTTGTTATACATTTAGTAGAATATGTATATAATATAAATTTTTTTTTGAATTTAATCACTCCTCAAAATGTAAAGAGTTCCTATAACCGAGCTATCCACGACTGTTTGTTGTTGCCTCTCCCAACGCCCCATAAAACGTTGTAAATGTTTAGAGACATTATCACCTATCCAGACTATAAAACTCAAGGTTGTAGCTAGCAACCATAGGTGGGGTCGTCAACCCATATAGATCTATATATAATACTCGCGCCTTACCAAAGTTAACGGTTATAAGCAGAGGTCTTTTGTATGGAAATGTCTCTTTTAAACACTTGAGTTATAATTATATACATACTGACTACTTTCATAAGTTACCGACATTTTTGACATGTGTAACTTAAAAATGTATTAGTATAAAAATGGTCCAAAAGTATAACCATGTTGTCCTACATGTATATATTTGTAACCATCACAAATCATTTTAGTAGTATTTTTCTTATAATTTATGTGGATGGAAAAAGGATTTGCTAATAATATCATTACTATTAGAGATGATTCTTATTGATATATATATAAAACGTCATTTAAGATTTCCCATGTATATACTGTGTATATGACACTTTATCTACATGTTTAGTTATATATATATATATATTTCTTTTAACATAACTAGCACTTTCGGGTTGCCTATAAAACCTCATAATTATGTAAATAGCTATACCCATTCTTTATGGCTCATAATTTATCAATTAAATGACACAATATATATATATATATATATATATATATATATATATATATATATATATATATATATATATATATATATATATATATATATATATATATATATATTGACATGATATAGGATGGTTCACACAATATCTAATTAATCTTCATATAGAAGGTTTTATCTTCTTTTTTTTACATTAAGTTGCCAAATTTCAATTGTTGGCATGGTTTCTTGTCATATTTTTATTAATCAAAATAACGCATCTTTACGAATGTGCTCACGTCATATATATTCTAAGTAATAAAGTGGTATTCGACCTGAAATATTTAGCAATTGTCACACTAAATGATACGGTGCTCTAGCCACGGGGTTGGCACCCGGCACCAAATCAATTTTGAATTCTACCTCCCGAACGGGAGGTAACCCAGGCAAGTCTTCGGGAAACACCTCCGGGTATTCTGAAACCACCCGGAGATCACCAACCACTTTCTTTTCCTTTTTCACATCGATCACATAGGCCAAAAACGATTCGCATCCCTTGGTCAATGACTTACGGGCATTCATCATGCATATAATGGGTATGGTCGGGGTCGCACGGTCTCCCCGGGCCACGACATGTGACCCGTCGGGTAAAAGGAAGGTAATTAACTTTTGGTGACAATTTATGTTGGCCTTATTAACACTTAACCAATCCATACCTAAGACCACATCAAAGCCGGATATCGGCATAACAAGCAAAAGAATCGAAAATTTCACGCCATCAATGTCAATACTAGCCCCGGACACGGATGTCGTGACCGGAACCATTTCACCATCGGCCACCTCTACCTCTAGAGGCGTCGCGATCAAAGAAGTAGGCAATTTCAATTTGTCACAAAAACTCTTTGAGGAAAACGAACAATTTGCACCCAAATCAAATAATACACGAGCGGGTATGGATTTTATTAGAAACATACCGGTGATGACATCGTCGGTAGTGGTGGCATCCTCCACCGTCATCTTGAATGCCCGACTCGTAGGTGGCGGATGACCTTTCCTCTTTTGACCTCCCGACGAAGCCGCTCCCCCGCCCGAACCCGAACCTTTCTTCGTTGGACAATGCATGGCCCTATGTCCCTCTTTCTGGCAAGTCCAACAAACACTATTTTCCAACTTGCACTCCGACGACTCATGTCTGTGTTGCCCACACTTAATACACCTTCGAGTTTGTGCCGTACACGGACCGGCATGAGAGGACTTACACGGTAGGCACCACGGGTTCCTTTGGTTGGAACCTTGAAGTATTTGCTTTCGACGATCATTGTTCGACTTATGATTCTTTGGGATTTCTTGTTGTTGCTCGAGTTTAATTGTTCATATATTCCCTTATGAAACGGGGCCTTCTCCCGACTCGCGGTCTTTTGTGCCAAAATATCACTTTCGGCCGATTTGGCAAGGTCATAGGCTTGCAAGAGAGTTCCCGCAAGCCTCATTACATTCCGGTACTCGGGCAACAACGCCCCAACAAAGTGTTTGATTTGGGTGGACTCATCGGGCACCCATTGTGTTACAAACCGGAGCTTACCATTAAATTGGAGGATAAACTCATCCACCGTCATTCGATCGTTCATCTTCAACATCATAAATTCATTCCGGATTTTATCCAACTCAAATGGGCTACAATACCTACCCTCCACTTGATCCCTAAATTGTTTCCATGTGATCGCATTCATCATCTCATTACTAAAATTTGCGGTCAACCCATCCCACCAATGCATAGCCGGTCCCCCCAACATCCGGGACGCATACCGGACCTTCAAATGGTCCTCACAACTACAAGCAATAAGTGCTTTTTCGGTGGCCCTAAGCCATGTCAAAGTTTCCGCTGGGTCGGTACTACCACGGTACTCGGTTGGCTTACAATCGAGAAAATTCTTGTAGGTACATGGTTTCTTCTCTACCGGAAAGGGTTGGTAGAAGAATTGTTGGTGTTGGGCATTAGCAATAGGTACGGTGTGGGTGAGAAGTGGTTGTGGTATGCTTGCATTTGGAGATGAGGAGTCATTTCGGGGAAAGACGGGAACGTGAGTAATTTGAGTGAATTGTGGGGGCGGATTTGCTTGGGTGATAGGGGGTAAGGTAGATCGAGCCTCGGGTCGTGGCTCAGTCGATTGGCTTTGGCGGAGAGCCCTTATGGTATCCTCAAGTTCCATATTTCGGGTTTCCAATAACACTATATACTCTTCATTCGGTATCTCATCACCCCCCCCCCCCCCCGAGCCCGTTGCTCCGTCACTTCCAAGGTTCGTGTTCGGTGGGACATTCTCCAACATGTTTCCATCCGTAGCCATTCCTGCTACAAAACGCAACATCTCACCAAGGCTTAGTTCAACTCGTTAGTACACATCTACTAACTACTAAACCCAATTCACACTTGCTCTAATCCCTCTTGACCGGAAGGTTTGACCATAACACGAGCCACGATTTGGGAATGGAACACCAACCCCGTGTATCCATCGCCAAACCGAAGCTCTGATACCAAGTTGTAACACCGCATTTTTGAAAACCATTTTCTTTTTAAATGTCTAATTAAGTATTAATCTAAGTTACGGAAGCATATAGATAAGTTCCTAATTACGTTAAGTTTACAAACCGTGGTCCCACACATATTACAAACCAAGTGTTAGTTAAAAAGACGGTATTACGAAACACGGCTCATTTAGCAAAAACAACAATTTAAAGCATGGTCAAACTTCCCATCCAAGCCCGACCCGTTCAAGCCTTCCAACCTGAAATGTGTCAATAAGGGAGGGATTAGCACAAAAGCTAAGTGAATGAATTCCTAGCACTACCAACTACACTAATCACTTAAACACGGAAGTTATAAACATCTCCGGTTGGGTAATCACTTAATTGAGAGGATCGGTGGCTTTGTGGGCCTTAAACCATGGTCGGCCAAAACCACGGTAACCGATAGCCTGTATCCAACACCCCGGGCAACTCCCTCCCCTTAACCATGCAACGTATACAGCTAAGGTCGGATACCCTATTAGTCGATACACTATGCCCAGTCGTTATCCATTCGACACTGACCTCATCCCGAATGTGAACATAGTCATGTATGGTATTCTCTAACACAAGGCATACATAACAAGTAGACTAGCTACAAAAAACACCGCGAAAAACGTCACGAAAGAGTTCCCGATCGCGAACTCTAGTTCACGATCGCGAACTAGGGTTCGCGTCTCGGGAACTCCGATCGTGAACTACTTCACGACTAACAACCAACTTCGCTAGACCGACTTCCCGATCGCTAAGTGGAGTTCACGCCGTGAACTCCCCTTGTCTGGTAATTTCCTGCGATTTTCACTAAAATACCAATACCAAACCAATAAACCGAAACCCGAGTTGTAGGTTGAATCCACTCACCTTTCAATCCTCGATTTCCTTAACCCAGTGAGCTAGTATCACTGAGTTTCCTTCCCGATTCCTGTAACAACACATACCGAGTTAGTAACCGATCCACCGTGTTGTTAAAATCGTCAATTTAACAAAATATGACCCAAAGATCATAAAATACATATTTTATGATACTACCACTTAGTCTATCAATCACAACATTCCAAGTAATCGTTTATGACTATCTAGCTCATCCCATGACCATTTGACCCAAACGGGCCAACACCCGAACATAATTCTAACACTACCACATTTCCATCAACTAGCAATAAATCTTTATACTAGCAATTCACAATCATTTAGCAATTCCACCAAGTTGACAACTATCACAATTTTGACAAAATCATCCAAACACTAGTTAAATTACTTCACCAATTAACAAATACTAGGTTTTACACATCCATCACTTAACAAGTATGCTTTCTTAACCTAACAAACATTTCTATCCCTTCAAATGTCAAGAATTCCAAGATATGTCAAAAGCCACCTTCAACGTCAACCATTAATGGAGTTTGAAGGTGATTTCCACCAAATCTTGTCTCCTTCCAACAAATAACCATACAAATGATGCCAAAGCTTGCATAAACACATAAAACAACATCCATATCAAGATTCACCAACAAATCAACAAGCTACATAAACCCTAGTTCAAGCTCTAACTCAAGAACACCAAGAACAAGCAAGAGAAAAGATGTAACTTACTTCTAAACTCCTTCTACACCAACTTATGTAAGATTTTCGGATTCAAGCAAGAGATTGACCACAAAATAGCAAGAACAAGCAAGGAGAAGAGATGGAGGTTCTTGAGGAGGAAGCAATGGAATAGTATGGATAATGTTTGAATAATGAAGTGTGAAACAAAAGAGAGGGTTTCCCCTCTCTCTCCCAATCCGGCCAACACAAGGGGTGGGACCCCTTTGTGGCTTTTGTTTTTACTTTAACAGTATATGTCTGAAAAGTCCCTTTCGCAAATAATTTATTTAAAATAGCAAACGGACTCCAATTTTAAAAACGAAAGTATTTCCGGAAACGAAATTCATCAAAGAATCTAAAAATATAAAAATCACATTTTCATTCCAAATATATCACAAGTCGGGTATTTTAACCCCTTGGTTAAAATACCATAAAAGGCAGCAGGCTAATTAAATTAACTAAGCAGTTAATCAGATAATCATTTAATAAGAT
Source organism: Calendula officinalis (assembly GCA_963853835.1). Classification (NCBI taxonomy): domain Eukaryota; kingdom Viridiplantae; phylum Streptophyta; class Magnoliopsida; order Asterales; family Asteraceae; genus Calendula; species Calendula officinalis. Next base: position 18,490,022 of record OY970822.1, read on the forward strand.
ACATTAAGGTCAATAAACTACTAGGCCGGGTTTTGGGATGTTACACATTTTGTATACAATTATTTAAGATGGATATCTTATCATGTTAATGGTCACAAATTGTTGTTCATTTGATTTGTTATTTTACTTTAAATCCAATTAATAGGTTTTGATCGCCATTTTTCACATCTTGCGATTCTTTAATTAGTAGGAAAATATTAATTAAATATATTGGGGGTTATTGAATTTATGCTTATTTTCGTTTGTATATGTATAATAAAATATAAAAAATGAGTCCCATGTTGATGTTGCATTTAGTATATAATATTAAATAAATCATGTTAATAAAGATTGAGAAGCTCAATAGTTGTAAAACTAAGAGTTTTAACATAAACTTGAGATTATCTAATTAGTAGGAAAATGTTAAACCAAGAGTTTTAACATAAACTTGAGATTATCTAATTAGTAGGAAAATGTTAATTATATATATTGATGGTTGTTAAATTTATGCTTACTTCTTTTATATATGTAAATAATATAAAAATTGAGTTCTATTTTTATATTGCATTTATTATAATTGAGTTCTATAGTATTGATTTCATTTTAATAACAATTTGACAAACCCATTAAATTGTAAGACCAAGAGTTTTGTAATAAATATAAATAATTATAATAATAAAAAGTTCTATAAAATAAGAGACTTTTCAAGATTTATGAATCTTACACATTAGGATCTATAAATACTTATTTTCATGTTGCAACATTTTATCACTCTAAAGGTGCATCCAAAAGAAACATTTAATAAGTGAAGTAAACAACAAAGACTTTTGGTGATTCTGTTCTTTTCCTTGCGATTAATTTCTTTCATTGATTTGTATCAAGTATATAACTTACTGATATCTTAACATCTATATCTATATCTATAAATCATATAAAAATTGAGTTTTATGGTTTATGTTGTATTGAATTCTATGTTAAAAAAATATGTTTTTGTTATAAATGATGCTCATGAGTAAATGTAATTGATTATACAAAGAATTTAACATAAATAATAGTAGTAAGTTCAATTAAATAATAGTCTTTTCATTTAACTAGAAGTTACATATTAATTAAATAAGACAAAGAATTTAACAGAAAAATAATTGTAGTAAATTTAATTAAATAATAGTCTTTTCATATAACTAGAAGTTACATATTATAAACTATAAATATCACAATATCATGATGCAAATGATGTTGAGTTTTCAAATGATATTATCTTTTACCCTAACAGAACATCCATTTAAAAAAATTGAGTTCCAACTTTGAAGTTGCAATTAATACCATGCATTTAATATTAATAATAATATTATATAAATCCGTTTATAAAAAATAATATATTAAGCAATTGTAAGATCAAAAGTTTTATCATAAATAATATTTAATAAACACAACAAAATAATGTCAATGCATTTCTGAATCACAAAAAAATAGTTGAATATGTAGATGTTAAATATTAATTATATAGCAACAAACTTTATAGGTTTATTAAAATTAATCAATATAAACAAAATGCAGGATGACAGATATTTATTTAAAAATAACCATAACTGAACGTAAAAATAGTTTTGGACGGACCGATGACCGAACAGATGATGCTCAGAACCGAACCGAAACGAGAACCGAGGCAATTCCTTTGACTTTTTTCGGTTTTTCGCGGTTTTGGACCGAATCGGACCGCTCGGAACTGAACCGCATGGAACCGAGTTTTGATTTTTCATAAACATTAGAACCGAGAACCGAACCAATGGAGCTCGGTTCGTCCGGTCTGATTCTGCGATCCCGGTCGGTTTGTGGTCCAATTTGCACAAGCCTACTTACGCATATGAAATCTATTTCAAGCTAAAGAAATAATTGCAATTAACATACACAATCCATATGACTCAATAAAGAACAACAAACCCTAAACATCAATACACATAAAGAACAACTTTGCTCATTTAGTAGAATACCCGCAATCAAAGTTAATCATGTAACCGATCACGCTTTTTGTACTTTCCAGGTGATACCAGTAAATTGTACATGATATGCACTCAAAATAACTCATTATTGTGAACGAAGCCCGTGCATCGCACGAGCCATGCTGCCTCGTGTTGTATAAAGAATAAGTTAATGCTCTATGGATAAATTAAATCCTACCATCATAAATCTACAAAATTACCCCAAAATGGCTACAAGTCTTTTGAGTTTGCCTTTACTTGTTAAACCATTTTCTATTTAGTTTTCTTAGAGAACACTCTTTGCTTTATATGAAAAATGTAGACCATTGTATGCATGTCAAAATATCATAATCAGGGTTTAAAATGTGAACGTATAAATGAACGAAAGTGAGTATGTATTAGAAGATTAGACACACAAATAAACAAAAAGCCTACATCTAAATCAGAAGACAAAAATTAGAAATGGGTAGAAGAAAGAGGGAGGTAGCGACATAGTGGAGAGAAAGATGGTGGAAGAAACGAATGCCGATGGTGGAGGTGGTTGGCGGCTGAGGTGTACCAAATCACCCTGAATGAATGATTGTATGGAATTTGAGAGAGAGGTGGAGATGAAGTGGCAAAAAAAAACACCTCTCTCTCCTATCTCCTCTGCCAGCAAAACTCGTGTGTGTGGTGGCTGATAATCATGGCGACAATTTGGGAGCCACGGAGGATGGCGCAACCTTCCCACACAACCATACTCAACTCTTTTAATCTAAGTGAACTTCCTTTTACAAATCCACTTATGAATGCTTTGTTGTATTGTTTTTAGTCAATTCAATATTTATCAATATCAATAAAGTGATAAAGTGATCATAAATACACCACAAATTTTAATGGATATACCATAATTATTATTTTAAATGATAATATAATTATCTATAAAATTTATATCTAACTCATGTAAAAATTGTAGTATTTGATGTTGACATTCAAAACTTTCAATGAATTCTCTTGTCAATAATTTTGGGCTTATTTGACTCACAATTGAAATTAAAAGGGGAAATCCAGACACACGAGAATATTTGCTGACGTAATCTGAAAATAATCAAAAAAGAAAAACAATTGGAGAAACAGGGCAAAATAGAGAAAGTGGAATCGACTGGAGAAATTGATTTGAGTTTTGAGAGATCGAGAAAACGGAGGAAGGAAAAGATGATCGGCGACGTTGCCGCTAATTCACCGCCTAATGCCGTCGACGAGGCACCAGAGAATCACCAGATAGAAAAGCCATGGCTTTCCTACATCTCAGAGGATCTGCCTCGTACAGTACAGGAATCCGCCGATTCCGCCGTTCGTTCCGCCCGCGAGCTGCAACAGAATTCATCCACTCATATTCGAACCCTGCAGGTACACTGTATCGATATATTCTTCTGTTCGAGTGCGTTTCATTGCTCGTACAGTTTTCCTTATAGTTAGGGCTCGTAATTTCTCATATAGGATCAGGATGGACGTTTATCTGAGATAATTTGACGTGTAGCAAAATCTGCAATTAGAAATTGCATCGATTGTATTTGTTTTACCTGCAGGATGATTGTTTATCATTGAGGAGTTATTATAAAACTAATGCAATCACTTATTTCTGGACAAACAAAAATAATATATTAATAATTAAGCATGATAGAAGTCTGTGTGTACATGTTGAAATTCCCGGTGTTTGTAACAATCAAACTAGATCATTAAGCTTATTACTCTAGTATCAACTTAATTAAAGCTAAATCTGGTGGCTGATTATGCTCTAACTCATGAACATCTACACTTGTCTCTAGTTGGACTTAAAGTACCAACCTTAATACTTTCGGTTTTTTCTTCAGATTATTGATTGTGCAATGCAATACTCAAGCCATTTTCTCTTTCACGAACATTGCCTATAGTTCTTTTAATTTCTTCTCCTTTATTAAATCATAAATATATTGCTTAGCAAAATATGGTAACAATTAAGCTATGCAATATTAGTCTATTAACACAGGTGATCTTGTGGTTGGTTTTTCTTTTCCTTTCTATTTAAATTTTTTTGAACTTAGTTAAAGTTTTAATTTTTCATGTTCATTTTACCAGGATCAGGCAGTTCAATACACAACTCAGTATAGGAGTTATGAAGACATGGTCTTCAACAAGATCAAAGGTGAATTCTTATAGTATTACCATCTTCTGTAATAAATCCCTGATTGAAGTATAATTTGGTTTGGTTCTGTATGTTGTTAGTATTAATTGGTTATTTGTAATTGGTTATGGATGATTTTGGTAACTTATCAGTGATATTTAAAAGATTCAAGTAAATTAAGGTTCTTTTGTTATTAGTTGCTGACTAGTTTGATAGTACACATCATTCATTCTGTTATATTTTGTGTGAACAGAGCAAGTTAAAATTGCAAGAGAACACTCAGCATTGACTGCTGGAGTTGCAATTACAGCTGGTCTCCTTCTCATGAGAGGTAACAAATCAGTAATTTTCTTCCATTTTAATCTTCAACTTGTTAGTTGTTACATAATACTTGTGTATCAAACATGATAAAAAAAATCATATTATCTCGCTTGACTAGTTTCCTTTGAAGCTAATTTTTCTATTTACCCCATTTGACCTGTTAGAGATAAAACATAATCCGAATTGACCCATTCACAATAAGCTGATGGGTCAAGTAATTAATAATTGTGGAGTAAAAAGCTGTATTTTTAAGGTCTTTGTTAATCGTATGGGTTCTAGTTGACATGTAAATGACATGATAATTTCACCTATTTTTATATATTCCTTTTTTATTTTTATTTTTTCATGCATGCAGGCCCTAGAAGATTCTTGTTTCGTCGTACTTTGGGTCGATTTCAGACTGAGGAGGTATTATTAATCATCTTACTGAATATGGTCATTTTATCTTTCATTATTTTAAAGATTTGTTTTCATTTTAATGAATGCAGGCACAAATTACAAAAGCTGGAAACAATGTAAATCATTTAAACATTTCGGTTCAGTTGATGAAGAAAGAGAGTGAAAAGCTACTTGAACGGGCTGCTCTTGCTGAGAAAGAGATGACTTATGGCTATGGTGAATTAAGGTACTCTTAAAAGTGCAACAATTTACCACATTTTATTTATTTATCATATTCATATCAAAGCATATTTTTGGAGATACATGAGATATTTATTTTTTACCCACAAGATTTTCTTTAATTGCAAGCTAAAAGTCATTTGCTATCTAGTTTGTCATGATGAGAAAAAGGGTATTTTAGGCATTTCACTAATGGCCCAATTGTATAGAGTCGAGTCTTGATCCAATTACATTACAACATAGGATAGGAAGCGTGTAATATGTAATCTTAAGCATTAGTAATCTTGTATATTTTAATAATATGTAGGAATACAGGGGGTCAAATGAAAAGTCTTGCTAAATCGGTTCATAAGGTTGAAACTCAAGCTAATGGTAAGTACCCTGATGTTTTGCCAATTACTTATTATTTATCAATTAATATTAAAATAAATTCATTCAAACTTGTTGCGTTTTGAACAGATCTCGTGGACGATTTACGAGAAATTCCTGGTAGAGACGCTTTGCGACTGCGGGGAGAGGTAAACCCGAAAAACCTTTTGTCCAATTTTAACTATTTTGAATAAATAATTAGCTTCTTAAAAAACTATATTTTGACAATAAGAATATAATCCTATCAATAAAACGATTAGGAAGTTGTATGGTAACGCTTTTGACAATTACAGAATTTGTTTTAATTTTGGGTGCTGGTAGGTTGCTAATATGGCATCAACGCTAAAAGACAAGAGAGTTGCTATGAACAAAAGAATAACGAGGATATCTGAGCTGGGTGTTGGCGTATAATTTTTGCTTTAAGTTACATCAACATTTTGATACACAACTTTGCTGTTTTGGATAATGAAACTGAATAGCCCAAAAGTTTAGGGCTTTATAGACATTTCATGGTCTTAATAATGTCGATACTTGGCAATATGTTCGGTTTATTGATGTTTTTTTTGGTGTAGTGTTGTACTTGGCCTGTTTCTGGTAAGTTCTACTGCACAGTTATAATGGCTAAATCCAAAACTATAAATTGCTTGGTTGGAACAAGAATTGCTTTTGGTTGGACCGTTTGGTTCGATATTGCAATTTTATATTGGTTGCTTTATGTATAGGAATGAAGAGTTAGACATGTAACATGTATGTGGGATGGGTATGGTTTATATTTTTATTCTTAGAATCAAGCAAGATTTTTCCATATTCTATTCTTAGTATAAAAAGATTTTGCGACCATGAGTCTACATCCATGAGGTTTGAGTTCATCACAACACAACCTCGGAAAAACAATGTCCTTCATTGGTTGGCAGCAGCCGCTAAGGTTCACAAAATTTAGGAGCCTATTTTAAAAAATTAACTCATGTATTTATATATGTTTAAGCCCACTTGAATTAGTGTGACTCATTTAGATATTAGAAATAAGCGGTCTAAAGGGCCCAAAAAAAACCCTGGAATAATTTTACATTTTTGGAAAAAATAAATTACTTTAGAGAGCTATTTTCTAAAATTCTGCGTACTCAAAATTTGATTGGAGTCCGGTTGTGAAATCAAGATTTGTAAATTACATATTTTGTCTAGATTAAAGGTGGAAGAAAGGTAGCACAGAGAACAAGATGGAATGTTTTTTTCAATGATGGATCAAAGTTGGTGGCGTGGATTAAAAACATGGCAATGGCTGTCTTTTCTTGATTATGTAGCAGTTGTAGTTGGCAACCTACAATATATTACGGGTTATGGTATTTAGTCCTACCATTTGATCTTACTCATAGTTCTACTCATTAGATGAAGATATGTGTCAAAATCAAAGGATAATATTAAGAGAGAGTATTAGTATACTACACATGTCATCCTATCACGTGAATAAGACTATGAGTAAGACTAATATAAGACGGCTGCCAACGGCTTACACCAGTTGGTCGCTAGTTTTCAGCCGGTTTCCGGCACCATTGGCACGGCTTCCGCCAGTCTTCCGCCAGTTTGGTTTCAGCCGGTTTGGAGACGGGGATGGAGGGGTTGTGCCGGTTGGTGGGTGGGCCCAAAGAGGGATTTTGTGTGTGTGTGTTTTGTAATGGTGTGACCCAAAAGATTATATGAAAGTGGTATTGTTGGCATGAGTACGTCAGTTTAATGTCGGTTGGAGGGTGAGCTGACGTGACGCTGATTTGGCAACAACTGACGGTATCAGTTTGCCAAACCATTAGGAGCGGTCTAATTTCTCTTATAGTAGTATTACTTTTGATTGTGCATAACTCCAAAATCCGAGAACATATTATATATAATACATTTACGTGTACATGAATAGTGGCAATATAATACATTTACGTTTATGTGAATAGTGGCAACTAGGCAGGTGAATTTTTTCTTCTCAGCCGCATATGTTGACTTGCAAGCGATTTTATCTCTTTTACAAAAGCAATTTATATCTTTTTCCAACAAGATATATCATATTACAAAAAGATACTATCTAAGAATATTTTTTACTTTAAATACATCCCTCACCTTTTAATATTACTATCTCCATTTAAAAGTTTGACAACTCATTTTATATCTAATTTTGTTCCTACATCATCATGCTATTCATGTAAAAATAACATAGGTAATATATTAATTCTTTTTTTTAACATCATTCTTTGATTTTAACTTGACATGTCTAATTTTCCTATTCTTTTTAACATGAGTTTTGACTCACTTTATGAGCTGAATCCCATACAATTACAGGTTTTGCAAATATTCTGGATTCAACGAAGATAAACTTTTGTGACCTTAAGGGATTTTCTTTTCGTATTTGAAATATATTTGAACTCACGTTATGTTTATAATATAGGCAGACATCTAATATTAAATTAGTATATTTATTTGAAAGTTATGGTATCATAAATATGTTGGAACTCATATTTCTCTTTCTTAACATAAAATGATCTTTCGAGTGTTGTATAAATACCAGTAAATAGTATTTTGGATACCATATGAAAATTCCCCACGGCATCGCGCGGGTAAAACCTACTAGTTACAATACAATAACATTCCAGGACAAAATAACTCAACTTGTCTATACATTTATAATCTAAATTGGTTTATTATGTTTTTTTTTTAATTCTTTAAACATCTTAATAAGTACGATAGTTGTTTTGTAACAAAAATTAACAATACGTATGATTACAAAATTACAATGCTCATTTATTTCAAGCTGAACACGAAGTACAACATATCTTGCATATTATACAAATCAATTCAGAAGTTAACCCTTTTAGCACACCTCACAAGTTAATTTCATCACCAAAAAAACAAATTCTCTCTCTCTCTCTCTCTCTCTCTCTCTCTCTCTCTCTCTCTCTCTCTCTCTCTCTCTCTCTCTCTCTCTCTCTCTCTCTCTCTCTATCTCTCTCTCTCTCACACACACACACACACACACTCACTCACTCACTCACTCACTCACTCACTGTGGTAAGGTAATCATACTCTAAAGAATGTGAGTTTTTGTGTCCAGAAGCCAAAGTCCAAAACTAGATGTGTTATTTACATTGGAGCAGCCATGTTTATAGGTCTTGCTTGATGCCACCACATGTGATCATTGTACTTTGAAAGAATCTCAATAATACAAAACACACACACACTAATACCACATTCTATTCCAAATCCATGACATTTTAAACAAACTATTTTTCAATTAATTTTTGCAGAATCCAAAGTAACTCAAAACTATTATCACTCACTTCTCAACAAGAACATCATCATCATCATCTTTGTCTTGGTCATAGTTTTGACCATTTTCATACTTTCTTCTTAATTTTCTCAAAATCAAATCTTAACTCCTAAGCATCCGACCATTTCCATTTTTCTATTTCCTCTTTAATTTATTAATTCAATTTTTGTGTAGTGATTTTGACTCATTAAAATGAGAGAATGAGATTTTAACTTAAGTGGGTCAGCTTCTGATGATGGGTTAGGTTAATTCCTAAATCTAATATTCTTCTTCACACAATAACTATCTCTAAAGGTTGCTGCATACATGTGATCTGATCTAGCAACTCTAATTAAGAAAGAATTCATCTTCAGTTTCCAGATATTTTTGTTACATTATGTTATATGAATGTTGAGTGATGCATGAAGATGAAGAATTCTTTCAAAAGTTTATCTCAAACAATTCATTCACTCCTGGGATTAAAAAATGAAACTAATTCCACATGGGCTGACACCGTCTGTGACATCATCAAAAGCTTGCCAGAAACAGCAGATTATGAGAATGATTCAACTAATGGTTTTGATGACGATTCTCTCATTTCTCAAATTCATGGTATATAGTTTCTCATTTAATCCACTTTTTCATATATATAAAGTTAAACTTAAATAAAGAGTAATTGAATTTATATATTTGGGTTCTTAGGTGAACTTTTCACCTTGAATCATGAGGTTTGTCAATTGAATGCACAAAGGAGGCAACTTCTCAATCAATTTCTACAATTAAAAGGTAACTAAATTTAATCACTTCTTCTCCGATTCGGGTTAGGAAACGGGTCGAATGCTGTCCTGAGTGTATTTTTAATATATAAAACCACCTATATCATTTTATTTACATTTTGGAACAAGAAGTGTTCTGGATCAATCCAACCCGACCCGTTTCAACAAATACCAAAAATTACCCGTTCGACCCGTATCCAACATGCCCGACCCAGGTGCTAAATATAATGCTTAACTTTTTTGATGTTTCAGGAAACATACGTGTATTCTGTCGCATTAGACCCACAATAAATGGTGAGAAATTTAAACAACAAAAAGCGGTTGTTCCTGTAGATTCAAGTGGTATTCTTCTTAAGTTTGCTGAAAACAAGACAAAATTATACAACTTTGACAAGGTTTTGCACCCTGATTCATCACAAGGTGATTCATGTTTCTTGTGAATTTACTCTTTTATCCACACAATAAAAACCTAACAGATGGATTATCATTATCTTTAACTATCAGATGATGTATTTTTGGAAATTGAGCCCGTTATTAAATCAGCATTGGATGGATATAATGTCTGCATATTAGCATACGGGCAAACAGGCACAGGCAAAACTTTCAGCATGGTAACATTTATAAAATGGACCCGTTTACTCAATGGGTTGATTCGGGTTATGTTTAGAATACAATAACCCGTTTTGACCATACAATTACTTGTTTTGACCCGTTTGTTTACAGGAAGGAAATCCAGATTGCCCGGGGGTTGTACCCCGCACAATTGAGGCATTATTCAAGCAAGCAGCAGACAGCAATTACACATATATATTTAAATTCAGCATGCTTGAAATATACCTTGGTCATTTGAAAGATTTGCTCATACCTCAACCAAGAAAAACAACTGATCCTATGCCACCCTCGTGAGTTCAAAACATATTAATTAATATACTGGAATATATATATTATATAATATAATTAATTATATTATTTGCAGTCTTTCGATCCAAACAGATCCTAATGGTGGGATTGTAATCGATAATCTTGTTTCCATTCAAGTGAGCAACTTTAATCATGCAATTAGCCTTTATAGGCTTGGAAGCCAACTCAGATCAACTGCTTCCACAAATTCCAATAAAGTTTCTAGTAGATCTCACTGGTAACTAACTAACTGCTCTTTTTCCATCATATATAAACAACTAATTTGACTTATAATAAATCATGGTTTGTGTTGCAGCATGATACGCATGTCAATGACTTGTTGTGATGCAACCGAAAGACGAAAAATAACAAATAAAATTTGGATGGTTGATTTGGGAGGAAGCGAACGTGTTTTAAAAACAAAAGCTTCCGGAAGAAGATTTGAAGAAGGAAAAGCCATCAATCTCTCACTTTCTGCCCTTGGTGATGTCATCAATTCCCTCCAAAGAAAAAATAACCATATTCCTTACAGGTAGGTAATTTCAACTGCTCAAATAGTCAAACTTTGACCATTATTGACAAAACTTGTGTTTTACAGGAACAGCAAGCTGACACAAGTGCTTAAAGATTCTTTAGGTAATTCAGTTTGTTTTGGTTCGTCAAACTCAAATCATAAAAAGTAACTGTTTTTTTATCTTGTTTTCAGGAGAGGATTCAAAAACACTGATGCTGATTCATGTCAGCCCCAAAGAAGAAGACTTGTGTGAGACTGTTTGTTCTCTTAATTTTGCACTAAGGTTGAGAAGCATTCACTTAGGAAAGACCGAATCAAATGTGAGTTTATCAAACCTTTTGTTTGTGGGTCAATCCAACCTGACCCGACCCGTTTTGACACTGAAATTGGAACAGGAAGCAAGAGTAATGAGGGAGGAAGCAATGGCTAACCTTCAACACAAGATGCAAGAGGTTGAAGCCAACCGTGACAAATTAAGAAAACAAATCAAGAAAATGAATCAAAAACTAGATTCTCTAACAAAAACAACATCATCATGTTCAAATGAGAAACTCGATGTTTTACTATCATCGTTAAAAGTCCCACAAAATGAAGATGAAATTACCAAAATGCCCCCGTTATCAAACGTTCCAAGATTTATGAAGCCCACAATTTGCAGTACACGAAAATCAGGAACTAGTAATCATACTTCCTATAAGAAAGATATTAGACCCACAAGAAGAAAAAAATTACCATTATCTCGTGCAGAATCTGTAAATTTTCCTATAAAAAACATGACAGAAAGCTATTCGGGAAGCAATATTTCAAGAGCAAGCTGTTTAGTAGGCTTAAATGAGATCTTAAACTCGAGTGTTGATGTAAACTTTGTGGATCAAGAATCCAAGTTTGACTATATTTCAACAATTCCTTCAACCGAAAGTATAAAATCAATAACAGGTATGGATGAAGTTTCAACCGAATGTGACAGTTATTGTCGGGTTATATCATGTGATACGATTAGTGACACTTGTCATCATGAAGTTTATGTTAATGACTCGTTAACTCATGAAACACAAGATTTTGAGGCTTATGAATTGAAAGATGATTTGGATACAAAGTTTACGTCTACTGACAAAATTATTCTGAAGGATTTGAGTAAGAATTCCTCTCAAACATGTGAAAATGCACAGCTTAAAGGTAAAATAAATATCTAATCAGTTATCCATATATAACGGGTCTAAATATTATCTTACATTCTTGTAGTTTTCTATATTTGCAGGTTTCTCAGATCTCCTACAAGAAAATATTGTGATATTATACAACAGTGTTCTTCTAGGGTTGGGATTCAAAAGCTTGGGTTTTGAGCATGATTTATTCCAGGCTTTAATGAATTAATTATGTCCAAAATGTTGATAAAACTACATATTGTACATATATGCATTATATTGTACAGGTGTGCGACGACAATTAGTATCTATATTTATAATGTAATATAAAATATATTTTTTCCTGCAAATAACAAATTAATATATTAACAATTTTTATAAATATATTATGTTTATCCACATGGACACTTTTTAGATTCAAATTTATATAATATGAATTAGATATAAATATTTGTAACCTTCATTTGTCTATTTAACTGTAACAAAACTTTGATAATTTTCTGAGATTGAAAATGTGAACCATTTCCTGAAATAAACTCATGAACTCGACTATTTAATTCGATACAACTTGCACCCGAAATCTTCTTCACACCATTATCTCTCATTATTTTCCTTATCGATCCAGACTGATTCCAATGGCCTGCAGAAGCATAAATATTTGATAAAAGTGAAAAATTTCCACTATTATGTGGCTCAAGTTTGACCAGATGTTCCAAAGCCCTTTGACCAAGTTTGACATTTCCATGAAGTCTAGATGCTGCAAGAATCGAACCCCAAATAGCTGCATTTGGTTCAAAAGGCATTAACTTTAATAATTCTTGTGCTTCTAATAAGCATCCGGCCCGACCTAATAGATCAATCATGCAACCGTAATGTTTGATTCTTGGTTTAAACCCGTATTTTGGAAACAAGTTTTTGAAATAAAATCGGCCCGTTTCCACCAGCCCACCATGACTACATGCTGAAAGGACTGCAATTAGTGTAACATCATTAGGTTTAACACGAGATTTTTCCATTCTTGAAAACATATCAAGAGCTTGTTTTCCAAAACCGTGTAAGGCCAATCCAGCAATGACAGTTGTCCAAGTTATTACACATTTATCTTTCATGCTTTCAAAAACTTCAATTGCTTTCTGTATGTTTCCTGATTTAGCATACATGTCAATAAGTGTGTTATAAAGAGAAATACTTTTGTGTAAATTATGTTTATCGATGTAATTATGAATCCATTCACCGAGCTCTAATGCGCCTAATTGGGCACAAGCCGAGAGTGCAGCCAACATTGTGACATCGTCAGGTTGCACACCGTTTATTTGCATTTTTCTAAAAATGGCTACTGCTTCACAAGCCCTGTTTGCCTGAGTATAGCCTGCAATTAAAGCTGTCCAAGAAATCACATTTTTTTCTGGCATAATCTCAAATAACTCACTAGCTTTCTCGATCTCACCAACCTTGCAATACCCAGAAATCATAGCGTTCCAAACTGCAAGGTCTCTCACAGGCAATTCATCGAACACCTTCCGTGCATCACAAACAAACCCACAAGATGCATACACCTGAACTAATGCCAATCCTACGTGAACATTATTATCTAAACCAACACTAATTGCTTGACAATGAATACCTTTTCCCAAATTCAAACCATCTTTACTCAAACGAATCACACCTTTCAACAAAATAGGAATCGTATAAGAATCAGGTCTCAGCCCAATAACTCGAGCTTCGTTGTATGCAAATACAGCGTCTTTAACACGAGAATTGTTCAAAAGAGTCTTGATCATGGTGTTGTAAAGGTATATATTCTTGCACGTTTTATGAGAAAACACCGAAATGGCATGGTCCATGAGACCTGTGTTGGAGCAAACATCGATGAATCGACTAAGAAGAAAATTGTCTCGATCGAGACCTCGAGTAAACATGAAGCCATGAGTTTGATATACTTGAATCCCATTGGAGCATTGATCTAACAATGAGGAGAGGAAATGCTTAACGGGTAATGGGCTCAAAGGTGATTCGATTCGAGACAGCATGAGTAAATTGGAGGGAAGATTTCGGTTCAATTTTATAGCCATTGACCCCTACACAATTTTGTTATTAAACACTACTCCCTCCGTTCCAAAATTTTGTTATTAAATCACACATTTTAAGAAAATTATATTTATAATTTAGGAAAATGATAATGTGTCACACCCCGCAAAAATAGTTTTAACGAAAATGGTTTGCGGAAGAACGGGCGTGCGACTTTCATGAATAATACAAGCATGTGATTATCGTAAACAATAAGTGTTTCAAAATCTAAATAATATTTGAAATAAAGTATGTCACAAAATTTAATGTTAACAAAGTATTTGAAATAAAAAAAATGTTTTTAATAAATCGTGGCATCTTGACACATGCATGCTCGTAATCCAATGCTATTAAGACTCATGCTTCAACTTAGCAACCTGAAAAACATATGAAAAATGATCAACAAACATGTTGAGTGAATCCACAGGTTTATAGTTTGTTTTGAAATCCAAAGTTTTAAGTAGGCCAACATGCTAATTTGTAAAATGATAGTGTCTGAAGATGATTTGAAGTCCAAAGTGTTCATGTGCCAACCATGGTATAAATTGTGTGATGAAATAATATTTGAAAATGATTTGCCACCACGGGCTGTAATATGATAATAATTGAATTGTTGAAATATTGAAACACATAAGTTTGTAGAAAAGCATGACTGATATCCATTAAAATGTCGACCCTAAGTCCATAATCAAAACTCCAACTCTAATAATGATGTTACTGAATCTAAGATATGCACTCCCTGATTTGATCACACTGTGGGAGGAAGAGTCTTAGCCAATGGTACCATCTGAATATCCAGGGCCTAGTCACAACTAGCTAATGATTATGTATGTAAACTACATCTAAACTTAGTCCGAGCATAAGGATTGATTGTCATGGTTTAAGATATGTTTCATCACAAGTAAAATAAATAGTCACAGTAGGCTTTACTGAAACATAAGGATAAAAAAATGCAAACATTTATAAAAACAGTTAATATATTTTTCACCCCTAAACAGTATAAAAACGTAGTAAAAAGAGGGGCTGTGGACTCACCTGATGCAAAGCTAGCCAAAATCACAAACAATGACGTGTAGTATCCAACCACAATGACCCTAGCGTCCTAAACGCATAAGAAATAATGTATAAGTGACGGTCTAAGTGACATGCCTAAACTAAATGGTGCACAAATGATTCCATAAGGGAAGTTAGACTCGAGCGATATGTTGGTGACTCTATTAAATTAATCTTAGCACTTTAAATATGATTGTTTGAATTTTCCACGTTTTGAATTTGGTTACCCTTTAAACAACGGTAGACGAAATGTAATATAAGTGTTAATTATTTAAATAAATAAATTTAAATAATTAATATTTAAGTAAGTGATTAAGTAATTAAATAATCAAAATTTAGTTAGTCACTAATAATTACAAAATTTTGATACGTAATAATTTACGTACCAATTATTTAAATAATTAAATTAGGAAGTTAAATAAATTAATAAAAGTTTAACAATGGACGTTTGTCTTTAATATTAAATATTAAAATAAATTTTATCAAATAAATATTTTATTTAAAAGTATTGTACGATCTGCTTAAATTTCGATTAAGGAGTTCTAGATTTTAACTGAACTGTTGGGCCAGCCTATGATCAAGTCCCAGCGACATAGTTGGGCTAAAAAAATCGAGTTGAGCTGGATATAAAGAAAATGACGGTTTTTATTTATTTATAGAAACTCAAATGGTTTAATAGCAGATTATAGATTTAGTGTATTGGCTAAAATAAAGTTAAACATGGTTTGCAATGTGTTGTGGATCACGTTTTTGTCGAGCATAGAAAAAAAATAAAACTCTGGCAGCTCTAAGGCTGCCGGCGATTGAAACTTTTGCCGGAAAAGTGGGGTTTTCACGAAAATAATTTAACAGACACACACCAACATTACTAACACGTAACTACGAATAAACTAAGAAACTCGAGTACAAAAGTTTTTACGAAATTTTTCAACGTTAAACACCCTCAAGAACACCCACATCAGTGTGTGTTCCGTCGAGACTGAAAATCACGGCAATAAAAATAAACGTTTAACATATACGATCTACGTGATCAAAACTTCACGAAAAAAACAAAATAGTTAGAGTTTATACCAAGCGAGACGAAAAGAGACCGACTGCCGGTGATTGTTGGGACGTGGTGCTGTTGCCGGAAAAGCAAAGTGACCGCTGACAGAGAACGTTTCTAGTTACCGTATGTCCGTATATGGCGAGGGAAAACTGAACAGGATGGAACATCGGGTGAGAAACAAGTTAACACATACATTAATGATTAAAAGAAGATGTCTGAATCGTATACCTTCGCCGGAGATAGAGTAGGTCGACTGAAAGTGTATGAAAATGAGAGAGATGATCAAGAACTGCCGGAGCTTCCTGGTGTCGCCGGAGTATCGAGTGTCGCCGGAAAGGCTTCTGTTTTTGCCGTGCGTGTTTGTGAGGGAAGAAAAACAAAAGAGACTTGGAAGTCTTTGGGGTTCTTTCACGTGGTGAAGATCGAATATGGTGAAGCTAGAGTTGATTAGTTATTGTAGGTTTAATATGGAGATTATGATAAGGACGTGTGTATCTTTTAGAATTCCGAAAATCTCCAAATATTCACAACGATTCGGATTGTTAGTTATGGGGTTACATGTACGTGAGGATAGAGTCAAAGAGAAGATGAATTTTAAAAATTGAATTAGTTGTTTTGTTGGCATTCAGTGTACGTTTATAATGATATATCTTTGTCACTTTCAATATTTCCTCTACATATTGAATATTTAGTTGTCGCACATCGTTGATTAAATTGCGTATGCTTTGATTTTCGTACCGCTTTATTCGGTCAAGCTAATGAATCATTAAAATTTTAAAATCTGATTTCGGTTTGTGTTTATGTTGAGTCACCACTTCGCTAAATTTAACGTTTTAACTGTACCGAAATGTAAACAACTGACACATGCCTAATTAGTGATACATGTGTTTTAACAACACAAAGTGTATGGTTTTTGCTAGACTTAAATGCAAAAATGGATGCTTTTATTTATAAGATGACTATACTAAGACAAAGTGAGTTATAATAAATGCCGAGTTAAATACTCAATTTCGAGGGTTGTCACATTCTCCCCTCGTTAAAGAAATTTCGTCCCGAAATTTAAGACGACATACTACTAGGCTAGGATGTCTAAAGAAATGAGAACACTCTTCTAGACAATTGTAGGTTTTCCTATGATTGGTGATCTTAGGAGTATTGGTTATTTAAGAAAAGACGTACCTTTTTCTGTATCTGAATCTTGACGTGCTCCCAACACAAATGCCCTTCCACGAGCAGGCTGACGATCGTTATTGACATTGGGGTTTTGATCGTTGTCGCCATTGTTATTATTGTTGTCGAGCCTTGGGCACCGATTCCTGAAATGATTGGGATCTCCACATTCGTAGCAAGCATTGGCCCTTGGTCCATGATTTGTAGGATTGGCTCTACAATTTTGGGGTTTGTGACCCCATCGGTTGCATCGGTTACACTTTTCACATCTTCCTTTATGATGCCACTCACATATGTTACACTTTGGTTTGTTCCCGGTGTAGGGTTTAGCTCCTCGGTTGGTTGGGTTAATCGCTGCGTAAGCATGAACTATCTTCTGATGTTTATTGTCAGGTTGGTTCAATTGGAAGTCTTGATCATCTTCTAAACTTCGTTTACCATTACTGTTGGTTTGATCATCATTTTTGCCTCCTTCAATCGCCAGTTCTTTACCAACAGCAATATTCTTTTTCGTTAGTTGGCCCATTCTGATTGCATTGTCGGTCAAACTATTAGCTAATTGGATTGTGTCTTTCATGGTAGTTGGTTTAGATGCAGTGACCATTCCTCTGATTTGGGGTGCCAATCCCCAGATATACTTCTCGATCTTGTTAGTTTCAGGGGTTACGAGGTGAGGAACGAGTCGGGATAATTCACTAAAACGCGTGGTGTAGTTGGCAATATCGGAACCTTCCATCGACAGGTTCCATAGCTCATTTTCCAATTTTTGTAGTTCATTACGAGGACAATACTCTTCCATTAATAAAGTTTTCAGTTCTTGCCATGACATTTGGTAGGCATCATTCCTGCCACGAGCTTGAAGTTGAGAATTCCACCAGGTTAGGGCTTCGTGGGTGAGGGTACAAGTGGCATATTTAACTTTGCAATTTTCTTTACATTCACTGATGTCAAGTACTACCTCCATTCGTTCAATCCAGCGGGTAATTCCTACGGCACCTTCCGTACCATTGAACCTCATTGGGTCACAGCCCAGAAATGCTTTGTACGTACATCCTTTTGGTTCATTCTCAGCTCCTCCATCGCCATTTTGGTTATTGATTATGCCTCTTCCACCAGCTTGGTTTCTAGGGTTTACGCCTTGGTTCAGCAAAGCAGCAACTACTTGTTCAGAGATGAGGGCAGAGATTTGGGCTGTAGTAAGAGGGGCTTCTTCTCGATTGTTATTGTTTTGTTGTGTAGATCTTCGACGGGCCATGTTTGATTTCTAGAAAACACAATAGAAGAACATAAGATGATTATCATGAGAACATCAATTGGTGCAAAGCGATATGGTACAATGTAGGATGAATCTTCCAAAC
The DNA here is from genome assembly GCA_963853835.1 of Calendula officinalis. Classification (NCBI taxonomy): domain Eukaryota; kingdom Viridiplantae; phylum Streptophyta; class Magnoliopsida; order Asterales; family Asteraceae; genus Calendula; species Calendula officinalis. The sequence continues at coordinate 18,508,748 of OY970822.1, forward strand.
TGGTTCAATTTACCAATTTTTTTTTTTTTTTTTTTTTTGTTCGATGTTGTTTTTCTTATATAAGGTGAGAGGTTCCATTCCATATGTTGGCTATTTTTGTTTCATTTGCTTATTTCAATTCTGAAGAGGCTGATGGTATTCAAAGATTCCTTTTAATAATCCATGATTTTGATAATTCCACATTGTATTATGTAATTATAAACACGTTGGCCAGACGGTTTATAATATCATAATACAATATTTCCTCATCATCATCACTTCATATTCTTCATTAATGAATATGGGTATTTCATCCGTACTTCCATTGTACGCGGAATTTATGGATTGTACTATCGATTCTAATAAATTTTGGGATCTTGTCTTCATATTGGATTATAAGAAATTAGGAATAGTGTTTATAGTTCATCTTAGGGCATCCATTAATGACGTATGACACCTTTCGCATTCTCGTTTCGTGGCGTTTACAGGCTGATGGGTATGCGTTCAGTCTTCAATCAGGCAACGAATCCCTCGAGTTTCACGATTTATGGAATTGGAAATTAGGGTTAATGTTGCGATACTCGTGAGGTACAATGTGTGAGAGGAATATATAATGTGTAATTAAGATATGTGATCCATGTGTAGAAGTTTTTCTCGTGCAAAGTTGTTTGATGATATGTCGCAATGCTCGTTGCCTTGTCTAATAGAGTAGCTAAGATATTCGATGCTCGTAGATGTTATGTAATAATTCAAGTGTACGTGTTTATGTGTAAATGATTTGTGAAGTATAGGAAATCTATCCAATGTGAGTGTAAGGCAAGCCTACAGCAAGAAACCTACTACTAAGGCATATGTCTAGTGAATGTTAAGAAATGCAATTATATATGAAATGAGACTCTATATGAATGCAACTCTATACGAAATGAGACTTTCGATGCCACGAAAATGTTTTCACTCAAAATAGTTTTGTCCAAAAATCTTTTTGTAGTTATAGACTAGACTCGCTAGTTCACTATAACCAATAGCTCTGATACCAATCTGTCACACCCCGCAAAAATAGTTTTAACGAAAATGGTTTGCGGAAGAACGGGCGTGCGACTTTCATGAATAATACAAGCATGTGATTATCGTAAACAATAAGTGTTTCAAAATCTAAATAATATTTGAAATAAAGTATGTCACAAAATTTAATGTTAACAAAGTATTTGAAATAAAAAAAAATGTTTTTAATAAATCGTGGCATCTTGACACATGCATGCTCGTAATCCAATGCTATTAAGACTCATGCTTCAACTTAGCAACCTGAAAAACATATGAAAAATGATCAACAAACATGTTGAGTGAATCCACAGGTTTATAGTTTGTTTTGAAATCCAAAGTTTTAAGTAGGCCAACATGCTAATTTGTAAAATGATAGTGTCTGAAGATGATTTGAAGTCCAAAGTGTTCATGTGCCAACCATGGTATAAATTGTGTGATGAAATAATATTTGAAAATGATTTGCCACCACGGGCTGTAATATGATAATAATTGAATTGTTGAAATATTGAAACACATAAGTTTGTAGAAAAGCATGACTGATATCCATTAAAATGTCGACCCTAAGTCCATAATCAAAACTCCAACTCTAATAATGATGTTACTGAATCTAAGATATGCACTCCCTGATTTGATCACACTGTGGGAGGAAGAGTCTTAGCCAATGGTACCATCTGCATATCCAGGGCCTAGTCACAACTAGCTAATGATTATGTATGTAAACTACATCTAAACTTAGTCCGAGCATAAGGATTGATTGTCATGGTTTAAGATATGTTTCATCACAAGTAAAATAAATAGTCACAGTAGGCTTTACTGAAACATAAGGATAAAAAAATGCAAACATTTATAAAAACAGTTAATATGTTTTTCACCCCTAAACAGTATAAAAACGTAGTAAAAAGAGGGGCTGTGGACTCACCTGATGCAAAGCTAGCCAAAATCACAAACAATGACGTGTAGTATCCAACCACAATGACCCTAGCGTCCTAAACGCATAAGAAATAATGTATAAGTGACGGTCTAAGTGACATGCCTAAACTAAATGGTGCACAAATGATTCCATAAGGGAAGTTAGACTCGAGCGATATGTTGGTGACTCTATTAAATTAATCTTAGCACTTTAAATATGATTGTTTGAATTTTCCACGTTTTGAATTTGGTTACCCTTTAAACAGCGGTAGACGAAATGTAATATAAGTGTTAATTATTTAAATAAATAAATTTAAATAATTAATATTTAAGTAAGTGATTAAGTAATTAAATAATCAAAATTTAGTTAGTCACTAATAATTACAAAATTTTGATACGTAATAATTTACGTACCAATTATTTAAATAATTAAATTAGGAAGTTAAATAAATTAATAAAAGTTTAACAATGGACGTTTGTCTTTAATATTAAATATTAAAATAAATTTTATCAAATAAATATTTTATTTAAAAGTATTGTACGATCTGCTTAAATTTCGATTAAGGAGTTCTAGATTTTAACTGAACTGTTGGGCCAGCCTATGATCAAGTCCCAGCGACATAGTTGGGCTAAAAAAATCGAGTTGAGCTGGATATAAAGAAAATGACGGTTTTTATTTATTTATAGAAACTCAAATGGTTTAATAGCAGATTATAGATTTAGTGTATTGGCTAAAATAAAGTTAAACATGGTTTGCAATGTGTTGTGGATCACGTTTTTGTCGAGCATAGAAAAAAAATAAAACTCTGGCAGCTCTAAGGCTGCCGGCGATTGAAACTTTTGCCGGAAAAGTGGGGTTTTCACGAAAATAATTTAACAGACACACACCAACATTACTAACACGTAACTACGAATAAACTAAGAAACTCGAGTACAAAAGTTTTTACGAAATTTTTCAACGTTAAACACCCTCAAGAACACCCACATCAGTGTGTGTTCCGTCGAGACTGAAAATCACGGCAATAAAAATAAACGTTTAACATATACGATCTACGTGATCAAAACTTCACGAAAAAAACAAAATAGTTAGAGTTTATACCAAGCGAGACGAAAAGAGACCGACTGCCGGTGATTGTTGGGACGTGGTGCTGTTGCCGGAAAAGCAAAGTGACCGCTGACAGAGAACGTTTCTAGTTACCGTATGTCCGTATATGGCGAGGGAAAACTGAACAGGATGGAACATCGGGTGAGAAACAAGTTAACACATACATTAATGATTAAAAGAAGATGTCTGAATCGTATACCTTCGCCGGAGATAGAGTAGGTCGACTGAAAGTGTATGAAAATGAGAGAGATGATCAAGAACTGCCGGAGCTTCCTGGTGTCGCCGGAGTATCGAGTGTCGCCGGAAAGGCTTCTGTTTTTGCCGTGCGTGTTTGTGAGGGAAGAAAAACAAAAGAGACTTGGAAGTCTTTGGGGTTCTTTCACGTGGTGAAGATCGAATATGGTGAAGCTAGAGTTGATTAGTTATTGTAGGTTTAATATGGAGATTATGATAAGGACGTGTGTATCTTTTAGAATTCCGAAAATCTCCAAATATTCACAACGATTCGGATTGTTAGTTATGGGGTTACATGTACGTGAGGATAGAGTCAAAGAGAAGATGAATTTTAAAAATTGAATTAGTTGTTTTGTTGGCATTCAGTGTACGTTTATAATGATATATCTTTGTCACTTTCAATATTTCCTCTACATATTGAATATTTAGTTGTCGCACATCGTTGATTAAATTGCGTATGCTTTGATTTTCGTACCGCTTTATTCGGTCAAGCTAATGAATCATTAAAATTTTAAAATCTGATTTCGGTTTGTGTTTATGTTGAGTCACCACTTCGCTAAATTTAACGTTTTAACTGTACCGAAATGTAAACAACTGACACATGCCTAATTAGTGATACATGTGTTTTAACAACACAAAGTGTATGGTTTTTGCTAGACTTAAATGCAAAAATGGATGCTTTTATTTATAAGATGACTATACTAAGACAAAGTGAGTTATAATAAATGCCGAGTTAAATACTCAATTTCGAGGGTTGTCACATAATGACAGTCGGGACTGTCAATAAGAGGTTAAAACATGCATCAAAATTTGTATAATAATCAATAACCGCCCCCTGCATTTTAAGGGCTGTCATTAACAAAACCCTATAATTTATTATACTATTTAATCAATAAAATTTCATCTTTACCACTAAAGTATTTTTTAATTGGTGGAATTGTCAAGTTAATAATAATTTCAGGACAAACCAAATAGATTATGTGAACAACAAAATTGGGAAGGAGGGAATATATTTTAATGTATTGTTGGACATTAGACAATTAATAAGAATTCAATTAAATAGCGTATATCTTACCCGATGGTGAAGTGTATTTATGGTTTATTATCTCACCCGATGGTGCTCCAGATAGTTGTTCAGTAGTGGAAAGAAGTGTCCAACGCCATCATCATATTCTGGGGCATCTCTGAGATTTTAAAGGCCCTGTGTGAATAGACGAAAATAGGACCCCAAAAATATTAGATTTATTTAAAAAATAGATTTTTTAATTTTTTTTATATTAAATTATTAAGTTGGTTTAAAATTTTAAGATTATATATAAGATATATACAAAAAATGGGCCCTTATAAAATGTGGGTCATGTGCGGATACACCCCCTGCAACTCCTCAAAGACACCCTTGATCATATTAGATTGACCAAACTGAAGACCGTTCAAAACCAAATCAAATCAACACTGATTATGAACTAGTTTTGTAGTTTGATGATTTTTGGTTTGGGTTCGGTCCACAAATAAGGGGTAAGTATTTGGGCTGAAAATACCGAATCGAAACGAAAACCGACCGAAACCGAACCAAACCAACAACGGTTTTGGTTTTCGACTCGGTTTTGTAGTTTCATGATTTTTTATTTCTGTCCCTATCGCTTTCGGTCCAGTCCACAGACCACGCCCACCTCTGGGTTAACCAATATATTTAGAAATTTCTCATATTAGTCAATCAAAGTTATTTGAGGTCAATGTAATTCGCCCATTTATTAAGTTATCTTTTGAAGGAAAGTGCCAATCATTTGACGCCAAAATTAATATATTGGAAATGGACAATTGAGAAAACGTCGGCAATGACGTAGTTTAGTGATGTAAAAAATTACGACTTCATGTTCATCCCACTTGAGTTGGAAAAACGTAAACGAGTTGCCGCATCCTAACTGTCAAGTCAAAGTCAAACTCAACCCACTTTATAAGATAAGTGAAAATGTTTGTCATGGCGACTTTTTAATGACGTACGCCATTACGTCATTATTGATAGTAACTCTTGCCTTGGGGAGTTGGAAATCTGAAAGCGTAAGCAGTGGCGTAAAACACGAGCTGCCATGCCCCAAGTAATATTTTGACTTATTTAGTCAATGTCAAGATATTAAAGATTCTCAATAATTTCATAAAATATATAGGTTTAAAGCAACTGTTTTTTTTTTTTTTTTTTTTTGAAACGACAAATCTAATCTATTCCTAATTACCACATATGTCCACGACGGGACTCGAACTCCAAACCTCAAGGTTGAGAGTCATACACCATACCGCTAGGCCAAAGGCCCTTTGGTGTTTAAAGCAACTGCTAGAATCGTGCGTTACCAACATTCACACTTTAAGCTTCTATTTGGGTATTTTGTGTTATATACTTTGACACAATTTTTATAGAACAAAAGGTTCAATATTATTGGTGATTTATGTCACCAATATAATCTAAGTGTAGTTGTATAAACTCGTTGACAAAATGTAACCTTAAAGTCCGTTTTCCCTACCCGATATATCGGACCCTAATCCGATCCGAATCTGGGCAGTTTTGTGCAGTTTTGAAATTGCCATTTAACAGTTCATTTTGGTTTTTCCACAAAATGTGGATTAAGCATGTTTTTGGTCATTTTCATGAATGGGTATAAAATTCTCATAACAGACAATTCTATGTTCTTGTAAACTATGATTGTATTTGATTGCAGATTTTATTCTACCGACAAAACACTTTGATCAGTAAAGTTTTCTGATAAATTTTTAGCTAGTTTTGTCAAACATACTTTATATTGTGCTTCACTAGTAACATAAACCGTCCATATGATTTGTATGAAATCACGATTTCATCCCTTGAATTTTTTTATTGCATGGTTTTTGAAACTTTTTAACACTTATTAGGTGAGTATTTAGAAGAACATTAAGACATTACATGTGCAATGTGAGTGTCTTTTAGTCCGCCCCAACATTATGGTTTTGTTTTGGATTTTTAACATCCGTATGGTTTCTTAAAGCGATTTGGGTTTGAAAGCAGATTTTTATTTTGGTTTTTGAGATTGATTAGGGTTTCTACCGAAATCATTTTTATTGAGATTGATCAGCTTTTTGAACTTAATCCGGTTTTTGGAATTCGTTAGGTTTTATGTTCGATTTGGCTGTGTTTTTGTTTTCACGTCAAAGTTAGTTTTTTTGATTATGTTCATTGGAGATTATGATATTGAATAGGATATCAACGGTAAGAGATTCCTGAACCCCAAATGCAATGAATGAATCAATAGCGAATACCAGTTTGCAAATTGCAAGTGGTGGGGGGCGCTGACCAATTTGTTTGACCCTTCTTGCATGATTTGTTTGAATAAACAATTATGTATACGTAAGGAGGCTAATCATTCAATCTGATCGTAAAAATAATAGAAATTCTAACCTCTAAGCAATAGGATTAAAAATTATTTTTCAAACTATGATTGATATCCTGACATTAATATAACAACTGTTGTAAGATCTCATCATGTATAATGTTATGACTTGCAAATAAACAATGTCCTTTTTATTTTTATTTTATTACATGTTTACCTATCTTTTGATTGCACTGTTAGATAGTACTTAATCACATGTGATTTTAGTGTAAAATTACTTATGATTGTAGATTTAATCACATTTGATGTTTTAGTTCAATCACATGTGATTCAATACACAATCACATGTGATTCAGTATGCAGTCATATGTGATTCAGTATCCAATCATATTATGTATTATTAATGAAAAATAATAATTTTGTTAAGAAAATTAATTAAAAAATAAAAAATAAAAATAATTTAAAAAAAAAAAATGACCAAAATACCCCTCAATGTATAAAATATGTGATCAATCTTGACCATTAGATCTTATTGATCAATGGTTGAGATTTGTTTATCGGGACTTCATAAAAATGATGGACATCCTTGAATGCGACTCACTTTATATATTAATTACATTAATTAATACAACGTATAATCCTAACGAGTAATTTCATAATCTCTAACACTTTGCTAAAAGAATCGTCACTGAACCTAAAATTTTGTCTTTCTATCAATATGCAACTATGCAAGCAACCACCACTACATTAAAGCACATGATCTTTTAATTCTTAACCACCGCTACATTAAAGCACGTGATCTTTTAATTTCATGTAATTGGACACATTTCTTGAAAACCAGGCATTATGGACATTATTTGATTTGTCAAAAGACTTAAGTTGAACGCATATTTCATTTAGGTGAACTAGTCTACTGACATTATTTATGAGGTTACCTACTTGGACTGGTATATTTTCTCTTATATACAAACTCAGACATTGATGTTTGACGACCTAATATAGATTTTCTGTTATTTGTATTTGATACTCTAAATTTCCAACTAATAAATGTACGTAGTATTACATTGTACCCTCGCCTTGAAAAAACAAACAATTTAGTATATTAGACTATGTGTTTGGTCACCCCTGCCACCTCTGCGCCACATCAGTTTTCTCTCTCTTGATCAAACGCATGACCAAACAACGACCAAACCCTCGTAACGGGTGACCGAATCGGCAACCAATTTATTTTTTTAATTTTTTAAGGGTTTTCGTTTTATCAATATATATATAAATATAATATTTATTTTATATATAATATATTATTAAATTATTAATTATTAATTATATATATATATATATATATATATATATATATATATATATATATATATACATACATACATATATAGATAGCGGTTCATGCGAGAACCACTGAAATTGCGAGAACCGCGAGAACACCTTAACATCCCTTGGATTGGTAGATTAGTGGTCCAGATTAAAGGGGGTATTTTGAAAAATTAATTAACAATTGGGAGGGAAATTCGAGTATAGAAGGGTAAAGATGTCAATGATCAATTAATAGCTTTTAATATATTTAAAATATATCCGTTTAATAAGGAACACGATTTGAGGAATCCCAATCAAGTCGGGACCGTCGTTCTCTTTCTCAAATCACTCCCAAAATAAAGTGACCTTCTCTCTCTATTTTCTTCACGATCTCTTCAAAGCACCACCGATTTCTACAAAAACTCTTCCAGTTCGTGCGAATCAAGGTGAGAACGATACGGAATGTCGAATCCAGACAATGTAGAAACGAGTACGGATCTTAAAGGTATGTAATTTTACGACAGTCGTTCATCTAATTGCGATATCAAGCTCCGATTAGGGTTTTCTAAATTACTGGTTTTTTAGTTTGCGAGTTTTGATTGTGTTATTGGATTTAGTGTTCATGGATTTAGGGTTTTTTAAGTTAGGTTAAATGAATGTGCGACAGTTTATTGTGTAAATTTATTTAGGTTTCGTTTGACAATTAAAGTGACTGAGATTGTGTAAATTTATTTGGTTCTGATTCGATTTATAAACTGAAATTCTTTAAAAAAAATTGGTGTATATGGTATTAGGGTTTTGATTCGAGAAATTGTTTATGGTTCTGTTGCGTTCATCAGGAAAATAAAAAGGGTTTAGATTTATTGGGTTCATGAAGTTTATGGTATTAGGGTTTTTATTTTCGAATTTTTTTTACCAATTATAACTTCCAATTGGGTTTTGATTGTGTTAAGGACGATTTTTTTTCCCGATTTAAAATTCTGTTTGGCTAAATTCTTTAAAGGACTTAATTTTACAAATAAAGGGTTTTTTAAGCCACTGATTATTGGATTTTTAGGTGATGAAGTTGTCAATTTAAAAACATAATTCAGTAATGAACACTGTTTCATTTTAATGAACATTGTTATTATTTCAGTGATTTGAAAGCTTATTTGGGAATTAGAGCTAAGTATTGGCCGATTAAAGATGGACCGTGTATCAATTGGACCGGGGTGGAGTGCCAGAACAATATAGTCAATTGAAAATTTATTAAATATGTTTTTATGTTCATCTTTCTTCAGTGATTTTTACACATTTGTATAATTACATATATGTTTATATGGTAAAACCAAAGTTAATTTATATTACCAATTGAATATGAGTAATCAGTTATTGTTAACATATGTTATTTGATTTGTAATTGTGTTTGGTGTAACATGATTTGAAATTTGTAGGTGATATGTCAAATGATGAATATAATGAACGTGGTGAATCGAATGATGAACACTGAGTTAAATATTGTGTCCCACCACCATCTACCATTCACATCTGACGATGATGGAATTCAACAACATTTGTGTTTGTTCGTGTGTTTTCATTACAAATGACAGTAAGTGAAATCTATATTGAGGATCAATGAGCCCCAAGGGAATTATTAGCTAATAGCAATGGAATCATTGTTCATCACGGAATTATGTTCATTATTCATTAATCAATAATGAACGGTTCGGAGATTTAAGGTTTTTTTTTCACTGATCATTCATTTATTTATTTTTTACAGAGACTGAAGATTTCAGATCTAAGGTTCCAATAATAAATCTAAGGTTGTTATTCAGATCACTTTTCCGGCGAAGTCGGGGTGTAACCTAGGCATCAGACAACTGTGATGAAAGTGATGAACATAGATTGATGACAGTGATGAACAATGATGGATTTTTGTTAAGTAATTTATTGGTTTGTAATTTGTTGATTTATTAATAATTATAATTTAATTAGGATTTTGCAAATGTATTCATATTGAACACGTATAATTTTGTAATTTGTTCATAACTTGTAATATTATTATTGTTTCACAATGCATTCATCAGTGAATGGATTATTTTGTGTTCATCATTAAACACATTAAAGATGGTTAAAATGGTAGTTATTGTTAAGCGTTCATCAACGAATGAATACGAATTTCAAAAATAATCTACGAATTTGCAGAATTATTATGCTAGAAAATAGCATGGAAGTTACGATTTAATTAAGGAAACTGAATTTGATATTAATTAGAAGATTTTTATAGTTTTCAAAAGACTATAATGCCCTTTATTATTAAAAAACTAATTAATTGAAATGATTGGCCAGAAATGGTTCTCGCAGTTCTCGCAATTTTAGTGGTTATCGCATGAACCGCTCTCTACATATATATATATATATATATATATATATATATATATATATATATATATATATATATATATATATATATATATATATATATATATATATATAAGAGAAAGAGAGCAAAAGCCATCGGTCGACTATTCGACCTTTCAAGGGCTGAGACGCGTCGGGAGGGGATAGCCGTATCGGGGGGACGCGTCGGAATCGAAGCAGGTGGCGGTCGCGACCGTTCGTTTGGTCGTGCGTTACGGGTGGTCTTAGCTCGATAATTTTGTCTTACTTTCTTACAGTATATGATTCTAAATTCAGTTTATTAAGATAAAAATATATTTTTATAATTTGTCAAAATTTGTAACATAAATCATATAAGAAAATGTGACCACTTAATGTATTAATTAAGGGATTTGTTAATGACAATGATTATGGTTATCGATATGAATGAGTAGTTTGATTTAGAAAAATGAAAACTAATTAGATTTCATATATTATCTATACTAGCTACATAACCCACCCGATGGGAGGATATGCTTCAAAATTTAGTATGTAGAAAAATCACAACAAAGATTAATAATTTTAAAAATTACATAATAATGCTCTAGCTCTAATGATGAATTGGTAGAAAAATCGATACATGAAGAAATGTTACATAAAATTTACAAACGAAATAAGACTTCTTTGTAAACTACATTTGCTGTTGAATTAGTGTAATTCCCATCGATGTCACAACAAATGACCTTCAATCCGTTCTTGTTCTTAACTCGTGATACAGCCACATAAAGCTGGCCATGTGAGAATACCGGTTTTTGCAGAAACAAACCAACCTGAGACAACGTCTGACCTTGACTTTTATTAATGGTCATAGCAAAGCATACCTGAACAGGAAATTGCCTCTGATTCAATTTGAAAGGCATCTTGTTGTCGGAAGGAATGAATATGAACATGTATTCGGCATTAAATATGAACATGTATTGGGCAAATTTAGGTTTAATAACGACCAAAAAAAATCATTATACACATAGTTGTTAGAAATTATAATTATAATGATATGTATATTTTCTAACTTTCTTAAAATTGCCAAATCATCTTATAGGGACAAAAAAGATCTTTTAATATATAAGCTTTGAAAAAATGTATGTTATATGGTTTTGGGTAGGGGTGTAAGTGAGCTGAGCAGTTCGTGAGCTACTCGAGCTCGGCTCGTTAAAAGATCGATAAAAACTCGAGTTACACGAGTTCGAGCCGAGCTCGAGCTTAACTTAGAGCTCGTTTAATAAACGAGCCCGAGCCCGAGCTTCACACTAAGAGCTCATTTAGGCTCGCGAGCCTAAACGAGCTAAAATAGTTGATTATTATAAAAAAAAATATAAATACATATTACATATTTATCTAATTATGTGTATATATATTATACATATATAAAATAATAAATATAAAAAGAAGATTTACATCATATATTAAATATTATGATTAATTAAAATAATTATATATTTCGTATATATGGAACCTTAAATGAGCTTAATCGAGCCGAGCCCGAGCCTGGAAAAATCTAAACGAGCCGAGCTCGAGCTTTACACATAAAGCTCGAAACGAGCCGACCTCGAGTTCGAGCTCGGTAAAATTAAACGAGCCGAGCTCGAACCTAGTCGAGCTCGAGCTTGGCTCGGCTCATTTACAGCCCTAGTTTTGGGTAAAATCATTTGATGGCCCAAAGAAAACAGATTCATGTTAAAAATAAAAAGGCCATTTCGGTTATCTTACAGAGAAACTTATCCAACAAAATTAACCCAAATTTTTTTTGGTTAACCCAATTCTGAAAATTAAACTCCTGTAAATTAAACACTTGAAAATCCAACAACATCCTATGCAGTGCACGAATTCCCTTATTTCCACCTCTTCACTTTGTATCCCAAATACAGAGAAATGACAAAGTTCAGTGTCGATTAAATATATGAAATGACGAATTGAAGCAAAATTATCGAATACAGAAGTTTAGAGATCTTTTTATGTATATTTACCTCGGATACGGAGCAGATCGTCGCAACTATTGGTAGAACGAAGGGCTAGATTCAGCAAAACGGAAAATGTAAGTGTAAATTAAATTGTATACGGGTATTTCTTCAATGTTGATTTTACCTCATCGTCATTTAGGACTGCACAAAATGAAATTAGATTAAAAAGTGAAAAACAAAATACTGCTTCCTTCTTTCGTTCAATGTAGATATCTCTTCAATTTCGAAGCTAGATTTCTTCAATGTTGTTAAACGGTTATTAGTCATTTGACTTATCTAATATGGTTCACAAAAATAATTTATATTCCTAAACTTAATTAAATAAATGTTTATCATTTAGGACTGTTATTTCTTCAATGCTTCCTTCGTTCCTAAAGGATAAAAATCGAATGAATGAAAAAATTACTCATTTGAAACTAACTGTGTACTCTCATTGAGATTTATTGAATTTTGAAAATTTGGTCACGGTAATTAAATTTGGTTATTTTTAAATTTGGTTTTTTAAAATATAGTTGCCTTAAAAGAATTTTGAGTCAATGTTTATAAAATATAGTTGCCTTAAAATGTTTTCGGTGACACAATCACTGGTAGTGTGAATTCCTATTTATATGTTTCCCTGAATCATACAAAATCACTGGTAGTGATCAAATTCTGTAAAAAAAAACAGGTTGTCTTTAAGCTAATTTAAAAAAAAAATACATAAAATAACAGCATAAGAATGACAAAATTGACAACTTATAAATGACAATAAACTTTATGCCAATTCTCTAAATTGTTAGTGATCAAATTGACTTTTTTATCAAATGTGTTTTCTATTTAGGGTTAAGGTTATAAAAGAACATTTGAATTAAAAAGTCAAATATGCGATTTAGGAATTTATTGTTAGGTATAAGATGTGGAATGTTAGTTATAACATCTTTACTAAATTTAAGTTATGGCTTTCCATATTATAGGTGGACATTGTTATATTAGGATAGATATTACATGTCTATTAAGTTAATTATAATTCTAAAAATGGCAGTAACAAAAATCATGCATATTTTGTATTTTTATTTATTTTTTTTATTTTTTTTTAATCTTTTAAGCCAATTTTTTCGACCCTTGATGGGTGGATAGGGATAAAAACAGTGATAAAACAGTGAAATGTATTAATTATAAGAAAATAGTATAACTCATGAATATTAATAAATACAATGATAAAACTTTGGGGATACAGGTTTAGGTTTTAATAAACAGGATTAATTCACTTTCCTTTAAAATTACTGTTTCGGTTAAACAGTATGCATAATTTTATAATCTGTCAACTGTTGTCTACTGTTTCTATAATTTTAAAGAAAAAGATATTAATTAACGATATTGCTCAAGCAGTTAATGCTATGAAAATTTTTACATGCAAGGCCAATGTTTGTTTGAGGCTGCAGATTCTTAGATGATTGTAAGCGTATATACCAAAAGGTTTATATTAACTAACCATTGTTTGCTTAATTTTGCAGTTTGAAACCTTGAAACCAGAATGTGCCGAAGCAGACTTCGTTTTGGTGAAAATACGTTTGAGGAAAATTAAATACTTTATAGCCTCTGAAAACAAATTTCCAAACCGTTTTGCATATATCTTGGGAGCCAAAATCGGAGATATTTGAGTCTGCTTAGTGACGGTATTATTTTAAATTTTGGAAAGTTTGAATTAGTGATTTAAATATACGATTTTAAGTAAATTAGTGATAAAAATGGTGGTGACTATTTCCGATTTAAATTAAATTTAAATCGGATAATTAGTCTGCTCAATGTGCCATAACAAATTAAAAATTAATAAAATATGGAAAATTAGAAAAATAAGCCAAACCCTAATACCTTTATTTCCAAATTTTCAAATCTATTTATCTGAAAGAATTATAAGCAAATTGAAAATTGATTCGTCAAGTTAAATCATAAGCAAATTGAAAACGGATCACAATGAAAAAACGAAAATAGTAACAAACTGCATTATATGTTAATGATTTACATTGACAAATCTGAACATTCTGTATGATAAAAAATAATGTTTTATGAAATATTTCTTATCATTTAACCAGTAATTCAACTGTGCACACGTCAATGTAAATAATAATTTGGGTTTTACATTATGTTTCAACACTATATAAATTAGTATATATGTTTTTTATCATTTAAATATTATTTTTAAAGTTTAACAGAAATTTTTGTTTGAAAATCTGCAGTTTTATACGTAAACCATTAGGGTGGTTGCTTACAGTTACCTGGTATCCGAAGAGTATCGTGTGCTGCACACAATATGGCTGCAAGGAAAGACAATGTGAAACTGGTTGAAATCAAAGACGGAATACACATAGAATTAACACTGTTTTATTAGTTTGCAGGAACTTTAATTCATACCTGTTGCCGTTTACGAATTCAAGGCACGAATTATACTGAGTTTTTGTATGGCAAACGAATATTTAAACCAGTATTCCCATGGTTTAAATAGGCTCATAAAGAGGTATAGTTTCCGAAAATTTATAGGTGATAAACATTCAAAATATTCCGTATCGTTTATAATTTTTTTAATATTCGTTTTTTAGTATAATATATTTTGAATTCGTATTAGGTAAATCTCCAGTTATATATGGGAACAATAAATGGGTTTTTAATAAAATATATATTGAATTCGTATATTAAACTCGTATTTTTAATTCATTCCGAATTTTGTGGCACATATTGTTGAGTTTTTGATTTGATTTGAGTTTTTGACTTGATCTAGGGCATATGGTTTTTCCTAAATATAGACTGCAGAAAATATTGAATGCCGTAATAAATAAATGCAGTTAATTTGACAGCAAATTTGGAAGATTTGTTATGCCTTAAATATCATTCCAAAAATAACTGTGAATCGTTATCTCATTGTGTAGTTGTTGAAGAATGGTTGGACCAATGAACGATTTACACGTGGCATCTTCGTCCAATCAAAAGCGAGCGTTGTGATGAGTTGTCATGGCGTAATCGGATGTAGCTCCATATATAGGTGAGGATTGGTCTGTTTATTTTCCTTCTATCTAAATATAATAATTAGATAATAAACATAATTCATTGTTATTGACAATTATTATCAAAAACCCATTAATTAATCTAGTTTTTCCTAACGGTTAGTTAGTAAATTAATGGTTCGAGCCTACACAGTGATATCCACAAGGGGCAATATGTCTTCCCTCGAACCCTCCACATATGGAGAATAAACCCCACCATTTGTCCCCTATATGACTTGAACCCATGATTTATAAGTCATGTGCAATACTTTATCTTTTTCACCAATAACATTAGGCTGGAAGTCTTGGGTCATTAACTAATCTTCTCATATATATGAGCCTACATTTGATTTATGTTTGCCAACTAGGAAGTTTGGAGAAATCCCATTCGCTAACAATGCCATGTGTAATTCTAGGATTGACCAACATGCCATGTCTCTCTTTCCTGCATTTATTCATAAAAATCCCTTCATTTACGGAAAGAAAATCAACTCCCAGTGTTAAACAAAATTTACGGGATTTCATATTTACTAATTCCGAAACTTCTCTCCTGCATATATACCACCAAAAATCACGGGATTTCATTAAGATAAACTTTTGAATTTTTTTGATTATTTCCTTTAAAATCTATTTAATACCACCCGTGATAATTATAGTAAAAAATTCAAAACATTATATACAATTGATTATTTCCTTTAAAATCTATTTAATACCACCAAAAATAATTGTCCTTACACCGTGATAATTATTGCTTTTTTTGTGATAATTATAGTAAAAATTCAAAATATTATATAGTCAACCAAAATTCCGGTTTATTCTACGTAAATGACATAATCTATTCCTTAAATCCCGTGATTTCACTTACCTTTACCATTTTTTAAAATTCGATAACCATTATCCCCTATAAAAACCATGCCAATATGGTTGAAATACTTACAGTTGATTAAAAGCCAGTTCCGATTCCCTGCATCAAAGAACAGCATCAGGTGAAGGTACATATTCATTCCTTGATTTTTCATACGCTTAATAGCCTTTGGTGTTCCTTTGTGCGAACTGCAATCAACATCGTGATTATGTTATCTTCATAGATTTAGGGCAGTTTCAAATCATAAACAGCAATACCATCAAACAATTATGTTTGGTTAATTCATCAAAATTAAAACTGGATTTTTTTAGTTTTAAAAGACGAGAAAAGGTTTTAAAATATAAAAAAATAAAATAAAATTGGCGGTTGAGGAATTAGTTGGGAAATTAGCCACTGGCGAAAAAAAAATCCAAAAACTTGGCGAAGCAGCATCCAAGAGGAGACAGTGACCGGGAACGAAGATTGGAATGCTGTCGAGAACACCGAGTCGGATTTAATCAAACAAAACTTTGCTACCTTTAAAAGTTTGAGCTAATAATAAAAAGTTTACGCAATTAAAAAATTGCATTAAGTGTAAATAAACACATACTCCCTCCGTCCCTAAATAAAGTTCTCATTTTTCCTTCAAGTTTTCTCCCTAAATAAAGTTCACATTTAAACTTAAGGGACCCACTTAATATAATAATATTATTGTCAATACTTTCACCACTAACTATCTCCTAAAACACTTTCTCTCTCCAATCAAATCTTATATTTTAATCAAAAGTAATATCAAATACTCCACCACTAACTATGTCCTATAAAATTGTGTCCAAGAGAAATGAGAACTTTATTTAGGGACGGAGGGAGTACATATTATTTAAGATTTGAAAAGGCTTGATAAGTGCTCGATCTGAGCTGGTCTGTTAAGTTTGAGTTTTACTCATCACAAGTTTCGACATCAAACCCGATAAAATCTGGAAAAACTAGCTTTGCTCGCAGCTAAACCTACTAACACAACAATCCTTAAATTTTGTGCGGTATCAATTTTTTTTGTTAGTACTAATACACAGTTAAATACTTATTTTAATTAACCTTCAAATATAATTCAAAATGAATAATCCTGACACAAATATGTTTTAACTTTTAATAAAACCACCCCTTGTGAAACCATTTACATGAACACTTTATATCTTGTAGAATCAAATTAGCTAATTAAATATCAGAAGAGAACATGGGGAGTAAACGTTTGTAGTGACGATAGTTATTGTTTCATGAGGTAGGCAGTGGCGTATGGAACGAGTTGCTTCGTCCCAAGTCAAAGTCATAATAGCAAAGAATCTTAATATCTTTGTAAATTAATATTCTCAGTTTAAACAATTATTTAAACCATTCATTATATTTGTACTTATTTTAAGAAAACGATAATTACATAGTCAATTTACCTTTTTCTTAATAAATAATAAAAGTATGCTGTAACTTTTTAAAAATTTATTGTCAAAAAAATTAATCCATTCTATAAAAATGGAGACCATTAAAATTTAAAGGCATCACAAGAAGCATAGTCAAATTGGTTTGACCCTTGTGAAAGGTGAAGAAACTATTAAGAAACCCAAAAGGTAAGCGTTGTAGACAAAAATGTCATGGTTAAACTACAAATGTGATCACAGGTCCCACAAAACCTCGTTCTTTTGTAAACGTGTTTCCCAATACATTCGTATTAAGTATCAACCATAACATAATTAATGACAACTTTCATTTTTGTCAAATTAGTATCACATCATATGATATTACAACTGACGTATTCATGTCAACAATATCCTTTTATTACTTTCAGTTTTTTTGACCTACTATTATAAAATATACACACATAATATCTTATTATAATACCTTATTAAAATATGTCATTCGGCCCACTTTAACTTTTATCTACTCATCGGCTAGGAGACATAAAAAACTCACGAGGTCCAGCCAACACCACCGAAGGAGCCAACGGCTCTTTTGACACCGGTCTAATAAATTCCTCCATTTGCAATATTTTGAAAATCAAATCGGACCAATAAACAAAATGACACATTGTCTTCTTTTTGACGCATTATTTTTCTCTATCTCTTATCACAGCCGACGAACACCTCATGATTGCTTCCGATTACCTCTAAACACCACCACAAAGCAATGTTCTAAAACCTGGATTTTGAATCAGATCGGGCGATGCTCTAAAAATGGTCGAATCGGTTCAACTGGCGGGTTCAATCAGATTACAATTATATTAAGTGTTTATGTTAAATTAGTTATGTAAAAGCTATACAAATGCAAATAATCCTAAAAAAATACAAAACAAATATTATAGAAATCCAAAAAAATTACAAACCCTATTTTTCTAACAAAATTCAACACTTTGAGTTTGTAATCTATAAAAAAATGAAACATAACAATTAATATTCAATTGGAAACTTGGTGTTTTAAACTTTAAAATATATAAGCTTCAAACATATAGAAAATAATCCAAAATATTCACTTTAATTTAAAAATATAAAAAAATACGGTTGAAATCTGGTCAAATCAACCCGGGCTGACCGGGTTCACAGCTAACTCGGCCGGTTCGAAACGGTTTATAAATGGACTTTAAACCATATTTCCATTTTCCGGTCGGACCAGCCAGTCTAACCGGGTTTTGAAATACTGCCAAAAAGAAAGAAAATTTGTCCAAAACATTTGTCGTTGCTGCTTTGGAAAGATATCTAATAAAGGTAAATGGGGCTTAAATACTACGAGTATTGCTTCCTTTCTAAACTAAAGAAAGTGTTAAATGTTGTCAAAATGTTGTAAACGTTATTGCGTGTGAGTTGGCGTTTAAATTAGAGCGATGCAATGTAATGGATGGTTAAGGCATAGGATTATGAGAAGGTAAAGATGGAGTATAAAGATTGCACTTCCTTATCTTAGTTAACAAGCTCGTAATTTCGATTTTATGAGCTTATTATATAGGTTTATTAACTTATTGAAAACTTGAAAAACTATTATGTTTGTTTTTTTGTGTCTTGCTTATAAATTTATCAACTTGAGTTTATAGTTGCCTAAATTATAAACTCAAGTTGATTACTTCATAAGCTATTAAACACGAAGTGTCCAGTTTTTCTAACTTTTCAATAAATAATAAATCGTGTCTGAAACATCCCTTTGCAAGATACAATGAACACTGGCAAGTGGGCCAAATTAGTTTGAATAAAACTATTAAAGGTCAAAATACTTCCATAGAGATTGTTGTTCTGGCTCCTTTCATAACCGTTCATTCCTTGGACAACAAGTATGGCTGATTAACCAAATTTTGTAGTTATAATAAGTATTGTTCTTTATTAAAATTTTCTATTTGTTTTGATTGATGTAAATATATAAATCAAATAATAATTTTAAGAAAAGATTAGTCTTATACATATTAATCATTTTATAAGTAATGAGATAGAAGTATAAAAAATTAGTACTTCGTATAAATGATAAGTACAATTTTTCTTGTTTTACATAGAACTATAGAAATAGTTTGTCGACAAAACACGTACTATCCTAGTAAGAGGATACGGTGTAGTGGCGAAGGGTGGTGGGCGCCGGACGCCACGTCGGCGCGCCGGACGCGCCACCACACCGGTCGTTACGTGAGCGGTGGTGTGCGTGGGATGCTCGGCGGATTCGACGGACCAATGGGAGCGCGACACGTGTCCCTAGCCGTTGCAACGGCTAGTTTTCCAGAATATTTAATTTTTTTATTTTTTTTTTTTTTTAAATAAAACCTATTATAAATAACCCATTTACCATTACATTTTTTCACACCATCTCTTACACTTTCACTCTCTAAAACTCTCTACAATTTCTTACCATTTCACTCTCAAAAACACTCCAAAATGTCTCAACCACCGTACCCCGATTGGATGAGCGGTATTTTCGGAATGGGAGGTTCCGGCTCATCGCCGTCCAATCCTTCAACCCCTTCGTCCCAACAATCGGTATCGTCCACCCAAAACACCGTGATGCCGACATTTTCCCAAGACCAATTCAACCACTTTATGCTTCAACAACAAGGCGAGAATCGTCAAAGAAAAAAAGGCGATCCGCGAAAAATACCCCGTCGACGAAGATGACTACGATGACGACGAGTAGTTTTTTTTTTTGTTTAATTTTCGGTATTTTTTTCCTAATTTTCGGTATTTTTTTTATTTTTTTCGGTATTTTTTTTAAATTTCGGTAATTTTTTTTTATTTTTTAGGTATTTTTATTTTGTATTTTGTAATATTTATTTTAATGAAGTATTATGTTTTTAAAAAAAGAAAAAAGAAAAAAAGGGTGGTGGGGCCCAAATGGCTTAAGTGATGGTAGAGGGGGTATTTGGGGGTTTTGAATGTGAAATGTGAAATGGTGATGTGGCGCATAGGTGGCGCAGAGGTGGCGAAGTGGCTTAAGCCACCACACCTATCACTCTAACTATGAAGTATGAACGTATATTAGCGTATGTGGTTAAAAAATTTTGGGGAACCATTTTTATCTGTGGACCCCATTATTGTCGAGGCCACACACGGGATACATTTGTCATCCCTCTTGTCATAAAACCCATCCGATATTTCAAAGCGAGCAGTATAAAACCCTCCCATGGGATTCATCAGATTCCAGATTCCGATTACAATTCACACACGTTTCAACCTCAATCGGATAATAAGAGTTTTAATTCAGGTCAATTTTTGGTTTTATTGGATTAAACGATGAGATCGCCGTTAACTAAAAGGGTTAGAGATGCTGAATCTGAGTTGAATTTGCCGCCCGGATTCCGATTTCACCCAACAGATGAGGAGCTCATAGTTCATTACCTCTTCCGGAAGTCTCAATCGCCGGCAGTTATCGCTCAATCACCGTCGATCATCGCCGATGTTGATCTCTACAAATACGAACCCTGGGAGCTTCCTGGTAAGTTTTTTTTATCACCAACTCTACACATCGTACAAGCGTCAATGCGCAATTTACAACCTCCGTAATCCCGATTAGCCCTAAATTTTGCCATGATTTTTTTTGTTCAGAAATGGCTCTGTTTGGAACAAAGGAATGGTACTTTTTTACACCTAGAGACAGGAAATACCCAAACGGGTCAAGACCAAACCGGGTCACAGGAAACGGGTACTGGAAAGCTACCGGAGCGGATAAACCTATCAAGTCAAAATCCAACCCGAATGCAACAGTTGGGATCAAGAAAGCTTTGGTATTTTACGCTGGAAAAGGGTCAAGAGGAATCAAGACAAATTGGATAATGCATGAATATAGACTTGACATTTCAAACCCTAGCCCTTCTAAACACACCAATAATGCCACAATTTCAAAGGTGTGTTTTGACTTTTTCTTCTTATTTTTATGAAATTCATTCGTTTATATTAACGATTTAATTCGAATAAATAATTTTTTTTTTGTTGATAAAATGTTGTGGCTGACATGGATACGTATTGATACATGTAGTTGAACGATTGGGTTCTTTGTCGTCTTTACAACAAGAAGAACAACCCGAAAGAAACAATGATTGTACCCGAAGATAACAACATTCATCATAGTTGTAGTAACAATAGTGGCAGTTTGGATTCTCTTGAATCAGATGGTGACTTTGGTGGTAACTATGAAGGTGAAGTTATGTTTGAATCTTTGGAAAAAGTCAAAGGTACAAGTGAGCAAAGCAGGAAGGGACTAACGGAAAGTTTGATGCAAAAAGTGGATCATGATGATGGGGATGAGTGGTTTGACGGATTAAATTTGGAAGATTTGTATTGTTGCTTGGGACCTGAATCTTTGACTAAAGTCAAAGGTACAAGTGTGCAATGCAGCATGATGCAAAAAGAGGATCATGATGATGGTAATGAATGGCTTGACAGTTTGAGTTTGGAAGATTTGCACCATTGTATGGAAGCAATGCCAATGATTTATCACCCAGATCAACAATATTTTTCTAATTAGGTTTTAGTTATATTAGGATGAGAGTTACGAGTTTTTGGGGTGAAATTGAATCATGGAGTTCAAACACCTAAAATGGTAAATTGTTGATTTAATATGATTAGAGAAGATGTGATAAATGTATATAGCAGGCAGCTGTTTTCTTTTAATATTCTTTTCAAACCATTATTTAACTAAATTATTATTGATCGCGACACATTGTTCTAGTCTAATACAAACTAAATAACTACTTTAATGCTAGAAACACCGAATTTTGACCACAAAAATTAATTAAATCAATACAATCACCATTTTCATGTTCGGCTATCTCAAATTCCACATATAACATGTTCTTTCTTTCCTATGTAACTTTTATTTCTACCAAAATTAAAAGCTGTAAGATTCAATAACAATTTTATTAATTAAAATACAATATCATAGGGAAATGACGAATACAATTACAATGACTGAAACATAATAAGTAAAATGAAGAAGTAAAACTGTAAAACCGAGTTTTGGTTGAGTCTCGTGATTTAACACGATCCCCTTAAAATAGATTTGTTGTCTATACCTCAGGCTACAACAACCGAGTAAGCCCGAACACTTAACGAGATTGAGTGTGCTTAGAACAAGAGAAATTTGTGATCGTTTGTAAGTAGGTGTCTTCGAATGAATTATTTCGAGTGTGCCCCATGGTCTCAATTTATAGATTCCATGTTTAGTGAAAAATTAAACTCATTCAAACTATTAAACAATAAAGCGTAACCGAAATTCGGAATTATATACCAAAAATCATAACTGCTTCCGTCGGTCAGGATGAGGTTGGTCAATACTGAGGAGGTCGGTATGAGCCTTTTGATCTGTGCTGCAGTTTCGACGAGGCGCAAAAAGTAGACCCGCATGAGTCCGAGATTTTCGGAAATACATTCGTGTCTGCATATCGCACATGAGTCAAGCCATTCTAACCACAACATTCTAACTACAAAGACCCCCTATGCATTTGGGCTATCCGGATTAATGGGCTGCCAAAATAAACATAACGGGCCTCAGTTTATGAACGTTCAGGCCATATCGAATTCACAATCGGCAGCAAGCATTAGAAACCTAAATTTGATTGCTTCTTCATTCGGCAATATCCTACACACGCAAGAACTCAGGTGATTTCATCCGGTTGAATTGCGAAATTTATTCTGAAATTTCTATGTATTAGACTTATTTTTTTCACTTTACGCAAGACAACGACTGAAATTTCAACAAACAAAGAGCTGTTATTAGTTAATTAATTGTATTTATTTTGATTTATATTCTTTTCTATCCCCTACCTTATGTTCAAGAATTATATGTTGCCAAAATTTGACTCAATCTTTTTTGACCAATATTGGTTATCAAAAACGATTTACTAAAGATGTCAAACACAATACATCGGTCTACAAAACTTAAGTATTGAGGCTGACATGTTGACCACTAACAACTATTTTACTTTTCAGTCGCTATTGACATCTATAAGTACAAGGGCCTAAAATGACAAATCTGTTAAGTTGGTTACTTTTCAGGGGAAAACAGAAGTAAAGGGAGCTAAACAGCATAAGTATTATATTAGCCTTCTTTCCCAAGTCCCATCGTTCCTATATTTCTTTCGCCACAAACAAAACCCTAGAACTACTTCCGACAAAATCTCCGAGTCTCATCAAATTTCACACATCTTTTTGTCTTTCGAAAAGGGAAATTTCGCAGATCTTTGATTGGTGTTCATAAACTATAGTCATGGTATGTTCTAATTATATTTCACATCTAGTTTTAGCTATTTCGGTTCATAGTTTACTTTTTGTTGTTTTCGTTTTTCTTTGCTCATCGCTGAATTATAGAGGAAACGAAGAATGTCTTAACTTTTATTATTTTATCCTGATTTGCGAAAGGCGCAGCTCACAATTGGCTTAAAACTGCTGATGGTGTGATTGAGCTGTTTTAGGGTTTTTTGTCGGTCAGGAAGGATTATTACATGATTTTAACCACCATATTATGAGATTTCGCTTACTTTATGTTTTTTTATATTTCTTTTTTCTTGTTCTAGTGATAGATGATTAAATTAGAATTGTAGATTTGATTCAATCGATTGATTGTGGTGGTGAACTATTAAAATTTCTACCCTTGATAACAAAAACTTATCTAGGAGGAGTTTTAAAGACCGAGTTAAAAACTGTTTTACCGATCTGGTCAAGTTTAATGGCAGCAATACACCTTTATGACTGACGAAATGCATATTAAGAACCATTCTAGGCTTTATTTATTTGAAGTTTTGTCCGGAAAGTAGTATAGCATTTTGAAGAATTAACATGGATTTAGCTGTTGCCTTGAATTTTGACCAAATCGGTTGCTTTTTTTAGATGGAACAATTTGTAACATGCTTAAAAACTCTTCCAACATGAGATATTGTTATCAACTTAAAAACGAAAAGAGGGAATTTTAATGCAGGCTACCTCCCCTAATCAATCTAAGAAATTGCATCCAGAATTATATTTTAGTCATCTTTGACTTTGACTTTGACCAAAACAACAAAATAGGTACATCAGTTACTATACCATAGTCTCTCATCTTTTATAAAAAAGAGTTGTTTTTTTTTGTGCTATATATTATCATCAAGTCCATTATACACTTTTTAGTGAATTTTGTAATATTTTCTTAAAAAATGATGTATTATTATTTCTACAGGCCGCTAAGATTCTTGCAAATTTGATTATAATGGGCGGTGGAATCTTGGTTAGGGGAATGGTTCAAGCATATCGCCAGGCCCTTCAGAGTAAGTTATCTGACTTTAACTCTTGCTTTTTAATTTTCTAATTGCTTTCGTGTTTTGTTTTCTGAAATTCTCGCTTATTTGCTTATTTATTTCTAAAAGAGTTCTTGCTTAATTGTTTTTGGGTAATCTTTGTTTGAGTTAGGCTTTGTTAAAATTGATTAAAGTAATTGTACTGTTAGGTTCTATTGAAGTATAAAGTATTGTCAAGTTCTGTTAAAATTGTTGAACCAGTTATTTTGTTAGGGTTGTCTCTGCAAATGCAAGTATCATCCTAATTTGCGAGTAGTTTGTCTGCTATTATTGATTGATTTGTTTAGAGATGATCATGCATATGGCGCGTTACTTAGTAATATTGTTATTTATTATCTGCAAGTATTTACCTTTAAATATTATTAATTATGTATATATATATATTTGGTGAAAATTGCAGATGCTTCAAAATCAGGTGTTGCTCAGGAAACGTTACAGAATGCTGTACGTAGAGGAAGCAAAGCTATGACTGAACAAGAAGCCAGACAAATTCTTGGTGTCACAGAACAGTCCTCTTGGGAGGAAATTTCACAGGCTAGTATACTACTCACAACTTGTACAGCTGGCAATATGGGCGGGTCAGGTTCATTTTAATTTATTTTTTAATGGGAAAAATACATTGCTATTGTATCGTATACATTGGACTATGAAACTTACCTTTTGGATGTAATTTTCCAATTTGGTTACATCAAAAGGCAAGGTTCTAGTCCTGTACATATAATAGCAAGCTGGATGCATTTCCATTTAAAAAAAAATATAAATGAACAATATTTCAAAAAACTATTGTTACAATAGCAAGTGAACTTTTCTTGTATGCTGTTGGATGACCATATCCAGTTTAACTATATGTTTGGTTGTTATCCAATTTTTGTTAATACAATCATGTGACATATTCTAATTGATTGTTATACAGAAATATGATAATTTATTTGAGCGGAATGCCACAAGTGGAAGTTTTTATCTGCAGTCAAAGGTTCACAGGGCCAAAGAGTGCTTAGAGACAGTTTATCAAGTGAAAGATCAGCCAAGTGATCCCACAGGTTGACTTTGACTTTAACTTGTTTGACCCAAAGACTTCAAAGAAACGTTTGTATATTTGTAGTCTGATAGATGCTGTGGGAGATGAATTTTTGTATTCTTAAACTATGCTTTGGTAAAGCCATTATTGGCCATCTTCTTGTGTCGTCAGTAATATGAGTATGAATAAGTTCACTCGGTTGATGATTATATCATGACAACATAAAATGGTTTTATTTTATTCTTCTTTAAGGATTCAGGACGTGTACATGTGTAATCAATTTAATTGAAATTTATAAATGTCTAGCCATCCAAAATAGGTGAGAACTGTCCGGAATTGCCAAACTTGAATGAACCGAATGGTTTAATTTTCATGTGAAATTAGTTCCCTGTTTGGTCCAAATCGATCCAGTCCAACAAATCATCCATTCGATCCTCGTTATGGGCGAAACTTCGTTTCTTGGTTCTCGGCTTGTTTGGTTGATGTTCGTACACGTCTAATCCAAATCTTTGTAAGAAATTATGCTTAATGACAACTATGAAAATACAGGATGAAAACTTCATTACTTCATTTGTAAACATGAAAAAAAAAAAGGTAACCATAAGCGGGTGTCTTATTGGTAAGAGCTTGGTCTCCACTCTCTATTAACAAAATTGTTTGGAGGTCCCAAGTTCAAATCTCACTTGGAGCAAAAAATAAACCCCCTTGTGGCTATAGACATTCACCTGCGTCTACTCCGGGCTACTCACAAAAAGTGGGTGGTCACTCTATGATTAGTCAGCTCGCAAAGCGAGTCGGAACCCATGATATTGAAAATAAATATGTTAAAAGTTTTAAGTGCTTTTAAATGTAAAGTTTTGGTTTAAAATACACTGTCAAATGGAACATGTCACTTTAATAATATTTACTGTTATTTAACCTTGGATTTCCCGAATTATGTGAAAGTTTTTTATTTAATTAGTCATGTTTTTAGTCTATGGTGAGCATAAATAAAAGTTTAAATCCATAACTCCTTTCCCCTTGATATTTCAGGTAAAACAAATGAGATATTTATTTGTTTGTCTTAGAGGTTGAGTTGGATGGGGCCAATCAGGATTTATCCTCAACTTTAATTTTGTTTGCTTTTAATGTCCAACGTGGATAGTAAATAGAAGAATTTATGCAAGATAAATGGCACCAATGACTATTATGGCTACTTCATGTGCTTACTTATCATAAGATGATATGTAATCCATTAATTTTTTTTTCTTTCCATATCATCCATTGATTTTGATACTATAAATAAACATAAAATAATAAAGATCAATAGTATTTTTTGGAAAATGATAATGACAGCCCTTAGGGCTGTCACTAACATGCATAAAAAGCTTGTACATTAATTAAAAAAATAATATTCCTAAAATTCAGAGGGTTGTCTTTTGTTATTTTGTCTTCTTAATGACAGCCCTAAAATTCAGGGCTGTCATTATCATTTTCCTTTTTTTTTTTTACAATTAAGAATTTTCTTATTTTTTTTTACAATTAAGAATTTTCCCAGTGTTAGAACTTAGAAGCTTCTTTGAGACAGCCATTACCTTTTGACGGCCCATGTGTGTGGTAGAATAATATTGGCATAATACCGAACGAACCCCTGCTACATGCCAGCTCATATTAGCATACCGCGGTATTAATATAGAAATAATAAAATAAAACTTTGAATTTGTTTAAATAAAAATAAATAAAAAGGAGAAAAAATACATGTATCCCAGAAATTCTCCGTTCAAAGGTGCGCTGTCTGTTCTCATCTCATCTTTTAACTCTCTATTCCTTCCCTAAAAATTGTTGTTGACAGACAACAAATCTTGATTCTTAATTCAATTCTCAACGCAAAACGAATAATAAATCTTGATTCTTTGTGTATTTTAATAACATTTCTTTCTATCATCTTTTTGGTTCATCTTTCACTACACCAAGATTCCAGTTTATCAGATCTGCCTGCCATCCTTCAGTTTAATCAGGTTCGAAAATAACAAAAGAAATCATTTTGTGATCTGGGTTAGTTCCAAATTTCTTGAATAACAGATCTTATTTTGTTCAGATTTAATTTGTTCATATTTTTTGTTTACGTTTTAGCAAGATATTTAATGTGATTAATCAGGGTTTTTATTCAATCTTTTTGATCTGTAGTTCTGGATTAACTACATATTTTAAGTTCTATAATTGTTGCATTTTTTGCATTTCAATTCTGTTTTTTTTATTGAATTCATGAAACTCATAGGACTGTATGGTGATCTTAATTTAATTTAGGTTTCTCTGCAATTTTTATAGACATTTGAGTTATCTTAATTGTAATTGATTATTTAATAATCATAAAATTTATTTAATAAACTACATTAGCAACATGTAGCAGTTAGTTGCTCATAATTTCTACATTGTGTTGCTGGTCCTACCGAACATTATATGTGCAAATTGTAAATGATTATCTGATTATTCTGTCGTAATAATAAGATTTTATGTATTTGAATAACCCACTTCTGCTTATGATTAATTATTTAACAAAAATTCATATCATCAGATTTGAATAATCAAATTAACAGTAGCTGCAAATAATAAAAGTATAATACTTAGAAAGTTAATTTATATAACT
The DNA here is from genome assembly GCA_963853835.1 of Calendula officinalis. Lineage (NCBI taxonomy): Eukaryota > Viridiplantae > Streptophyta > Magnoliopsida > Asterales > Asteraceae > Calendula > Calendula officinalis. The sequence goes on from OY970822.1 coordinate 18,537,343, forward strand.
AATTTCGATCAAACCATGATTCTGAAGTATATATCATTGCTTGTATTCTGTTTCCAGCTGAACATAAATAATTGTTGAGGGTTTTAAGTGAAAATGAAGAAGGCTTTCAGGGACATGTAAGTAATTAAAGTATATTATTCTTCATATAAACTATTAAAATCTTGTGATGCTTATTTTATTTTTATTTATTTCTGCAGTAAAAGAGGAGTTAATAAGAAAGTTCTTAAAGTTCCTTCAATAGAACAGAAAGTGAGTGACATTAACCTCCTTTTAAATTATACAAATCAGAACATAATTAAATTATTTAGTATTTAAAATTATGTTTTGCAGGTTCTTGATGCAACCAGCAATGATCCATGGGGTCCACATGGAACGTATCTTGGGGATATTGCACAGGCTTCAAAAAACTAGTATGACAAACTTGTTTTTTTCTTTGAAAATGAGAAAAAAATAAAATGATTATTATATTTAATTTAATATTTTTTCGTGATGTTCAGCCATGAATACCAAATGATCATGTCAGTAGTTTGGAAACGTCTCAGTGATTCTGGGAAGAATTGGCGCCACGTGTACAAGGTTTGCAATTATAAAATTTTGTTATTTTATGTAAATTAAATGATTATTTTAGGTTCCTTCCTTTTTCTATTAAGATTAATGTTTTTACTCACACTTGCATAACATGTATGCTTTTGGTTAGTTTCTTTGTACCTAAATGTTTTAATATGGGCGGGTTGGGTAACTAGTTAAAATGGGTTTTTGTCAAAAGTCAACGAGTAATTCTTCTTGTAGGTCAAAACAGGTTAGATTGACGTGGAACGTTATTTCTCCAATTTTTTAGTTAATTTCTTAATAAATAGTTAATGTGCCAAATATGAACGCAAAACTTATTTCATTTTACTAATAATTTAGTTTCTTTGACTACAATGATATAGGAGGTCTTTTGTACTATAATTATACGCTTTGTGTGACTTTCAAGTTTCAACCCATTTGACCCATTTTTGCTCGTTTAACCCATTAGCGATAAATAAACGAAATGAGCCTATTCATAAGTAGATGGATCAAAATGTTGAATTGGAAATTCTAAGCAAGTGATTTTTTGATTTGGAAACAGGGTTTGACCGTTCTTGAATATTTGATAGCAAATGGGTCAGAACGTGTTATTGAAGATATTAGAGAACACGCATACCAGATAGAAGTACGATTTTTCTTTCTCTTTTGACTTAACTTTCATGTTGTTTTATCTTGAATATCTGAGTTTTTTTTTTTTTGTTTTTTTAGGCATTATCGAGTTTTCAATATATCGATTCTACTGGGAGGGATCAAGGGAGCAATATAAGGATGAAATCTCAAAGTATTGTTGCTCTTGTCAATGATAAAGATAAAATACAAGAAGCAAGAGAGAAAGCTGCTGCCAACAGGGACAAGTAAGTTTCTTAAACCAGTAAAATGGGCGGGCGGGTCAGCCAATGGGTCAAGAAAGGTTCAGTCTTTTTTAAGTGGGTCGGGTTTAGATGTAGAACATAACCCAAGGCGACACATTTATATGTAAACGGGCCAAAATTGCTACCTCTAGTCACACGGTCACACCCATCAAGAAACTATATATAAAGTTGCAACTTTTGTAAAACGGTGTCTTGTCCATAACATTAATGACATTTTTTAGGGGGACTTAATTAGATAATTGAATGTTAATATGAATATTTTGAAAATAGGTTGAGGAGTACATCATCTGGAGATTATGGAAATGGTTATGGTGATGAAAAATATGGTTACAAGAATGATGGAAGAAGTGAAAGCTCTGAAAGGGAACGGGCTTATGAAGATCATTCTTCTAGGTATATATAATATGACTCTCTGGTAATAGTAATACATACAGGTGGGCGGGTAGAGGAATGGGCCAAAAAGGGTATATATGATATTTTATCTAAAGATGTTAATTTCCATAGCAGAGACAGCAATGCTAGAGCTGAAGATGCTTCTCCAGATCTAAGGTAATATAACTAGTTACTACTAACTACTACTGTGTGTGTGATCATTAATTACTGTATTATGTTCCTTAAATAATAAATTAAATTTTCCTTTTTTACTTTGGGCAGGCTTGAACCGAAATCGTCTAGTGGGGCACCTCCTAGCTATGAAGATGCTCTAACTGAGGGTCAATCTCCAACCACTAATCATCAAGAAACTACAAACTCTGTAGCTCCAGCCACCACTGCACCACCTCCAGCCGCCACTGCACCACCTGTGACTGCCAAGGAAGATGACTTTTTTGATCCCCGTGGTGAACCCCCAGGTAAACTAGGGCTTTCTTTATATATACTTTTAGCTGCTTATGCAATGACAATTATTTGCTAATTAAACATCATATTCGTAAAAAATATACTGATAATTATTTTATTTTTTTAGCTGCCCCGTCAGGTGTTGCTGAGGTGGACTTGTTTGGTTCTCTATCAGACTCGTTCTCTTCAGAGGCATTGGCTCTTGTACCATCTGAACCTCCAACAAACCCTAACCCTAGTCAGGCCTTTGTGTCTGCATCACCAGTCACTCAGGTGCTTCTTAAACTCACTTAATATACAAAGATACATATATATGTATGGCTTTATAGTTGTTGATATATATTTTTTTATTGCAGGCATTTGATGATCCATTTGGTGATGGTCCTTTTAGAGCCATTCCTTCTACTGTTGAAGTTCCAGTTCAAGTTCAACCACTAACAACCCCTTTTGGTGAACCACTCCAGTCGGTTGCTACAACGCCAGAGAATGACATAGAATTCGTTGATATTCTAGCAGATATACTGCCTCCTACTGGACCACCACCTTCACACACCCTTTTTCAACCACAAACTGGTCAATTTCATTCTCAAAACGGTTATGCTCCCCAACCTACATTTTCCTCCACTTCTCCGGGTCCATTTGGTCAACCTTCTCCACAAAATGGTCATGGACCCCAACCTAACGAGATCACATTTTCCTCGGGTCCATTTGGTCAACCTTCACAAAATGGTTATGCACAAGAGACCACATTTTCCTCCACTTCTGCACCCCAACCTAATGAGATCACATTTTCCTCCAGTTCTGCGGGTCAACCTTCTCCACAAAACGGTCATGGACCCCAACCTAACGAGATCACATTTCCCTCCAGCTCTGCGGCTCCACAAAACGGTTATACACCCCAGCCTAAAGAGACCACATTTTCTGCGGGTCCATTTGGTCAACCTCCTCCACCAAACGGTTATGCACCCGAGACCACATTTTCATCCAGCTCTGCAGCTCCATTTGACCAACCTTCTCCACAAAACGGTTATGCACCCGAGACCACATTTTCCTCCAATTCTCCGGGTCCATTTGACCAACCTTCTCCACAAACACCCCAACCTAATGACCCATTTTCTCAAACTGATTTTTCCGCACAATCTAACCAGACCCCAATTTCCTCCAGTTTACCAAGTCCATTTAGTCAACCTATGCCACAGCCTAGTTTTCCAGCACAGGGTGGTCAATCTGTGTTACCACCCAGTTTTCCGTCTCAGGGAACTCAATCTGGTTTTCCAGCTCAGGATGGCCAGTCTTCTGGTTTTCTGGCACATGGCGGTCAACCTGTGTTGCAGCCCCCCTTTTCAGCTCAGGGCAATCAATCTGTGTTGCAGCCAGCCGCTCAGGGTGGCCAGTCGCTTTTGCCGTCTAGTTTTCCGGCACAGGGCGGTCAACCTGTGTCGCAGCCCGCCTTTTCAGTTCAGGGAAATCAATCTACTTTTCCAGCGGCTCAGGGTGGCCAGTCGATATCACCACCTGGTTTTCCGGCACAGGGCGGTCAACCCTCATCGCAGCCTAGCTTACCGGCGGCTCAGGGTGGCCAGTCGATATTGCCATCTGGTTTTCCGGCACAAGGCGGTCAACCTGCATCGCAGCCTAGTTTTCCGGCGGCCCAGGGTGGCCATTCGGTATTGCCATTTGGTTTTCCGGCACAGGGCGGTCAACCTGCATCGCAGCCTAGTTTTCCGGCAGCTCAGGGTGGTCAACTTGGGCCACAGTACGGTTTTCCGGCACAGGGCAGTCAACCTGTGTCGCAGGCTAGTTTTCTGGCGGCTCAGGGTGGTCAACTTGGGTCGCAGTACGGTTTTCCGGCTCGGAGTGGTCAATCCTTATCACAGCCCGGTTTTGCAGGTGGTCTAAATGCATCTCTCGGTGGGTTTTCTTCTCAACTGGGTACCGCCCCACAAGCAGGATTCCCCAATTCAAATGGTCAACATAGTCAACCGAATAACTTTTATGGCGGTTTCCAGCCTCAGAGTTCTTCAGCTCCAGTTCCATCATTGACCCAAGTCAACACCACACCTGGCCCACAGTACACCAATTCAAATTTCTATCAACCGCCAGCTGTCACATCATCAACAGGCGCTCTCTCTATAGTACCTCAACAACCAACTAACGTAAAGTTTGAGACCAAATCCACAGTTTGGGCTGATACATTGAACCGCGGGCTCGTTAATTTGAACATATCTGGATGTGAGTTAACAAGTTATTTTGTATTATATATTTTTTAACATCTTTTATTCCATGTATCTGATTATATCATATATGTATATGCAGCTAAAACAAACCCGTTATCTGATATCGGAATCGACTTTGAGGCAATGAACCGTAAGGAGAAAAGACTGGAAAAACCAAGCAAAAGCGCAGTGACTTCAAATGTTTCAATGGGTAAAGCCATGGGTTCGGGTTCTGGAATGGGCCGGGCTGGTGCAGGTGCTTTAAGGCCCGCACCCAACCCCATGGGAATGGGAATCACACCTGGTTATGGAGGAATGAACAATATGCCTCAAAATATGGGAAGCGGAATGAATATTGGTCAAGGGTTTCAACAGCCGCCTGTAAATTATAATCCGATGATGGGTAGAGGTGGTGGTTATGGTCAGCAACTACCTTATGGCGGCTACAGATAAGATTGCAGCCATATACAAAAAATTTGTTATTGTGATATAATTTTTTTCCAATCATTTTGTAATTTTTTCAATTCGGATATATTCAGGATTATTTGTTTATGGTATAGTTTTCTTTATAACGAATTTCAGGTTACATTTAAATAATACTAACATTTTGCAATTTGTTTGTAACTTGATCTATTTTTCATTTCTGCAGTAAAGGTTGACTGGGTTTGAATAATTTATGTAACTTATTGAACACACTGATAGTAATCATGTTTTTTGCTGCTTGATTTCCTAAAAAAAAATTCAAATGCATATCCAATCGAATTTAAGATTAGTTCGATTGACCTCAAAAGTCAAAATTTGATCTTTTGGTTTGACTCTCAATATCTATTCTACGTTCTTGCCTATAATTATTGGGTTCCGATTTTTGTTAGTAAGGGTGTATGTTTTGATTTTAGTTCGTTCCCATTTTACATTTTTTGTTTGACCATAAATTTATTATTAGTTTCTCTCAATTTCTGAATTTATATTCTTTATTTGAACATAAATTTATTGCCTACAATTTTATTCTATCAAAATATGATTTTTATCTTGATGACTAAAAAGGCATTTTAGAAAATCCGTTGCAATGCACGCAAATATAGCTGTTTAAAGCATTTTTGTTTATTTTTATTCTTTAAACATGTAATGACTAGTTGCAAACAATAACTATTCAAGCTTATACTATAATTGATTTTACAATTTAGTATTTTTGTGTATATGTGTAAGATTGTTTAGTAGCATTATTTGCATCTTCTATCTCTACTAATATATAAACCATTGATACATGCTAATTTTAGAACATTTTAAAAATTCAAGAGTTAAATTACTAATGCAACTCTCTTTTTTAAAAACCAAATTAACTAGTAAACAGTTTAAATTTAAAGAGGTCAAATACCTAAATGGATTTGAGCTTTATTTGAAAACAATTTCTCTAATATATTGATCTGTAATTACACATTTACACATATTCAGTAAAGGTTTCAAAAGCTTGATGATGTAGAAAAAATAAAAGATTATGTTTGTTTAAAGCGTGAACATTAAGTTGTGTAATAAAAGAGATATGATATTGACTTTTACTTAATTTATAGTACTTCTATTATACAAATGTGGTTCTGAAAGGCTATTGGGTGAAAAATTATAGAACTAAAAAAAGAAAACGTTTGAAATTTAAAATAGATGGCATGTCACGGGGCGGAATTAGAACTTTTCGATATGCATCTTTACCCTGCATGTTACACAACAGCCAAAAGCTCTTATTATTCTATATACATACATTTACATACTAAAACCAAATGAAAAGTCCAGCCTGCTGGTACCCGTATACTCAAGGTCAACAGTTCGACTCCTTAATATGTTTATTTTGTTCCTTTTTTTTTTTTTTAACCTTAGAAGCCTTTCATTTTTATTTTTCTTCTTTTTTTACTTTACTTATTTCTTTATTAAAAAATTGTTTTTTAGTTTAATCATTTTATATTATACTTATTTATATATACACGTTATAAGACGTTGCAAATTAGGAAACTTTTAATTTTCATATATTTCTCCGATTTTTATCTATTTCTCACATTATATTACAAGTGTTATAATTACAAAAAAAATAAATAAAAAATAAATAAATAAATACTGAAACTAAAAGTACTTGTGTTAAGCTAATATTGAAACCCAACAAACATAAATAAATAGGTAAAATATTGTGTAGCATATATGGTATATAACACAAAAGTTATGTAAAGTATGTAAACTTACAGGTCTAAAAGATCAGGTAAGACATATAAAACATGTAAATTATATAAGGTACATAAACATGTAGATTACGTATACATATATGTCATGTGGAGCAATACTTTAGTTATAAAATTCTGTTTATTACAATACGTTATGCATTAATGCATCAAAAGATGTAGAAGCAACATAATTTTCGTCTGCATAATTTAAAATGGGTTAGTTTAGCTTATGTATTATTTTAAATGGATAAAATGAAAAAAACTTGTATATATAATATAAAACAAATTTATATTATTCTTACGATAAATTAAGGATTCATAAAAGCCACAGCGGACTACGGCGATCTACTATGCTTGTTCTTTTCCATTTAAGATGAGATGGAAAAAAAGAAAAGAATTCGACAATTCGTACACTTTTATTTTGTCAAAAGTAGTTAATTCTGAAGAATACAAAAGTTAAGTTAAGTTTTATAATAATCAAAAGGAAATTCCTAAAACAAATCCCACAAGTGAAGCGCAACATGAATCTTTCCTCCTCCGTATGCAACCACCACTCTCCTCCTTCACCGTCGGTGAAATTAGTTTCAAATTTCACAGGTTTTACGCTTCCTACCAACTCGATTAATCCAATTCTCGCCAAGAAAACCGATAATCTTTCAAAATCGCGTTCAGTGCGCTCCAATTTCGTCATCGTAAATTCTTATGGAGGAGACAGAAAGGCGAACGACGGCACTGCCGAGTCTTCCCCTGCGAAGAAGCTCCGGAAATTACTTGATTCACCTGGAATTCACCAAGGCCCTGCTTGTTTCAATGCTCTTAGCGCCAAGCTTGTAGAGAGAGCTGGCTTTCAATTCTGCTTCACCACTGGTACCTTTTCGATTAATTATCTCTATTTTTGTTTTCTCGTATAAGTTTTCCCGATTTAGGTATAGTTTGTAGGTATTAATTTTAGTTAGAATGGTGAAGTTTCTGAGATCGTTGCTTTAAAACCAGTGAATATTGATTGGGTTGTTCATTTAGTACACTGGAACAGGGGAAGTAACAGATACTTTGACAATGTTGTCATGTGTGGATTCAATGATTGTGTTGTATATAAACTGACTGTTAATTTTCACACCAAAACTAAACTAGATTTGCTCAATTTTCCTCATTTACTCAACCTATGCTTGAAGATCATCTCCTATACTTGAGAAAATGAAAGTTATTGCTGGAAGTAATAGCATTTGATCATAATTTTGTTTTGATGGTTAAGCTTTCCCAAATGTATCTGTTTTTTTCTCAATAGGGTTTGGAATATCAGCTGCACGGTTAGGGTTGCCAGACACTGGACTAATTTCTTATGGAGAAATGGTTGACCAAGGTCAACTAATTACTCAAGCTGTGTCCATTCCAGTGATTGGTGACGGGGATAACGGATATGGAAATGCCATGAATGTGAAGAGAACTGTTAAGGGATATATTAAAGCTGGATTTGCAGGAATAATTCTTGAAGATCAGGTTCATTTCATAATCTCTACTTGATAGAACCACATAATAAATAAAAAATCCAACATACTGCCAAAAAAAGAGAGAAAATTCTTATATTTTTACCAACTAATAAATGGTGAACCTGAAAGGTGTCTCCAAAAGCTTGTGGTCATACACAAGGAAGAAAAGTGGTATCTAGAGAAGAGGCTGTAATGAAGATAAAAGCAGCTGTTGATGCACGCAAAGAAAGTGGGACCGATATTGTAATTGTAGCCCGAACAGATTCCCGTCAAGCATTATCATTAGAAGAAGCCCTTTGGAGATCAAGGGCTTTTGCTGATGCTGGCGCTGATGTCATCTTTATTGATGCACTTGCTTCTAAACAAGAAATGAAAGCATTCTGTGAAATTTCTCCTTCACTTCCTAAAATGGTTACCAACCAACTTTGTTTTTTTTATACTAAAAACATGTTTAATATTATTCTCGTGTAGTTATTTTTTCATGCCTAAGAGTAAATTACATAATTTGTCCATATGTTTTGTATGAATTTTTGGATTTCGTCCCTCGACTTTTTTAGTTACACTTATGGTCCCTAATTTTGAAACTTGTAACACCAATGGTTCCTATTTTAAATTAGAGATCGTTGATGTTACAAATTTCAAATTAGGGACCCTATATGTTACAAGCTTTAAAACTAGGGACTATCCATGTAAGAAAAAAAGTCAAGGGACAAAATCCGTAATTTCATACAAACCACGAGGATGATTTATGAAATTTACTCTACTTTTAATGATATCTATCTTATTTTTATTCTTGTGTGTAGGCTAATATGCTTGAAGGTGGAGGTAAAACACCAATACTTACTCCTCTAGAACTCGAGGAAATTGGTTATAAAATTGTAGCCTATCCTCTTTCCTTGATAGGGGTATCTATCCGTGCAATGGAGGTTAGCTATTAAATATATTTATTTTATTTTATTTGGTGTAGTGTAGAGTTGAGAAAATTTGACCCGTTTATATATGAACGGGTCAATTTGGGTTATGTTATCTATAGCTTGGTTCCTTATGAGTTTTAGCACGACATTTGTAGGATGCAATGGTAGCTATTAAAGGGGGGCGGGTCCCATCTCCTGGAAGCATGCCATCATTTGAAGAAGTCAAAGATATCATCGGTTTTAACACCTATTATGAAGAAGAAAAACGTTATGCTACTAAAACCAGTCAAGTTGTGTGGCAAACAGGTCCATTAAGTCATTAACCACCACTTTTTCAACAGTTTTTCTTCATTTTTATATATAAATTTCCCGCAGGTAGCAGCAACAACCCGTACGGTATCCAACGAACAAGTCAGGATGATACAGAGCAAACAAGTCAAAGCCCAACTGAGCCTATTGTTGAACTCTTAAATCCAGATACGTACAGTAAGTATGGTGGGGGTAATGCACAGAATCCTTTCTCAGGGATCTGGTCTCGTACGTTGAGAGTCAAAATCATTGGGCGCGATGGCTTTGAAAAACTTGATGTCCGAATTCCCGTAAGTCATTGTTTCTTAATAATCATATTAATCAATCACTGAACATGTTAATATATTTCTCAGGCTGGTTTTCTGGATGGCATCACAAATATTGTCCCAGGTATTAATTAATTATTTATTTACTTATATATTATTAGTTGTTGATTTTGTTTGAAAAAGTGATTTGGAATATTGTTATGATACAGCTTTGGGGGGCGTAAACATAAAGGTACTTTTAGACGATGCGTCATTTGAAGTTGGAGGAAAGCTGCTGTTAGATTTTAACGATTCAATGGGTGACAGAATTCAAGTGTTTCTCGAGTAACATTTCCCACAAAACAATCTTCTTTCATATCAATTATTACAACTGTCTGCCTGAAATAACAGGCAAGCCTTGTTGCACATTCTGATTGAATTACTAATGTATATTCTTGCAATGTAATTTGCTGTTAAAACAAATATTATAGCGAAAACCAAATACTATCTATAATTTACATTCTCATTCCCTTGTCCTCAAAGAGTCAATCTAAACATTCTGGAAAAAAGATATATAGTTGTTACTTTAGAGACAGCTTGTAGGTTGAAGTAACCCAGAAGCAGTACCAGCAGCATAAGAGCAAGAAGAAACTGCTGCTTGACCACCATATTTAAGATTAACATTCCTTAATCTGATTCCACTACACGGATTCCCTTTTCTACATTCAAATTGCACAGCCACTCGTGTTGCCGATGTTCCATGAACATTCTCATACACAACATTACTGATCTTTACTCCTGCTGACTGATTCGGGCAATTCTGATTATCGGGACAGTAATTTCCGTCTATTATGATCGGGTACTTCACGTTAATCATAGTCGCTTCCTTGAACACAACATTTTTCACAAACCCATTGCTACGCCGAGCCCATGTTTTTATCCTCACGCCATTTGAAGTACCTATAAATGTTGCGGTTTTTACTGTTACATTTTGGACTCCGGCTTCTTGCAATTCCCACCCTAGACTCCCAATGCTGCATCCATAAATGTACATCTAATTAGTTACGGGCCTAATTAAACAAATTAATGTTGTAATTAAGTTTACCTTATACCGTGACCAGGGCCACATACGGTCTTCTCTATCCAGATATTGGAGTTACCAGGGCCTATTGAGATGCAATCATCCCCTGTGGCGATCTTAGAATTCAAGATGGTGACACCTGTCGAAGATGTTAAATGGATACCGTCTGTGTTCGGGCTAAGCCCGTGTGCTGAGATGCTCACTCCTTGTAGTTTGGCATTGGTGGATGCATACAGTAGGATATGAAACATTTGGCTGTTTATTGATCTTAGTGAATTGATCGCTATGTTTTGAGAATGGTAGAAGCCAAGTGACTACAACACACATAAAAGACAATATATATTCATTTACAAAACAGAAAAAAAAAACACGAATACAAAATGTATAAAATATTATAATCATACCGTAGCTCCTTTCGGACATTTCTTTCCGGAGGATTTGCAAGCCCATAAAGGAGCACCTTGGGCATCAAGGGTTCCACCGGATATGGTAACATGGTTAACCCTGTGGAACTTGATCCACACTTCAGAGTTGCCAATATAATTATAATTAGATGGTGCCACGAGCGTGCCATCTATCTTAAATGTGATGGCTTTGCTCTTACATGCTTGACCCAAGAATGTGACCGGAGATGCAATCAAGTACCTGCCACTCGGCACATAGATAATGGCGGGACTTGTGGATGCACATGCCAAATTCCATGCTTTCAAGATGACGTTTTTTGTGTCGATGCGACCGTTGGATTTGGCTCCGAGACTGAGGACATTGTATGTAACCTTTGCCGATGAGTAGTGGAAGATGATAAAAAGCAAGACTAGAATATGTTTGATGACCATGGTAGTTGATATATGCGGATCTCTCTGTTTTTGCTTATTAGTCAAGTTTGTAATTTGTGTACCTCTTGATTTGGTTATTTATAGCATTAGTTAAGTGCATGATCCGGGTACAGGCACTTAATCATGCAATGTGGGTCGGTTCCTTCATATTATTGGTAATGATTGATAGGAAGCAATGTTCTATAAACTGGTTTTACATTGAATCGGCTAATGTCCTAAATACGGTTGAATTGGTAGCCGGTCACTTGAATCGGATTACAATAATGTTGAGTATTTATGATGCGATAATTATTTAAAGAGTGTAAGAATGTCAAAAATCTAGAAAATTACAAAATAAATACCATAAAAAAAATCGAAACATATTTCCCAATTAAGTTTATTATTTTTTAGTTTTAAAACCTGTATAAAAAATTCACATCTCTATTTTATTTATGTGTTTTTTTTTGGAAAACCGATCATTTGTGGTTTGACTAGGCGGTTCAACTATATTCTTATGTTGAATCATCTTGTTCTCAACCGATCCTATAACCAATCAACCATAGATCTAATCAGACCATTCTAACCGGCTACTTTTGCATTGCCTGATTCGACCGACATATTCAATCGGATTTTCAAAAAAAATAAGCATTCCGTATGGCTAGGGGTACGATCCGATTGAATGTCAAATGGGTGGTAACATGTAAGGAATATTAATCATGTGACATTAATATTATATCCTCGTAACAAGTTTTCAAATATTAAAAAAAATTCAAAAATGTTATCAATATTAACAAAAGGGTTTTTAATCATGAACCTATACACGATGAATGTGAATAGTGATGTTATTTATCTAATTAAATTCGTACGGGTAAGGAAATGCATATGATTTCACATGATTAGAGGAATGTCAACCTTAATAAACTATTCCATTTCTATAAACATTGCACATGTTAAATCAAGTATGTCCCTATACAAAACCCATAAAATAGGGTGGTTAATTTAAAAAAAAATCGCTGCGCATGTTGGAACAGGAGAAAAGGGAAAATGAAACAAATTGTCCCAAGTTCTAGAAGATAAAAGAAAGAGGCCTTGTGGGAGTTGAAGCTGACTACTATCCCTATATAGTTTTCTAATTTTCTTTTTGTACGTAGCTTGTAGTCTGTAGAGCATGTAGCTAAACATTTTTATAACGTTATACACTATTGATCGACTATACTACTTGCAAGCATAAGATCTTCATAGGACCCCGACCGTGACCATATAATCGTGAGATCTCAGATCTCGATGGACCCGATCTTGCTTGACTTGAGTTAAAAAATTTAAAAGGTGCGAGTAGACTAAGGTGTTGTATGCTTTTTTGAAGGATTTATGTGCACAGTTAGTCAACCTATGATGATACATCTATGCCTACGAAACACTTAAGGGTCACACTGGTGAGTGCATGTAATACGAGCAAGTTATGCAACGATAAAAGAGGAATGATTCATAATAGGCATTATGAATCAGTTAAGTATTAAGCTAAATTTAACTTATTACTAGATTAGTTTAACTAACTAATTAATACAAGTAGTTGTACATTTACTAGTTGAGTAAATATACAATGTGTTAATTAAAGGCTATCCATGATATGATATAAAGCTATTAAATCATATAGTAATTGGATAATAGTATAGTGTAAATTATATAAAGGTTATTATATAATTAACTATTAAAGGTATAAATACAAGTATATATATAATTCGTGTATATGGGTACCGAATTATTAGTGTGTTAATACTAGACATTTGATAGTTAAGTGCAACAATAATAAACTAGTAAAACTATAAGGGTTTAAAGTGTAAGAGATAAGTTTAATTAAGAGATTAATCTTAATTAAACTAGAAGGGCCCTAAGTGTAAGTCTTTCTATTATAAATAGAATGCATGGGGTTCCCTTATTCCTTGATCACTATTTTCGAAACCCTAGCCTCCCTCTATCTTTGGTTTCGGCCGAACACACCAAGAACACCAAGTTTGGTGTTCTTCGTTCTTCGTGTTCTTCGTTCGTTCTTCGTGTTCTTCGAGTTTCGAAGATCAAGGATCGTTGCAAGTGATCATCTAGAGGATCGTTCATCGTGTTCATCATCAGTGGACTTATCTTAAGCATTAACCTAAGGTATGATTCATGGAACACTCTTCCTCCTTCTCCTCTTGTGCGACGGACGAGAACACCAAGAACCCTAGGGTTCTTGGTGAGTGTTCGACGAACACACATTCATTGTGTGTGTTCGAGTTTTTCGTACAAGGTTTCTTTCTTGTTAGCCTAATTTAGATTTCCAACATCCCAATCCTTTAGGATTTAAGGATTAGGTTTAATCCCTGTTCCGTATTTAGGGATTAAATCAGCTAGTTGGTTTTAACCGGTCAAGAACAAGTTCATGTTCTTGGTCAGCAAGGTTCGAACCAAGTACACTAGGAGGTCGACCCAAGTGGTTGATCAGTCGCATGGTGCGTAGTAAATCCCTACAGTGGTATCAGAGCGTTGGTTTAGAGATCTAGACTAGATTAACAAAGATTGTTTGTTTACTTTAATTTTAAGTATTTTTTTTGTTTCAAGTATTTTTTTTCTTCTTCTTCATAATTTTCGAAAAAGAGGGTAAGAACCCTAAGACCAAGAATATTAAACTAGTCTAAGTTTAATTGGTCAAGAAGGTTTATAAAAACCCTAGTAATTTTCAAAATACATAGGAAGAACCCTAGGATCAAGTATGTTAAACAAGATATGTTTAATTGATCAAAATGATTCTTTCCTTACTTCCTAGAATTTTCGTGGCCTAGGAAGAACCCTAGGATCAAGTATGTTAAACAAGATTTGTTTAATTGATCAAAAGGATTTTTTCCTAATCCCTTAGGATTTTCGAAATCTAGAGGATACTTGGACACCAAGTTTATTAAACTAGCCTAGTTTAATTGGTGGAAAAGTTTCCTAGTCTTGAGATTTTCGAAACCCTAAAAAGAACCCTAGAAGTTTAAACTAGTTTAAGTTTAATAGTTTAAAAATATTAATTAGGATAATAATCTAAAACCTAGTTAATTAAACAAGTTTATGTTTAATAGGTTTAATTATTATTTTGATAGATTTATTTAACTAGTTCTTTAAACCTAGTAATTTAGACAAAGTTTTATTGTCTATAAGGTTTAAATTAAAAAGTTTAAATAAATTTATTAAAAAGTTATAATCTATCTTAGAATTTAAACAAACTTTATTGTTTAAATAGGATTGATTAAAATTAATCTTTTAATTAAAATAATGTCTTTGATCAAGAAAGTCAAAACCCTGGTTTTGATTGGTCAAAAACAAGATTAGGGTTCATCTAATTAATTTAGGGAATTGATAAAGAAGATGTTAATTTTTAAGTTCTAAAATTAACAAGGTGTATTTAATTATTTATATATATGTATTAAAATTTTCGGAATTTTTAATTATTAGGTAAAATTGAATTTTAAAAGATATAATAAGTTTATACGTATTTTAATTAGATTAAGTTAAAATACATATGTATAAATTAGATGCAATATTCTTATTAGAATGTTACAAGTTTATTATAAAATATACATATATACGAATACATTAAAATACAAGATAAAATGGAACAATTAAAAAGGGTAATGTTATTTTGATCTTTAAAGATAATATTATAACTAGTTATTGTATAAGTTATAATATAATTAAAACTAGAAAGTACAAAGTTATGATTTCATTATAATTAGAAATTGTACAAGTTGAAATTATATGATTAACTAGAAATATACAAAGTTATATATATTATCATATATTAAGATGTATAAAGTTATAAATTATTATAACTAGGTAATTATACAAGTATAATATAAGTATTTTACAAGTCATGTAATATACTAGATTAATGATCAAGTAAAAATAACAAGAACCTATATTTAACTAGTTCAAGTTAAATATAAGAAAAGTTTAAACAAACTAAGAATTATTATATATAGTCTTTATATAATAAGTTTATTAGTTTCACCAAGTATAAATCGGTGATTGTATTAGCTTAAGTTTCATCATGGTTGTTGAAGCTAGTTGGAGCTACACAAGAAAATCACAAAGTTTGTAAGTATGTCGTTAAGACATAAGTTTTGGTCAAATCTAATAAGTCAAAACGAATGTTTAATTTTATTATTAGACATATGAAGAACAATGTGTGTTAAACTAGGTTTATGTTTCAAGTTTATGAACCATAAAAGAATTAAAAGTTTAACATAAGATTTAAGGTTTTTCAAGTAAGATAAAACAAGTAAGTTTTATTCTAGATAAAGTTTTTCACAAAACCTAGTAAAACGTTTTGTACACCTCGTTTTAGGTATACATATAAGTCACGCAAATTCTTGAAACTATAAGTTTTAAAGAAAAGTTCTTAAGTTTTAAAAAGGTGTCTTGTAGAACCCTTCAATTCACAAGTCACATATTTTAATTAAGGATTAAGATTGGAATAAAGGTTGAAGTTTAGTTTTAAGACTTAAACAAACCCAAGAAAATCTTAGATCTAAGTACTATCCACCTAATGGAACACCTCACTTGTTAAACGATATTCATATTGTAAGGATAACGAACCTTAGATATGGATTCAAATCATTGCGAGTGTTAGGGTGCGTAAGGTTCTGTGATAATCGGGAGTCCCGTACTGAACCAGAACCGGAACCGATTGGAACCGGATTGCTAAATATCGGGTCGGGTATCGTAAGGTTCTGTGATAATCGGGTCTGTCTTTTGCTACAATTGTGAAATTTTAATATCATTAATATACCTTAACACAGCACTAAATTGAAATCCCTAGAAAATTTAACTATCACCAAATGATAATTACAATCCCTGTAAATTCTACCATTACAGTTTAATCCCTGTATTTTTGGGTTGCGTTAAATTAATTAACTCTTTAATTAATTATAACTAAAGTGCAGGGGTTGATGGTGGGGTGAAATTGTGAATCGCGACATGGGCTAAGTCCATATCTAGTATATTAGGTTTATTTTAGGATTAATGCAAATCAATTTTGGGCTTTTGATTAATGGTATTTGGCCTGTGTTTCATCCAAGTGTACTCCCCACCACCCCAGTTATAATAAAAGAAACCATCGGGCTCTAATTGAAGATTATGGATTCAAAGACACATGTGATTGGTAAATTGGTTTTTATTATCATCGTATAATAAAATGGGTAAATTATAAAAGAAACCATCAAGCTCACACATTCCTACGAAGAAATAGCTCTAGATGAAGCTCCGAAGGAAAACAACAAGAAGAAGACTCAACAAGGCTAATTTTTAGTAAACCAAATGAACCAATGATATTTATTACTCCCTCCCTCCCACAAAAAACTTCCCATTTGACTTGGACACATATTTTTAGGAGATAGTTGGTGGTGGGGTATTTGATAATAAATTTGATTAAAATATAGGATTAGTTTAGAGATTGACATAAAATTAGTGAGGGAAACTTAAAAAAAAATGATAAAAAATGACATAAAGTTAATGAGATAATATTAATTTATTGAGCGGGTCCCTCCGATTCTCAAATGAGAAGTTTTTTGTGGGACGGAGGAAGTATTTGATATGTTATTTTTCCGTGTTTAGAGAACGTTTATGTTTAATTAATGTTTGAATCTCAATGAAATGTTTAATAACATGTTATTGTCTGATGTTGAATTTGGCTTAAAAATTTGGTGGATTATAAAATAACTGGTTTTGACCGGTTAGAATATTTGAACCAGTTTGTAACCGGACTGAACCGGTTTGTACAAGTTTGGGTTTTTCTTGGCTAAAATCGGTTACTATCCAAACCGGTTTTGACCGTAAGCGGCTTCAATACTTTGACAAAAAACCGATTTCGGTTTCAAAACCGAACCGGTTTGTTAAAAAAACCAGGTTTGTGCATCTCTAAGGTAGACCGTACAAATATATATCAAAACATAAATTGTGATATATAATATAGTTTTTATATTGCAGATATTATAATCTTTTAATAATTCATGTGAAGTTTTTGTAGAAGGTGAATAGTTTATCAAGGTTGACATTCCATTCAAGTCTTATACATGTGAGATCATATGATCTGTCTCTCCCATATTTATTAAAATAAACTTAATAACATCGAGTATTCATATTCATCATGTAGCTTCATGATTAAAAACCATTTTATAAATATCAAAGGACATTAACCAAAACATATATTTTAATATATTTGAAGACTTATAACAAGGATATAATTATATTAGTGTCACATGATTAATATTCTTTGCATGTTACCATCGATCCACTTGACATTCGATTAGTTAATTGGTACGTACCACTATCTATACGAACTACTACTTATCAATCATTACCAATAATATGAGCAGACCCACATTGCATCATTGTGTGTTCGTTACCCACTTACCCATATTATATACTCCCTCCGTCCCACAAAAAAGTTCCCATTTCCCTTTGGCACAAGATTTTAGGTGATAGTTAATGGTGGGGTCATTGGTATTATTTTGATTAAAATATAAGGTTGGTTTGGAGAGAGAAAAATAATTAGTGGATGTTATTGATGGAGTTTTTAATAATAATAATATTTTATAGTGTGGAGCCCACTACATGTGAGAAATGGGAACTTTTTTGTGGGACAAAAGCTTTAGGAGAAATGGGAACTTTTTTGTGGGACGGAGGGAGTATGTACTTAGTAAATTGCTATAAATAACTAAATCAAGAGATCTACATAATCACAACTTATCAACTACTTCAAATTAAGTATAGAGAGCTCCAAAGTATCTTAATTATAATGGTTATCAAACACATTCTAGTGTTGCTTTTTATCATCTTGAAATACTCATCCGCAAAGGTTACATACAACGTTGTTAGTCTCGGAGCCAAATCCAACGGTCTCATAGACACAAAAAATGCATTTCTGAAAGCATGGAATTTGTCGTGTGCATCCACGAGTCCCGCCATCATCTACGTGCCAGCTGGCAGGTACTTGATTTCATCTGCGATCACATTCTCGGGTCAAACATGTAAGAGCAGAGCCATAACATTTAAGATAGATGGCACGCTCGTGGCACCGTCGAGTTATAATGCCATCGGGAACTCTGAAGTTTGGATTAAGTTGTACCGAGTTAACCATGTAACCATATCGGGTGGAACCCTTGACGCCCAAGGTGGTCCGTTGTGGGCTTGCAAAACATCTGGAAAAACATGTCCTAAAGGAGCTACGGTATAACCACACTATAACATTTTTACAACTTGCATACAGTTTTCTAGTCTACCTATACTTTTTAGGCAAATGCGTACCCTTTTTCGTTTTTCTTTGTTGCTAACTGGATCCGACCCGTTTTACGAGCCGACTAATCTCAGGGCGACCACTTGCTTTGGTAGCCTAGAGTCGGGTGGGTAAACTTCTAAGCACTTTTTTGCAATATTTCTAGCACTTAAAACTAAAGAACATGCATCTAAGCACTTTTTTTGCAATATTTCTAGCATTGCTCTTTTTTTCTCCTTACATATTCCTGTATGAATAATGAATTGAACAAGCTCTTTTATATTTTTTGCAGTCACTTGGCTTCTACCATTCTCAAAACATAGCGATCAATTCACTAAGATCAATAAACAGCCAAATGTTTCATATCATACTGTATGCGTGCACCAACGCCAAACTACAAGGAGTGAGCATCTCGGCACCCGGGCTAAGCCCGAACACAGACAGTATCCATTTAACATCTTCAACGGGTGTCACCATCTTGAACTCTAAGATCGCCACAGGGGATGATTGCATCTCGATAGGCCCTGGTAACTCCAATATCTGGATAGAGAAGACCGTATGTGGCCCTGGTCACGGCATAAGGTAATTATCATATAATACATTTGTCATAACCATAGTGACTGTTCATTAAACTTACAACATTAATTTGTTTAATTAGATCCACTAATTAGTTAACTAACTAGATGTACATTTATGGTTGCAGCATCGGGAGTCTAGGGTGGGATTTGGAAGAAGCCGGTGTCCAAAATGTAACGGTAAAAACTGCAACATTTATAGGTACAACAAACGGCGTGAGGATAAAATCATGGGCTCGACGAAGTAATGGGTTTGTGAAGAATGTTGTGTTCAAGGAAGCGACTATGATAATACCCCATCATAATAGACGGCAACTACTGCCCGAACAATCAGAATTGCCCGAATCAGCCTGCAGGAGTAAAGATCAGTAACGTTGTGTACGAGAATGTACATGGAACATCGGCAACACGAGTGGCCGTGCAATTTGATTGTAGCAAAGGTAGTCCGTGTAGCGGGATCAGATTAAAGGATGTTAATCTTAAATATGGAGGTCAATTAGCGGTTTCTTCTTGCTCTTATGTTGCTGGTACTGCTTCAGGGTTACTACAACCTACAAGCTGTCTCTAACAATGTTATTATTTTGGGTTAATTCGGATTGATTAAGGTTTGAGGACAAAGTGCCAGATCGAGTATATATGTAAATGATAGGAGATGTCAATTTGTTTGATAAATTGATTCTGTGGGTTTTAAAGTTACGAATCATTTTTCGCAATATATATAGTGTCGGGTGTCCTGGCGCTTCTCTCTCTATATATATTTAATGTAATTGGACAAACTGCAGAGTCGAATTGAAGCTAAACGAAGTACAAGGACTACATGTGAAAAACCATTAACTTGTAAGACATTTATAATTATATAGATTCAAGCCGACCTTCATATACATTTCGACTTTAACGAACTCATTAATTTGTGACTTTGCAATTCATGATTAGTGTCCTGATTAAGCAACAATAAGTGTACATGCATGTTAGAGAGAAAGCTGTATCTACTATCTTGTATTAGGATTTGCGCGCAAGGTTGATTACAAGAGTTGTTAGAGTTGCAAAAGCTCTAATTGTTACAAATGACCATTAGTCATATCCATATTTATACTTAGACAACTAAAAACTACATATTACAATTAAATTAACCAATCAACTAATGTTAGAATTAACATTTTAATCCAACATGTACTATTGGTGGATCGATTTGGTTTGAGGTTGTGGTGGGTTACGTTTTACTGTTTTAGGTCTCGGGTTGTGGTCGGTTGTAACTCGCGGTATGCTTTCATCGGGGTTATTGCCCTTTGTGACATTGCAATTGGTTGGTTTGGTGGTTCGGGACTTTACTTCCGTTTGTTGGATTTTCACCTTAGGTAGTAGTAAGTTTTAGGGTCACTAATGTTAGTATAAAATCAGTTTGGTCGTTGATGTCGACTTAGTATAGATGTAATTCTAACTTCTTACTAGTTTATTTATTTATATATTATACTAGTTTATAATCCGTGATAAATCACGGATGCCTTGTAAAATTTATCATAATTTTTTATAATTTTAATAGTATTTGCTTCCTTAAGAATACTTTACTTATTAAAATTTGTGTCCCTTTGAAAAATTGTAATCAATAAACATAACCTGGACTCCTGGAGATAAAAAAAAATTACCGACGAAAATTAACATTTAAGCATTTTAAGAGCATAAAAATAACATGTCCATATGCATCCATGAGTTTTTATTTATTTGTAAGATCTTGATGCACGATCCATCTTGAGCTAATCCATTTTATCACATAAAATATAAACTAAAAACTGAAACCATTTTCAATTTTATACATATAATTAAAAGTACAATTTAGTAAATTTCAACCCGTCTGACCCATTTCAAGTTGAGCTAATCTATTTATATTACGAAGTATAAAAATAACTCAATTATCCCATTCATAGGTTAACAGGTTGAATGTGGCCCCTCTAAATGCAACCATAGACCATTATGACGGTGTCCATTTCATGTAAGGGTGTTCGTTTGGACGGTTTGATTTTATCCGAACCAAATAGGTGAAACCAAACAAAGTCCGGTTTTCAAAAGTTCAAACCGAACCGTCCAAACTAATTCGAAGACCAAACCGATCCGAACCAAATAACAATTTGGTTGGTTTGGTTTTATCCGTTTGGTTTTTCCTTAAAATTTTTAAAATACTACAAAATTATATAACATAAGTAATATTAAGTTCGATATGTAAAATTTCAAAATGATAAACTACTCTGTACATAAAAACAAGTCTAATTCATAGCTTGTAACATTTACAATCATATAGGCAAAAATCTTGACATTAACTTCATCAAAAACTCCAAAAAGATTGGTAAATCGCCAACTGATACAATATAAAATGGAACAATTGTTAGTATATAAATCAATTTACTATAAGAAATACTTCCTCTGATTCAAAATAAGTGATACACTTGGGGTTTCACGGTTTTTGAGGCAAAAAATTATAATGATGGTTAAATTAGATTAATTGGATGGTTAGTGAGGAATGGGTCCCACACCTTTTGAATAAAGTAAAGTTAATGATGTTTAAAAGTAAAAAGTAAGGGGTAAATGAGTCATTTCACTTTGTTAAAGTAGATAGTTAGTGGATGTGGGTCCCATTTTTTTTGCCAAATAAGGAAACTTTTCAAAGTGTATCACTTATTTTGAATCACCCAAAAAAGGAAAGTGTATCACTTATTTTGAATCGGAGGAAGTATATAGAAATGGAGTACCATAGTTGCTTATAATGGAAACCAACAAGTGTTAGTATATAAATCAATTAATGTATATACTATTCGGTTTTTTTGGACAATCCGGTTTTCACAACGGAAACCAAATCCAATCCGAAATCCAAACTATTAATTTGGTTCAAGTCCAAACTGATCCAAAAAACCAAATAACCAATCCAAATAGTCCGATCCAAAATATCCATTTGGACAATCCGGTTATATCCGAATAATGAACACGCCTAATTTCATGTTGAGCATTTATACTTTAAAAATAACTCAATTAACCCATTCATAAAGTTTAATAAATGTTTAATCTTTTTTAAAATTAGTTTTAAATTTTGGAATAAAGATTATTTTACAACAACCGCAATTATCAACTTTTGGATATACATAATGTTGGATCGCAACAACACTAACGTGTTGCGTTAAGACTGATTTACGAAGATAATATAATGAACAACAAAATTTCAATGATTAAGAGTTTATTAAATCAACTTAATACAGTACAAAGTTTGCGGAAATAGATAGTACACACTAACTAAAACTTTATACTTGAAATCACATTTTAAATCGCTCAAAACTAGAAGACTATGCACTGAGAGTTATATCAGCTGATACTAACAGCTGATATCAATGTCCGAGTAATAACTATAGAGGAGTTAATACTTAGACAAATAACTAACTCTCAGAGAATGTTCTTGTGCTATGAATGCTCAAAAGGTGTGTGTAAATGCAAACATTTACGTCTCTATATATAGCCCAAGATCCATGTTCCTTTGCCCACAAGTTAGACGACGTGTAAACATATTATTCGTCGATGTGTACTTGTCCATGGAACATTAAATGCTCTTTGCATAAGTTGTAGTCCCAAGTGTACTTTGTGTCAACTACTTCCGGTACCCTTTCTGACGCACAGTGAAAGGTGTACTACATAGGTACAGAAATAGTTGACTTTCCGTTTACATGCTTGGATGGACAAACGATGATGCTGTACTGACATTATCTTCTATTCCAAAATAGAAGATCTTCATCGTTTTCTTCTTCTTTGAGCGGGAAAGAGAAATGTTCAAAGTGTCAAGAACATTTCCTTTAAGTCTTCATCTGCAGCAGGTACTATCAGCTGATTCCACAATCAACTGAACAGTCTTCTTCTTGTCTTTGTCCTTTGGTCATAGACTTCGAATGAACTCTCGTGAATAGCTGCTGATTTGACTTGTTGTCCTAAAGCTAAGTACGTACTCAGCTGAAGGTTTATTGTATATACTTGCTTCAGCTGAGATACTTACTTCAGCTGGTATTTATTCTTCTTAGCTATCGATCATCAAATCTTATTTACTTAGTATTGGGACTAACAATCTCCCCCTATTTGATGCAATCGAATAGCTGTATAATTGTAACCCTGTAATGATTCAGCTGAAGCATTCAGCTGAATACTTATGTGCTTTGACCCTTAGGGTTCTTTTGTATATGTTTTCTTTTCAATTTTTACAAGTATATTACAAAAGTTTGATTTTCAATTGATATGAAGCTGATGAGTACAAGGAAAATCAAAACAAAACAAAACAAAACTACTACAATGTCTTGGCCACAGCTTCTCCAGTAACATTGCGATATAATGAGCTGATCGCTGAGTCGATTAATCTTCTCATTTGTCTTCCCTCCTCAGTGGAGGAACTCAGCGACTTGTGATATAGCAGCAGTTGATCGATATCACACATGTGCAGCTCATCAGCCCGTTGGAAGCAAGGCTTCTTCTTCTCCAGATAACAAAAGCCACAGATAGGTTCTTTTACAATCAGCCCAGGGACAAAGTTTACTCCCGTGGGGACAGCTTTTGTGATGTTGAGTTTTGGTCGTTTGACAAATATGATCGAAGACCCAACATCAAGTGTTCTGGAGTCAGCAAAAGGGTCAGGAAGAACGGACTTACGTTTTTCCCTTCTTGCTGAGGAGCCTTCACCAGCAGTTCTCTGACAACAACTTCTTGTGAGTCAAGCAATTCAGCTGGTATGCGATTTGCCAACTCATGAGAGGTTCTCCTGATATTGTCGCATAGACCCTTGAAGATATTGATTGCGACTTTGATCGCACTTTGCAGATCTGTTATGATGTCAGACTGTTGTGCAGATTTGGAAGCTGTCAGTAACTCATTCCATTCAACATAGCTGAGGTGAGTACTGATTTTGTTCAGAGGTAACCTTTCAGCAGCCATGTATCCTCCAGCTCTGGTTATTTTTACTTCTGATGGAGAGCTGGAAGAGAACTTAGGTGCCCTTACGCTGGTGATTTTTGCTTCGAGCCTACGCTGACTAAGAACTTTGTTGAACAACCTAATATTCTCAGCTCTTTGGCCCTCAGCTTTTTGATACAGCTCTTCTTGAGTTTTTCTTTGGAGGGCAACAACTGCAGCAATATCTGTTGCGGTTCCAGCTTCCTTTAACAGGAGAGCTTTAATCACATCAGAGTTAGGCTCCCCCTCAGCAGGTTGAGGAATCTCCTCTATGATAGGCTGAGGGTTTTGGATTGGCGGGACTTGGACTTGTGGGCCCTCAACTGGTCCAAAAGAGTCAACGATTTCAACTCCAGTTGAGGCTTCTCCTGTCCTGAGGTCTTCAGCAGCAGTGAGTGTTGGTTGAATGATGATCTCACTTGTTGAAGTGGTTACCTCAGGTGTTTCAGTAGTGACGAGTGTTGTTTGAATTGAGGTCTCGTCTACTGAAACGTCTTCTTCTTCTGTCATTCCAGCAGAGGTGAAAGGTGGAGAATTGGGGTTTTCACCGGCTGGAATGTCTTCAGTATTTGCTCCAACAGCAGAGGTGATTATAGGTTGTGAAACATTTTGTTCACCTTGTTGTTCACCTGCTGAAGTGGCCTCTTTCTCCCCCTCAGAGAGTGCCCGAAGAAGAGGGGTACTCTCTGGTGCTGAAGCAGGATTGACAGCAGCGGCACTCTCATTTAGCTTTGCAAGAATGAGGTTAAGGGTGCCTTGGTGACCAGCGATGTAACACCGCAAAATTTAGTTTATGTTTAGGTTTACAAACCAAACGTCCCAAAATAAAGTCCAAAACATTAATATTTAAACGGTGTCACTTAACGACATGACTCATTTTACAAAACATATCCATTTGAGCTTGATCACCCATTCCGTCCAAAGCACGGATCAACCTGAAAAGAGTCAACGAATGAGGGATTAGCACAAAGCTAAGTGAATGAACATAATCTACAAATTATATAAAGCTCAACAAGCAAGCACCAACATCTCCACGATCGTTACTCCTCGTAACCACTTAACCACTGCTCCACTGAACCACTGTTCCATCGAACCAGTAACTGCTAACTGTCTAATCACTAAGCACGGAAGTAACTCTACATCTCCGCCTACTAACCTCGGAAGTAATTCTACATCTCCGATTGCTAAACACAGAAGTATTACTACATCTCCGCGTTGGGTAACCACTAAGAGAGAGGATCGGTGGCTTTGCGGACCTTAAAGCATGGTCGGCCAAAACCACGGTAACCGATAGCCTGTATCCAACACCCCGGGTAAGTCCCTCCCCTTAACCATGCAACGTATACAGGTAAGGTCGGATACCCTACTAGTCGATACACTATGCCCAGCCGTTATCCATCCGACACTGACCTCATCCCTATCCTCGATTGCCACTAACCGAGTTGTTGCTACCAAACAAGAAAAACCTTTCCATCTATGTGCACATATCCTATTTCGTCTAACCCGATCGAACAGGTACCAAACAAGCAAACTGTCAAAGATTCGGGCCCGAAAAACGACCCTGAAAACCCGAAATCAGAAGTTCACGACCGTGAACAATAGTTCACGAACGTGAACTATAGTTCACGACGTGAACTAGAGTTCGCGATCGTGAACTCGCTACATGGAACGTTTCCTGCATTTTTCCTGTATTTTCCTGCATGTTTCCTGTATTTTCCTGCACCTTTCCCCAAACAGGCAATACCAAACCGATTGTAACCGAACACAAGTTTGAGGTTAAGTCCACTCACTGTTACTTCCACTTGTCGAACTCAGAGGTCTAATGTTTCCGAGTCTCGATCCCAGTTCCTGTATACCAAAGGAATACCGAATTAGTATATAATTCCACCAAATTATAAACAATGTTAAATATACATTTAACACTAACACTCGCACCACATGAATAATTAAACACTTGCAATATCATATAAACATGTCATGTTACACTTTTGCAATTCATGTCAAATACAACCAAGCCATATCTAACCAATATAGCATAATACATCCAAACGGGTCGAGACCCGAATTTAACTACAACAAGTCAACACATTACAATTTACCAAGATATGTAATTATCATGTTATTGTCACTCCTAGTTCAATTCAAACCATACCATAAACATTTAGCCAACTTTTACATTATGTACCCAAACGGGTCAAAACCACATATTTGACTTTAACACTTCCAAACACAACTACACATGTAAAAATCATAACAACGGGCAATTCATAACTTACTAGTCATTTTAACAAGACCAAATTCCATTTCTAGGCTAATATCAACAACTTCCAACTAACTAGTTTATATTCTCATATAAACCACCCAAACACTATAAAACTAGTATTTTTATTAAATCTCATAATACTTGACATAAATCATTAAATAACATTTCTAGTATGTTAATTTAACCTTTCTAGTAATAAAAGTCATAAAACACATAAATGACATTTTACACCAATATAACAACTAGTTCTTTAACTAACAATTTTAACCCAACACTATCACAACTAGTCATTTTATCAAATAACACAATAGTTGATTATAAATCACAACTAACATATTCAACATGTCATTTAACATAACTAGACATAAAATCCACCCAACCTAATAATCAATCCAAATCATTCCCAACATGTTAGATTATCATAACTTACAAATTATTTTGACATAACCAAGCATCCACACCCATAAATACTTCAAGACTCACACATTTAGTCAAAACCCACAACTTTTCCAAAAACACCTAAAAATGGCGATACATATATTTCTCCACCAAATCCATATTTTCACTAGCTAAAGAGCACATAACAAGTTCCACTTAACATATAAAACAAACCATAACAATATCTAAAAAGAATCATCCTCTAATATGAATACCTAGTTCATAAACTTGCAATAAACTCAAGAACCAACAAAAGAATCAACAACTTACTTTGATGCTTGCAAAAACGAGGCTGTTAGCTAGGAATAAGAAGGATTTAAACTTGTTTTCAAAGTGGGGTTCTTTGAGAGAGAGAAGCTTTCTTTTGATTTTAGAGAGAGAATGAGAGATATGGAGAAAAATGGATTGGAAAGGATAAGGTGTCAAAAAGAAACAAAAGGGAAAAGGGGCATCCCCAATCTGCCGAGCTTGATCACAAGGGGGCCCACTTTTGGTTTCTTTTATATATATTATTTTAACAATACAATATAAAAAGTCCCGTTCGTAGTTAATTTATTTAAAATGCCAAACGAACTCTGTTTTTAGCCTCGAAAATATATTCGGAAACGATATAAAAAGGAGAATCCAAAAATATAAAAATCATACAATCCTTTAAACATTTTAGTAATCGGATATTTTAATCCCTTGATTAAAATATTACAAAATGACAAAAGGTCAAACAATTCATTTAACATTTAATCAATTTATTCCATATAGGGTCAAATAGATATTTTTCAAATATCAACATATACCTAAAACAACTAGGCCGGTTTTAGGATGTTACAACTCTACCCTCCTTAAAAGGATTCCGTCCCCGGAATCCAACAACAATATTAAAATAGCAAGCATAAATCACAAAAAATCTACGACTCTATTTCAATCAATTTCATACATACATGCTCAAATCAAAACTCACATCGAATTCCTCATACACTTCATAGTATACTTAGCAATTCCAACTTTTTTCTTAATAACATACAATCAATTCATTCATTTACTCTATACAATTAATTCAAAATTATCTCGATACTCAAATAGCAACTACCACTCATGGTTCAGTTAGAATTCCTTATGACATAAAAATGATCCACAAGCATAGTTTTAAGAAATTCCCTACACTAGGTCACAACAGTTATCCCAAGTCTCAAATACCTACTCATTTTCTTCTTTATTCTAACAAAATTTACAATCTTAACCCGCAATTTTAAGAATTTCCAATAAAATTTCCGGTCTTAATCAACTAATTTAAAAAAAAAAAACACTTTCATAAGAATAAGTCGCTTCGAGTTTGCATACTAAGCACAAACGGGTCAAAATCGGGCAATTCTTCGTAACACTATCAAAGTCCTTATCAATTAGGCATTTATCAATTTCTTAACACTTCATGACCAAACGGATCAAAACAAGTTTTATAGTCCAAAATTGTTTTATTACTTCCATAACATGAGAGAAGAGGACATACCTTCTTGTAGGGCCGATTCCTTCGATGTTGCGCCCTTCTTTCGATCCCTTTTGGATCTGACTCGATCATCAATGATCTTCAGCATGTACGAGGTGTGAGGAAAAGCCTTTTCATCATCCTTCTTTTGGAAGATGATGTTGGAGATGGAACGGACCATCACCGATTCTCCTGGAATGTCTTCATAATCGATCTTCAGCTTTTTAAGCATCACATGTGCGATGCACAATGCGAAAAAGCGAAGATAAGGAATATGATTTCCCTTGCTTTTCAGCTTGGCCTTGACCTCCTCGTACACCAGTTTCCCATAGTCGATCCGCTGACCGGTGACTAGGGCTTCAGCAAAGACTTGCATGCTGGAGTTGCACTGGTTGTGAGACCCGGAGTTGCCGCCTATACCCTGAATGATGTGGGTAAAGAAATAGGCCCAGGGTCTCGTCAGCTGAGACTTCTTGAAGATCTGCACCTTTTCATCTTCGTGTTCTAATCTGTATCCAGAGATACGGATTAGGTTTTCTTTAGCTTCATGAGCAGATTTCGTCTGCTGATATTTCTCTCCAGGTTGCAGATACTCGAATCCGCAACCGGTTCGGAAATCATCAATAGTAATGGTGATTTGATGATTTCCCACTTGCGCAGTGATGTCGTCTCCAGAAACGGAGGCAGACATCCAGAAATCACGCAAGAGTTCGATGATACTCTTGGTGAATCTGGTAAATGCACCACCGATAGGGAAGTGACGCACAAACGTCCCAACCGGTCGATATACCTCGACAAGATCCTTAGGTGGGGAAGTTTTGGCTACAAGGTTTGAGTTCTGAGAGAACTCAATGGCAGTCCTAGTAAGAGTGACTTTTGAAGCTTTCTTCGTCATTTTGGGAAGAGAGAAGAGAGATAAAAGCTTGAAGAAGAGGGTTTTTGAGAGAGAATTGTGGGAGTGATGAGGATGAAGTGAGGAAGATGAGTGGGTATTTATAGGGGTTTTTTGGGACGGTTTGGGTAAATATTTGAATTTAAACCGGGTTAATTACGGATAGTTGCAACCCAACTATAGACATGTTGGTTATCGTGCAAAGGTGGGTGTTGGATGTGACAGAGAGGGGTAGTGGAGCCATTTCTTGTGTCAGGATGTCTTGTCTTACATAAATGCCAAATATTTCCACTTGAGTGGAAATATTCGCCACAGAAAACGTATGGATAGGGATAAAAGATGCCTTTTTATGGAGAACCAAACGTTTTAACTTATAAAACATGATAAGTTATCATTTAAGAGATTTTATTCTGATGACTGATGGATTCAAAACAGTTTTAATCAGCTGAATGTACTAATTAACAAGGTGAACTCATCAGCTGCTGATAGTACTTCAGTAGTTGATTCAAGCATTTAACATACCCAGCTCGCTGATCAAAAAATTGAATCATTTTTCATCTAAAGGCTTAGTGAATAAATCAGCTAGCTGAAGGTCTGTTGAAATGAATGGAGTTCAACGTCACCTTGTTCAATGTGATCTGTAATAAAATGATACCTTATGTCGATATGCTTGGTTCTTGAGTGAAGAACTGGATTGTTGCTGATTGCAATAGCACTTCTGTTATCATAGTAGATAGGAACTTTGCAGAAGTCCATATCGAAATCAACAAGCTGATTCTTCATCCAAAGGACTTGAGCACAGCAGCTTCCAGCAGCAACGTATTCTGCTTCAGCTGTGGAGGTAGAAACAGTACTTTGTTTCTTGCTTGTCCAACTGACTAGCTTTCCTCCAAGCAGCTGACATCCTCCAGTTGTGTTCTTTCTATCCATTTTGCAACCTGCAAAGTCTGAATCTAAATAGCCAATTAGATCAAACCCGGAGTCTTTGGCATACCAAAGACCTAGGCTTGGAGTACCCTTAAGGTACCTCAAAATTCTTTTAGCAGCTATTAAGTGAGATTATCTAGGATCAGCTTGATACCTAGCACACATGCAAGTAGCAAACATAATATCTGGTCTGCTGGCGGTGAGATAGAGTAACGATCCAATGATTCCTCTATAGAATGTGACATCAACTGATTTCCCAGTTATGTCAACATCTAGGTTGTTTGGAGGAGCCATTGGAGTTTTCATGGATGATGATGAATTCATATCAAATTTCTTTAAAAGATCTTTGATATATTTTTCTTGATTTATAAAAAATCCATTTTTAGATTGCTTAACTTGTAAGCCAAGAAAATAAGTTAATTCACCCATCATACTCATCTCATACTTTGTAGACATAAGTTTTGAAAAACGTCTACAAAGTTTTTCATCAGTAGCACCAAAAATTATGTCATCCACATAAATTTGAACAAGAATGATATCACCTTTGATTTTGTGAATGAATAAGGTTTTATCAATCTTTCCCCTGGTGAAATCATTTGCTATGAGGAACGTGGAGAGTGTATCATACCATGCAAGGGGAGCTTGTTTTAACCCATACAGCGCCTTATCCAATTTAAACACATAGTCTAAATACTTAGGATTTTCAAACCCTGGTGGTTGCTTAACATATACTTCCTCTTGCAGCTTCCCGTTCAAGAACGAACTCTTTACGTCCATCTGAAAAACTGTGAAGTTTTTGTACGCAGCGTAGGCTAGAAATATTCTAATAGCCTCAAGCCTAGCCACTGGAGCAAATGTTTCATCGAAATCGATTCCTTCCTCTTGTCTATATCCTTGTGCAACAAGTCTAGCCTTGTTGCGAATAACCACACCTTCTTCATCCATTTTATTTCTAAATACCCATTTTGTACCAATTATAGTCTTTCCAGCTGGTGGGGGCACCAGCTGCCATACTTTGTTGACCTCAAATTGGTTAAGTTCTTCCTGCATCGCTTGAATCCAGCTTGAGTCTTCTAAAGCAGCTTTGATATTTTTCGGTTCTTCAGTTGCTAAGAAACAAGACCATAAGCAGAGATTGCATGATGCTTTACTTCTCGTGACAATTCCTTGATGTGGATCTCCAATGATTAGATCAATTGGATGTTCTAAGGTCCACTTTGATTGTGGAGCAGCTGTAGAAGAGGAAGATTCAGCAGAATTAGATCCTTGTTGAGCGGCTGACTTCTCAGCAGGATGAATTACTTCATTTTGAACGGATCTTCTTGAAGTATGAAGAGGTGGCTTTGAGATAGCCTTTGATGATGCTCTAGCTGTTGGAATTTCTTGTTGAACAGCTGCAATATCTACAAGATATGTAGGGGCATCATGGAACGTCTCATCTGATTCATTTATGGGAACATCGAAGAGGTTTAAAGCATCGGAGAATGCTTCAGCTGTATCATCAGGAGATGGTTCAGCTGATCTCTGAAATGCATCAGACGAGTCAGCAGAGGTGGGGTTCAAGGCCTTTGAGTGTTCTTCAAAAGTAACATTTATGGACTCTTCCAACGTTTGTCTTCTTTTGTTGAAGACTCTATATGCCTTGGATAGAGTGGAATATCCCAAGAAAATGGCTTCATCAGCTTTAGGGTCAAACTTACTTAGCCGATCTCGTATGTTTAACACAAAACATACACAGCCAAACACATGAAAGAAAACGATGTAAGGTTTCCTTTGACGAAATATCTCATAAGAAGTCTTCTTGTGTCTCTTCACGTAGAGAGACTTATTTTGAGTAAAACAAGCTGTGTTAACAGCTTCTGCCCAAAATTGCTTAGGCATGTTTGACTCAGCAAGCATTATTCTTGCAGCTTCTATTAGGGTTCTGTTTCTTCTTTCAGCAACACCATTTTGTTGAGGTGTTCTAGCAGCTGAGAAGTTTTGGGAGATCCCAACATCTGAACAGAAGTCTTCTAAAGTCTTATTCATGAATTCAGTACCGTTGTCTGATCTCAGCATCTTGACTCTAGACCCATTTAGAAGTTCCATCCTTTTGATGAACTTGATAATCTCTTCAGCTGCATCACTTTTGTGGCGAAGAAATATTACCCAAGTATATCGTGAATATTCATCCACGATAACAAGTGTATACTTCTTTCCTCCTAGACTTTCAGTACTCATAGGGCCAAAGAGGTCCATATGGAGCATGTAGAGGCAGCTGTCGATGGAAAAACATTGCTTCGATTTGAAGGAGCTTTTATGTTGTTTACCTTGCTCACAAGCTGAGCAAAGCTTATCCTTTTCATACTTGATTTGTGGTAAGCCATTCACCAGCTGACCTCGACCCAGCTTCGAAATATTTTTGAAGTTAAGGTGAGATAGCCTTTTGTGCCATAACCAGTTCAGCTCTTAAGTAGAATGAGAGAATAGACAGACTTCTTGATTTTGAGGATTCATGTCAAGTGTACACACATTCTTGGTTCTTGGAGCAACCAATACTACCTTTCCACTTTTATCCGTCACCGTTCCTCTGTATTCATTAAAGTTCACTAAGAACTTTGCATCACAAAGTTGGCTAATGCTGATTAGATTATGTTTCAGCCCATTCACATAACCAACTCTTGTGATTTTTACGGATCCATTGGAAATGGTTCCATAACCTTCAGTTCAGCCTCTACCATTATCACCAAAAACTACTGAGGGACCAGCACAAACTTCCTACTCTTCCAGCAGGGATTTGTATCCAGTCATGTGTCTCGAACAACCACTGTCTAAGTACCAGACATGTTTGCTTTCATCACCCTGCACATAAATTAAAAGAGTTAGTTATTATTGGGAACCCACACTTCGGTGGGTCCTTGTGACTTTCCGCTGGAACTCACAGGAGTTGATTTTTCAGTAGACTCAAGTGCTGAAGTTGGGGAAGGTCTCAAGCATGTGTTCTCACACTCACTTGCCATATGCCCACGATCTCCACACTTATAGCATTTTCTGTTTCTTTACAGTAGAGTGGAAGGCGAGGCAATGGGTTTGGGAACAGGACCCAAAATCCCTTTCATTTTCTGATTATCAGAGATAGTCAGAGTTTGAACGAGTGATGTCAGCTTGCTGACCTTTCCTTTCAGCCGTCTGACAGACACAGCTGAAGAAGGACTTGGAGTTTTTTAGAAACACTCTTACCTTTGTTTTTTGCAGCTCGAGTACGAACTCCAACTGACTCACCCTTGGAGGGTGTAAGAACAGTTTTCTTTCCTGCTGTTCTGCTAGTCTTCTGCTGAGGTCTAGCAGAAGAGGGAGCAGGTGCTGAACCCAAGATAGATTTTCTTGGTTCAACAATTACTACAGTAGGTGTCCTAACCACCATGGCAGAGGAGTCAGCTGATGACTCTTCACCAGTAGTTACAGAAGGATCTTCTGAGGACATATCAGTAGCAAAGGTTTTAGTAGACCTAACAAAGGAACCAAAAACCAACTCTTCAGCTGGCACAGGAGCATCAGCTGACGAGTAGTACAGATCATCTATACTGCTGTCAGGTACACCGGCTGTAGCAAGGAAGTCTCCTCCTAGTACAGCTTGTACTTGACTAGGGATTTGTGAGTTAACACATTCACTCACGTGTTTGGATGAACGAGACCAAGATTCACAAATCTTTTTAATTGCTTCAAGTTCTTTAACTTTTTCACTTAGATCATGTTGAAGGACTGAGTTTATAAATTTTGTTTCAGAAAGATCTTCTTTTAAGGTTTTGTGATCAATTAAACGTTCTTTTAAAAATGCAAATGCATTTTCACGTAGAATAGCACTATGTTTATCCAAACATTCACCTTTCAGCTGATCAATGAAGTGCAAGTCACAAATAATAGAATCAACAATATCTTTGGCTTTAGTAGCCTCAGCAGAGATTAGAGAGGTTACCTTTTTATGAACAATGTTGACCCATTTATAAGAACTAGCATCATCAGCTGTAATACTTTCATCATCATCAGCACGAGCCATCAAACACATTGTGGCCATTTGTTCATCATCGTCATCAGATGAGCTATCACCTGAGTCAGCCCAGTCATGAGTTGCAGCTACAAGACCCTTGTCAGCAGATTTGCCTTCAAGTTCCTTCTTTTCTTCTAGAATCTTTTTGGTGAAGGCTTGTAACTTTTTGTATTTCTCTTCAATGGACTCACCAGTTGAAGATGATGAACTAGCTTTCTTCTGCTTGCAGTTGTTAGCATAGTGTCCCTTCTTGTTGCAGTTGTAGCAAGTTATCTCAGAGATATCAGGTGTA
Source organism: Calendula officinalis (assembly GCA_963853835.1). NCBI lineage: Eukaryota > Viridiplantae > Streptophyta > Magnoliopsida > Asterales > Asteraceae > Calendula > Calendula officinalis. The sequence continues at coordinate 18,572,040 of OY970822.1, forward strand.
CTCCCAGAAGGTCTGGAAGGTACAGCTGATGAGATAGATCTGCTACTTGAGCCTCTAGCTGAGGAGCCAGACTTGTTTTTAAAGAATTTTCTGTTTTTGACAAGTAAGGCAAGCTCAGATATAAGGGCATCGTTGTCTTCGTCTTCATCGACTTCCTCGATGCTGACTTCAGGCATGTTGAACAAACCAACAGTTGAAGTGTTGTCAGCTTCATCATCTGATGGAGGATATTCGATTCTGCTGGGCTTGTTTAGAGAGACAAAAGCAGTCGAAGATCCAGAGGGACTCACTTTAGAGTCCTTTGGAGGTTGAAATTTGTTGAGTACGGTTCTCTCATGGCTTAGAAACATACCATAGAGAGATGAAAGAGTATAGTCTTTCAAAGTAGGGGATGTACTCATGCAAGCTATGATGGTAGCCCATTTAGAAGGTAAGGCTGCCATAAATTTACACATTTTGTACATATCGTCCTTATCAATCCCATGAGACTTCAGCTCGTTTAACAGAATGTTATAACGATTGAAAATTTGAGCTATAGTCTCACTTGGCTTGGCTTTAAACAGTTCATAATCATGTATGAGCATGTTTTTGTTGTGTTCTCGCACAACCGATGTGCCTTCATAAACTTCAGCCAGCCTCTCCTACATTTCTTTAACTGAGTCACAAAATTGAATATCCCTACCCTTGTTCTCAAGATGAACAAGACGTTTTTCAGCGTCTGTCCACTGAGCCTCAGACTTCACCACATAGTGTTCTGGTATATCAGAAGTACCAGGGATGAGGGTTTTGGGAACATATTGTCCTATCATGATGTTATCTTGGAGTTTTGGGTGATAGGTAACCATGTGGGACAACATACGGGTTTTCCACATTGGATAGTTGGTTTGAGTGAGTTTAGGAGGTTTTCCAGATGATGGAAGATCTGATGATGTAGGTTCAGCCATAACAGATGCTTAAAATTGATGGAAAACAATTTTGACACTTGCTCTGATACCAGTTGTTGGATCCCAACAACACTAACGTGTTGCGTTAAGACTGATTTACGAAGATAATATAATGAACAACAAGATTTCAATGATTAAGAGTTTATTAAAACAACTTAATACAGTACAAAGTTTGCGAAAATAGATAGTACACACTAACTAAAACTTTATACTTGAAATGACACTTTAAATCGCTCAAAACTAGAAGACTATGCACTGAGAGTTATATCAGCTGATACTAACAGCTGATATCAATGTCCGAGTAATAACTATAGAGGAGTTAATACTTAGACAAATAACTAACTCTCAGAGAATGTTCTTGTGCTATGAATGCTCAAAAGGTGTGTGTAAATGCAAGCATTTACGTCTCTATATATAGCCCAAGATCCATGTTCCTTTGCCCATAAGTTAGACGACGTGTAAATATATTATTCTCCGATGTGGACTTGTCCATGGAACATTAAATGCTCTTTGCATAAGTTGTTGTCCCAAGTGTACTTTGTGTCAACTACTTCTGGTACCCTTTCTGACGCAAAGTGAAAGGTGTACTACATAAGTACAAAAATAGTTGACTTTCCGTTTACATGCTTGGAGGGACAAACGATGATGTTGTACTGACATTATCTTATATTCCAAAATAGAAGATCCTCATCGTTTTCTTCTTCTTTGAGCGGGAAAGAGAAATGTTCAAAGTGTCAAGAACATTTCCTTTAAGTCTTCATCTGCAGCAGGTACTATCAGCTGATTCCACAATCAGTTGAACAGTCTTCTTCTTGTGTTTGTCCTTTGGTCATAGACTTCGAATGAACTCTCGTGAATAGCTGCTAATTTGACTTGTTGTCCTAAAGCTAAGTACGTACTCAGCTGAAGGTTTATTGTATATACTTGCTTCAGCTGAGATACTTACTTCAGCTTGTATTTATTCTTCTTAGGTATCGATCATCAAATCTTATTTACTTAGTCTTGGGACTAACACATAAAGATTAAATTAAATGTATTTTAATATGGGACAAATATGCAAATGGCATAAATTAAAAGTTATTTGCAAAACGTGGCATGAACTTAAACTTCTGAATATATATAAAGATTAAATTAAATTTAAATTTCTGATTTAAATTTTAGAAATATGCGATAAATGTGCAAATGGGATAAACTAAAAGTTCTTTGCAAACATGGCATGTGAATTATGAGGTGGCAGAGATGACGTGGCAAATCCTACGTGGATTAGGTGATGTGGCATACTTTTTTTTTTATTATAGATAGAGATAATTTGCCTTCAAAAATGAAATAAATTAAAAGTGTTTATGATATGTTAATTAGGGGTGAGCATGGGGTGGGTTGGGATGGTTTTTCACTAAAACCAAACCCCGAACCGCAAACTTCGGTTTTTAAGAACTAGAAACCGTTCGGTTTCGGTTTTTCGGTTTCGATTTTTCGTTTTTTTCTCAATAAAGCGGTTCGATTTCGAGTTTTTTTTTCGGTTTTTTGTTTTCCTTAAAATTTATCAATTTGTTAACTTAAATGTTATGATCCAAACTTTAGTATTTATGTAGTTATAAGACCTGAAAAATAATGAAAAAAACATGTGAAAAATAACAAATAATATGATTTAATTAACCACACATCAATTGATGTGAGAGCTTGTGTATTTATAATAAGAGATTACAAGAGATAAATACAACATTTGAAATACATAATTATCTTAAATACATAATTATTTAATAATAATATACTTAAAACTTACTTTTAAATAGTTAAAGATCAAATCTTTTATAAATATATAATTATTTTTACAAAATTTGGAACATATATATATATATATATATATATATATATATATATATATATATATATATATATATATATATATATATATATATATATATATATATATATATTGCGGGGCGGGGCGGTTTTTTCTGTTCGGTTTTTCGTATGCACCCAAAAACCGCCCCAAACATTCGGTTTATCAAAAAATCAAAACCGCTAACCTCGGTTTTTCAAATGGTTCGGTTTTTTCGGTGCGGTTTTTTCGGTTTTTTCGGTTTCGGTTCGGTTTTTCGGTTTTTGTGCTCACCCCTAATGTTAATTGATTGAGTCTTTCATTAACATAAGGATCCCTATATATGGGGTAATACAAAGAGATAATCTACAGAATCTACCTATTCAAATAAGATATATACAATCAAACTAATCTAATACTAATATATACATATACGTATTTACTAATAGTCCCTCACAGTTGGAGCGGGAGGACAACGGACGCTCAAACTGTCACGGAACGTCTCAAAGAGTTGTCGAGGTAGACCCTTGGTAAAAATATCGGCATATTGATAAGCGGCTGGCACGTGTAAAACTCGAATTTGTCCGATTTTGACCTTCTCTCTGACAAAATGAATATTAATTTCAACATGTTTGGTACGTTGATGTTGAACTGGATTTCCTGATAAATATACCGCAGATACATTGTCACAGTACACGATGGTTGCTTTGCGTAATGGTTCATGAAGTTCTAGCAATAAATTCCGTAACCAACTAGTCTCAGCAACGGCATTTGCGACCCCTCTATATTCGGCTTCGGCACTCGATCTTGATATCGTAGTCTGTCTTTTTTATGACCATAAGATAAGATTGTCTCCAAGATATACACAATAACCTGATGTAGACCGGTGTGAATCAGGACATCCCCCCCAGTCGGCGTCTGAGTAAGCCGTAAGATCATGACTAGGGGAGTTTATGATGCGTATTCCATGATTAAAAGTACCTTTGACATATCGTAAAACTCGTTTCATGAAATTGAAGTGTGCATCGCGATGTGAGTGCATGAACAAGCAAATTTGTTGTACCGCGTATGATATGTCAGGCCGTGTGAATGTAAGGTATTGAAGTGCCCCGGCTAGACTACGATATAGGGTACCATCGGTCAAAGGTTTTCCGGCAGTGGCGCTAAGTTTGGAATTCATATCAACCGGTGTGTTACTTGGATTACATGTGGTCATGGATGCTCGTTTGAGGATTGCGACTGCCCGTTTGCGGATGAGGACTTGGGAGCCGACGGTGTTACTAGGGCGGATCCGGATTGACGGGCGGATTGACGGTGTTGCTCGAGTTGTAACATGCTACAAGTTATGTCCCACGTGGTAGAGCTTTGGTTAATGAACGATGTCACTGTGTCAAACTCGGCGGGAAGGCCACAGACTAATTGGAGAACCATGCGGGTTTGGCTAACCGGGTTATCCATGTCGGTGAGTTGATCGGCTAGTGTTTTTAGCTTTTGACAATAGTCTTCCATGGATGAGCATGCAACAATTGTGAGGTTTGTGAAATCATGCTCAAGAGTGGCGGCTCGAGAGCTCTTGTTGTTGAGGAAGATGTTTTGAATCTTCGTCCATGCATCATGAGTCGTCGCATCGGTGTCTAGTACACGGGCCAAGAGATCGTTTGACAATGTTCCGTAGATCCATTGTAGAACGACAGCGTCGATCTCGGACCATGTATCATAATTATCGTCGGTTGCGGCAGGGGCCGGCGTACCGTCAATGTGATCTAGCACTTTGTATCCTCTAGCATGTAGCTTGAAAAGCCTAACCCACGAAGAGTATGAGACCGTCGTGCCATCTAATACCCGAACCTTGTTTTGAATGTTCGTAACGGTATAGACGGGGTGAAGATTCGAAGATGTTGGTTTGGGGTTTTCGGAAGTCGACGCAGGCGTGGTCGTGACCATGGCTGCTACGATCGAATTCGGCGGCTAGGGATATCGGCTAGGGTTCTTCGGGTGTTTAGGGTTTTTGCTCTGATACCATAAAAGTATTTATGATATGTTAATTGATTGAGTCTTTCATTAACATAAGGATCCCTATATATATGGTAATACAAAGAGATAATCTACAGAATCTACATATTCAAATATAAGATATATACAATTAAACTAATCTAATACTAATATATACATATACGTATTTACTAATATAATATAAATGAATTGATAAAAGTTACTTTTGAAGAGTTTTATTGTGGAAGAGTAATTTACTTTGGGATGAGTGAAAATGAAGTTCGTGGCAACGATTCTTTTGTGTGTTATTTATGTACTTGAAGAAGTTTTGTTTATCCCTTAATTAAATATTCCCATTAAAATTAGCTTACACGCTGAGTTCTTTACCATCAGATTATCAAGTTTTACCACTGAGTTTCTTTTTACCGCATGTCTTTTTGGTTAAAAGCTACTTTCTTTCTCAAAGGAATTGAATGGCAAACTAAACTTTGTTACTAACAACTTGAATAAATAATCCACTTTTTTGGTTGGCCCCAGACTGTTATTTAATTTGCTTTTTATAACTTTTTATGTTCGGTCCACATAAATCGTGCTATCGTGTCATGTTACTGAGTAACACGAAACGACACGAATTCATTTAACACGAAAACAACACGACACGGAGTCGTGTTTTATTTTGTTAACACGAACACGGTACGATTAAAAAACGATAAACACGACAAACACGACAACACGAAATAGATAACAAATATATCAAATTTCTTACTTACTACTTCCTCTGATTCAAAATAAGTGCTACACTTTGGGTTTCACGGTTTTTTAGGTAAAAGATTATAATGATGGTTAAATTAGATTAATTGAATGGTTAGTGGATAATGGCTCTCAAATATTTTGAATAAAGTTGGAGTAATGATGTTTAAAAGTAAAAAGTAAGGGTAAATGAGTCATTTCACTTTATTAAAGTAGAAAGTTAGTAGGTGTGGATCCTACTATTTTTTGTCAAATAAGACAAATTTTCAAAGTGTAGCACTTATTTTGAATCACCTATATAAGGAAAGTGTAACACTTATTTTGAATCGGAGGAAGTACATGCTAAAAACACGACAAACACGGGAAATACGACAAAAATTTCCAAATGTTTCCAAAATCATAATTATCGTGTCAATATCGTGTTAAAATCTGAACACGAACACGACACGACACGACTTCGTGTTTATTTTACACGACACGAAAACGGATTCAAATTTTGATCCCATCCCAATTTTGTTTCGTTTGGTGTATTTTTGTCGCGTCGTGTCAGGTTTTGACAGCCCTATACTATATGTTATGATTAAATCATATGACAATCGATATTTTTCAGCTGTACTTTTCAGGTTTTCGTATTAATAGAGCTAATGCACATATACGTTCAGATTATGGAACGTACTAGCTAGGAAGCAAATTAGTTTGGTGCCTAGCACCACGAATAACAATGTTCTATTTTACGTATCAAACAACTATTACAATTTCTTTTAATAATGGGACAAAAATTTTGTTACGTTGACAAAGTTATATTTATACCAATTGGTGATGAATAAAACATAAATTTTATATACAAAATACTGAAATAGTTAAAGATTACACCTAATTAATTAGTTTATTTATAAGGGAATTAATATCCTTTATTTTTCCAAAAACGGTGAGAATATATTTAATAATTCATATGAAGTTTTTGTAGAAGCGGAATAGTTTATCAAGGTTGACATTCCATTCAATTAATCCATGTGAGATCATATGCACTGGCTAGCCCATATTTATTGAAATAAATTCAATTTAGTCTCGTATTCATATTCGTTAAACGTGTATAGTTTCATGATTAACTACCTTTTTGTTAATATTAAAGGACATCTACCAACCCATATATTAAATATTTGAAGAGTTGTTACGAGGATATAATATTTAGCGTCTTTTTAACGGCGAAATGTATTAAAAAAAAAGATTTAGCCAGGAGTTAGAACGAAAAGAAACAAATTACCTGGAGTGAGGATTGCAACACCAATCCTCCCAATTTAAAATTACAAGTTTATCCCTACTATTTATCCAAAGAAAAGAGTAAAACTTAACATTTTCGCCTAACATTTTTTTCCGAACTTTGTTGGATTGAAAAGTCATGCTGTTTCTAGACCTCTAAATGATCCGAATGTCCTTGAGCATGACCGCATCAAAGTGTCAAATGATTAATATTCCTTGCATGTTACCACCCTTTTGACATTCGATCAGTTGGTAGCCCTATCCATACGGACTACTTTCTTATCAATCATTACCAATTATATGAACAAGCCCACATTGCATCAATGCTATAAATAACTTAATCCATAGGTACATAACGTACCACACAATCTCAACTAATCAAATAACTACTTCAAACTAAGTATAGAGAGATCCATATTTCAGCTACAATGGCTATCAAACACATTCTACTGTTGCTTTTTATCATCTTTGAGTACTCGTCAGCCAAGGTTACATACAACGTTGTCAGTCTCGGAGCCAAATCCAACGGTCGCACAGACACAAAAAATGCATTCTTGAAAGCATGGAATTTGTCGTGTTCATCCACGAGTCCCGCCATCATCTATGTGCCAGCTGGCAGGTACTTGATTGCATCTGCAATCACATTCTCGGGTCAAGCATGTAAGAGCAGAGCCATCACGTTTAAGATAGATGGTACGCTGGTGGCACCGTCTAGTTATAATGCTGTTGGAAACTCTGAAGTTTGGATTAAGTTGTACCGAGTTAACCATGTAACCATATCAGGTGGAACCCTTGACGCCCAAGGTGGTCCATTATGGGCTTGCAAAACATCTGGAAAGACATGTCCGAAAGGAGCTACGGTATGACCAAATTTCTAGCATTGTTTTTTCCCCTTAGATTCTTGTATGATGCTATAATAAATTATTGTCTTTTCTTTATGTGTGTTCAGTCACTTGGTATCTACCATTCCCAAAACATAGTGATTAGTAGACTAAGATCATTAAACAGCCAAATGTTTCATATGATACTGTATGCATGCACCAATGCCAAATTGCAAGGAGTGAGCATCCTAGCACCCGGGCTAAGCCCGAACACAGACGGTATCCATTTAGCATCTTCAACGGGTATCACCATTTTAAACTCTAAGATCTCCACAGGGGATGACTGCATCTCAATAGGCCCGGGTAACTCCAATATCTGGATAGAAAAGACCGTATGTGGCCCTGGTCACGGCATAAGGTAAACTTGCAACATAAATTTGTTTAATTAGATCCACTAATTAGTTAACTATTTGTGGTTGCAGCATCGGGAGTCTAGGGTGGGATTTGGATGAAGCCGGTGTGCAAAATGTAACAGTAAAAACCACAACATTTATAGGTACAACAAACGGTTTGAGGATAAAAGCATGGGCTCGACGTAGCAATGGGTTTGTGAAGAATGTTGTTTTCAAGGGAGCAACTATGATTAACGTGCAATACCCCATCATAATAGACGGTAACTACTGCCCCCACAATCAGAATTGCCCGAATCAGTCTGCAGGAGTAAAGATCAGTAACGTTGTGTATGAGAATGTTCATGGAACATCGGCAACAAAAGTGGCGGTGCAATTTGATTGTAGCAAAGGTAGTCCGTGTAATGGAATAATATTAAAGGATGTTAATCTTAAATATGGAGGTGAATTGGCGGTTTCTTCTTGCTCTTATGTTGCTGGTATTGCTTCGGGGTTACTACAACCTACAAGCTGTCTCTAACAACTTTAAAATTTTATGAGGGTGTTTGGATTGACGGTTGGGTTTGATTAACTGATTCTATGGGTTTTTACAATAGGAATCAAAATGTATTCGTGTATATATTTCGCAAAACATGTGTGTGTGGTGTCATCATGCTCCTCTATATATATATTTGATGTTAACGAGGATTGTAACGCGATCATTATGCATGGTGATAAAAACCGAGTTCGTTTTATTATTTGTTTTTCTCGTAATTAAAAAAGTTTACATGACTAATTTCCTTTATTTTGATATATATATATATATATATATATATATTTAGATTAAGAATAATTTGAAATTTAACTAGGTAGAATAACCGAAGAATAAAATCACGCGCACGAAATCAACTTATCTTTGAATTCTTAACAGTAATGAACAAAACTAAAGAGTTGTCGGGTGGCCTCCTAAAAGCAGTCTTTCTACTCTAGAAATATAATTGTCCCCATCTCACCTTATTCACACCCTTTGTTTATGGTTGTTCGACAAAACTAAAGAGTCAAATGGCAGGCGAAATAACATTAATTTTAATTTCTAAAATAATTAATAAAAAAACGTTTAGAATATAGATTCAAACCGAAAACCTTCAAATAGATTTGAAAATTAAAGAATCCATTTTCATCTCACAACGCCCGCTTCCTCGTCACTATGTTTTCTTTGTTCCAGCTCATCATTAGCATCCACACTGGTTGTATCCGCTTCTTTATCAAACCTGAAATAATCCATAAAAACACTTAGGGGGCGTTTGGCTCGACGTAATCCTCCGTAATGTAATTGAAATAGGTTGTAATTGAATTCGGTTGGAATTGAATTCCTTTGTAATTGAACACGGTTACGCGTTTGGTTACCAAAATTTTGAGTTGTAATTCAAATCAATACTTATGTATTTTTTTAAAAACTTTTTCAAATTCTTTTTTAAAATTTTATTATTTATTATTATTATTTTATTTTAAATTTTTTTTAATTTATTATCTTTTTTTTGTTTAAAAAAAATATTAAATATTTTTTATTTTCTAAAATTTTTTATTTTTTATAAATTTTATAAATTTTTTTAAATTTTTTAAATTTTTTTTTTCTAAATTTTTAAATTTTTTTTAAATTTTTTAAATTTTTAAAATTTTTAAATTTTTTTTTCTAATTTTTTAAAATTTTTAAAATTTTAAATTTTTTTTTAGTTTTTTTAAAATTTTTAATTTTTTATTAATTTATGTTAATTTTTTATAATTTTTTTTAAAATCTGAAGCATATAAAATATTCAAATTTGTTAGTTTACAAAAGGACCGTAATTGAATTCATAGGGTGTTGGCACGGAATTCAATTACAACGAATTTCGTAATTCGAAATTACGTCGTAATTGAATTACGAAAAAAGAAGTTCATCCAAACGTCCTCCGTAATGTAATTGAATTACAATTACGGAAGATTACGGAGCATTACGTCAAAACAAACGGGGCCTTAGATTTGAGATCCATGTTATCTATACATTTCATTATATGGGTCCCATCACCATAAACATCCTTTTGCTTCTTCAGAACATAATATTTGCTCGTTTGACACTACTGGATAAACGGATTGATTTGGATTATATACGCCTTCTCTAACAGGTCAAATGGTATTTTTAAGAACTAACATGGTAAATATTAATTTAATCAGATTCATAATAAACTATCTGCAAAACTAAAAAAAAAAAAAAGAAAAGTGTTCGTAGGCCGACCCAACTTGACCCATAATAAGAATCACGCATTTTATCCCGAATCCATTTCTACCCGTCACCCAACCCGCCCATTTTTCACACAATGTAGAAAAGGTGAAATCGAAAACATACGCTGAATAAACAACGAGGCCAACAGCAACAGCAGCAAATGCTACAAAGTACATCCAATCAACCTGACATAATATAAAACAATTTCAGCTTTATTAAAAAATCAACGTTAAATTTGTATAATTGTTACAAACCTTTTCATGGTACACAAATATGCGTATCAAAGCTGACCACATGTCTGATGTCAGCAAAGACAGATTTAGCATTGTAGAGCCACTAATCTGCATTATATATTCACACGAATAAAGATAGATATTCAAAAAAACAGAGTTATCATGATTTACATACCTTTAGTAGGAGTGGCACGCCTGAGTAAAATAGAAACATTGCTGCTGCAAATCCAGTATACGGAAGCACCTAAGAATGGGTTGACTTTAATTATATAATATTATTAATGGGTAAATAGTCAAAATTACTAGGGTAGAAATGAAGTGGGTTGAAACCCGTCCAAAATGTAATCAAATTCTTACAACCTAAATTCTTTTATTCAACCGCCCGTGGCCCTGTGTGTTATAAAGGAGATTACAGATTCGGTCCCTAAGCCTCATTTATCACACACACACACACACACACACACACACACACACACATATATATATATATATATATATATATATATATATATAGAGAGAGAGAGAGAGAGAGAGAGAGAGAGAAAGAGTGGAGAGTACCGCTCCCGACGACCAGTGGATGGATTTGAGTTCCTCTCGCTCCAGCACACCTCTACACAGACGGTAAAGGACCACAAAATAACAACAAATTTCATTTTCATTTACACTACACCAATTTCCATATTATCGAAGAGTGTTTTAGAGATTTCAATAATAGGAAAAATAATAATAATAGTAGTAGTAATAATAATAATAATAATAATAATAATAATAATAATAATAATAATAATAATAATGATAATAATAATAATAATAATGATAATAATAATAATAACAACAAAATGTAGGAGGTATAAGAACAGAAGCATGCAAAAGGATACATTTGAATACCACTCCAAATGGCACCGAAGAGCCCCAACATAGCCAAGAGTTCCACTTGATCAGCTTTTTTCACAAAAAATTCCTGCACAAATTATAGTTTCACATTACTGACTACCATAATAAATATATTTTTCAAAAATAACATTTTTTATTTTCTTTTACATAGCAAAACACTACAAAACAGCACTGGTTCACAAAAACTTTTCTATCCGCTTTAATGTAAATTTTTTAAATACCAAATTTGTTAAATACTTTTTCAAAAACTATTTTATTACAAAAATAATCTACATGTATCACCCATCTTTTTTCTTGTAACTTAACTTTTTAATTTGACCCATTCATCATTAAATGGGATTAAAATCAGGCTGCTTTTGCTCACCTCGCTAACATTGCAGACAGCATAAAGTGTAGCCCCTGCAATAACCAACAAATCTCCTCTAATGGGGTGACTCCCGCTCTCTGATCATAAAAATACATTAGTAAAAAAACATATAAAAGGACTAAAATTTCAATGGGATTTAGGATATTTGCTTACGTTTATGATCTCCTGCATGTACATCTGAAAAAATAACAAGAACAAGACCAGCAATACAAATTACAACTCCCACAATTTTCTTGAATCTGTATTTTGTCTTCAAAAAGAGCCATGTGAGGAATATGACTGATGGGATTGACCAACAATCCAGCAGCATAACACTTGTTAATGATGTGTATTGGTATGCCATCACAACTGCTCAACAATCAAAATAAAAATTATAACTTTTTGCCAATTTAATGAAACTAGCATTGTACCCGCACAAAGTAGCGGACATTTATTATATAAGCGTACTATATTGAATATATAAATGTTTTTTAATTCAGGTTACAGGTTTTCCAATTCGGGTTATACGTACATTAACAATTAAGATATATTGTATATCATATACATGATAATGAGATGTTTAAATTGTTGTATTAAAAAAATATAGTCTCATTTGGGTTTTAATACGTACTTAGTATTTTATGGGTTGAAATCTAATTGGGATTAACTTGCTTTTATTTAAAAAAATACTTACAGAAAGTAGAATATTAAAGGGTAAATTGGTAATTTCATTAGTATAAGGGTCAAAATTGACACCTCGGATTATAATGCTAGAAATCTTACCAAGATAATTTGCCTCAACATCTACAAGCCCAAGAAGTAAATAATAGTACCACTTTGCCTGCAAATGCTCACATAAGACGAATTAGCCATTTTTCATATGGTGATATAATGATTAGGGAGCGTTTGGCTATGCGTTTTCATTAGACTTGAAAAGATAAGCGATTGCTTAAAGCTAAAGATAGTCGTTACTAACCTTCATCTTTTTTTTCCTGGCAATCAAAATTCCACCATAAACAATTGCTAACAACACGTAGTTCGCTAAAGATTGTGATGTTGGTGCATTGATTCCTAAGTTTTACACAAATTTTTAAACATATATCAATGTCGTTAATAAAATATATAAATTCTTATGACTGTTGAAAAACAAACGAATCTTTAACCTTTTCTAGCAAGCTCAGATGATGAAAATCCTGTTGAGGTGATAAAAAGAGAGAGAACCTGCCCTAGAAAAAGGGCAAACAATGTCTTCTTTGTAAAGAGACCCTTAAACCCCACCATAATTTTTAATAACAAAATTCAAACTTTTTTATGAGAATTTCAGAAATACTAATCAAGAATCCCCAGAATGCCAAGATCGAAAGAAGAATTATTAAAACCAAGAAACAGGGTTTTATGAAGAGGTGGGTTAGGGTTTAAAGACTGTATGTTCTTCGTAATCTAGATCGACAGGTAACGGAATCCAACTACGTACATATCTTCGAATATATACTTTATAATTTAAATTTAAATATAAAATGGATAAAAGTTGTATTGTTATTGAGTCAATAATGTTTTTTATTAGGATGTTTTATTATATTCTTTATAACTTTGTGTCAGATAAAAAGCCGAAACGGAATAACCTGAACCAAAAAGGTTTGGGTTACCTGGCTTCTGATCTGGCTTAGTTATCTGATTTTTGGTAAGACTAACTCTTAGCTACGATATTAAAGTACTGGTGTAAGGTGTTGCCCGTAATTTAAAGGTCATAAATTAAAATCTCGTCGTGAACAAATAAAGTAGATTAGGTGTCGTTATAATAAACTCATTAACATAAAGGTTTTATCAATAAATCGGTTCAGATTTGATTTTGTTTTTAGTTTTTTGGTTTTCCTTTAAATTTATAAATATGTTAACTTTAAAATTATGATTCAAACTTCAAAACTTTAACTTGTTTCCTTTGTAAATAAAACAAATAAATATTTTAAGATTCTCACAGTTTTTTCTTTTTAAAACAAAAACTGGTTGAACCTGGATTAGAATTTCGGCAATGTCATCACTCGCACCAAGCCAACCAAATGAAATTATATATATATATATATATATATACCAGCAAATACAACCACCAGAACAAAATAACCAAAAAACACAGAAAAACAAACACCAAACTAAACAACGATTCTCACAGTTATACAATTATAAAACTTATTTAAAATATATGAATAAAATATGTGAAAACGGCCAAATATATAGCGGGACCGGATGGTTTTTTCGATTTGGTATACTGTATACACCTGAAAACCGCCTAGTGGAAATTAGAACACATATAAAAAGATAATTTTTCTATCAAATTTCCTTTTTATATTATGAAAATACTGATTACAAGGAAAACAATTCGTTCAAACAATAGACGTTGAATTAGAAGAGGAAAACTATGAATAAAATTGGGGGTTGAAGAATAAAAAAATAAACTTCAGGTGTGAATCTTGATGCATATTTTAGCGGGAATAGAGCCAAAATAGAGAAACATGCATACAGCCATTTCCTCTTCACTACCCAACAACTCTCGCAGTAACAGATCTGAGAATCATCAATTATCTCACACACTCGTACACCATCATCTTCACACACTAAAATGACTAAACCTTCACCATCGTCGCCGGCGTCTCCGTCGCACCAAAACCCATTAATCAGACTCCTTTTCATCTTAATCATCTGCTCAACTTGTTACATTTTAGGGTCATACAGATCCACCATTAACGTATCTACGATTGTGAAGAATCAAGAAAACTGCTTAGATCACACCAATTTCACAACTTCAACCCACCAAAACGCTCACCCACCACTCGATTTCAAAACCCACCACACACTCCCTCTGCCGCAACTAAACCCACCAAAAAAATTCAGAATTTGCCCAAATAATTACACCCATTACTGCCCATGTCAAGACCCACTCAGAGAAAGATTATTTAAAGTTGAAAAAATGTTTCACAGGGAACGCCACTGTCCCACCGCCGCCGGAGAGATTCTCCGGTGTCTTGTTCCGGCGCCGGTGGGGTACAAGAAGCCATTTCCATGGCCTAAAAGCAGAGGTGAAGCTTGGTTCAGTAATGTGCCGTTCAAGACGTTGACTGAGTCTAAAAAACAGCAGAATTGGGTCCGGCTGTCCGGTGACCGGCTGGTTTTTGCCGGCGGTGGGACTTCGTTTCAGAAAGGGGTTAAGGGTTATATCGACGTGTTGAAGAAGATGATCCCACTGGAATCTGGGCAGATTAGGACAGCTCTTGATACAGGGTGTGGGGTAAGTGTGATAATCTTATATCTTTTCAAGATTCTGGTTGTTAAGTTAATGCTCTTTATTAATTAATGGGCCCAACCCAAATGATCCTTTAATTTAAAGTATTAAGGGTTTTTCAAGGTGCATTAAATCACTAATAAAGTCTTACTGCACAATAATAAAGTTGATACTATACATTTTGAAAAGATATTGCTAATATATTCCTAAGGGTATATGATTAGAAGTGTTACAACTTATTAAATCTTCCTATTATTCAATTTTGGCAAGGGTACATTTGATATTACACATAAAAGTTAATAATGTCAAATTACATTATTTAAGGAAATATTATATACAAGCTATCATATGCCCTCAAGAGACGTATAAAATGCATCTTTTAGTTTTAAAGAAAAGTTAATGCATTTAAATACAGTATAGCCATAGACACATGTTAGAAAAACACTTGTATTTAAAATGGTGAGATTTATTATGGTAGGTTGCAAGCTTTGGAGATTCTGTAATGGATTATAACAATGTCTATAGCTCCGTACATGAAGCTCAGGTACAATTTGCTCTAGAAAGAGGCCATGCTTGGTGTTCTTGGCACCTACAGACTACCCTACCTATCAACATCATTCAATATGGCCCATTGCTCACGCTGCCTCATCCCATGGACCGAATATGGTACTTCACTTAACCAAACAAGATTCAAATATTAGGGGAAGGGGATGGGCTGGGTCGGCCGTTTATCAAATCTCAACCCGCTTATTAAACGGGTTAGACAAGTTGGCCCGTTTCAAACCCAAACTCATGTAGACTCAACACTAACCAATTTATTTTCATGTCGAGCCTAGCCCATCTATTTCAGTACATGATTAAAAGAACCATTTAGTTCAATAATAATCTAACTTTTTGAAAAATACGATTTTTATAATTCCCTTTTTAGCTGATTTTGCTCTCGTGGCCCTGTTAAAGATAAAACATACTCTGAATAAAATCAGTCATACGATTTCTACTATAACCCTATGACGCTGACGTTTGTGTTACTAGATGGGTTGTATCTGATGGAAATTGACCGACTTTTGCGACCGGGTGGCTACTGGGTGTTGTCGGGCCCACCCATCAATTGGAAAGCTAAATACGCAGTCTCAAATGGAGCCACCAAGGATCCTAAGAAAGAACTAAGACGTTTAGAGGATCTGATTATGTTGGAAAAAGATTAAAGGAAAAGGGCCGATTGCCGTGTGGCAAAAACCTAATAATCACATCGAATGCATCAAAAGGAAAAAAGATTTAAAATTTCCCAAATTTTGTGACGAGAATGACGATCCTGATGATGGCTGGTATAGAAAAATGGATGCATGCATTACTCGGTTACCACAAGTAGAACATGTACTAGAATGCTGGCCCAAACGGTTGAGTACTATTCCACCTAGGATTGGGTTGAATCGTGAACTAGAAACGAAAGATTTTGTTGAAGATGATATGATGTGGAAAAAACGGGTATCTACATATATGCATGTGGTTAAGTCAATGTTGACCAGTGGGTATAGGAATATTATGGACATGAATGCCGGATTAGGTGGGTTTGCAGCTTCTCTTTCTGAGTATCCGGTTTGGGTCATGAATGTTGTTCCTCATGATGCAAAGTATCAAACCCTTGGTATCATTTATGAACGTGGGTTAGTTGGAACATACATGAATTGGTTAGTTTCTGATATTATTTTATGGTTGTGTTGACTTTTGGTAATTAACCATTTTTTGTGATTTTGGTTACAGGTGTGAACCATTTTCGACGTATCCTAGATCATATGACTTGATACATGCGGATAACGTGTTTAGCTTGTACATGAATAAGTAAGCCTTTTAGTCCATATCAAAACACAATGCATTAAACATAATCTAGCTAAAGTATTACTTGTTTGACCTAATTCACCCATTTTGACACCTATGCATTAAACATAAACAGAAACCCTAACAAGTAAGAATACTCATATGATGCAGGTGTGACATTATCAACATATTCATCGAGATGTTAAGGATCATTCGACCTACAGGTACAATCATAATAGCAGATCATGTAGACATTATAGTTAAGTTGAAGAGTCACACAGATCAAATGAGCTGGCACACAAAACTATTAGACACTGAAGCGGGCCCTTTCGGCCCTAGAAAGTTGCTCTTTGTTGATATCATGTAAAATCACATATTTATTACTCGGAAGAAATTTAACATATATATATGTCAAGTTCTTTTGTTTTGGAAATAAATACATAACGAAAGTGTTTTTTGTAATTGTGAGATCTCACTTGTTGTCACCATCACCACCATATTCGGTTGAATTACCATTCCAGAAAGCGTTTTTACCATTGAATTTGGTATCATCTTCATCATGTTTTAGAGTGTGGATATTGCTTCCACTGCCAAATCGAGATGAGTTTGGTTTGTTGTTTTTACTAGTTGATGGAGTACTACTGCTAGTGTTTTGGTTTGATGTTACGAGGTAGGATCTCCTGCTTCCCGTGAAGTTTCCTTGTGGTGTACCTGCACGTATAAAATAATCAAGTAATGAAAACAGTTAAAGTTCACCCTAGTGACATTTTGACCCAAATGAAATTAGTTTTTGAGTGACCAAAAAAAAAATCAAAAACAGAAATTTTAATAAAAATAGTGTTCCAATCTAATAAATAGAAAAAGAAAGTCACCAGTTTCCGGTACAGAAGTTGAGGAATTTGCAGCAGCACCGCCACCAAGATAAGCCAAAGGATTAACATATGAAAAATATTGTTTAAAAAGTGAAAAATAACTTTCGCCATCTGACGATCCGGTGGGACCCGTGGAAGTTGACTGACGGTTTGGTAAAGAAGATAGTCCTTTATATGGACCTGAGCCTTGCTGATGTGGCACCACTATTAGCGCTTGTCTATCAAGCAGACTTAACTCTGTTAAAGTTTTGCTTAAATCTGCATTTATGGAAACAAAGTTAGAAAGAAAGGGTAATTAATTTCTTTTTGTGTGTTCTTAGTTGGAAATAAAAGAAAAGAAAATTTCATGGTTTTTGGTAATTAAAATTTCCGACGCCTGTTCCTTTCTCCTCTTCAAGAAAAAACGGAGAACACAAAATTATTTCTAGAGTAAATTACATAAATCGTCCTTCGACTATTTTTATTAAAATAAAATAATATAGAAATTAAAATAAGATAATATAAAAATTGTGCATACCTTGGTCAGTGAAAACCTTGCGAGGATAAGGAACAGCTAAATCATAAGAACCAATACTACTTTCTTGTTTTTCATCTACATAATTTTTCACCATTCTTAAAGTGTTTGTAGGTTCAAATTTCTCTTGTAGACTTACTCCACCAGGTAATCGTATGTTCAAGTATATATCAGTTGACTTTTTTGGAGCCAAATCAGAATTATCCACCTTTTCAGTTTGCAAATTTTCTGGCTTTCTTTCACGTTGACTAACATTCAAGCTCGGTTTTTGGTCAACTACAGGTTTACTTACACTTGGTGTCACTTGGTTAATTGGTTCACTAGTTGTAGTTGTTGTAACAGGCTGTTTAACATTACTTTCTTTCAATTTATCCACAATCGGCCCGTGAGACATATCATCACCATGTTTTGACTTTTTTTCCTGTACAATAATAAAACACAATTAAATTTAAAATGACACCTCAGATAAAACTAGAAATGGCAATTTGACCAATTTACTTATCAATGGGTAGATTCAGATTATGTTTTCTTTCTAATGGCCCAAATGGGAAAAATCCAAATATTAGCTAAAAATGGAACATGTTTAATGGGTCAAACAATTTGAGAGTTGCCCAAAGCGTATTCTTAAAGCTACTAAATTATTTTACTCAAAAAATGAGACTATTAGTCTATATATATGTTATTTGTAATTGTAATTGTATTTAGCACACAAATTATCTATAATTTCCTTTAAAAATATATACCAGTCGACCCGTTACCCAACTTGCCACCGTTAGATAAAACAGACCAAAAAAACAGGAGTTATGTTAATCAAGTTACCTCAACCATTGGTGCACTAGCATCTTTTTTGTCATGATTTACAGAATTTTTGACAGATCTTTCTTTATCATGATTTACATCTTTTTTGTCCACTAAAACACTAGCATTTGTATTAGCCGATGATGTTGAAGAAGAGCTACCAATTTCATGTGAAGCAGTATGAACTTGTGCAGTTTGACTCGAGGCAAGTGCTGCACTCAAAAAAGTGGCAGTTGTTTCCTGTAAAAAAAACCATTATTAAGTCAACAATAAGATCGATATCTCAAAAAACATTTGTATATTAAATTAATGCATGAACAACCTGAACATGAAGACTCAACCATTCTTTTTCAAGTGTTGAAACCAAAATCTCAGCACTCACAAAGCCCTCTGCTCAACGATTAACAAAAGCATACAAAAGAACACAAATTCAGTGAAAAAAACAGAACAAAAAATCAATAAATATGATATACGTGGTTGTAGATTTACCATTTTGCCATAGTTGAACACCGTTATATCCAATAACTGTTATACAGGGAGCAGATTTCTGTGGATCTATTAAAATTGATGTAAGGAATGCCATACATATTTAAAGTTTAAACATGTGGTCTCTGTGAAAATTAAAGTTATTTCCTTTTGGGCTACAAGTAAAACAAAGGATACATAATGCAGAAAATTGAGCTGCATCTGAGCTTCCTTCTAAAATATGCAACAAAATGCAGTACTTTGATAATGATTCAGCCACCTATATGCAGCCAGCTGTCATTAGATAATATATTCTTCCCAAAATCTATAGCAAATTGACAAATTCTTAATTGCAATTATTAGTTTCTAATATTAAACATTAACTCACACTTGACTCTGACCAAGTAGATTTATCCATAGAGACAGAGTCTTCATTGTCTCCTGTAAAAACATAAATAAAAGCATTTTAAACAAAATAGTCATCTAATATCCATAGTGAACAGAGTTAATTCCATTGGTCATTATTAGTTTCTAATATTTCCATACAAATTAACAAAATCTTAACAGTCATCGTCATCTAATTGCATAACTCTTGGTATGGGATTAAGAATAATTGCAGATATTATAAAAGAAAAAAGTTTACCTGATATGTAAACTACAAAAAGTTTTCTCTGCCTTTTGGCTTCAGTGATTGCTTCGATTATAGAACCTTTGAATGCAAGAGAAGAGATGCAATGTTCCATCTGTACAAAATACTTGATTATTAAGACTATTTCATGTCACTGAACTCTAATCTAATGAGATATTATTTAAGTGATACAATCTACACCATAAAAAGGTGTTTTAGAAATCCATGAATTATTTTGTGCTTGTTGGGAATTATTCAATTAGGCGTCATAAGTTATATGATTCAGTGATTATAGGAAGCTAAACTTTAAGCAATTTGAACACAGGTAGCATGGAAGAAAAGGTGATTTTGGCAGTAAGCTGATGAAGTTAAGAAACAAATAGTAAGAAAATATGGGTTTTCGTTCATATTTAACCAATCATTTTGGAGGTAAGTTGTCCAATTCAGAACCCTAATTCATACTTAAATCAATCAAAATTAGCCTCTGGTAGCCCACTTTTTTCAAACCGTTACAACAATATCACATGATCGACAACAAAATCCGAGATTATACATCGACAACTGGCTCGCGAACACAATCCACAAGTGTAAGTTGAAAAAAACTAGTGGCTGTCACACGTAAATCTCAAAATTATCGGATTTCACAATTAGCAAACAGTAATTCACGATTCAGTTGAGTGGAAATTGTAGAAGAAATTACGCGAAACGTAGTTGGTACCTTAGGGATTTGTGACGGTTCTGGTTCTTGATAGTTCTTCACCTGTATTTCTGGTGTGCCTATGGATGCAACCACTATTTTAGAAGACCAAAAAAGTCTTCTTTTATGGGCGAATTTCAATTTTCAGCCCTTCTTAGTATTTAATTTGTAGAATGCCACCTAATATTTTTTTGTATTTGATGCCTATGCTGTTTGGACATATTTCCTGAAATATTTATGCCTAATAAAATATTATTTACTTGTATAATAATTTTCTGAACTTTTATTCAATCAGTAGCAGACTATTTTTAATAAATTATTTTCAGTTTAAATTTAAATGACCACAAATTACATTTTTCATCTAACAAGTTTACCAATTTTAGAAAATGTCCCCAGAACTTAGTCATTGTTATATTATTAATATATATTGTAATGCTTTGTTAAACTTTACTACAAAACAATTATTATTAGATTACACAATCTCATATTTTAAATATGTGTTGTTGTAATACACAATATATGTGATTATCACATACTTCGTCCAATTCAAATAAGTGATACATTGTTAGTTTCACAGTTTTTAAAGCAAAAATTATAATGAAGATTAAATTAAATTAATTAGATGGTTAGTGGAGAATGGGTCCCACAATTTAAAAAAAAAATAAAGTTAAATAACGTTTAAACCAAAATACATAACATTGTATCGGAGTCAACTCCCGGTTTTACAAAAACGAAAGGTTTCTTGTTCGAGATTATCAGAGTTTACAAAAATGGTGTTACAAATTATATATTAACCATAAGATAAGGACTCTAATCATCAACACCGAGCTAATCTCAATAAGGCCTCTTCTAAACGGGCTTCCTATATCTTCGATCCCGAACCTGAGTACATAGTAAAAACACAAACATAGTACGTGAGACAAAATTGTCTCGCGAGATACATGAGTTTTAGACCCGATAAACAACTAGCCACATAATACTATTTATAATTAAAATAATATTATTAATACGTTCGGGTCACTTCATTTCATTCATCATTGGCCAATGTCAAGATAATCGGAATGCCTCCAATCTATCAAGACCGTCATACCCACGGTAATCGGAATGCCTCTAATCTACCGGGACTCATAGGTATTGGGTAATCGGAATGCCTCTAATCTACCACTAACCTTAAGGTACCGTAATAACCGAAATGCCTCCAATCTATCACGGCCCTAGGGACATCATCATCATCATTATCCGTCTATTATTACTATGAGCTTAGGCCTCTCCAACCCTTACCCATCACTAAACCCATCAGTAGCGCCACGTCATCACATCCTTACTGACACGCTACTGACACGGTCGTGCCAACCCTACCCATCACTAAACCCATCCTTTCCACATCATCATTTTTAATTAAACTAATAATTATAAAATAAATCAATTATATTTATTTAAAAATACATTATTTAAATAAAAAAAATGATGTTAAATTAAAAAAATTACATTTAAAAATATATTAATTTAAACTTATTTTTTTCTGAAAAAAAGTATTATATTTTTATTCCTAAAACTAATATACAATTTATTTTAAAATTGAAAAAACAAATATAAAATGAAAAAGAGAAAAAAAGCAATTTTTTATTAAAAAAATGAAAAATGTACAAGCTTTTAAGCTTGATGTACAACCCTAACCCCTACCCTACCCCTCTTCCTCTTCCCCCCCCCCCCCCCCCCCTCTCTCTCTCTTCCCCTCTCTCTTCCGGCACCCACGACGAATTCTCGCCCCCGTCCTCACCCCGACGTAGCTCCGGCGACGCCACCCACGACGCGGCCGTGCCAACGGCGTCGTGGGCTGACGGCAAAAAAACATCCCCGACGTGAGCTACCGACAGCTTGTTGGCACGGGTCTTATAGCTCCATCATTATCATTTCATCATCAATAAGCAATTAATTAAAAATCACATAATTAACTAAATTACTTGTAGACTTGATATAACATATAACATAAAACATTTCTTAGCTATGTACCCAGTTTTGAATGTTCACATGTACTCACATTAGCCAAACTTATCCAAAAGATGTGTTCCTTGTACACAAATATCACTTCCCAAGATTTGAAAGCCTCAAATCCTTCAACCAATAACCTGTTTATAAATCATCACAAGATTTAACATCAAATACCATCATTAACTACATCTCTTACCACTAGTTAGCTATAGTATCATTTTCCCCCAATTTAGTTGACTTACAAAACCCTAATCTCATGATTATCAAGATTTACTTCAAATACATGTTATGAACACCTTTTCTTTGTCAAAATGTTGTAGATCTAAGTTATATTACTTCTATTTCATCATCCATGACAAACCCTCCAACTAGGGTTTGCATACTTCCCCATTTTCCACCAAAAACACCACTTAGAATTATTAGGAGTAAGGATTTACCTTAAACTTCAGAAATGGAAGAATAATCACGTGATTTGGAGTCCAAAATCAGCTCCAAATGCCCTTTTCCATTCAAAATAAGTATAAACACTTGTGGGAGAGAACTAGGATTTCATTTGAGCAATAAATGCCCAAAACAAGTCTTTAAATGCACATCAGACAGCAGGGACGCTCGCGCGGCTCGACAGTCGCTCGCGCCGCTCGAGCACGACTCGCGTCGCTCGACGGGGTCTCTCGTGTGCGCGACCAAGCCCTTTGGCCGATTTTGGTGCCGCTCGCGTGCTCGACGGCCTACGGCTCGCGTGCTCGAGCCTGTCTAACCTAATATTCGATTTTGTTTTGCTGTTTTGGTCAAGTCTTCGACCCGTAACTTTCTCATACGATCTCCAAATGACATGAAACCAATTTCTACGTGTTTTAAATGAATTATTCATAGTTATCATATTTTTGTACAATTTATTTATTTACAAATTTCGGGTCGTTACAACTATCTACCCCTTAAGGAGATTCCGTCCTCGGAATCTCATCATAGTTTATGAAGTTCGGGTATCTTTTCCGAATCTCATCCTTGACTTCCCAAGTCAAGTTCGGTCCAAGGCAATGCTTCCACTTGACCAACACCAACTCGATCTCCTTATTCCGAAGTTTCTTGGTCTTTGACTCTAATATTGCATCGGGTTCTTCTATCGACCGATTCGGGGCATCAACCCGCAACTCTTGCAATGGAATTATATTTTCAACTTCACCCACAAACTTCTTCAAATAACTCACATGAAATGTATCGTGAACCCCTTGAAGTTCGGGTGGAAGTTCTAACTTAAATGCTTGCAAACCGATCCGTTTCAAAATCTTAAACGGGCCAACATACCTTGGGCTCAATTTGCCCTTCTTTCCAAACCGCATCACACCTTTCTACGGTGATACTTTCAACATCACCATGTCACCAACATCTAAATCGTACGGTCTCTTTTTCAAACCCGAGTAGCTTCATTGTCGGTCTTGTGCGGTTTTCATATTAGCTTGAATTATTCCAATCTTTTCATTTGTCACTTTCATAATTTCGGGACCCGTGAGTTTCGTCTCTCCCGCTTCAAGCCAACATGAGGGAGTTCTACATTTCCTTCCATACAACGCCTCATAAGGCGGCATCCTAATAGTCGCATGATAACTATTATTGTAGGAGAACTCGACCAATGGTAAATGTTCATCCCATTTACCCCCAAAATCCAATACACACGATCTTAACATATCCTCAACCGTTTGGATAGTTCTTTCACTTTGACCATCGGTTTGCGGGTGTTAAGCCGTACTCAACCTCAATTTTGTTCTCAACTCTTCTTGTAATGATCTCCAAAATCTCGAGGTAAACCTCGCATCTCGATCGGACACGATCGATAACGGAACCCCATGAAGTCTTACAACTTCATCCACATACAACTTTGCCAACTTTTTGAGTGGCATGGTTTCCCGAATTGCTAAAAACAACGCACTTTTGGTCAACCAGTCAACTATGACCCAAATGGCGTCATGATTCTTGCTCGTCTTTGGCAACCCAACAATGAAATCCATTGTTATATCTTCCCATTTTCCGGCCGGGAATTGTAATGATTGAGCTACCCCATATGGTACTTGATGCTCGGCTTTTACTTGTGCACACGTGGCACACTTAGAAATATACTTTGCCACTCCTGCTTTCATCTCGGGCCACCAATACATTTTCTTCATATCTTGATACATTTTTGTACTCCCCGGGTGGATCGAATATTTAGACTTGTGAACATCATTCAATAATTCCTTTCGGGTACCCCCGAACTTGGGAACCCAAATTAGACCACCAACGGTTTTCAACCCTTGTTTGTTCTCTACAAAATGTTGGTTTTTACCCAAACACTCTTGCCTTAACTCTTCTTTTTCCGTCACTTCTCGTTGGCATTCTTGATTCGTTCTACTATACTCGAGACTACTTCAATACGTGTTAATTTTCCTCTATTCGGTTTTTCATATACTTTTCGGCTTAAGGCTTCGGCTACCACGTTGTCCTTCCCCGCATGGTATAAAATCTCACAATCATAATCATTTATCAATTCTATCCATCTTCTTTGCCTCATATTTAAGTCTTTTTGAGTGAAAACATATTGGAGACTTTTGTGATCCATGTATAACGTACACCTAGTACCATATAAGTAGTGTATCCACAACTTCAAAGCAAACACTATCGCCGCCAATTCCAAATCGTGAGTCGTGTACCTCTCTTCGGCGTTCTTTAGTTGTCTCGAGGCGTAGGCAATCACTTTTCCTCGTTGCATCAAAACACAACCGAAACCCTTGTTTGAAGCATCACTATAAACAACAAAGTCTTCCATTCCTTCGGGTAACGTGAGAACCGGGGCGTTACATAACTTTTCTTTCAATATGGCAAACGCCTTTTCTTGCTTTTCTCCCCACACGAACTCGCTACTCTTTCGGGTTAACATAGTGAGTGGTGTCGCCACTCGAGAAAAGTCCTGGATAAACCGACGGTAATAACCGGCAAGCCCGAGAAAACTTCTCACTTCGGTTGGGGTTCGTGGCGGTTCCCACTTCATAACCGCTTCAATCTTTGACGGGTCAACCTTGATTCCTTCTCGCGACATAACGTGACCAAGGAATTGAACTTCTCGAATCCAAAATTCACACTTAGAAAACTTAGCATACAATTTTTCTCGTTGTAGTACTTCCAACGTTTGCCTTAGGTGGCTCTCGTATTCTTCTTCGGTTTTTGAATAAATAAGAATATCGTCAATAAATACGATGAGAAACTTGTCGAGAAATGGTTTGCAAACCCGATTCATAAGGTCCATAAAAATGGCCGGTGCATTAGTCAACCCGAATGGCATTACCAAAAACTCATAATGCCCATAACGAGTACGAAACGCCGTCTTCTCGGTGTCTCCTTTCACTCGAACTTGACGGTAACCCGATCTCAAATCGATCTTTGAGAAATAATCGGCTCCTTGAAGTTGATCAAACAAATCGTCGATTCTAGGCAACGAGTATCGATTCTTAATAGTCATCTTATTCAACTCTCGGTAATCGATGCACATCCTCATCGAGACGTCTTTCCTTTTAACGAACAATACGGGCGCACCCCATGGAGACGAACTAGGACGAATAAATCCTTTGTCGAGCAATTCTTGCAATTGTGACATCAATTCCCGCATTTCAGTGGGGGCCAAACAGTAGGGAGCACGAGCTATCGGCGTCGCTCCCGGAACTAAATCAATACGGAATTCCACTTGCCTCTCTGGTGGTAATCCCGGTAAATCGTCGGGAAATACTTCGGGGAAATCCCGAATCACCTTCACATTTTCCACCGTCTTCTTTTCTTTCCTTCCATCTAACACATATGCTAAAAAGGACGAACATCCTTTGGCTAAACATTTCCTTGCTTTAACCGCGGTCATAAGGCATGGTAAGTGGTGTCATCTCTCGCCATACACATAAACTTTTTCATTATCGGGGGTCCTGATCGAGACTATCTTTTTCCCACATAAAAGCTTTGCTTGATGTTCACCCAACCAATCCATCCCAATAACTATATCGAAACCCGCAATTTCCATAGGTAATAAATTCACCTTAAACTTTTTCCCGTCTATTTCTAACTCACAATTTCGACACATATGTTGAACTATGGAAGTTTTACCATCCGCAATGTCTATATCATAAATCTCGTCAAGAAGTTCTAAGGGCACTTTCAAAACCACAACAAAATCATGTGATACAAACGAATAAGTAGCACCCGAGTCAAATAAGATCCGGGCGGGAATAGAATCTACGAGTAGGGTACCTGAAACGACATCGTGGGCATCCTTGGCTTCATCTCGGGTAAGTTGGAAATATTAAAGGAAACATATCACAGCATTACAGCTGTGATCTCGGCATTAACAGCAATACAATCACCGCATTCACAGCTGTGATTTTGGTTTATTATGTAGATTAGACTTTCCTTATTTTCTGTAAATTATCATTAAGTCTCTGTATCATAGGCTTGATTTAGGTCTCTCGTTATGTGTATAAATACCAGTTCATTGTAATGTAAAACTCATTCAGTTTCTAATTATTATATGGTATCAGAGCCACATAGCTCATACATGTGATTTCCTCCCTGCCATTGCAAGCCACGACTGCAATCTCTTTTTTTCTCAATCCTCAGCTACGGCTGTAACTTTGGCAGACTTCTTCCCAAGAGCCAAGAGCTCAATTATCACTTTCACAGCTGCTAGTTTTAGTTCTGTTTCAGCCAATCACAATGACTGGAACACCTGCACAAACCACAGCTAAATCACTACACCTTGCCTATACTGTTACCAATATACAACATAAAATTCGTACCCTTGATGGTACCAAAGTATCATACTCATCGTGGGTACGGTTATTCAAACTTCACGCCAAAGGGTACAAAGTCCTTGATCACATTGACGGTTCCAACCCACCTCTTCAAACCGACCCAACTTACCAGGAATGGTCAGATTTGATGCCATTGTCCTACAATGGATTTATGGTACAATCTCTGACGACCTCCTTGCTCGTGTTCTTGACACAGATTCCACGGCCCACAACACCTGGATCAAAGTTCAAAACATATTTCACAACAATAAGGGTTCTCGGGCTGCTGCCTTAGAACACGAATTTAACAACCTTACCCTTCGTTCCACATCTTCTCTAGATGCCTACTGTCAACGAATCAAAGACTTGGCGAGTCAACTGAACGATGTTGATTGTTCTGTCAACGAAACCCGTATGGTCCTGCAACTCGTACGAGGTTTACCCTCTGAATTCGACATTGTTGGAGCCTACATCAACCAAACATCTCCTGCTTGGGACACTGTTGTTTCAATGCTTCAGCTTGAACAACAACGCCAGAAAGCACGAGAAACCAATTCCTCCGTTAAAATCGCAGCAACAGTGACCGATCGCAACCCCACATCGAACCGTCAACGTTCTCCGCCGAACCACAATCGATCGTCATCATCAACTGGATACAACCGCAACAATCGCTCGACCAACATCCGACCATCCAACGATCAAAACATGTGACGACCCCTTCTCAATCGCGATTCAATTCTGGAAACCATCGGCCGTCGCAATCATCCAACAACAGGAGCCCAACAACTTCTAATAACCCTTGGGCCATGCCTCCACCACCGAATTATTGGGCTGCCCCTTGGTGGGCCACCCTTTCGCCTTGTCCATACCCAACCCAACAAGGTTGGGCTAATTCTTGGACTGCCGCACCAACTCAGCAGAACTCACCAACTCAGCAGGCCCCAACTTCAGCCCATGCCCATTTCAGTGACGTCTACCCACTTGAACCATCAGAATTAGGAGCGGCTTTCTCGTCAATAACGTTGGACCCAAATGACGATCAATGGTACATGGACTCCGGCGCCACATCACACATCACCTCAGACCCAGGTAAAATATCTACCCCTAGTGTCTCATCTATTAAGGCTGTACTTGTTGGTAATGGAAATCAAGTGCCCGTCCTTGGATCAGGTAACACAATTTTACCCAACCCCAACACAAAAATTCAACTAAATGATATTCTTCACACACCTCACGTCATCAAAAATCTTATCTCCGTCCGCAAATTTTGCACCCATAATCGTTTTCTGTTGAATTTGATCCTTATGGTTTTTCTATAAAGGATTTCAAGACTGGGAAGCACCTTTCGAGACACAATAGTACCGACGATCTCTACCCTTTCACAACACCTTCCACAGCTCAAGCATCATCTTATTTTGTTACTACAAGCTCACCCCTATGGCATTCACGTCTAGGCCATCCAGGATATAATGTAATGGAATTTTTAAATCAAAATAAATTTATTTCATGCAATAAAATCGATCGTGTTTCTTTTTGTCAATCTTGCCAAATTGCAAAACATAAACGTTTACCGTTTAAAAACTCCACTTCCACCACTTTAAAACCATTTGATTTAGTCCATGCTGACCTCTGGACGTCACCAATACAAAGTAAAACCGGTTTTAAATACTATCTTATCATCATAGATGATTTCACACATTTTACTTGGACTTTTCCACTCAAATATAAATCTGAAACTTATGAGAAATTCAAGCATTTTCACAGATTTATTAAAACTCAATTCAACATTGACACCAAAGCTTTTCAATGCGACAAAGGTGGTGAGTTCGATAATCATTCATTCCATAACTTCGCAACCGTCACTGGTCTTCACATTCGGTTCTCATGCCCACACACTTCCCGGCAAAATGGTACTGCTGAATGCATGATTCGTCGAATTAACGAACTCATGCTCTCTCTTCTCACACATGCCTCTCTCCCACCACATTTTTGGGTTGAGGCTCTTCACACAGCATGTTACCTCCACAACATCCTTCCAACCACCTTACTAGCCAACCGCAAACCCACTTCCGCTCTATACCTCAAAACCCCCACATACGACCACTTACGTATCTTTGGTTGCGCTTGCTTTCCCGACCTCTCAGCCACACGACAACACAAACTCGCCCCTCGATCCAAACTGATGTGTTTGATTAAGTTATAAAAATGTCTCCTAAATACTACTACTCTAGACTACCACATTCATAGGCAAGTATACCTAACCGTGGGTAATATAGGTTAGGTAAGTATTTCGGGTTACCGAATCCGGAGGGAACGGTTTATGTAATCCAGTTAAAGCAAGTTAAAGAATTAATCAAGAAAATTGTTTTGATCATGTTTTGATTTGTCTTAAATGTAAATAAGAAATTGTAATAACAAAGAACGTAATTTGGACGTTGATTTGATGATTTAAGGGATATTCACTATGTATGGATTCATCTAGTTCTAAGCATGGTTATTAAGTACTGGTTAATTTAATGTTCTAGAAGTCACAGTATTAGATTTCTCTCAATCCCATTTAATAAACTAATTACAACTAATAGGAATTTCTTCTCTCAAAAGTTATAACTAATCACACTTCTACTTGTTGAAATTACCGTCTTGAATTACCTAAGACTTCTAACCTAGAATTTTCATTACTAAGGTTGAACTTCTTGTTTAATCTAACTTATTGGAATCTTGGCTCTATTTCCTATTTCTAGTGGATTACCAACTAGGTCAAAATGAAAAGGTGGGGAAGTAATCAATTGAACCAAGTGTTGTCAATACCTAATTAAATCAATTACCAATGATAAAGAAACGAAAACTCATAAATTAAACCAAAAGAGTAATTAAACATCAACAATTGTTTTGAACATAAACAAAGCCCTAAAATTAAACCATACTTAATCCTAGAATCATCCAAACATAGCGAATATAAAAATTACTAGCACATAGACATGCTAGGAATCACAAAACAACAAATTAAGAGTAGAATTACAACCATAGAATTAATCCAAAGTGTTAGAGAATCAATAATTGCTTGTAAGATTGATGAATTTCTTGATGAAATGCTCCAAAATTCGTCCTTCAACTGCCAAAAAACGTACAAGGGTAAAAGATAACTGATTTCTTGGTCTTGATCTGCCATTTAACATGTTTTCACACGCATAGTTCACGATCGCGAACTATTATTCGTGTTGTGAACTTCAGTTTTGCAGAAATCACGATCGTTAACTCTGGTTGGCGACCGTGAAAACACTTCAGAGATTTTGGTGACTGATCGTGAATAGTTCACGATCAGTTCACGATCGGGGACTTTTTCCGGCTTGTAATCTTGTATTATTCTTCATCTTTTGACCCGTTTTTGGCATCTTTTACGCTATATCACCTGAAATGTAAAATAAACACATAATTGAGTAATATCACATGCATTTGCTTCTAAAACGTACTCAAAATGAATGATATTGATGGGTTTGAACGTGTCTAAAAACGTCAATATCAAAATCCCCACACTTAAACTTTGCTTGTCCTCAAGCAAATCATCCTGAAAAATTTGTTAGTAAGATACCAATCCAATCCATATGACAAGCATCTCAATCACAATCAATGATAATTTCAGAACTTAGTTTAATTCAGCAAATAAAATTTCACCTATATTTTATATCCAATTTTGTGTACCAAACTAGTTAACTTTTCATAAACCTATTAATTTTTGGCTACCTTAATTGTACTAATTTTAATTTAGAATCTCTTCATTCTTGCATAATCTACAAATATCATCTTTATGAAAACCACCCAATTAGTAGGGTTAAATTAAGAAAAATTAGTTTAAATATCATTGGGTAGCGTAAACGCTTTATTCATGTATGCTTTATTCAAGCGTATTTAGTTTTGCGTATTTTCTTTCTTTCTTTCTTTGTTTCTTTCTTTTTCTTTCTTTTTTTTTCTTTTTTTATTTATTTATTTGTTTGGCAGGAAGAACCTCAGCTTTCGAATGCACCCGCGTAACGACTTTCCGCCAACATGTCCAGATCAGATGACCTTAGAATGCTAGGTTTAAAGGACCCCGCGGGCTTACTTGTCGGGAACATAAGGCCGGTTGTGTGTTCTCCCTAAATATTAATTTAGTAACTTTTTATATCTTTGTTTATTATTCACAATGATGTGCACCGTAAACTAAAGGCCCTTATCTTAACCTAATGTCATTGGGAGCTAGTAATACTAACCTTAATTCTCTTACAGATGATTCTTATATATTGTGCAAGGCATTTCCAATTTTCAACGTTAAAATTACCATAATTAAAGAGCTAAAATTCTTAAATCTATGAAAAGCCACAAATATTGAAACATAAAAGCTAGTTAAAATTTCATCATTTAAATTAAACTTTGGCTCCCAAAATTGTTTTCAAAAGCATCGAGATGTGTCATAAAAAAAATCTTAACCATTAAATCGGTTTTCTTACTTAGATGACTATTTTCGAAGATTTCACAAATTCTAAATGGTGGATTTCTTTTTAAATACACCCCCTTCCCACACTTAAGTGTTTGCATTGTCCCCAATGCAATAAACTTGACAAAATTTAGGAAATCGATGTCATAAGAAAGTATACTACCTGAGGATGTGTTGTGTACATTCCCGGTGAAGTTTTGAATTCCGGAGCAGTTTACAAGATTCTGCAACAAACAGCAATCACGACGAACACCTAAAAACAAAAACAAAAAAAAAAGAAAAACGTTTTTTTTTCTGCCTCTGCTGCCTTCATTGCGGTGGTGGGTAAGGATGGTACCAAGTATTGGAGTCTTGGTACCAAGCATCGTAATCTGGGTAGTTTGGTGGTGCGGGGAAACTCGGTGCCCATGTGGGTATGTTGGAATGATCAAAAGGCGGTGGTCGGGGAAATTGATCGGGATATAGATTATAATTGGCATCGGTTTTCCAATTCACTTGCTGCCCGACCCGCATCTGATTGTAGTACGACCTTTGCATATGATTTTGGACGTTTGATTGCAAATGGTCGTTGGATTGTAACATACGTGATTTCGTTTCCCCCTAAAATATATTTTACGCTTAAGTAACTTGAATTATATGTCATAAGATCTCAAAATTTATTTGTCATGCTTTAGTTGTGTTTTGTGCAAATATGGTAAAGATGATAAGTATAACATGATTAAGAAGAGCAAGTATGAGCAAACAATATTTAAATGAGCGGTATTGCTTAAATTCTTCAAATATGGTATATAAAAACGTCATTTTTGGGAAATGTTTTCTGAATTATGTTTATCAAGGATTATAGATAATTTTGTTGCGAACGCGTAGGCGAAAACCTCATTGAAAATGAAGGTCCGAGCGAAAAGTTATGGGGTTTTTAAGTGTTTAGTAGTCAAAATGGGTACCAAATGGGTCAAACCCGACCCAACTCGGATTTAAGACCCAAAACCCACGAAAGTTCTCCATTTTCTTCCCCATTTCTTTCCCAAAACCTCTCTAAACTTCTGGAAACTTAAAGAACATCACAATGCATGGATGATTTCACAAGAAATTGGTGAAATCTTACAAGATAATTGACGATTTCAAAGGTATAGCTTCATCCTTGAGTTTGGTTTTCATTTGAGTACAAGAAACCATGAAATTAGGGTTAAAGTTCTGTGTAAAACATTCTAGTATCATGATATTATGATTAGGTTATGTTAGATATCAAGTTATATAGAAAAAATCATTGGTTAACTGTAAGAATTAGCAATTTTCGAGTTTGAAAATCATGATTCTGCACTGTTTTGTAAAAATCATAGCAAATTATAGAAAATCGTTTAAGGGTGATTCCAGTGGCATCTGAACCGTATTAATGTCTTCTTTGTTTCTTGTTCTGGTCTAAAAATAAATTTTGGGTCTAAGATAGGTGAAAATCACAGTTTGTACAGTTCTGTCGAGCTGGATTCTGACAGCTCGATATTGCAGTATTGTAAAATTCATGTAAAATCATCGAAAAATCAGAAAAATATGAGGTCAAGGGCATTGGAAACATACTAAACAGAACCACGAACACTCAAAATTTCATTGTGTAATTCGGAGTTTAAGTATGTCATAAGTGAGCATAAACAGAGGGTTGTATAATGGGTTAACATGTAAAATTATCAATTGAGAAGAGTATAGATAGGGTAAAAGGTAATATTTTCTTACGAAATTTGGTATGTATACTCCAGGGGTTATATAGAACATATTGGGAGTTTGTGAAAAGTGTCTACACCTTGGAAACTCTATATCTGATTGAGGCTTTCGGTTTGAGTTCGCGCCCGAAACAACACTGTGAGTTCATCTATGTACAACTGTATACTAGTAGTTATATATATATAAATGCTATGTGTTTATTTGTTATTTGGTTTATTTTCATCATATATGCGATGTTTAGAACGTTGGACGAATATAGTGATTATATGTGGTATACCTTGTTTATAATCTTTTGATAGATGTCTTGATTGTTGGAATATCCTTGTAATGTCTCGCTTGACACGATTCAAGTCTTATGAATTCCTTGTGTTGCATCTCGGTTTGATTGTCCTTGTATGAGATTCATTTGATATTGATTCGGGTTATGATAATCCACTTATTCCGGTCTCTTGGAGTTTGTCTTTGTTGATATTCCGTTTGATATCGAATGTGATTTACCCGTATGAATTCCTTGAGAGATGATTTTGTTTCGTGAGGACCCACGGCGGCTTGAGTATTACTTTGTGTAATATGTTGAGCGGTGGTCGCGGGGGTACCTGACAGAGGAGTGGTATGGACTCATTTAGGGGTGGCATGATCACCATCACCGGCCTCATTCCCTAATGGCCTAAGGGGGAATGACGCACTTTGATTCGTTTGGATTGTATTGAGATCTCGTTGATTCATGACGTGGTATTGTCTGTCGGTTACGGTGATTACGGATGATTCCGGTTGATTATCGATTTGGTGATTGGTTCTCGATTGTGTTTATTATCTGGCGAACTCTTGTTGATTCTTGTGATGAAGTTGTATTCTCAGTGTCAGTCATCCAGTAAGTGTCGTTGATCCCGAATAGGTGTTGATACTCGGCATGTCAGACTCTCGATAAATCTCATGTTAAGTTGCAGAGTCTCTCGGTTAGTTATGTATTGACTTGTTCTTGCTATAATGTGAATTCCCTGAATTGTTTTATATCATTTATATGCTTTATTCTTTTGTTTTGTATATAATGCTAGTATTATTTTGTGCTTTATGAACTCACTAAGCTCGTTGTAGCTTACCCGTTTAGTGGGCAAACATTTTACTAGAAAAGATAAGAGAAAGCAGATTGGATCTTGAAGTTGATCAGAGGCTTAGAAGTTCTAATTTTGGTATACATTTAGGTATGCGGATATTGAGTAGTTTTGTATTTTGATTGTAGTTAGTTGGTTTGTATCCATAGTAATTGTTGGTATGTAGCGAGATCTTGGTTCGGTTGCTATCTTTTGTATTAATATTATCGAATTCAAATGGTTTTTTGTAATTAGATGGTCATTGGAAAGTTGTGAGTTTTGATTGGCGGGTATTTTGACCCGGTCATTACAATATGGTATCAGAGCATTAGTTTGAGTGAATTAGTTATCGTGGCAGTACTTAGACTCAAACTTAGGAGGCGATGGTATAGAATATAGGTTATGGGTTTAGGATGGATACAAACCATAAGTTAAGGTTAGAATGTGGGTAAAGGGTAAACAATAGGAAATGGTATGGTTAATGAAATAATTGTGTGTCCTTAAATTTCAGTAAATCCTGGATCAAAGAAGTAGTAATCGTGATCATGGGAACCCCGAAGGAGAGAAACTTCGTGTTTAACCCGAGGTTTGAAACCGCTTAGTCAAATGGAAGAGGATCAAGTGTCTGTTGTGAAGAGAGATTGATGAGTAGGGTTGTTAATGCGGCTTGTTCTATGTTTGAATAACATAGAAAATGAGAGAAAAGTAATCTGAAGAATAGAGTGGTGATTGAATCTTCAATTGAGAAATTTGGAGTGATATCATTAAAACATTTCATAGAAGTGGCGCTACCGAATTTACAAGTGTGCCTGATCCCGTGGAGGCATTGTTGTGTATCGAAAACACAGACAATGAAAGGCATTGACTTCTTGAATAATTCATGTCAAATCTTAAGTGAGGAAGAAGAGTATCATATGTTTGGGGAATCGTTTAGTATATATATATATATATATATATATATATATATATATATATATATATATATATATATTGTCCTGATGATATGAGAATAAGGCTTGAGACAAAATTCTTGGAAATTAGATTAGGATCAATGTAGTTAGGCGAATATGAAATGGTGTTTAATCAGGAGGCACAATTTGCCACAAGGTTCATTCTAAATGGAGTAAAGAAAGTATAAATGTATGTGGAAGGTTTAGGTATAAAGATTAAGATTTCATTAGCAACTGTGATATTCCTTTGTTCGCGAAAGCTGTACAGGATGCTTGGAAGCGTGAGCTTGAGTTGAATCCACGTAGAGTGTTGACTCCTGACTTTAAATGTCATATAATGGAACATTGTATTTTCCCCGCCCGTTCAGTATCAGTTATCTTCGAATCAGACATAAGTAAGGTTTATGTGGGAAAACAATATATTATGAGCATAACTTTGATAATTTTGTAGTCGGATGCTTCCTGTAAATGTCGATAGTGTAGCAGGATTCATCATGAACGATGTGAGAATTATAGTGAACCTTGAAGTGTTATGGTTGTGGTGAAGACTGACATATAAAGTCCAACTGTCCGTTCAAGGATACAATTATTACTTTTGCGGAATGTTGGGGTACCAAAGGCGTCAATACTCTACTCATTATAATTAAGCCGTTGAAAGTAAAGCTTGGGTTTAATTGTCTTCTATGGCGGATACTCTAAGCAAAAAGGAGGAGGTTCCTAGGTGAAGAGGTTGTGTGTTCAAATCATTTCTGAAAAAGCCTACGAGAATGCTAACGTCAAAATTGGTACATTTCTTGTTAATGCTCTAATCGTTCATAGATTGTTTGATTATGAAGATTCTGATTCCTTGTGTGTAATTAGAATTCGTTTGATCTTTAGTATTGTTTTCTTATCTGATGATGGATCTAAAAATATTGATGTTGTGAGTGGTGAAACTCTATTAGCCACAATGAGTATATGGATTTAGTTTTGAAATTTATAACCACAAATTCCATATTGATCTAGTGTTCACAAAATTTGCCAAGCTTAAATATTGTTATTTGAAATGGATAAGATATTGAAGTATACGGGCCGCCTTATGTGTTTTGAGAAAATGGATCGGACTTTGGTTAAAAAGAGAATAACCCGAGTATGTGTAAGGTGAAAGTAGAATGGAAAATTAATGAACAAATTTGTCCTTGTAAGTGGTAATTCTTTTTCTGTCAATGCGTTAGTGATGTAAAATGGGTATTGTGTACGGAGATGATATTGTTATCCTCGACGAGTTAGATAGGCGACGAGCTGAAACTTGAGACCCAAGAATAATAAGACTAAAAGAATGTTGAAGTGTGAAACATGGATGAGCTGGGAACTACAGTAGGATCAGTCATAATATGAGGTTGAAATCTGATCATGTTAGTAGATGTTGACTAAACTGGAACTAGACTAGTATGAATTGAATATAATGTGGATATTGAGGTGGTTATAATGCAATTAGTTAAACATAAATTGCAGTATCATGTACTTGGATTCAATTGTGAAATAATTAGTTAAAATTGAACTCGAATCAGTAAAAAGTTTTGGCTATGCATATCGAACGAGTAATTGGTTATGGTACGAAGTTTTGACCATGCTTATAAGATCCAAATTTGATGTTGGCAATAGTATAAATTGAGAACTTGTTAAATGGCATAAAAGTTTGATGTGATCTGAGGAATAATTTGGGAACAAAGTTATTGATAGTGAGGAAGTGTTTAATAACTGGTTATGGATATTTAAAAATGATAATGTGAAAAAAATGTACTAGAAATAGCACAAAAATTCGAGGTTAATGGACATGACTATAAGTAAGGATTATGAAGGAACTATACTTATTGTAACTAAGCTTTGAAGTGAAATTATCAATTGAGGAATGATGGATGACTAATTGCTGACCGAGTTGACTTTACAGACATGAATTATTATGATGTGATCTAGCAATCGAGCGATGTCTAAAAGATTGAAAGGAGTTTGATGCTAAGTGAGAGTATGTTGTAAATGAATCTCTAGTGAATTTTAAATGAAGGAATACCGACTAGTTATGGGTATTGAGTAGAAAGTATGAATATCAATGACACAATTGGAATTAGTCCTATGGAATTAACATGGAAGACCAAATTACACCTGAGAAAGAATAGAAGAGAAGTTTGGATATACCTAGTGAAATGATTCCTTTGACTGAAGTCAAAGTTATAGAGAAATTGAAATATGCTTAAGAATCGGAAGAAATTGAAAGAGTGTAGTTAGTATTAACCTAATGGAAGGTAATAATGAGATCACTATAGAGGTAAGTGCTCTTGAAAAAGTATAGATGATGTGATCAATGAATACCATACTAGTTAAGTTATTTGTTAAAATATTATGACAATATTAAGAATTTGACCCGTTTTAGGGAAAGATCAGTTAATCATGAATATGTCATAATATGAGTATTGACATGGTTATAATGTAAATATTTAAATATTAAATTTTAGTTGGTATGGGTTTGAACCGTCCAGGAAATAATCGCTTAAATTTAATTGGTAAAAGTAGCAAGTCTTAATTTTACTTATAAAATAAGTGTATGATGATGACCATGGTATAAATGGAGGAATTACAATCAATATGAGATTTGGCCCGTTTGAGTGATTAAGTGAGATTGAAGTTATCCGTTGGGTGAACGTATTTCATATTCTACTTTGTTTAAATTATCATAATTTCGGGGACGAAATTCTTAAAAGGAGGAGGTAATTGTAACATACGTGATTTCGTTTCCCCCTAAAATATATTTTACGCTTAAGTAACTTGAATTATATGTCATTAGATCTAAAAATATATTTGTCATGCTTTAGTTTGTTTTGTGCAAATATGGTAAAGATGATAAGTATAACATGATTAACAAGAGCAAGTATGAGCAAACGATATTTAAATGAGCGGTATTGCTTAAATTCTTCAAATATGGTATGTAAAAACGTCATTTTTGGGAAATGTTTTCTGAAATATTTTTATCAAGGATTATAGATAATTTCGTTGCGAACGCGTAGGCGAAAACCTCATTGAAAATGAAGGTCCGAGCGAAAAGTTATGGGGTTTTTAAGTGTTTAGTAGTCAAAATGGGTACCAAATGGGTCAAACCCGACCCAACTCGGATTTAAGACCCAAAACCCACGAAATTTCTCCATTTTCTTCCCCATTTCTTCCCCAAAACCTCTCTAAACTTCTGGAAACTTAAAGGACATCACCATGCATGGATGATTTCACAAGAAATTGGTGAAATCTTACAAGATAATTGAAGATTTCAAAGGTATAGCTTCATCCTTGAGTTTGGTTTTCATTTGAGTACAAGAAACCATGAAATTAGGGTTAAAGTTCTGTGTAAAACATTCTAGTATCATGATATTATGATTAGGTTATGTTAGATATCAAGTTATATAGCAAAAATCATTGGTTAACTGTAAGAATTAGCAATTTTCGAGTTTGAAAATCATGATTCTGCACTGTTTTGTAAAAATCATAGTAAATTGTAGAAAAATCGTTTGAGGGTGATTCTAGTGGCATCTGAACCGTATTGATGTCTTCTTTGTTTCTTGTTCTGGTCTTAAAAATAAATTTTGGGTCTAAGATAGGTGAAAATTGCAGTTTGTACAGTTCTGTCGAGCTAGATTCTTACAGCTCGATATTGCAGTATTGTAAAATTCATGTAAAATCATAGAAAAATCAGAAAAATATGAGGTCAGGGGCATTGGAAACATACTAAAGAGTACCACGAACCCTCAAAATGTTATTGTGTAATTCGGAGTTTAAGTAGGTCGGAAGTGAGCATAAACAGAGGGCTGTATAATGGGATAACATGTAAAATTGTCAATTGAGAAGAGTATACATAGGGTAAACGGTAATATTTTCTTATGAAATTTGGTATGTATACTCCAGGGGTTATATAGAACATATTGGAAGTTTGTGAAAAGTGTCTACACCTTGGAAACTCTATATCTGATTGGGGCTTTCGGTTTGAGTTCGCGCCCGAAACAACACTGTGAGTTCATCTATGTACAATTGTATACTAGTAGTTATATATATATAAATGCTATGTGTTTATTTGTTATTTGGTTTATTTTCATCATATATGCGATGTTTAGAACGTTGGACGAATATAGTGATTATATGTGGTATACCTTGTTTATAATCTTTTGATAGATGTCTTGATTGTTGGAATATCCTTGTAATGTCTCGCTTGACACGATTCAAGTCTTATGAATTCCTTGTGTTGCATCTCGGTTTGATTGTCCTTGTATGAGATTCATTTGATATTGATTCGGGTTATGATAATCCACTTGTTCCAGTCTCTTGGAGTTTGTCTTTGTTGATATTCCGTTTGATATCGAA
The DNA here is from genome assembly GCA_963853835.1 of Calendula officinalis. Lineage (NCBI taxonomy): Eukaryota > Viridiplantae > Streptophyta > Magnoliopsida > Asterales > Asteraceae > Calendula > Calendula officinalis. The sequence continues at coordinate 18,612,216 of OY970822.1, forward strand.
TGTGAGTTACCCGTATGAATTCCTTGAGAGATGATTTCATTTCGTGAGGACCCATGACGGCTTGAGTATTACTTTGTGTAGTATGTTGAGCGGTGGTCGCGGGGGTACCTGGCGGAGGAGTGGTATGGACCGTGGTGGTGAAGCTGGGTCATGGACTCGTTTAGGGGTGGCATGATCACCTTCACCGGCCTCATTCCTTAATGGCCTAAGGGGGAATGACGCACTTTGATTCGTTTGGATTGTATTGAGATCTCGTTGATTCATGACGTGGTATTGTCTGTCGGTTACGGTGGTTACGGATGATTCCGGTTGATTATTGATTTGGTGATTGGTTCTCGATTGTGTTTATTATCTGGCGAACTCTTGTTGATTCTTGTGATGAAGTTGTATTCTCAGTGTCAGTCATCCAGTAAGTCTCGTTGATCTCGAATAGTTGTTGATACTCGGCATGTCAGACTCTCGATAAATCTCATGTTAAGTTGCAAAGTCTCTCGGTTAGTTATGTATTGACTTGTTCTTGCTATAATGTGAATTCCCTGAATTGTTTTATATCATTTATATGCTTTATTCTTTTGTTTTGTATATAATGCTAGTATTATTTTGTGTTTTATGAACTCACTAAGCTCGTTGTAGCTTACCCGTTTAGTGGGCAAACATTTTACTAGAAAAGATAAGAGAAAGCAGATTGGATCTTGAAGTTGATCAGAGGCTTAGAAGTTCTAATTTTGGTATACATTTAGGTATGCGGATATTGAGTAGTTTTTTATTTTGATTGTAGTTAGTTGGTTTGTATCCATAGTAATTGTTGGTATGTAGCGAGATCTTGGTTCGGTTGCTATCTTTTGTATAAATATTATCGAATTCAAATGGTTTTTTGTAATTAGATGGTTATTGGAAAGTTGTGAGTTTTGATTGGCGGGTATTTTGACCCGGTCGTTACATGGATGATCGGACATAGGACACGTCGACTTGCATTGCATCCATCCTCTCGACCATTTGATTATACGAAAAATAAGGATCGAATGAGGATGGACCCGACCCGGATCCCGAGGCGCCCGAATGCCCGAATTGGGGACCCGTTGGTCCCGGTTGACCAAAGTCTTGACCCGTTATGGGAACTTCATTACCCGGCGCGTCCTCCATGTTCACATCATCATCCTCATCATCATCATCACCATCACTACCACTTGCCGGATCTTCCACACCGGGATGTTCATTCCAAACATAATCACCCGCAAATTTAACAATGACTTGCATAGCCGACAACAATGTCTCGTCCATTGACCCCATAGGTCGATATGTCATGCTATCCCAAACTCTTTGAGGAATGGCAATTGCGGCTGGAGCCAAACGAGTGATATAATGACTGGCACCCATCGGACTATTCCCCTTTAGCCCATTCCCTTGTGTGCTCAAAAATTTTGCGATTACGAACGGAATATTTGTTCTCGCATTCTTGTCTATAAGTTGGTGGAGCAACCACATATCGTATTTGTTAACTTTTTCGGGACCTTGGTTTCGGTGGCGGATAGTGTATGAAATCATTCGATGAAGATACGATGGGTGCCACTTCTAATGCTTGACTCTTTTGTATGAGCCATTCGGTAATCACCAACCCCAATTTGACGCCAATATTCATCAACATTTTTAACCTCATTGGTCGCACACCACTTCATATAATGATTAAAGTTTTTGGATGTGGTTTCTTCTTGGGTATATATACCTAAGTTGATAGCAAATTAAATGAGGTTACAATGGACCTATTGGTTAGCCACTCGGTATTGGATGCAAGGAGCGCGAGGATCCTTCATGGCTACACGGGGTTCAAATTTTATAGTAGAGTAAAATTCGAGGAGGAGCTCATCATAAGTTGGTTCATTAATGAGGAGAGCTCTCTCCCACGCCCGGCATGTAAAACGTACATCGCCATCGTGATCCCTATGATAACGAACCAGGTAACCTTCAATTTCTGCTCTTCGACCTACAGCATCTAACAACTCCAAATCTGGACACCTTCCCACTGCTACTTTCTTGTGAGAGATTTTATCTCTCCTATTGTCACAATCCCGTGCTAATCCTTCTCGAGTTGCATTATCAAAATTTAAGAACACGTGTTCCCTATTAACTTTAAGCACGGCCGGGAACCCATCGTAGGAGTGCGGGCTCCGGTGCGGGCTCTGGTACAGGTGAAGGTGCACGGGCACGTCCGTGCCCGCGGCTACCGGCTGTTGAAGAAGCAGCGGTATTTTGTTGTTTCTACATCAAAGACAATCATCACAGTGTTAAAAATATAAATATAAATTAATGGAAGGATGCCCAATTATGAATAACATGAAATGTAAAAGACGTTACCCCTTCCCACACTTAGTTTTAAAAATAAGAAAATTGAAAATAAAATTAAAGATTTGACATTGTTAATTATATTTTATTTCAATTTGATATAAAAACTAAGTGTTATAAACATATTAACATTGTAAAAATAGTGTCTTTGTTAATATTCTTGACATTACTTGAACAAAAGACTTGACATTTGTTGTCCAAATGTATCCAACCCGAGTTGTCAAACTAGCATTCAAAGGAATATGACTAAGTAAAAATTATGTTAGTTCAACAACTAAACCCCTACCAGAATACTTGTAAAAATCCGAAATTTAACCAAAGTCACACGCAATTCTTCCAATTTCAACAATGTAGGCTATGAAATCTACTAAACTTAAAAGATTTTTACTAACTAAGAACAAAGATTGTAGATTTCAACTAGGGTTCAACTACAAATCAACTATTAAGCACAAAGAACTAAGATTTAACTCAAAAAGTTCAAGAAAAGTTCAAAATTTTGGACCTATACCGAAACCCTAGATGAATCTATGAAAAAAAAAATAGAAGAACTAACCCTTGGAGCCATGAAGATGAAGATTTGAGGAAGAAATCGGAGGATTTGGGAGACAAAAGCTCGAAAAATGGCTGGAATCGGAAGAAATTCGGAGATGCTCTGCTGCGGGAGTTCACGACTTTGGGGGCTAGGTCACGAATGGAGAAAGCTGGAGAAGAACGACGCTTATATAACAAGCAGAGTTCGCGTCGCCATCTTGTTCCCGATCGGGAACTTCACCGACCCGAATGGGTCAAACCGGGTCGACCCGGATCCGAATCGCTAACTCGAACGTGACCTGATCGTTAACTCTTCACGACCATGTGCGCAACTTTCTGTAGGCTCTTCCCGATCGGGAGGAAAGTTCACGTCGTGAACTTTCCCCCAATGCCACACTTACGGATTTTTATTAAATGCAGGCAGAAATCCACATTAACACTTACCAAATGACTTAACGAGCAGAAATATTACACTAACGACTAAAATAAAAAAATAAAAAATGCAGAATGGAAAGGGATAAACCACAATACACACGGGTTGCCTCCCGAGAAGCGCTTCAAAGATTATTGAGTCTAAAGATCGACTCGATGCTACTCTCTTTTCACTTACGAGCACCAACTGAGATGAAATGAATCACCTCCTCTTCTTCCAACTTCTCCTTCTCAAAATTACCATTTCCTTCATGATAAAGTTTCAAATGGTGACCATTTATGCTAAAACGGCCACTATCACAAATGAGCTCCACATACCCGGATGGTTTTTGTTGGATAACGGTGAAAGGACCGGACCATTTGGATTTCAGTTTTCCGGGAGAAAACTTATAACGAGATTGATAAATTAAGACTTTATCTCCCGGTTTGAAACATTTGAAGGTTTTCAATTTGTTGTCATGCCAACGTTTCGTATTTTCTTTGTAAATTCGAGAATTCTCGTAGGCATGAGATCTTTCTTCGGTAAGAACATTTAATTGGAATTTGCGGTTGTTACCCGCCATGATTACATCCATGTTACATTCTTGAAGAGCCCAAAAGGCTTTGTGTTCAATTTCGATCGGAATGTGACATGCTTTCCCGTAAACCATACGGTACGGGGTGTAACCGGTAGGCGTTTTAAACGCGGTTCAGAATGCCCAAAGAGCATCATCTAACTTTTGAGACCAAATTTTTGGACTTCTATCAATGGTTTTCTCAAGGATCCTCTTAAGTGCTCGATTAGTGTTTTAAACTTGTCCACTTGTTTGTGGATGATAAGAAGTTGAAAACGGTAATAGACACCATATCTTTGCAAAGTTTTCTCCATTAAGTGATTGGCAAAATGAGTGCCCCGATCACTAATGAGAGCACGAGGACAACCGAACCTACAAAAGAGAGCTTGAACGAATTTGACTACGACCCGGTCATCATTTGTTGGTAATGCTTTTGCCTCGGCCCATTTTGAGACGTAGTCGACGGCTACAAGAATGTACTTATTACCATAGGAGCTCGAGAATGGGCCCATGAAATCAATGCCCCAAACATCGAACACCTCACAAACTTGAATGCTATGTTGAGGCATTTCGTCTCGTTTGGAGATGCTACCCGTTCTTTGGCAAGAATCACAAGCTTTGACCAATTTAAATGAGTCTTTAAAAATTGTTGGCCAATGAAATCCCGCATCTAATACTTTCCGGACGGTAAGGTTAGGACCGAAGTGGCCCCCGGTGGGTCCCTTATGACATTCGTTGAGAATAACATAAGCTTCCTCACCGTACACACATCGTCTATGAACAAAATCAGGCCCGACTCGGAATAAGTAAAGATTCTCCCAATAATAGTACTTGAGATCTGAGAAAAATTTCCCCTTTTGCTGATGAGTCAAACCCTTTACAAGGACACCCGCCGCCAAATAATTTGCCATGTCGGCGAACCACGGGTCATCAGACACTTGTAAAGGATTGACTACTTCAAGGAATTCATCGGGAAATTTGTCATTTATCCCATTTTATCACATTCCTCCAAATATGGATTTTCGAGGCGGGATAAATGATCGGCTGCAAGGTTTTCCGCCCCTTTCTTATCCTTGATCTCATTGTCGAATTCTTGCAAGAGGAGAATCCAACGTATGAGTCGAGGTTTGGCGTCTTGCTTAGCAAAGAGATGTTTCAATGCGGAATGATCGGTGTGGACAATGGTTTTCGACAACACAAGGTAGGGTCGAAATTTGTCAAAAGCGAACACAACTGCAAGTAATTCTTTTTCGGTGGTTGTATAGTTCACTTGAGCACCATTGAGTGTTCGGCTAGCATAATAGATTGGTTGAAAGTGATTGTTCTTTCGTTGCCCCAACACCGCACCGAGTTTATAATCACTCGCATCGCACATCAATTCAAATGGTAATACCCAATCGGGAGAAACCATGATCGGAGCCTCGGTTAGTTTTTCCTTTAACAAATCAAAGGATTCTACACATTCATTCGAGAAAATGAATGGTATATCATTCTCAAGTAAATGGGTCATGGGTCGGGTGATTTTAGAAAAATCTAATAAACCGACGTCAAAAACCCGCATGACCAAGGAAACTCCTAACGGATTTCACATTCGAGGGCGGAGGTAGCTTAGATATGACATCTATTTTAGCTTTATCTACCTCAATTCCCTTCTCAGAAATTTTATGTCCTAACACGATGCCTTCTCGCACCATGAAGTGACATTTCTCCCAATTTAGCACTAAATTGGACTCCTCACACCTTCTCAATATCCTCTCAAGATTTTCTAGACATGAAGTAAATGAGTTCCCGAAAACCGAGAAGTCATCCATGAACACTTCCATACAATCCTCTATCATGTCTTGGAAAATAGCCATCATGCAACGTTGGAATGTGGCCGGAGCGTTGCATAAACCAAACGGCATTCTCCTATAAGCAAATGTGCCAAAGGGGCACGTGAATGTGGTTTTTTCTTGATCTAGGGGGTCGATTAGGATCTGAAAATAGCCGGAAAAGCCATCGAGGAAACAACAAAAGTTGTTTCCTGTGAGTCGTTCCAACATTTGATCAATGAACGGTAAAGGAAAATGATCCTTACGGGTGGCATCATTTAGCTTGCGGTAATCAATACACACGCGCCAACCCGTGACAGTTCGAGTAGGGATTAGTTCACCCTTCTCATTTTTTATAACTGTCATACCCCCTTTTTTCGGTACAACTTGTACCGGGCTCACCCACGGGCTATTGGAGATAGGGTAAATGAGTCCCGCATCAAGAAGTTTAAGAACTTCTTTCTTAACCACATCTTTGACATTCGGATTCAATCTCCTTTGCCTTTGCACACTTGGCTTGAAATTTTCCTCCATGAGGATTTTGTGTGTACAATAGGCGGGATTTATACCCGGAATCTCAGCCGTTTTCCAAGCAATGGCTGTCTATGAGTTTTGAGAATTTTAACAAGATCGGCTTTTTCGGTGGAGGATAACTTAGATGAAATGATGACCGGAAGATAACTCTTCCCATACCAAGACTTTTGTTGATCTACCTTTGACTTACTTCTTATCTCTAATCACCTTCTAAAAAGGCATACTCTAAATGGTTTGATAAAGTTTTAAGCTCTAGAGTAGGTGGCTCTTCTAAAGAAGTTTTGATTCGAAGGTTGTCTTTACGGTCAATTTTCTCAAAAACAACATCTCCTACCTCGGATTCCTCACCATCTACATGAAGCAAATCCTCGATCTCTTGGAGATCTCGGATTGTTTCATCGGAATCAATAGTGAAATCACCTTTTGTGGTGACATCATTACAATCGAGGTCGAGAAAGGAAGTAACCTCCTCATCGATACATGAATCGATAACATCAATGAAATAATAAGAATCATCGGATTTGGAGGTATGCTTCATGACTTTCTCAATAGAGAAGGTGACCCTATCATCATCAATTCCTAGACTTAGTTGTTTCTTAGACACATGGAACATGGCATCCGCCGTGTTCAAGAAAGGTTTTCCTAGAATTAGTGGGACTTTGGGATCCACATCCATTTCTAGGACAACGAAGTCTACGGGGAACACGAATTTGTCAACTCTAACATGGACATTTTCTGCTATGCCAATGGGATATGTGTATGAAAGGTTTGCTAATCTTAAGATCATCCTAGTCGGCTTAAAATCGGTTAATCCTATTTTTGTAGCTATTGACAAGGGCATTAAACTTAACTAGCACCTAAATCTGCTAGACCATTGCAAACTGATAAATTATTAAAGAGACAAGGGATTATGAAACTCCCTGGGTCCTCTAGCTTTGGTGGCATCTTGGATTGTATGATCGCCGAGCATTCTTCACTCAACACAGCTGAAGATGCTTCCTCCATTTGCACTTTGTTTGACACCAAATCCTTAATAAATTTTCCATAATTTGGCATACCTGCCAACATATCAACCAAAGGCACGTTAATGCGTACCTGTTTAATCATTTCAACAAACTTACCGTATTTTTCTTTGAGTTTTTCCTTTCTCAACCGTTGTGGGAAAGGAACTTTAGGTAGGTAAGAACTTGTTGTTGCTTCCTTCTTGGATTCACTCTTCTTCGGTTCATCTTTTTCTACAATCTTCTCAACAAGCACCTCTTCTTCATTCAATGGTGTCCCCTCTTCTACAAGTACATGTTCACTAGAATTATTAGTATTAATTTTAATCATTGGTGAACTTACCTCTTTACCACTTCGTGTGGTAATGGCTTTGACATCCCTTGAATTATTGAATTCTCCTTTGGGATTGGCTTGGGTAGAAGGGGGTAGATTGCCTTGTGGTCTTTCGGCTAAGGCTTGGGTAATTATCCCAATATCTCTCTCTAAGTTTTGAATGGTGGCTTGTTGGTTTCGAATACTTTGTTTCATCTCTTTAGAGTCTTGTTTGGTTTCTTTGTTTGTTTTGGCTTGGCTAGCCATAAATTGTCCAAACATACTCTCTAGAGACATTTGTTCTTCGGGTTTAGAACTCGAGCCGGGAGTATTGGAATTATTTCGAGGAGGGTAATTGGATTGGTTATTTTGAGGGAAACCGGGTGGATGTGATGGTCTAGGGGGTAATTGTTGTTATTGTTATTGTAGCCCCTATTGTTGTTGTATCATTGGTTTCCTCGTTGATAGTTTTGACCATAACCTTGGTTCAAATAATTGACCTCCTCTTCGGGTCATCATCGGTTGATGTTGTTGGCATTCTTTTGCAAGGTGTGGTCCACCGCATTTGTCACATCCAACATGTATAGCATGTAAAGAAGATGTTATTTATCTAATTTACGTTCTAACATTACCTGGTTATTCTTTATGGCGGCGACTTCATCACTTTGTCTATCATCAACCGCATTGACCGAACTTGTTTGTTTACCGGCTCTTCTATCGGTGGCCCATTCCGCATTGTGCATGGCCATATCCTCCAAAAGTTGGTATACTTCCGTAGGGGTTTTATACATGAATATGACACCACTCGATGAATCAAGGGTGGATCGTGCATTGTTGGACAAACCCCTATAGAAGAGATGGACGATATCGCTCTTCTCAAACCCGTGATTTGGGCATCTCCTCAGCATTCCTTTGAAACGTTCCCATGCTTCTGTTAATGTTTCCCCAGCTTCCTTTGAAAAGCCATAATGTCAGTTTTTAATTTATCCGCTTTCGCGGGTGGAAAATAACGGTGAATAAATCAACTTCGGAGTTCTTCCCAAGTCGAAATGGAGTTTGGCTTAAGGGATTTGACCCAAATTTTAGCCTCTCCAATTAGATTAAAAGGGAATAGTCTAAGTCGTATCGCATCTTGCGAAACGTTAGGAATTCTAAACAATTGGCAAATGTCATTAAAGCACTCAATATGGTGATTTGGGTCATTTGTGAGTCTACCATCATAACCCAAGTCACGAACCATACTGAGGAATTGACTTTTTATTTCAAAATTTATGCCATTTATTTCCGGAAGTCTAATTGCCGGAATGGAATCAACCGGGGCATTTAGCCTCGTTTGCCACATCGGACGTTCCGGTGGTGGATCTTGGTCACCCATTTGGTTATCAAGAATCGGCTCTTGATTATTGACTATTGGTTCTAATGTAACAGGAATTTGCTCCTGATTTTCAGAACTTTGGACTTGAACTTCAAAAAGCGGATTTTGATTTTCAAGACCCGGTTTCCCAATATTTTGAGCTTTCTTTATGGTTGCGTTGTATCTCGCTTCTAATTGAATCCTCTGTCTCCATCGAAAAAGTTTCTCTAGATCAGAGGACGGTGAGGGTTGATCAGGTTTAGACTTTTTGCCTCTAAGAGTATTCTTATTGCTCATGCACCTGCACAACTCAAAGCAAAGAGTTAACACGCAACTGATAAACAAAATAAAGGAAAACAGAAATTACAAATTAAATAACTTATTTAATAATAAATTCCTAAACAAGGATCAATTAACTAATTAACTTTCAAAAACTTAAAAACATAAAACCGCTCCTCGGCAGCGGCGCCAAAAACTTGATGTGTTTGATCTAGTTATAAAAATGTCTCCTAAATACTACTACTCTAGACTACCACATTCATAGGCAAGTATACCTAATCATGGGTAATATAGGTTAGGTAAGTATTTCGGGTTATCGAATCCGCAGGGAACGGTTTATGTAATCCAGTTAAAGCAAGTTAAAGAATTAATCAAGAAAATTGTTTTGATCATGTTTTGATTTGTCTTAAATGTAAATAAGAAATTGTAATAACAAAGAACGTAATTTGGACGTTGATTTGATGATTTAAGGGATATTCACTATGTATGGATTCATCTAGTTCTAAGCATGGTTATTAAGTACCGGTTAATTTAATGTTATAGAAGTCACGGTATTAGATTTCTCTCAATCCCATTTAATAAACTAATTATATCTAATAGGAATTTCTTCTCTCAAAAGTTATAACTAATCACACTTCTCCTTGTTGAAATTACCGTCTTGAATTACCTAAGACTTCTAACCTAGAATTTTCATTACTAGGGTTGAACTTCTTGTTTAATCTAACTTATTGGAATCTTGTCTCTAATCTCTATTTCTAGTGGATTACCAACTAGGTCAAAATGAAAAGTTGGGGAAGTAATCAATTGAACCAAGTGTTGTCAATACCTAATTAAATCAATTACCAATGATAAAGAAACGAAAACTCATAAATTAAACCAAAAGAGTAATTAAACATCAACAATTGTTTTGAACATAAACAAAGCCCTAAAATTAAACCATACTTAATCCTAGAATCATCCAAACATAGAGAATATAAAAATTACTAGCACATAGACATGCTAGGAATCACAAAACAAGAAATTAAGAGTAGAATTACAACCATAGAATTAATCCAAAGTGTTAGAGAATCAATAATTGCTTGTAAGATTGATGAATTTCTTGATGAAATGCTCCAAAATTCGTCCTTCAACTGCCAAAAAATATACAAGGGTAAAAGATAACTGATTTCCTGGTCTTGATCTGCCATTTAACATGTTTTCACACGCATAGTTCACGATCGCGAACTATTGTTCGCGTCGTGAACTTCAGTTTTGCAGAAATCCCGATCGTTAACTCTGGTTGGCGATCGTGAAAACACTTCAGAGATTTTGGTGACTGATCATGAATAGTTCACGATCAGTTCACGATCGGGAACTTTTTCCGGCTTGTAATCTTGTATTTTTCTTCATCTTTTGACCCGTTTTTGGCATCTTTTACGCTATATCACCTGAAATGTAAAATAAACACATAATTGAGTAATATCACATGCATTTGCTTCTAAAACGTACTCAAAATGAATGATATTGACGGGTTTGAACGTGTCTAAAAACGTCAATATCACAAACCCTGCTTATTTCTAGGATACCCGGCCCAATACCAAGGTTATCGATGTCTTGATTTGACAACAGGAAAAATCATCCTCTCCCGACACGTCACATTTGATGAAACTGTTTTCCCATATGCAAACATCAAACCTTCCACACCACATACCTACACATTTCTTGATTCCGATCCATCCCCCATTCTCTACCAAACCACTAACAACCCAGAAACTCCCTCCCTACCTACACCTACACCAACCCCACCAACCACATTTATACCAAACATAACACCCACACCCCCCGCACAAACACACATCCCTCAACACCCACCCACACCCCCCGCACAAACACACATCCCTCCACACCCACCCCCACCCCCACCACCAACCTACTACCCCTTAACTTACTCACGAAGACAACATCAACCACCAACTCCACCAGCACACAGTCACCCTATGACAACACGATCCAAAGTCGGCATCACTAAACCTAATCCACCACTCAACCTAAACACCATCACCCCACCTTCACCTATATCTCCCATACCTAAATCCCATACATATGCCCTATCTGATCCAAACTGGCACTCGGCCATGACCGATGAACACACGGCCCTAATAGATAACAACACATGGGAACTAGTGCCAAGGCCGCCCGATGCTAATATTATACGATGCATGTGGCTCTATCGGCACAAATTTCATGCAAATGGGACTCTTGCACGTTACAAAGCAAGATTGGTTATCAACGGAAAATCTCAACAAGTCGGAATCGACTGTGATGAAACCTTCAGCCCCGTTGTCAAACCAACCACAATCCGCACTGTTTTAAGTCTTGCAACTTCAAGATCATGGCCAATATATCAATTAGATGTCAAGAACGCATTCTTACACGGAGATCTTAAAGAAACAGTATACATGTTTCAAACCCCGAGATTTGTGGACCCACAACATCCAAAGCACGTTTGTCGTTTGAAGAAATCTTTATATGGGCTTAAACAAGCTCCCCGTGCATGGTTTCATCGTTTCGCCACATTCATTCACTCATGTGGTTTCAAAAGCACTACAAGTGACAACTCTGTGTTTGTCTTCCACCAAGGTAACAAAATGGCTTATCTTCTTTTATATGTGGATGACATAATCCTAACCGCTTCCGACAATACAATTCTACGCAACTTTATTGATGTATTATCTAAAGAATTTGCAATGTCGGACCTTGGGTCTATTCACCATTTCCTCGGCATACATGTAAAACATCAAAATGGAGGTTTGTTTGATTGTTTCTCACCCAAGAACAGTATGTACATGACATCCATAAACGAGCAAATATGCAACATTGCAAACCATGTACAACACCCGTCGTCACCAGCTCCAAACTCAGTGAAACCGCTGGAGAACCTATGAAAGACATTAATCTTTATCGCAGCCTCGACGACGCTCTTTAGTACTTGACTTTTACACGTCCAGACATTGCGTACGCTGTCCAACAAGTATGTCTCTTCATGCATGCACCTCGAGATCCGCACTTCAATTTTTTAAAACGAATACTCAGATCTCTCAAAGGTACTAGCCATTACGGGCTCCACATCACCCCCTCCACAACAACAAAACTCACCGCTTACTCCGACGCAGATTGGGGGGGTTGCCCAGACTCAAGACGCTCCACTTCTGGCTACTGTGTTTTTCTCGGCGACAACATCATCTCATGGTCATCAAAATGACAACCCACTATCTCACGATCCAGTGCCGAAGCCGAATATAAAGGTGTCGCAAATGCTGCAGCAGAAACCACATGGGTACGCAACCTACTTCTCGAGCTTCATCTTCCAATGCGTCAAGCTAGCATCATCTATTGCGACAACATCACAGCGGTATACCTCACTCATAATCCAATACAACATCAACACACAAAACACATTGAAATAGATATTCATTTTGTCCGTGAAAAAGTGAGTATGGGTTCCCTTCGAGTTCTTCATGTTCCTGCAGACTACCAATATGATGATATATTCACCAAGGGATTGCCACGACAACTATTCACCAAATTTCGCACCAGTCTCTCTATTCGGCCAGCTACAGATTCGACTGTGGGGGAGTATTAAAGGAAACATATCACAGCATTACAGCTGTGATCTCGGCATTAACAGCAATACAATCACAGCATTCACATCTGTGATTTAGGTTTATTATGTAGATTAGACTTTCCTTATTTTCTGTAAATTATCATTAAGTCTCTGTATCATAGGCTTGATTCAGGTCTCTCGTTATGTGTATAAATACCAGTTCATTGTAATGTAAAACTCATTCAGTTTCTAATTATTATAGGAAAGACCGTCCTTTGACCTTTGTCGGCTCCGCTTTCTTTTGAGCGGTCGACACCATCGTCTCACTTCCCTTCTTCGGGCAAGAATTGCTATAGTGCCCTTTTTCATGGCACGAGTAGCACTCGATTTCATCCAATGGCTTGGCCCGGAAATCCCTTGCCATGTGCCCCGGCCTTCCACACTTAAAACAAGATTTTGAATCCGCCAAACATTCACCCTTGTGGTCCTTGCCACACTTCTTACAAGCACCAACACTTGATTGCTTAGAAAAGGTCGGGGTGAACTTTCACTTCTTCACCGATCCCGAGCTTCCCTCAAAATTCCTCTTTTCAAACATTGGCCTTTCATTGATCTTTCTTTGGCCAACCTCCTCAACATTCCTCGCCGCACCGATAGCCTCAAGTGTGGCGGCCCTTTTCACTTCCAACTCATACTCCCACGGGAGTCCATTAGCATATCTAACAATCCGGGATCTCTCATCCGGATACAACTTGATCACAAACGGGATCAATCCCGTGAACTTCTTAGTGTACTCATCGACACTCATACCTTATTTCTTCAAGTGGACAAACTCTTCTTGAAGTTTCTCCAAGTTTCTTTCGGGGCAAAACTTTGCCTTCAACCGTTTCACAAACTCATCCCAAGTCATCTTATACACCGCCCTCTTTCCCAACGTTTCATACATGGTGTCCCGCCACACGAGGGCTTCATCTTTTAACAACCAAGAAGCATAGATCACCATATCACCTTCCTTGCATTTACTAGCTTCAAGGACTTGTTCGGTTTCACGGATCCAACGGATCGTGACTTTTGCTCCGGAGCTACCATAGTAGTTGTCGGGCTTAAAAGCCACAAAGTTCTTGTACGTGCACCCCTTCCTTTCCCTCGGCTCGGGGTCACTTTCCTCTTCTTCCATCGAAGACCTTTCGGTTTGAGCAACACTACTTGACTTGCTTTTTGAGCGGGGTGGAGATTCCTCCCGCCTTTCATGAGCCTTATGTTCATTGAGGATTCGGTTCACATCTTCATTCACGATGTCCCTCATTTGGTTGAACATAGTTTGGAGGTGTTCTACGGTGACCGGGGTGTGAGTGTTCCTTTTAACACCCGAATTCTCCACTTCATCACGAGGTGGAGGGCCAAACACCGGTTGGACAATGTTATTCGAATCTTGCCCTTGATCAAGTGGGACTCTTCCACTTCTAGTGTGCACCATCTTGCTATAACAAGACACAAACCATTAGAAGTCAATTTATCAAAGTAACGGCAACATTGACCGTTCCAACACCAAACATGACCTATTCCTTCAAGGTCAACCCTATTGAACCTACACTTAAGGTCTCAATAGTCATTTCATAAGCATCCTATGGAACCTACGGTCCTACTAGCTCAGTTTAAGTCTAGGATGGTCAACTCAACCTAGTTCACTTAAACTATAGCTCTGATACCAAGTTGTAACACCTCAATTTTTAAAATAATATTTAAATAACGTTTAAACCAAAATACATAACATTGTATCGGAGTCAACTCCCGGTTTTACAAAAACGAAAGGTTTCTTGTTCGAGATTATCAGAGTTTACAAAAACGGTGTTACAAATTATATCTTAACCATAGGATAAGGACTCTAATCATCAACACCGAGCTAATCTCAACAAGGCCTCTTCTAAACGGGCCTCCTATATCTTCGATCCCGAACCTAAGTACATAGCAAAAACACTAACATAGTACGTGAGATAAAGTTGCCTCGTGAGATACATGGGTTTTAGACCCGATAAACAACTAGCCACATAATACCATTTATAATTAAAAAAATATTATTAATTCGTTCGGGTCACTTCATTTCATTCATCATTGGCCAATGTCAAAATCATCGGAATGCCTCCAATCTATCAAGACCGTCATACCCATGGTAATCGGAATGCCTCCAATCTACCGGGACTCATAGGTATTGGGTAATCGGAATGCCTCCAATCTACCACTAACCTTAAGGTACCGTAATAACTGGAATGCCTCCAATCTATCACGGCCCTAGGGACATCATCATCATCATTATCCGTCTATTATTACTATGAGCTTATAGCTCCATCATTCTCAATCAATTATCATTTCATCATCAATAAGCAATTCATTAAAAATCACATAATTAACTAAGTTACTTCTAGACTCGATAAAACATTTAACATAAAACATTTCTTAGCTATGTACCCAGTTTTGAAAGTTCACACATACTCACCTTAGCCAAGCTTATCCAAAAGATGTGTTCCTTGAACACAAATATCACTTCCCAAGATTTGAAAGCCTCAAATCCTTCAACCAATAACCTATTTATAAATCATCACAAGATTTAACATCAAATACCATCATTAACTACATCTCTTACCACTAGTTAGCTATAGTATCATTTTCCCCCAATTTAGTTGACTTACAAAACCCTAATCTCATAATTATCAAGATTTACTTCAAATACATGTTATGAACACCTTTTCTTTGTCAAAATGTTGTAGATCTAAGTTATATTACTTCTATTTCATCATCCATGACAAACCCTCCAACTAGGGTTTGCATACTTCCCCATTTTCCACCAAAAACACCACTTAGAATTATTAGGAGTAAGGATTTACCTTAAACTTCATAAATGGAAGAAGAATCACGTGATTTGGAGTCCAAAATCAGCTCCAAATGCCCTTTTCCACTCAAAATAAGTATAAACACTTGTGGGAGAGAACTAGGATTTCATTTAAGCAATAAATGCCAAAAACTCGTCTTTAAATACACATCAGACAGCAGGGACGCTCGCGCGGCTCGACAGTCGCTCGCGCCGCTCGAGTACGACTCGCGACGCTCTACGGGGTCCCTCGCGTGCGCGACCAAGCCCTCTGCCCGATTTCGGTGCCGCTCGCGTGCTCGACGGCCTACGGCTCGCGTGCTCGAGCCTGTCTGACCTAATACTCGATTTGTTTTTGGCTGTTTTGGTCAAGTCTTCGACCCATAACTTTCTCATACGATCTCCAAATGACACGAAGCCAATTTCTACGTGTTTTAAACGAATTATCCATAATTATCATATTTTTGTACAATTTATTTATTTACAAATTTCGGGTCGTTACAGGAAGCACATGTGTTTGATGACTTGAAACACATGTGTTTCGTTACTAGAAGCACATGTGTTTCACTAATAACAGTTGTTTTGAAAATAAATGAGTGTATATGTACAGCCAAGCACATGTGTTTCAAGTAATGAGGCACATGTGTTTGTAAGCCAGAAGCACATGTGCTTCACTAATAACAGGTCTTTTGAAAATAAAGGAGTGTATATGTACAGCCGAGCACATGTGTTTCAAGTAATGAA
This sequence comes from Calendula officinalis, assembly GCA_963853835.1. NCBI lineage: Eukaryota > Viridiplantae > Streptophyta > Magnoliopsida > Asterales > Asteraceae > Calendula > Calendula officinalis. The sequence goes on from OY970822.1 coordinate 18,628,558, forward strand.
ACACATGTGTTTGTAAGCTAGAAGCACATGTGCTTCACTAATAATAGGTCTTTTGAAAATAAAGGAGTGTATATGTACAACCAATCACATGTGTTTCAAGTAATGAAGCACATGTGCTTCGTATGCTCCCCTATGTGTTTAGAAACTCAGGTTTTTAGTGACTTGAAACACATGTGTTTCGTGACCTGAAGCGCATGTGCTTCGAAGTAATATGTTGTGTTTTAGTGAAGCACATGTGTTTCAATACATCAATACCACTACCACCCCCATTACCACCAGCACCTTCACTGTCAGCCACAACCGGCGGCGGCGGCGATCGGCGGTGGTCGGCTGCGGCCGGCGACCGTTACCGGAGGCCGCGGCCGTCGCTGGCTGTAGGTGGCTGTAGGTGGGGGATTTGATCTTGACTATCTTGATCCAATTGCTAGGATTTGTCCCTTAGGACTATGGAAAACATTTGCACTCCCTAGAATACAACTCATATAAAATATGTTATTAATCTTGACAATGAATTATTATTGATAAATGGTTGAGATTTGTCTATTGAGACTATAATAAATTAAAGATTACTTTTAATATAAAATTAATTAAGTTTATATAAGTTAAAAAGTTTGTATAAGCTTTACCAAGCATGCCATGAGTCATGAGTAATGGTAGACTGGTAGTGCTCTACACCAAATCCGCCATTACCAATAACTACCGATAGAATAATTTTAAATTATCAACAAACAATAAAATGAAAAATAAAATAACACAACACAAAATTGATAACACATTGATACCGACAATGAAGTGAATTGAGAATTACCAATTTTGACGAGACATATCGTTATCTATTTCGTCATTATAAAATAGGTTAGATAAATTTGACCCCAAGCAACTTGTTGAAGTTGAACACCGCCTTTTTCTATTGTTTGTTAAGTTGAACTTTAAAAAAAAGTTTAAACTTAAACCCCATTTGCAAATTGTTTTATTTTCTTTCTTTCTCTCTCTAACAATCCGTTTCTTTCTCTCTCATCCTTTTGTAATCGCTCGTTGCTTATCTGTCTTTCCCCAAATTTTCTCGATCATCTGAACAAAAAGAATAAAAACACACACACTTTAATAACAAAGCCCTAAATCAAGAAACGATCCCAAAGTGACAACACACAACACAGGTAGTCCTTCAATTCCGGTACGCTTTATTTATTATTCAATTCCTATTTTTGCTTGGATTGTTCCATTTGTATCAGATTTGAAAGGAACGACCCATTTTCTTTCTCTTCGGATCGTATTTGGTTTTCAATAGGTGTTACGCTTCTGATTGAGTTTAATTGATAGATCTTCAATTAGGTTTCAATTATTGAATATTTATTCGATTACCCCCAATTTGGGTTTCGCTTTTTTGTTTTTTCTCTCAATTTTTGTAATTTTATCGTCCGTGGCAACATCACATCATATTGTTCAGGGAAATTAGAATTCAATTTCGATTTTTGTGGGTATATAGTTAACACTGTAATGGATCATCGTCGTTTAGTGGTACGAATTTGTATACTTGCTGTTTTTAATATGATGCATGTGGTTTAGATCTAATTTACATCATCACACCTGATGAAAAATACGTTTGTCAATTGGAATACATTTGATTATAAAATTTTGTTAATTTATGATATTGTTTTTGTCAATGATCCAAATTACTCGATGAAGATCTTTTTTCATTCTGTGGGGGGTGAAACATTATTTTGTTGGATGTAAATCACAATAAAGTTTCTAGTATTTGGACTCCCTAGTTCTGCTTATGATCATCTGTAAACATTATTTTGTTTACAGATTTTAGAGTAAAATTACTACTTATAAAATTAATTATCTGTAGTTTTCTTAAATAACCACAAATTTTCCTAATACTCTATATCATCAAAAGTGATTATTACAACAATTAACAAAATCACATGCACACACTATTAGTAACACAAGGTTTTCTTACAACTGATTATCTGATAATGTCATTCGATCCCATGTAACCACATTAGAGTTGTGCATTGAGCAACAGTTGGATGAGGTTTTGGATTTGTAATATGATATGTTTTAATTTTATTTTATATTTTATTTTTTTAGGGACTCACATCGCCACCTGGACAATTTAGACGTTTGGGGAAAGCACGGAATAAGGACGAATCAATTTTGAGAAAAAGATATAGAATGCGGAGGTGGTTGTGTTGTACTTGTCAAGTTGAAGAATCTTATCCCTCAAATGATAATGGATTGGTTAAAAGTCATAGTGATCATGCTGATAGTATGTTTAATATGATTTTATTTTCTAAATTTATTTCAACAATTGAAAAAAAAGGTGATTCTAATATCTTTATGTACATGTAATGTAGGGCAGCAAAAGGACAAAATACCGCCACCTGTGAAATTTGATGCACAAAAAGCAGTGCCAACAATTGAAGTGCCTGCACTTTCACTTGATGAATTGAAAGAAAAAACTGAGAATTTTGGATCAAAAGCATTAATTGGTGAAGGTTCATATGGAAGAGTTTATTTTGCAAATTTAAATAATGGAAAAAGTGTTGCTGTTAAAAAACTAGATGTTTCCACTGAGGCTGAATCAAATAATGAGTTTTTAACTCAGGTAAGTTTACATTTCAGCAACAAAATTAACTGATTTTTGAAAAAAAAAAAAAACTTGATTTAGGAGGTTATGTACATTCAATTTGGGTAGTTTTCAACTCGTTTAACCGCCTTTGATCCATTTGACCCTTTACCCTTTTAGCAAAAATTTATAAGATTTGGCATTTTGACCCGTTTGACCAATTTATATCATAGGTGGCAATGGTGTCAACACTGAAGCATGACAATCTTGTTGAATTATGCGGTTACTGTGTTGATGGAACTACCCGTGTTTTGGCTTATGAATTTGCAACAATGGGATCTTTACATGACATATTGCACGGTTTGTTTAGTTTTGTTTGGTTTAATTGGTTATATAAGTTCATTTTTTATTTATTTTTAAATCTGTATCTATATATGTATACATACAGGCAGGAAGGGTGTGCAAGGAGCACAACCAGGCCCTGTTCTTGATTGGATGCAAAGAGTAAAGATTGCTGTTGATGCAGCAAAAGGACTTGATTATTTGCATGAAAAAGTCCAACCTTCAATAATTCACAGAGATATTAGGTCGAGTAATGTTTTATTGTTTGAAGATTTGAGAGCCAAAATTGCTGATTTTAATCTTTCAAATCAAGCTCCTGATATGGCCGCCCGTTTGCATTCCACTCGTGTTTTGGGAACTTTTGGCTATCATGCACCAGAGTAATTATGCTTCTATAACCTTTTTGATATACATGTGCATCTAGGGTTCACAAAATGGGCGGGTTGGGTAATGGGTCAAAACTGGTAATGTTTTTTGTACGGGTCAGATCGGGCTGACCAACAAAGACTTTCTTGTATATCTATAAATATTTAATGTGTTGAATACAAATATACGATTACAGAACTATATCTATAATAGAAATCTCGGTAAAATTTAGAAGGTTTTGTGCATTTAAATACATTTCATATGACTTGCAATTAGTTTGACCCATTTGACTCATCGATACCTTTGGATTGCTTCCTTGCTAGTTTAAATCTTTTAGCTTTAACCCATTTGACCATTTAGAGATAATACATACTGCAAAATTGTCACATTTTTAGATAAATAAAATGGGTCAAATTGCCACCTGTCTAAAGATGTGCAAATAACTAAAAGAGAAAACAAAGAATGATGATATGCATACGTTCCTTTTAAGTAGGGTTTCATGAATTTATAGTTTTTGACTGCAAAAGTCTCATAATTTCTAATTAATTTTTTAAATAGAATCATTTTCTGTTTACATAAACTTTCCTATTTATACACTGTTTTGAATGGAATCTTTATGCAGATATGCAATGACTGGACAGCTGACACAAAAAAGTGATGTGTATAGTTTTGGGGTTGTTCTGCTCGAGCTTTTAACTGGTCGAAAACCTGTTGATCACACAATGCCACGTGGACAACAGAGTCTTGTCACTTGGGTCACTCTCTTTCTCTTTTTCTTGTTTATTTTTTTTATTGTTTGACCTTTTATTTTGTGGGACTTGTTTAGTTGGTTCAGACCTGACAAAAAAGAAATATCTTTCTTGAAAATACTCAAAGATCTATAAACATTTTTGACCATTTTATTTTCTGGGTTTTGTGAGACATGAAAATGGGCCCAAAATTAGGGATTAAGCCTAATGATATATGATGTATGCAAGTCAAATCTTATTTAATTTAATTTTGTTTTCTTTTACATATAGGCTACACCAAGACTAAGTGAAGACAAGGTTAAACAATGTGTTGATCCACGGCTCAAGGGCGAATACCCTCCAAAAGCAGTTGCAAAGGTCCATCTCTTTCCAAAACACAATATTAATATAAATCACGTAAATCGTCCCTGTGGTTTGTATTAAATTATTACTTTGTCCGTTGACTTTCTTTTTATTACATGGATGGCCCCTGATTTTGAACATTGTAACATCAACGTCCCTTAAAACTTAAAGGCCTTTTTTGCTTTAGGAACCGTTGGTGTTACGAATTTGTGGACTATAAAAGAAGTCGCGGGATGAAATTTAAAACTTCATACACACCGCAAGGATGATTCATGTCATTTACTCTTATTGTTCTCTAATGATTAAAACAATTAATTTAATGAAGTTATTCATAACCTCAAACAAAAGGTCATCAACTAACTGACAACATTTGTTTTTTTTATTTAAATGTAGTTGGCAGCTGTTGCAGCTTTATGTGTGCAATATGAGGCTGAATTTAGGCCAAATATGAGCATCGTTGTGAAAGCTCTTCAACCACTGTTGAGGGCACCTGCACCAGCAGCAGCAGCAGCACCAGAAGTGTAAACAGTTGATTACATCTGCAGATTTGATTTTGGATTGAGGCATATAAATAGCGTTTGTCATCTTTGCATTTATATATTTGGGTTTCAGAACATTTGGCATGTTACATATCTTCTTTGGTTTGTCTAGATTTGTTCAAATAACGGATACTTGGTATTTGTGGTGTTCTGTTACTTGGTAGTTTTAAGTCTCTTATTACTTGCAACTTATTATTTGTAATTGTTCAAATATTCTAAAAGTTTATTGGAGTCGTGAATTTAATGCTTATTTTGAGAATGGCCATGTCTTAGGACAGTTCAATCTTCCTGCAATATTTCCTCGAGTCATTCCAATTCCAATGATTGTATCAGGAGTCACAACCGTGGTGGATCAAAGTCAGGAAACAAGTATAAATGCTACAATTATGGCAGTAAATGTTAATTTAATAAGGATTATTGGAGTTTAATTGACTATAATCCTCAAGAAAGTACTTCATAAGATGGACTACACTGCAACAGTGCAATCGTTTCAAAATTTTGGGTTATAAAATTATTTAAACTTTGGTGTATTCACAAATCTAGGGTTTGATGAAAGATAATTATCAATAGAAAAAATATAGACCACTTTTTCCAAAATATAATTGTGCGGCTCGGATGTTTTTTTATGCGATCAAACCATCTTTTGTGCGATCGTTGTACGACGAGACCATTTTCTTTGTGTGAAGAGACCATTTTTCGTGCCACCACTTGTCAAATTTTGTGTGGATTTGCACAGGTCGCACGGTCGGGAAAATTTGAAATTAAAGACTTTTTGAGAATTTAGGAACTTACTACATCTACTTTGGAAATACCCTGTGATAAAATCTCCTTTGTGAGTAGTCAAGTAATTAAAGATTTGATCATTCAGGTTATTTAGTTTGCAAAATCTAGATGTAATATGATATTAAAACCAAAGTGATATTTGCAACAAGTAGAATAATCAATTCTTACCAACTAAAGCAAGAAGTTAGTGACAGATAAAATTCTGAATTCTTTACAGATCCAAATTGCAACTTTGTCATCTCACATCAAAACTTATTTCTTCAAGTCACTAAACTTTCTCATAATCCTGTCTCGGTTACAACTAATTGGTTTCCTTGTGTCCAACAATGATTTGTACCACTCGTGATTCACGTGGGGACCGTAAAAGACTTGCTAAAATCTCTATCTGTGCATCCTTATCAACCTCCTTGTTGAGTAATATCCTCAACTTCTTTAGCCTCGGTGACTTAACCAAAATAAGCTTCACAAGATCCAACTCATTTTCTCCATTATTAAAATTCCTAATCTCAAATTCTATCAAATGCTCCAACCAAATATTTGAATAATCTTCAACTCTAAACGAGCGCAAATCATTTTCCTCAAACCATGAATACTCTATAACCTATACTATTTTTTAGTGTCGGTATATTTTGGCGTAAGAATCAAAACTAATAAAATCAAAAGATAGATTTATTTAATTTACCTCGAGCTTAAGTTTCTCCAGATTTGGGGAGCTTTTAATCATAAGAACAAGAAAAGGTAACCCGCGTCTTTGAATAAACGAGATATGTTGTATACACAAGTATTTAAGGTGGATTAATGCGGATGAAAGCTCTACCGGAACATGGTTTTCAACGAAACACTTGAACCAAATAGACAAAACAAAAGTTAGCAAATAATAGGGAGTCGTTTTTATACCATGTGGATTAATAAATAAGAATATAAAATTACCTGAACGAGGTAAAACCAAATAGACAGATTTTCAACCATCGGCAAACTTTCGAATAGGTTAATTAAGGAGGGATCGTCAATAGAATCCATAGTTGCAGAGTCAATATTCTGCAGAAACTTAAAAGTATTATAAATATGTTAAAAAAGAGTAAATTGCATAAATAATCCCTGTGGTCTTTAGAATTCTACGATTTTGTCCCAATGCTTTTTCTTACGTTTTTTTGTCCCAGTAGTTACCGATTTCCCATTCAGTCTAAATTGGGCCGTTTAACTTTTGGTCATTTTTCCCCATCCTTCATCTTCTCCATATATCACCCGCATTTCATGTTGTATAGTACAACAGAAGATGACCAAGGAGTTGATGACGAAGAGGTTGAAGATGACATGTGGCCTTTTTATGTTAAAGAAAAATAAATATGAAAGTGCAATTTTTAAAGCATAAGGTACAAGTAATTTAGGGAAATAACTAAACATCCTCACATGCTTGGCATGTCTAACAGCCCAATTTAGACGGAAGGACAAACATAGGGGAAATCGGAAACTACAGGGACAAAAATGTCAAAAAAAAGAAGTATGGGGACAAAGACCGCAGGGACAAATTTCTGTAATTTGCTCTTAAAAAAAGTAACGAGGATCTATATTTTATTTTAGCACAAACTTACGAGAGACACAGTCTTGAGTAATGGACAATTGGATAAGAAATGTAGAAGCATATCTGTAGAGGTACATAATTCTTCAACGTATAAAGTTGTAAGGTTACCAAATCCATTAAATGTTGGTTGGTAGTCAAGGACACAACTATCGAGATATAAATCTGTCAAATTGCTCAACGAGAAGAAAGATAAGGGTAACTTATACGGCCAAATCGAGTCAATTGTAAATTTACTAACAGTATTTTTACACGACAAATAACGTATTATATGGTCGATCTCAACACACGAGTTATTAACTGCCATGAAAAGAGCGAACTCATGTATTGGACCCTCGTGCACTAACAGAACTTGGTATATAGCGTAGAAAATTTTACACCTTTTGTTCATCTCTTTCCTTTGACTTGGTCGGTCAAACGTTTGATCCATAATAGATAAATCAGTTGATACATGCCTCATTAAACTCAAGTTTAGGGATTTTGATCCAATGATACCTCCATTGTTTACAGAGAATACTTGTTCTTGCTGCTTCTTGAATCGGTAAAAGACATAAGATGGTTTCTATTATGCTTAGAGGAAGATTGCTGATCATATCCATTTGAGTATATTCTTGTTGGCTGCAATATTAGTTACCATAAATATCAATGTAATACACATAAGAAAGAAGGATACTCACACAATCGGCAAACCAAATCGGGGACAATGTATAACTATCTCATGCTACAGCTGACTATTTTATCTATATCAATTAGAATTAACTGCACACACGTTTTCTTAACACTTAACAGAACTGAAGCGAAATGTAATGAAATTCAGGCAAATTGCCCTAAATCAGCAAGCAATTACGTGTTATTGTTATATTATTTCTGTTACAACTTACAAATCTGACACGGTTTCTGTTTTTTGAACAGTAAATAGGCGCAGATACAACAATTAATCAGATGCGGGCGAGATGAAGCGGCAGCAACGGAAGGAAACGGACGGCGGCAGCAACGGAAGGAAACGGACGGCGGCAACCGTAGACGAGCCCAAAATGGCCAGAAAACGGAGTGGCCGAGCTGGCTTAGGGTTTGCACTTTTACGGCGTTTTCAAATATTTAGGGGTGTCGGTCAAAGGGTTCCAAACTTATTTTTACAAAGTCCGAGGAACAAATTTCAAACATTGATTAATATGATTTAATGATCAAGATTAATTATATATTTTATATATGGAGGGGTATTTTAGTCATTTGGCACTAAAAAAAATTTATTTTATTTTATTTTTCATTTTTTATTTTTTATTTTAAATTTTTTTTTTATTTTTAGAATTTTTTTTTTATTTTTTTAATTTTTAATTGGAGGGTATTTTGGTCATTTTGAAAAAAATACTTTTTCTTTTTTATTTTTTATTTTTTATTTTTTATTTTAAAATTTTTAATTTTTAAAAAAAATTATTTTTAAAAAAAATTATTAATTTATTATTACTTTTTATAAAATTATTAATTTTTCCATTAATAACACATAATGTGATTTCATAGTGAATCACATGTGATTGCATTCTGCATCACATGTGATTTAACTAAAACATGATTTTACACTAAATCATATGTGATTTTACACTAAAATCACATGTGATTTTAGTAAAATCACATGTGATTTTAGTAAAATCACATGTGTTTAAGTTATACAAGTAATTATCAAATAAATATTATTTTTTAATAAAAAAAATTAATAAAATAAAAAAAAATTAAAATAATAAATAAAAAATAAAAAATAAAAAAAATCAAAAATTTTTTAAGTGCCAAATGACCAAAATACACATTCATAATAAAAAATAAAAAAATAAAAAATTTTAAAATAAAAAATAAAAAAAATATTTTTTTTTATTTTAAAAATGACCAAAATACCCCTTCAATATATAAAATATGTGATTAATCTTGACCATTAGATCCTATTGATCAATGATTGAGATTTGTTCCTTGGGACTTCCTAAAGATGATGGACCTACTTGAACGTTTCTCTACCTTATTACATAAAGCTTATTTAAATTGGATGGTCTAAGAATATGAGATGATTTTATCTAATCTTAAGCATATGAGATGAGTTTTATTTAATTCACTAAAAATTCTTAAAAATTTTAGAAAAATATAGTTAAGGAAGTCTATTTATACATTTAAACAAATAGAAGTTTAATAAATATATATATTCCAAAATCTTAACAAGTTTTTAGTGTATTAAATAAAGATTATTTGATGCCTTTAAGACAAGATTTAGATAATTTTATTTAAATTAATAAGTATAGAAGGAGGATAATACTAGATGTAGGGTAAAGATGTAAAATATTTTATTTTTTAGATAAATCTTGAAAAACTCTATTAAAGTGAATTCTCTACAATATTTTAAATAAGCTCATAAACACAAGTTGTTAAATCATGCTAAAAGCATCTCCAATAGGAGCTTTTTCTAAAGCTTTTTACCTTTTCTTTATGTCATTTGAAGGTAAATGACCTTATAGGAAAAAGCTTTTGCTTCATAAACTTTTTCTTCCATAAGTCATTCCTTAGACACACAAAAAACTTTTTCTACATTTAAATGCATTGGAGCAAAAACTTTTTTAATAGCTTTTTATGAAAGTTGAGTGGAAAGTTTACATGGTAATACTAATAAGTCATTGCAATGACTTAACCATTGTGAATACTCTAACAAGCATTTATAAAACTTACATAAGCTGATAAAAGAGAACATTAAAATGAAATGAGTAAAATAGGCCAAAAACATGAAATATATCTCAAAATATCAACTTTTGATAGAAATAGTTAGCTTTCAACATTGCAATATAAATTTAGTATTTTTTATACTATAAGTTTCCCTATTTTTAAAATGTAGATATAAACCAAGGGGCAACATACGTACTACTCCAACTGCACAATGTACAAGTTATGTAACAGTTCTAAATATTAACAATTCTTGCTCTCCTCTACAAGAAATATTGCAGGCTCACATTAGCAAGCTTTCTCCTCTACAAGACACAATTTGATCAAATCAAACAACATTTGATCAATGTTTGATTGTCATTGAGTTATTTTTAGGAATCTTTTCATGAAAACGTACAGGGCTGAGTAGTGACATGTTAAATTCTGATGTATTTAACATCAGTTTTTTCCTATTGAGCAAAAAAGATCAAGATTTATTAATGAAAAATCTGATTGGTATGCTTAAATCAGATCAACATCACTGAAAGTTGTTGACTTTTTAGTACCATTTCAAGAATTTTACTTCTTGATTAAGCTTTGTCTGAGATGAAAACTAAATCATTCATAGCGGATATTAAAACTTTTTCGTATACACATGCTAAAATTAGCATGCCAACTAAAGGCAAGTTTATTCTAATCACACATTATTTAGCCAAAACCTGGTCAATGAGGTTGACTGTTAAAATAGTGCCTCAAAAATTGTCATTTGTTAGTAACAGAAATAGGAGATAGAAACTATTTAATGGGTATGACTATTAATGTGGAATAATCAAATATGAAGTTTGGATTTAAAAAAAAATAGAATCTAGATGAGTATGAGGTTACTTTAGTTGGCCGGTCAATTAGTATAACTCTCATCTTCTCGTTGTTATGTCATATAGTCCGGTGAAACAAAGCTGCAAGTCTGCAAAATATTTAATTAGATACATTTATATTTGTTTACAAAATCAAATTAAAGAAAGTAAAGGTTTCTATTTTTCACGGAAGGGTTTGAAGGGTAGGTTTTGTGTGCATGAAGTGAGGTAAAGTTTTTTAATTAGAAAATTGGGTAGCGGTGATATAGTCCATATCAAGATACTAGCTTCATAGCCCACCCGACTGGGCGGACATGCTTCAAGATTTATATTATAGAAAAATACTAACAAATATTAATAATTTTAAAAATGACATAAGAATCGATAGCTGTAATGATGAGTTTGTACAAAATTTGATACATGAACAAATATTACATAAAATTTATAGACGAAATAAGACTTCTTTATAAACGACATTTGTTGTTGAATTAGTGTAATTGTCATCTCTGTCACAACAAATGACCGTCAATCCGTTCTTGTTCTTAACTCGTGATACAGCTACATAAAGCTGGTCATGTGAGAATACCGGTTTTTGCATAAACAAACCAACTTGAGACAACGTCTGACCTTGGCTTTTATTAATGGTCATAGCGAAACAGACCTGAACAGGAAAATGCCTCCGATTCAATTTGAAAGGAATCTTGTTGTCGGAAGGACTAATAACCATTCGAGGGATAATACAAATTGTACCAACCTTGCCGCCAGATATGATTTTACCTTCGATTATATATACCCCCAATCATAATATCCGATTGTTATTAAAAGTCAAATGTCACTACTAATAGTTGTAAGGATTTCCAGTTATTTGGCTTTTACTAATTAGAAAAATATATTACTAATTAATATTAGTGTAAATCCTTATAAAGTTAAAAAATATTGAAACAAATTTAAAGAAAATTAAAAATTAACCCCTTTAACCTAAACCTAAACCATATCACTTAACCGTTGAACCCTAAACTGAATCTAAAAACATTTTTCCTAAAAATTAAAGAATTTTTTAGTTATAGCGTTTAGGACAATGGTTAAGGATTAGTTTATTATTCAATGTATAAATGTTCGATGCATAACCACTCATGAATGGTTAGTGATTTTTAGGTGGTACACTAATTTTAAGCATGCAATTTAACCATCAAGTTTAAAAATTAATGTTCTTTAAATTAGGTTATAACCCGTGAAAAGTCAATTGCATTATAAAAAACATTAAATATGATTTTTAATACGATGATTAAGAAAAAACATTATGCCAACTCGAACATCACTAACACTAATAAAGATTATAAAAGTGTAAATGTCTAATGTCTAAGATGCTACATTAGAAAATTAAAAAATGAATCAAGTTTTAAAAAATTGTATAAAAACATATTAACAGTCAAAAAATTTTAAAAATCCCCTAAATTTTAAACAGCATTTGAAAATACATGCTTATAACTGCAAAAAGCGAATTGTCCAAAAAATACAACTTGATGTATCATTTATATAAGAATGAATTTCAAAAATTATAAAACTGATGTATTTCAATAAAACATGTGTATTTCAAAAACTATAAATGGATGTATCATTTTTAATTTTTTATTATAGTGAATTTCAAAAACTATCAACCTGCATGGTGAAGTTCAATAAAACACCTAAAGTAAAATTAAAATGATTGTTTAGGAACTTGTAAAAGTCACAGATCTTGTAAAGTCAAACTTGTAACAATCAAAAATAGGGATGCAAATTTAACCCGCGGGTTTGGGTACTTGCGGGTACCCGAGTCTTACGGGGCGGGTATTACCCGTCTAAACGGGTAATGGGGCGGGGATGGGTTTAAATTTCATACCCGAGAGCGGGTACGGGTTTTATAATACCCGCACCGTTTATACCCGACCCGAATATATATATTAATAATGTGTAATTTTTTTAATACAAATTTAGCCCACTAGTCATTACTCAAACTTAGCCCAACTCTTAATCTCTCATTAGCCCAATTTAATAATGGTTAAAATATGGCTCGTCTCCCGCTAGTCTATTACGTATTGAACGAAATAAGCCTGAACGAACTAAGAGTATTAAATGTTTTATATATTTTGTTTAATTTTTTTATAGAACGGGTACCCGTCGGGTTACCTGTACCCGGCGGGGATTTTTCTACCCGAACCCGACGGGTATTTGACCGGGTACGGGGCGGGTACGGGTATGGGAATAACGGTCGGGTACGGGTACGGGTTTTGCAGTACCCGCTACTACCCGTACCCGGCCGTTTGCATCTCTAATCAAAAAGTTGTTCTGGAAAGTATTATTACCTGCAAATTCGGTATAATCTTACAATTTCATATTTTAAAATATCCTTAATTTTAGAAATTAGTTATCGATTATTAATTATAATTGAATAGAATTAAGGATTTCTTCCATATTTAAAACCGGATTTTATGCAAATTATTTAGTAATCTCTAGCCCAAATTGGAAATTTGTGAGGAAATCGTTGGTTAATGCGTGAATTACACGTGGCATAAACAACCAATCAGAGAGCTGCAAACGGGTGAGTTGTCAGACCAAAATCATATGTAGCTGCATATATAGGAGAAAAGATTTTACGATGATTAGTGGTGTTTAATGAAAATCTACTGAGACACTAACATATAAACTCGTGATAGTTGTGTTCTTCACCCGAGTGATGTTCAAATGGAACTTTTTTTTTTTTTAATTTTACAGCAAATGGAACTTACATATCAATATCTTATTTTAGGGTGATTCCCGTATTGATAGGTGCACTTTGAAAACACAAATGTTTTTTTGCTTTTCAATTCCTTTGCATAGATATGTCAAATAACCATTATTTTTTGTAAATTTACATTAAATTTGTTTAGTGTTTCGTATTGTACCTTTATCGTTTCAAAGACTAAAAGATCGCTGACAATTTTTGTAACTACACCTAAGATCGGTGTTAATTGTCTCGTCGATTGCAAAGTGGTGAGTGTCCCCTCGTCGATTTCAACCGAAGAGTTCCCACCATTGGCACGTGTCTTCGGTTGATGTTCGTTGATTTCACATTTCGGTTAATAGAAGAGTTGAAACGCTAAATTGGTGGGGGCCAAAACAATTTAATAGGGTATTTAGTATGGGTCATAAAACTCAAGAGAATGAGTATTGTTGACATCCCGGTTGAAATGTGAGCTGACATAATGCTGATTTAACAAAAACAAAAGTGTCTAGATAGAGAAAGTGATAAAGTAAAAAGAAAGAGGTGAAGAAAAAATGCGATAAACAAATAGAAAGTAGTTAGAATTTTATAAAATTTATTAAATATAATAAAAGAAACATTAAGGTGCCACGTGGCAATTTTTAAGAAGACGCTTTGCCACGTGTCAGTGTATTATTTGTCAGAATTTTTATTTTCCCGCCCATGATTTTAGAAGAAATCCAGCCTTTGAATTTCCGAATTATTAATTAACCGGCTCTAAATTTGGAAGCAATAAAAATTATAATCGTGAAATATGCCACCATATTAACCCGAATTGAAAGGAAATTCTGCTTTCCTCCATTATCATATTCAAATTCCTATATTCTAGCAGCAATTATAGACATTCAAAAATTATAATCGTGAATACCATTTCGGCCCGAATTCAAAGAAATTATGTTATTACCTTCAACCAAAATTCCCGATTTTTTGGAATTCTTCATTCTTATGGTTTTTGCCTATATAAAGATGAGTGCTTTATTCCGGCTGAAGGACAAAAAACAGCCTCTATCATCACGTTAAACTGCATTAGCTTCTAACAGGTATTCTCCACTTTTAATTATTTTAATCTACCATTATGAACACGACATCAGCTATAAGCAAATACAGAGTTAAGTTTATAATCTCTAATTCGTGTTGTTTTGTTTATGATTATTCATAAACAGTAACACATATCTTTATTCATAGTATTCATTTAAAGATTCACGGTTTTGATATTGATACTTTATTGTCTTTTTTAGTCAATACTCAATATTATAATTCGTTGTCAATATAGATGATAGTCAAATTCATAAAACTGTTATAAAATACATAACAATATTTAGCTACTCAACATAGATGGTAATTAAATGTCAACGAAGTATGTACACCATTGTGTGCACATGTTAAGGATAATTTTTAACAAAATATGGCATAACTCTAATTTTTTAATTCTGATGTTAATGAAAATTTCAACAGCAAATTTCATTGACTTTGCAGATCAAGAAAAGTTACGGTTTTTGTTAACACTCACTCTTTAGCTTTAGATTATTTATTTTCTTTATCAAAGTCAAAATATTATATTATGTACTGATCAATGGTTGAAACTAAATTCAATTATTTTTACGGTTGGCTTTGTATTAGAATCAAAATTTTATTGAATTATTTTACTGCGGTTGACTTAAAAGTTTTTTTTAACAACAAAAGGGAAACTTATCTAGAGTCTCGGCAATGCCATCACCCTAGACAAGCAAGCAACCCAGAAAAAATCATTATAAGTTTATAACTAGCAAGGTGCTAGAAGAAACACAAGTCAAAGAAGAGTAAAAAATAAATAAAGGGTTACAACTCCACATAGAACTACAAAGACTACGACAATTCAAATATCGATGATTCTGTAAGCATCAAATCGTCTTATGTTGAAAGTAATATTGTACTTCACTTTTTGGTTAAATAGAATATATTTGTAATACATTTGTATGTAGTTTATATTGATAAATGTTTTTGTACGGGTGAGATCTGCTACACTGGACTTATGGCTTCTCCAGCAAGTTGTGTTTATCCAGTGTAAGGTAGATCAAAAGTTTTGACTTTTTAATGTGTTTTTAAAAGATTTTGACTTTTTTATGTTTCATGGATTATTTTTTTTCCATTATGTATACCTCAATGGGAATTGCAAAATCAAATTCTTATTGGGAAGCAGGGATGGCATTGAGAATTTTGTTCGAGCCAAGTATGTATCTTTTCGGTCATGTCAGGTGGCAAAATGGGTACTTTGGTCGATTTGGGTAACAGGTTTT
The DNA here is from genome assembly GCA_963853835.1 of Calendula officinalis. Taxonomy (NCBI): domain Eukaryota; kingdom Viridiplantae; phylum Streptophyta; class Magnoliopsida; order Asterales; family Asteraceae; genus Calendula; species Calendula officinalis. The sequence goes on from OY970822.1 coordinate 18,644,412, forward strand.
TTTTTCAGGTCAAAATAATTTGCCAGTTATGATTACAAAGTTTAATATTTCAATAATAATCTATATGTTTGAATAATATTTGTGCAGGGTAACCATATTGTTGCACTAAAAATGGTTTTCAAAAGCCAACTTAAATATTCCAGAGGTGGGACAATAAGTATTCCTTCTATCTTTATCGTCTACTTTGACCAGAGGATTTGAGTCAACAGGATTTTTATCAATATTTTATTAATTTCAAACAATTTTTCTTTTAACGTTGTTTTCAGAATTAGAGGTTTTTGATGTATGAAATGGGAACAATGCTAATCAATGTGTTAATTAACTCAATTTTTCATATTAAGTTGGGGGTACAAGTTAATTCAATTCAAGTTTTTTGTGCCCTTTGATGATAATAAGGTATAAATATTTTGATGTTTTTAGTTTAAATTTTTTGCTCACCGTGATATGGTTATTTTAATATACTATTATAACTGATTTTTTTTATTAAGGTTGATAATAAACTTGAGATTGTGGAAATATTTTAATCAAGGTTGATAATAGAATTTATGTACATTTTAATATGTGTTTGATCAAGGAACTTACAAGAAACTTTACAATTGCACGCAAGCATCTTGTCGGTAGTTTTGCAGCTGATGTTTAAGTTGAACAGGTCAAGACTTTTGATTTTTCATATTTTGTTTAGATAAATTGACCTTCTGAGTATTCCTAAGTTTTTTTTGTAGGAAACTAACCATCGTTTTTATTTTCGTTTTTTGTGGAATACTTAAAATATCTTGGAGCAACTGAGCAAGCCATCAAAATGGCACCTTGCTCAATTGCCTAAAACGTGTAGTATGACTGGCCTTTTTGTTGTATGTAGCACATAAAAAAAATTTCCATGCATTTTGCCAAAACGTTTCATGTGTTGATTTTGGTCTAAATAATTACATTATTATCATAGTAGGGTAATTTATATGTATAAATAATGAAACGTTTATATTGCTTCAAAAAATGCAGCTTAACCGTTAATGTGAAGAAAGTAGTTATGTGGTTACATTTCCTTCAACGAATTGGATTATATCGTTCAAGGGTAGTTGTTTATTTGAATGGCGGGGCTATTAACTAAAAAATTCAGGTTCAATATTTGCTGAGAAGACTTGATTAAACTGTAAACGATTATTATCGTTTTCACCCATTAAACGGGATACTTTATTTGGGAAATACAGGATCCACTTATAGGATGGTTCGACCATAACAACAAGATGAGTGGTTAGTCATTGTAATTTTAGTTTTTAGTATTCATAATTTTTCATTGATTTTTAACAATATACATTTTTATCTTATATAAATATTACGTTCAACAAAATTATAATGACAACCTGTGAATTTCACGGGCTATTACCTAGTAAATTTATAAATGAAGTGAATGTGGGATTATAGAGATGTGTTATGTTAATTTCCAAATGCTGATATAGAACTCACGTTGCAAAATTGTTAAACAATTATTGGAAGAGGCTTAAATACTTCCTCTTATTCAAAATAAATAATATATTGTTGTTTTCACGGTTTTTGAGGTAACATTTTATAATGGGGGTTAAACTAGATTAATTGGATGATTAGTGAGAAATGAGTCCCACAATTTTTAAATAAAATAAACTTTCACTTTATTAAAGTATGTAGTTAGTAGATGTGGAGCTCATTACTTTTTACCAAATTATGTATGTTTTTAAAATGTATCACTTATTTTGATACACCCTAATATAGAAAATATATCACTTATTTTGAATCGGATGAAGTATATGTTTTTCGAAAGGTAAATGATGTCATGACTCCGACTCAAAGTTTTACGATGTATTCTTTCATTTTGCTGCACCTATTCTGAAAAAGCGTATCGGCCTATAAATTTATAAGAAAAAATGCTAAATCTTTAGAACTGTTGTAACTCCTTTAGAGTCTCTTTATTTGCTTACACTTATGTCCCTTATTTATGTGTATTAAGTGAGTGACTCTTGACTTACATTCTCTAGTCTATATAAGATAGTTTCTTATGTTCATTTCTTACACACAAATATTGTAACACATGTATATGAATGAGAAGATCTTATGATTGAGCTAATTGGTTCACAACACGTTATCAGCACTTTGCTCAAAGTTATTACACGTTCGTCACTCTAGAAGTAGTCAAACCGAAAAGTCAAGACAATTCTTCTCACACATTGCGAAGTAAGTGTTTCTTGTACCATGATTATTTTCAAGTTTATACCGTTTAAAGAAGAAGAAAGATACACGTCATTTTTTTGATTGTTTTATGTTATGTATAATCATAAAGAAAGATACATACTAAACGTATAAGTGAGTTTGACACTTTTATTTAAAATAAAACGATTTGTATAACAAAATTGTGTGTGGATGTTTATTAGTTATGTTGAGATCACAAACCCAACTGACAGTCAAAATTTGTTCTCACAAAGACTAATTTTCAGTATCGAAAAAAAAGTAACATGAAAATAAAGATTCTACCGTATAAAGTAATCATGAGTCAAAAGATGAGTATTCATTTAAGATTTTATTTGAACCGACGGTAATTAAAATGTGAAAAGAAATAATCAATTTTTATTGTATTATTATATGGTATTTCTTTATGAAATTTGAGCATATTAACCAATCTTTTTTTTAATGTATTGATTATGTTAAAAATAGTTTTTAAAGTTTTGAGTATCGATGATTTCTCATAATGAGATAAAAAAAAGTTGCATCATGAATTATATGTTGGCATATTGAGTCGACGCACTCACGTGATGCACAATGAGCATTGTATGACACTTCTCTGAAAAGTTATGAATCATCCCCCAATAGGCTCACCTATTCTTATACGATGTCTAGGAAAGATTGGCGGTTTTTCTGACTCCTAATAAGGGTGGTTCCGATACGCACAAGCGCTGTCTACCCTTACCGTCTTTCCTGGTTGTATTCGAATAGAGCTACCAAAAAGGGTTGACTAAATAATCTTTTCCCCGAATGTGGTTATATACATATAATGAAATGGTGTCTATCAATCGACCTGTCGTTCGATAAATGAGAACCATTCACGCTTGTGTTTTTCGAACCTGCTAATTCGACACACAATTTATGCTCATTCAAACCATAAACATTTAAACTTATCAATTTATATGATAACTAAATCCAATATTTGTCCTCCCGTTGTAGGAAAATATGAAAACAATCATGAATTCTTTGAGACCACCGATTTTGTGGCTCAAATGGAATAATAGAGCTATTGTTTAGCTCATGAATTATGTTTTGGATCATGCTTTACCATTTGAATAATGGTTATCTTTTGGATTATGGTTTGTTTACAATTGATTATGTTTCTCGAAATAATTTAAAGTTTTTTTCCTTGTGAAATTAGTCAATATGTGTGACCGACTTTAAATTATTTTTACTTTAAGGCATGCATATTGGGTTGTTGATTGTCTGGTTGATTGTGGTACCCATGTACACTTTCATAAAACACAAGAATTACTTAATCAACATTACGCCTCAAAGTAACTTCATTGACAACCATTTCGGGCCCGTCGAGCCTTGTGAAAGGCTATGGTAAAAGCCTAATTTATGTTGTCAAATGGTACAAGTTTAACCATAAATGAAGCCTTATATTGTCCAAGTTCCAGTCGTAACTTGTTGAGTTTTAAGGATATTCGAGAAAACACGTTTTCATCTCGAAACTGCTCGAGAAAATGGTATTGAATACCCTTACGTTACCTCTGATAAATACGACCAAAAGCATACATTGGAGAAGTTGAGATGTTTGTCAAATGGTTTGTGCCTCACTATGATCCAATCCATTGAAAGCAATCTAATTATTCATCGACCCACATTGATGATGGAACTTATATGTTATGGCATGACCGGCTGGGACACCAGGGTCAATATATGATGCTTTGAACTATGAATGCATCCTATGTGCATCAGGATATAATTTCGTGATTAATCCGAAAAGCCTATGCCAAATATGCTCGATTGTAAAGACACATCTCAAACCACTTTATGTATAATCTACAAAAGTGATATCCCGTTTTCTAGAGAGAATTCATGGGGATATTTGTGGACTTATCCAACCAACATGCGGACCATTTAAAAATTTCATGATATTGGTTGATGAATCAACAAAGATGGTCACACGTAACTTTGGTGTCCACAACAAAATGCAGCATATCCTTAACTCTTAGCCCTGATCATTAATTTGAGGGTTCATCATCCGGATTATCTGATAAAGTCAAGTAGACTTGATAATGCCATGGAGTTTACATCGAACACGTTCGATAATTATTGCACGACATTAAGTTTTGATATTGAACACCCTGTTGTGTATGTTCATTTACAAATTGCTCTTGGAGAAGCATTTATTTAACGAATATAAATAATTCTCAAAACTTTGGTCATGCGCACCAACTTTCAATGTCTGCATGTGGTTATGCGATATTACACACGGCTGCATTGGTCCGTCTGAGGCCCATGGCTACCCAACCATTTTCTACGTACCAGGTGGTAACTGGACATGAGCCTGATGTCTCACATAAACGCGTGTTTGGACCTCAGAAACGACGGGGAATATATGTTGATTATTAATCCCCATCCATCATACTCTATTTAGAGCCCTTGACAGGCGATCTCTTTAACGCTATACATGCGGATTGTGATATTGATGAGACAATCTTCCCGTCATTAGGGGGAGATTTGCAAGTTAACGTTGATAAGGAACGATGTGAAAGAATGTGGCATGTACCCAATTTGTCTCATATGGATCCCCCGATTGCACATAGTGATAAGGATGTGCAAAGAACTCTAAGTCTACAAAATGTTGCTAATCAGCTACCAGACGCATTTAATGACTTAGCAAATGTCACGAGATCAAATATACATGCTGCAAATGTGCCTGCAAGGATAGACGTCCCTGTGAGACGCCATGTTCCGTTTGAACATGTTGCATCGGTCGAACCCACCGTGCAAAGGACGCTACCATTGGTTGTCCAGTCCGCCGCTCTTCCTAATAAAAGAGGAAGACCGGTTCAGTTCCAAGGATGTTCTGCCTCAAAGGAGGAGAGATTCTGTTGTATACGTTTTGCCACACAAGATCATTAAGGATCACGGTAGTGTATTGGAGAAGCGTGTTCCTGATGAAACACCAATTTCTCATCATCCCGATAATCTTCAAGTATCTGTCGAGTATGCTAGCTTAGACGATATTTTGAAGCAAAACGAGACTGTCATCGATGATTTGCTCATATACGCAGTGGCCACTGACATTATGAGCAATGATGACATGGAATCAAGTACTATTGTTGAGTACAATTGTAACATCCTGAAACCCGGTCTAGTAGTTTTGGCTTTAAGGTATTATTAAATGATATATTTAGTGTTTTGTCTTTTTGTGATATTTTAATCAAAGGATTAAAATATTTGATTTCTGAAATGTTTAAGTGATTATGTGGTTTTTATATTGTTATATTAACTTTTGAATTTCAATCCCGAAAATATATTCGTTTTTGAAAATGGAGCCTGTTTGGTATTTTAAATAAATTAGCTATGGACCGGATACCCTTTTGATACTGTTATTAAATGATATGTGCACCTGTTGTTTTCCCCGTGTGCCATGTTTTGAAGGAGCTGCCAAAACCTCCTTCTCTTATCTCAGTTACATATCACCACACACAACAAGATTTCATGTGTCTTTTCTCTCTCTAACTTCTCTCTAAAAGACCCTCTTCACCTTCTTGCTTGTTCTCGGTGTCTTTTCAAGATCTAGGGCTTGTTTCTTGCTCAATCTAAATTCTAAACTCATTTTTGAGTAGGCCTTGAGGTGAGCTTCATCTTATATGTGTTCGTTTTTGATTTCATGCAAGTTGGTCAAACTAGGGTTTATGATTCTTGAAGTTTTCTAGGTGAATCTTGTGTTAGATGTTAGATTACATGTTTATTCAAGCTTTTACATGTATTGTGTAGTTATTTGTGGGAAGAAACTAAGTTTTGGTGAAACTCACCTTCAAGCTCCATTAATGGAGGTTTGGAGAAGATGGGTTTTGTCAAACCTTGAATTTCTTGAGGATTTGATGGTTATTGTTTTTTATTATGTTAATATAACATGTTTGGTAAATTAATTTTGTTGATTGTCAAGTATTGGTGGATTTTGTGAAATACACTAGTTAGTGTTTGGATGATTTGGGTCAAAAAGATAAACTAGTGATTTTGGGTAAAATACTTGGTCAAGAAAGGTGTTGATTTGGTTAAATTATGTAGTTAGTCATGACTTGCTAAATGTGGTGTTTATATGGCTTAAAAGTCGGGATTTAGTAGTATTAGAACTATGTTTGAGTTTTGACCCGTTTGGATGTAAAATGTATAATGTGGTTAGTTGACTTGAATATTGAAAGTATGATGAGAATATGACTTGAGTAGTTATTATGGCAAGTATTTAGATGTCATTTGGGTAAAAAGTTAGTTTATGAACTTACTTGACAATTGTTTATAATTTGGTGGAATTATATACTAATTCGGTATTCCTTTGGATTCACAGGAAATAGGAGGACAACTCAGTGACATTAGACTACTGAGTTGGTGGCAAGGAGAAGGTTACGGTGAGTGGATTTAATCTCCAACTTGTGTTTGGTTGCAATCAGTTAGTATTGCTCAGTTAGTGCTGACCCAGTTAGTGCTGACCCCGTTAGTGCTGACCCCGTTAGTGCTGATCAGTTAGTGTTGACCCAGTTAGTGCTGACCCCGTTAGTGCTGATCAGTTAGTGCTGATCACTTAGTGCTGACCCCGTTAGTGCTGATTCAGTTAGTGCTGACCCCGTTAGTGCTGACCCCATTAGTGCTGATCAGTTAGTGCTGACCCCGTTAGTGCTGATCAGTTAGTGCTGACCCCGTTAGTGCTGATCAGTTAGTGTTGATCAGTTAGTGCTGATCAGCGACCCCGTTAGTGATGATTCAGTTAGTGCTGACCCCGTTAGTGCTGATCAGTTAGTGCTGACCCAGTTAGTGCTGACCCCGTTAGTGCTAACCCCGTTAATGTTGATCCGTTAATGCTGTTTAGTTAATGCTGATCATTTAGTGCTGATCAGTTAGTGCTGACCCCGTTAATGCTGATCTTGTTAGTGCTGACCCCGGCGCAAATTATTATATCATGCTTTTGTGGTTTATATGATTAATTGCGGTATGTTAATTATATGATAATGATATATATCTAGTTGCGTGTGGATTGCGATAAATGGAATAGGTGCGCATATTTGAGGAGGCTTGGCTTCATCGGTAGCAACAACTCGGTTTAGTGGGAAACCGAGGTTTGAGATGTCAGCAATGGTGGTTATCGGCTGGGCATAGTGTATTGTTGATCGCGGTATTCGGACCTTACCTGTATGTGTTACACGTAAGGGGGTTTACCAGATCATCGGGTACAGCGCCATCGGTTACCGTCGTTTGGCCAACGATGGTTTTAGGCTCCTGCAGGTAGGGGTGTTCGTTTGGACGGTTTGGTTTTATCCGAACCAAATAGGTGAAACCAAATAAAGTCCGGTTTTCAAAAGTTCAAACCGAACCGTCCAAACTAATTCGAAAACCAAACCGATCCGAACCAAATAACAATCTGGTTGGTTTGGTTTTATCCGTTTGGTTTTTCCTTAAAATTTTCAAAATATTACAAAAGTATATAATATAAATAATATTAAGTTTGATATGTAAAATTCCAAAATGATAAACTACTTTGTACATAAAAGCAAGTCTAATTTATAGCTCGTGACATTTACAATCACATATGCAAAAATTTTGACATTAACTTTATCAAAAACTCCAAAAATATTGGCACATCGTCAATTGATACAATATAAAGTGGAACAAGTGTTAGTCTATAAATCAATTTACTATTAGAAATGTAAAGAAAAAGAGTATCATAATTGCTTACAATGGAAACGAACAAGTGTTAGTATATAAATCAATTTACTATATATCACTATTCGGATTTTTTGGACAATCCGGTTTTCACAACGGAAACCAAATCCAATCCGAAATCCAAACTATTAATTTGGTTCAAGTCCTAACCGATCCAAAAAACCAAATAACCAATCCAAATAGTCCGATCCAAAATGTCCAATTGGACAATCCGGTTATATCCGAATAGTGAACACCACTACCTGCAGGACCCGCCGATCTTCTCAAACAAAACAGTGGTTATGTGGTTATGTGGAACAGTGGTTTTGTGGAACAGTGGTTATGTGGAACAGTGGTTATGTGGTTATGTGGAACAGTGGTTATGTGGTTATGTGGCTTTTCGATCGTGGATATGCTATTACTTGCTTGTTGTGCTTTACAGAATTTGTAGATTATATTCATTCACTTAGCTTTGTGTTAATCCCTCCCTCGTTGACTCTTTTCAGGTTGATCGGTGCTTTGGACGGGATGAGTGACCAAGCTCAATTGGATAAGTTTTGTAAAATAAGTCATTTCGTTAAGTGACACCGTTTAAACAATAATGTTTATTTTGGAAATTAATTTGGGACTTTTGGACTGTAAACCTAAACTTAAGACTTAGTTATTATCTTATGCTTCTGCACTTGCTCTTTAAAAAAAACGCTTTCTGAATTTTGCTGTGTTACAACAATGGACTGGTCTATGGAACACACAATCCAGGTAAAATTAGATTCCTTATCGAAAGGAAGAGTGTTTGGACATGTTGCTCCAACACCACCTAATGTTTAACCATCTGGTTGTAAATCGGTATTCGTAAGGAAGCGTAAAGAGAATAATGAGATTGTAAGATACAAAGCTCGCCTCATGGCGCTAGGCTTCTCTTAAACGCCCTGGTATTGATTACGAGGAGATGTATTCTCCCATAATGGATCCACTACTTAATCAGTTTAGTAGTTTCCAAAAAACTGAATATGCAGCTTATGGATGTGGTCACAGCCTATCTCTATGGGGATCATGACACAGAGATACACATGAATGTCCCTGATGGACTCAAGTTGTCTGAATCAAGTAGTTCCAGACCACGGAACACTGTCTCGATATGACTGAGACAATCATTTTTTTGGATTAAAATCCAAACATATGTGGTATAACCGTCTAAGTGAGTACTTGATCAGACTGGGATATTTGAAGTTTGAGATATGCTCATGTGTGTTTATAAAGATATCCACTTCAGGATATGTTATTATCGCAGTCTATGTAGATCATTTGAATCTCATAGGATCCTCGAAATAGTTGTTTGAAACTGCTGAAATCCTGAAGAAGAAATTCGAGATGAAAGATCATGGGAAAACACGGCATTGGCTCGGCCTGCAGATCGAGCACCGTGAAGATGTGGGTTTTCCTCCATCAAGAGAATTACACCCTAAAGGTGTTAAGACGCTTAAGTTACCATGGCACAAAACCTCAATCTACTCCCATGGTCATTCATCCGTTCTCTAGACATTAAAAGGGACCTATTCCATCCAAATGAGGATGATGAGAAGATATTGAGACATGAGTGTTCATATCTGGGTGCAATAAGTGCAATATTGTACTTGGCCCAATGTATTAAACTAGACATCTTGTTTGTTGTGATATGCATGACTAGGCATAGCAATGCGCCAACACGCCACCATTGAAATGGTATTAAAGACATCTTCTGTTACTTTAAAGGTAGTATAGATATGGGCTTATTATATCCCTACGCGTCATCGAGTGGATCAAACGTGATTGATACTCGAGATAACGCGACCCTTATCGGATATGCCGATGCAGTTTACTTATCAGACCTGCATAAGGGACGTTCTCAATCTGGTTATGTCTTTACCATAGGGAATGCGGCGATATCCTAGAGGTTTTGTAAATGGACTCTAGTTGATACTTCGACAAATCACTCCGAACTACTCGCACTCGTTGAGGCGACTAGAGAGTGTGTATGGCTTTGAGATGTAAGTGGCCATATTCGAAGTAAATGTGTTTTGACTTATGATCCCAGTTAACCAGTTGTCATATATGAAGATAACACCGTTGTTATCGATCAATTGAAACAAGGTTATATCAAAACATGATAACACCAAACACATCTCACCGAAATTGTTCTTTACACATGAACAACAAGCATTTCAAAAGACTGAAGTGCAACATATTGATTAGATAAGAATCATACTGACTTGTTCACCAAGTCACTGTCAAAGTATTCTTTCTGAAACATGTCAAAGCTATTTGACTTAGAAAAGTCTCTGAGCTACCTAAATGACATATATCATGCACCCAGTTGTGTGCGAATAACGATAGCATCCTGATGTATGCCTTGCACCCTGTTGAGTGCGAATAATGATTGCATCAAGACGTATGTTTTGCACCATGTTGAGTGTGGATAGTGATTGCATCCTGGCGTATGCTTTGCGCCCCATTGAGTGAGAATAATAATTGCATCCTGACGTATGTTTTGCACCCTGTTGTGTGCATGTGAGGGGGAGCATCCCGATGAATGCTTGTGTACTCTTTTTCCTTTAGCTCAAGGGTTTTTCCCATTGGGTTTACCTTGACAAAGTTTTTTTAGTGAGACACTAACAGTACCTCATTCTCACCAAGAATTGTTAAATTCAGGGGGGGTATCCAGTTGAATACTTATTAACCATTGTGCACTCTTTTGTCCTTCGTTAGAGTTTTTATCCCACTGGGTTTTCTCTAAACAAGGTTCTAATGAGGCACACTATATATGGTTCTTTCCATCGCTCAAGACATCCAAATCGTACTCTTTTATCCTTCGACCAGAGTTTTTCCCAAGGGGTTTTCTCCGACAAGGTTTTTAACGAGGCGAATGTTTCATGGATTGTCTAAAGATACAAGGCTAAGCTCAAGAAATCCACATCGAACTCTTTTGTCCTTCGGTTGGAGTTTTTGTCCCAAGGGGTTTTTTCTCCGACAAGGTTTTTAACGAGGCGAATGTTTCATGGATTGTATGAAGATACAAGACGAAGTACATGTACAGTTCAACATAAATCTAAGCAACCAAGGGGGAGTGTTGTAACTCCTTTAGAGTCTCTTTGTTTGCTTACACTTATGTCACTTATTTATGTGTATTAAGTGAGTGACTCTTGACTTACATTCTCTAGTCTATATAAGATAGTTTCTTATGTTCATTTCTTACACACAAATATTGTAACACATGTATATGAATGAGAAGATCTTATGATTGAGCTAATTGGTTCACAACAAGAACAAAGTAATGTTATTTTTCATGTTCTCGGTTTTAAAGAAAAGAAGAGATGACAATGATAATTTGTGTTTTTAAATTGGGGAGAAATTTTCTTTTTATTAATTTTACAAGTTTCCCTTTAAAATGTAAATTAATTAGGTTAAATTAAAGATAATTTGAAAATTGATTTTTGTAAATATCTATAAAATCTTTTTACTTTTCTTTTATTTTTTTGAAATGGCAAATCTATTCTACTCCTAATTACCACATATGTCTATACGACGAGACTCGAACTCCTGACCTCAATATTGAGAGAAAGACACCATACCGCTAAACTAAAGACCCTTTAGTAAAATCTTCTTATTTAAAAATAAGGGTTATGCTAATGACAGCCCTTATGGCAGTCACTAACATGCATAAAAAGTTGTACATTGATTAAAAAAGTAATATTCCTAAAATTTAGGGGTTATCTTTTGTATTTTGTCTTCTTAATGACAACCCTAAGGACTGTCATTAGTATTTTCCTAAAAATAAATATCATGAAAAGAGATTTGGACAAAAAATTGTTTTCTCTTATTTTCTATTCATTTAAAAAAGTAATTGTTGAACACAAAACATTTTTATGTTATTCTCTTCTCTTTCTCTCTCTCCAGGCTGCAGCAACAGAGCGTTAATGGTTTGTCGTATCTCTATTGTAAACCCTAGCTTTTGATCCTCTTTCGATACACAGCAGGTAGTCAATTTCTTTTATGAATCCTTCAATATATTCACAGTTGTGTGATTGTTTCTGTTCGTAGACGCTTTTATGTGTTATCTATTGCAATCCATTTTCGTTGATTGCTGATTAGGGTTTTTCTTTTTCTTTTTGAAAATCTGATGTTCAATTTTGTTGATTCTTTGTTTGATAAATCTGTTCTTACTTACCTAATTGTTTCAGTTTCTTTCTATGTATTTTTCAGTTTATTTAACATGGTTTTGTTAATTTACTTCGTTGAGTTTGTGTCTATGCTTATTTTTTCTGAAAACTTGAACTAGTGCTTATGCCCTTGAGTGTTTTTTGCAGCATTATTTAGTATCGAATCGATCCAACAGAAATATCTGAAAATGGATAGGATCAGCAAGCTTCCTCCAGGCATAATAGAAACCATTTTATGTCTTGTACCGATTCAAGAAGCAGCAAGAACAAGTATCCTCTCTAAAGAATGGAGGTACCATTGGATCAAAATCCCTAAACTTGCATTTATTCAAGATACATTTCAAGTATCAACTGATGATGGGGATGAGGGGCAATTGTTTGACCAACTAAGTCAAAGGAAAGTGATGACCAAAAGACTTAAAATTTTCAGTGCTATATTCCAAGTTCTATTAACGCACGAGGGTCCAATACACGAGTTCACCCTTGCAGTGGATATGATTCCATATGACTTTGAAATTAACGATATAATATGGCATTTGTCGAAGAAAAATAGTGTCAAGAAGTTAACGCTTGACTTTATGCATGGGTATAGGTGTAGGTTTACTTTATGTAACTTCCCAGCACATCAATTAACAGACTTATATCTCATTTCTTGTGAGATTTACTATGATTTTCTAACAATATCGAATGGATTTGGTAGCCTTACAACCTTATATTTGCAACACTTGTGGATCGGGAAAGAAACACTTCTACATATGCTATCCACTTGTCCATTACTTAAGACTCTTGTAAGTAAATTTTTAGTAAAATACAATATTGATTTTCCTAAAGTATGTTCTGAATATTGTAAATTGTTGCAGGACATTAAAGAGATAATTGTCGGAGATAATGACGATTCCACTATTAACCTATTCGAGTGTTTGCCCGTGATTGAAAATCTGTCTATTTCTTTTGGCATCTTTGAGGTAATATCATCGACATGATATACTATGCCGTTATCGCGGTGCAAAATTTTCATGATTTACTACCACAATTTATTGTGATTTTCCGCTATTTACCGTGATTTTCGTGAAATTGCGCCGCAAAAATATTTTAGTCCGCGAAGCGCGATTGCGCGCAATTGACTGCACAGATGATATATATAATTGATTTAATGTTGAATTTTCTTTTTCTTTTGGATTATTATTAATCTTTATTTGGGTTATGACATATGATTCAAGTGTTTTGCACAAGATGTAGTCCCAACCGCATTAGTCCACCTCAAAAAAATATCTATAGATCATATCAGCTTCATCCATAAAGATGGGTTACCGAATCTTTTTCTATTAATTAGGAGCTCCCCAAAGTTGGAAAAACTTAAGCTAGAGGTAAATAACATATATATGGCATTGTATCTAACTATACACAAATTGCTATTGTATGTGAAAATTACCTTTTGATGTAACAAAATTTTGAAACTTACCTATTGGTGCAAGTTTTTGAAGTTTGTTGCATCAATAGTTGAATACATACAATAGCAATTCATGTATCGTATCCTCTTTGTTTTTTTATTATTATGCCAAAGTATACTAACTCAAGAAATACCAACACTTGTATAGCTTTTAGATGATGAGTGGGTTGAGGATGATGAGAGAAAAGAGTATGTTACACTGGAAGATTATTCTGATATTTGGTTGGAGCATCTGGATGAGTTAGAGATTAAAGATTGTATTTACAAGAAGTCTGAATTGGATTTTGTGGAGCTTATTTTGGCCAAATCACCCGTGTTGAAGAAGGCGAAGATATATTTTTACAACAAGGTTGCTAAGGCTGAAAAATTGGAGATATCTAGAATTTTATCGTGCTCCCCGCGTGCATCATCGATGGTGGAAGTTATTGTTGAAGTTGTGGAGGGATCATGCACCTACGATTCTAGATGTGATATGTGTTATGAATATTAATAAACAAACGAACCGTTGATTGCATCTGCAGCTTTGTGACTTTAGATTTTGGTTGATTGTGTTCATATTATCATGGGTTTGTTAAGAATTTCTTAGTAAATGAAAGCTGGTTTTTATGGTTGTTTTTGTTGCTAGTTTCAATTGAGCATTTGTTCTTTTTACTGATGAGTTCTAGACATTTTACTTGTTTCGTTGCAGCCTCATATTTTTAATAAGAATAATGATAATGTGAAGCCAATAAAGATACTTGATATATTTTTACTGAAGTTATTTGGAACGAGCAAATTTAGAGAATTTCAGGAGTCATATTGCAATGCGATAATAAATATGAAGGTTTTTAATAGTTCATATTGTAGTTATTACAAAAAGGCAATTAGCGAGACGTCTTATGCACCAAACTAAACCCTATAGTCATGAATGTGCAAACGCGATCAAACATCAATGTGTGTATGATATAATAATTAATAATTGTGTAGTTATTACAAAGAAAACACTATATAAGTATGTTTTAATTTATAAAATGTTAAAATGTAAGAAGAACATCAAGTTGTGAATATGATGAATTAACCACCTTATTTACACTTAATATTTAATAAACATTAGGTTTAGGTTTTGCATTGGTCCAAAACCAAGGCGCTCTGAACTAAACCGAATTCTTTGGAAAAAAGTGGAGTGGAAATCGGACCATTTTTTGCTGGTCCGAGTAGGTCAAACAAAGCAAGTTGACGGGGTTGTGCATCATATCAAAACTGTATTGAACCAAGACTAGATATGATGGAAAAAGTAGCGAGTACCTTAACAAAATTAATAGATTTAATACCAAATTATTGATAAATAATTCTTCCTTCATACATACTTCCTTCGTTTCAAAATAAGTGATACACTTTGAATTTTACGTTTGTTGAGGCAAAAGATTATTAAAAGCATTAGGTGTGGTGGCTTGGGGTCGGATGTCACATCCGCGCCACCTATGCGCCACATCATTATTTCACATTTCACATTCAAAACCCCTAAATACCCCTATACCATCACTAACCAATAATACTCCTTTAAAAAAATTAAAATCATTAAAAAAATAATAACATCTCTCCTCCCGTTGGTCCCAAAATACCATCTCCCCTCCCATTGACTCGTGGACTTCGCCACCCATCCGACTTAGGGCCTCACTCACCCAGCGCGCGGTGTGGTGGCTTGGGTCGAAAGTTGAGGTGACGTCCGACTTGGGGTCCCTCTCGTTACTACACCCATTGCTCTAATAAATGTTAAATTAGATTAAATTGAATAATTAGTAAGTGATTGGTCCCACGTATTTTGATTAAAGTAATCAGGTAATTAAAAATTGATCATTCAAGTAGTTTGCAAAATCTAGATGTAATATGATATTAAAACCAAAGTGATATTTGCAACAAGCAGAATCATCAATTCTTAACAACCAAAGCAGAAGTTAGTGACGGACAAAATCATTAATTCTTTACAGATCCAAGTTGACTTGAAATTGAACAAAATAAATTAACAATTAAAAAATTTGAAAGAAGTACTAAAATTCTTGATGAACTAACTAACAATCAAACTACAGAAAAAGTTGTACATGGGGTGGGATATCATGCTGTACCACCTCCATATAAATTCATTCCTCCACTTAAAAACAGTTCAGAAAGAATAATTAATGAATTAAAAAATGAAAATCAAACTGAATCTAATACTGAAACATCTGAATCAAATGATTTTTCTGATGATGATAGAACTACAAACTCAATTGAATTTACAATCTTTCAAACTGAATCTCCAAACTCAATTGATACAAGTTTTCAAACAGCACAAAGTGAAGAAGATTCTCCTAAATATAATGCAGAAAATATACCAAAAATTTTAAAAAGGGGAAATGAAAGAAATAAAAATCAACTCTTAGATCAAAGAATATACCCTTGGCCCTAGGAAACGTTGGTACCTCAAGTAACGATGCGGGAACTGACAAGGAGCATATATACGCACGTTGGGGAAATGAAGTGCATTAGAAGTGTTCAATTTCGGACAAGAGGGAAATTGGCCTTGGGAAAAGAAAATGGGTTGTGGGACAAGGACGGGGGCGGTCGGGGGATCTTCACAAACGTTAGACCGACAGTGATAGCTCGGGTATGTTTTTGATAAACTCAATACTTGTGTTTATGTAGAATTGTTAATTGAGTAGGTCGCTTAATTAAGATTTGTGAAATGTTGCCATGAACTGAACTGCTTACCTTTGGTGTTTTATGTCACTCGAATTGGAATAATCGATTGCTTATTGATTTGGGATACATCATATGTGTCGGGAGTTTTGTAGATATAAGTGATGCATGCTTACATGTTCCTTTTATTGAAACTTGGACTAAGTTAAGTGTGATATGATGGATTAGTCTAGTTTAATTGAAGTTATGAATAAGTATTATAGAAGATTGAATCTTTTCTTGTTTGTCGGGACACATATAGTGTCTCGGTGGTTAAAGTTGCTCGTTTTCATGTTGTGCAAATTGGTGACAAGTTGATTGTAATTGTTTTGGTTGTTCCTTCACTTCAGGAGAAGCGAAGAGAATCGGTTGTATGTCGGTTTCGGTCACAATATATGTGACCATGGATCAAATTGAGTGTAATGATAATTATTGTAGACTTCTTGAATGTGATGCTTGTATTTAAAATGGAAGGAATTGTATACGTGAATTGAATAGTCCAAGTATGACTAGTGCTTGTTATGTGAAAAAGTTGAAACTTTTATTGTGACCTGTCGGGTCACATGTAGTGACTTGTATGGTGAGAATCGGAAATGTCTGTCCAATGTGAATAAATTGATGTTGCTTTTGTTATAGCCATTAATTATGACACTCAATCAAAGTTAGTTATCTGAATGACCTGAAATGTTTGTGATAAATAACGAATTGTTTCTTATGTTGAATTTGGAATCTAGAAAGTGACTAATGAACTGTATGTTTAGATTATTTTGAGTTGACTTGCGATAGTAATAATTGAAGATAAAGAGGTTGTTAAGTGATTGCATTGATTATGAAATTATTTGAGACAAGTTTTGAAATTAGATGATTATATTAAAATGATTTATGTTAATAAAAATTGATCATAGTTTGAATTGGTAATTGTTAAATTACTCAAGGTGATGATGATGTTTTATTAATTATAATAGAAGTTGTCAAATTAAGGTCATGAGGTTTTATGCATTAAGAAATATGTTTCTAGATCAAATAACATATTAGAATGAAAATGTTGTTTATGCTTAATTGTGGAGTGAATCGATGAATTTACCATGCTATTTGGATGTTAATAGGTAAGAGTCAAGAACTAGTTGAATTGTAATTAGTTGAGTGGATGTTTAATTGAAAATGGTTATTAGTCATAACCTGAGTTTGACAGGTTAAAGTTAAATATGTTAAGTGTGATTCATGATTGACTATTGTGTTATTTGATAAAAGACTAGTTGTGATAGTGTTGGGTAAAATTGTTAGTTAAAAAAAAACTAGTTTGGATTTTGTGTCTAAATTGTGAACTAGTTATAATGTCACTTGTATGTTGTATGACTCAAATGACTAGATATGTTAAATTAACATGTTAGATATGTTATTTTTGGTGGTTGTGAAGTTACAATGTAAATTGGTGAAAATGTTAGTTTATAATGTTTTAGTGGTTTATAGTTAAACTATGAACTAGTAAGTGGTGAGTTGATAGTCTTGTGATAAAAATGGAGTTTTGTCTTGTTGAAATAACTAGTTAGTTATGAATTGTTAAATGGTATAATTATAGAAATTGTATTGGTGTTTGGAATTGTTATGATAAATTTCTCAATGTTGACCCGTTGAAGGTAATTTGTGTCAAGACTTGATTGGATGCATTTGAGTTGCTAGACCTTGTTTATGATCATAATCGTTCGATGATTGCATGAGTTGGTTTTGGTAAATAGTTTAACATGTTGTGGTAGTAATAAAACAAATTTGGCTATAAAGCTTGTTTGATCCGGTTGGTCATAAGGTGTTAAGAATTTGATAAATGCCTAATTGATTAGGGACTTTGACCTTCGTACAGGTCGAAAGTTGTGGGTATGACTAATAGAGTATAAAAGATATTGTTATTTATATTGTCACTCTTGTAATGAGATATGTGGTTTAGACTTGAATTGCGTAACCTTGTCTAGTTTCGTCAAAATGTGCAAAATGACATGACTTTATCTTATGGAAGAGCATTTTTGGAATTAGTTGATTAAGACCAGAAATTTTTATTGGAAATTTTTAAAAATTGCGGGTCTTTTAACGAGTTAAACTGTGCAAGATTATAAGTTTCGAAAGAATAAAGAAGAAAAACGAGTAGGTATTCAGACTTAAAATAATTTGGTGACCTTGTGTAAGGAAATTTTTTTTTTTAAATAAAAACATATGCTTGTGGATCACTTTTTATGGCATGAGGAATGTTAACTGAACTATGAATGGTAAATGCTATATGAGTATTGAGATTATTTGGAATGTGTGTAGACTACAGGAATGAATTGATTGTTAATTGAAATGGCGATGTTTTGCGGGAACATAGTAGGAAATTGATTGGAATAGAGTCGTAGACTTATTGTGATAAATTCTTGTTAATTGAATATTGTTTTCGGATTCCGAGGACGGAATCCTTTTTAAGGAGGGTAGAGTTGTAACATCCTAAAACTGGCCTAGTAGTTTTAGGTATATATGGATATTTGATAAATATCTATTTGACCATATGTGGAATAAAGTGACTAAATGTTAAATAAATTGTTTGACCTTTTGTCCTTTTGTGATATTTTAATCAAGGGATTAAAATATCCGGTTTCTGAAATGTTTAAAGGATTGTATGATTTTTATATTTTTGGATTCTCCTTTTAATATCGTTTCCGAATATATTTTCGTTGCTAAAAATAGAGTTCGTTTGGTATTTTAAATAAATTAACTTCGAACGGGACCTTTTGTATTGTATTTGCTAAAAGATGAAAAAAAATGTCAAGTGGGGCCCCCCTTCCTTTTGTTTTGACGAATGGAGTAAAGAGGGGCATCCCTCTTTCTTTTTGTTTCACTTCTCAACCTTTCCCATTTTATTATTCCTTTTAGACTTTTATAAATCAATTCTCTAACAAACCCATTTGTGTTCTTGGAGTCTTATGAAGATCTCTTGCTCATTTCTTGTTCAATCTTAAATTTAAACCCGTTTTTGAATAGCTCTTAAGGTAAGCTTCGACCTAGATGTATTTGTTTTTGAGTTCTTGCAAGTTGATAAATTAGGGTTTATGATTCTTGAGGTTTTGTTGGTAATTCGTGTTGAAGATGCTATGTTAGGTGTTTATACAAGTTTTGGCATGTATTGTTGTATGAGTACAAATAATTTAGCACAAGGTACAATCATTTTAGCCAAATGTACAAGTTAGTGTGTTTATGTTAAAAGTAAGTGTTATGGGTTTTGTGACATGGATATGTTAAATATGTCAATTATAACTCTATGGGTCTTGTTGCTAGAAATGTTAAAAGAACACTTTAGAGAGATGAGTTATGATTTATGTCATGTATTGGTGAAAGTGTTAGATTTATGGTGTTTGGGTGGTTTATGTTGATATATGATCTAGTAATTGTATTGGTGTGGCTAGTTGGGCTAAAATGTCATTTATACGTTTTATGGATGTAAAGTCTAGATATGTTAAAATGTCATGTTAAATGTGTTAGTGGTATTGAACCAAGTATTGGTGAGATTGATGAAATGCTAACTAGTGTTTGGATGTTTTTGGTTAAAATGGTTAACTAGTAATTTGGAAGTAAAATACATGGATTGTTGGTGACTATGAACTCGATGAATTGCTATATTATTATGACTTGTTAGTTGTAGTAAATGGTGCTAGATGGTGGAATTTTGGTAAGTATATAGTTATGTTCGGGCTTTGACCCGTTTGTGCCATTTGGTAGTAAAGTGACTTAAGGAACTTGGATTGTGCAAGTATAAGTATTTTGTTAGAAATGTTATTGATAACAATTGATGAATTGCAAGTTGATGACATGATTGTAGTTATAGAAGGTATTATTGTTTAATAATCCGGTTTTGACCCGTTCGGGTGATTAAGTGGTGGAACGACTCAATTGTTGAATTGTGAATATATAAGTAGTTTTAATATGCTTATGTGTTAGAAATGGTGTTATAACACTTGGTTGAAAGTTAGTGTTTATTATTGTCAATATTGGTAATCATTGACAAATACCGGTTACTGATTCGGTATTCCTTTGATGTACAGGAACGGGGATCGAGACTCAGAAACATTAGACCTCTGAGTTCGACAAGTGGAAGTAACGATGAGTGGATTTAACCTATAACTCGGGTTTCGGTTTATACATTTGGTATATGGTATACTAGAAAAATGCAGGAAAATTGCCAGACGGGTAAAGTTCACGCCGTGAACTCCAGTTCACGATCGGGAAGTAGCGACAGAGATTATGGTTGTTCATCGCGAAGTTCTTAACGATGGAGTTCCCGACGCGAACTCAAGTTCGCGAACGCGAACAGGAGTTCGCGACTGGGAACTCTTTTGTGACGTTTTTCGCGGTGTTTTCGTTCTCGTTACGTATGCCTAGGGTTAGGGGATCCTGACTTGGATACTTTTGACGCAGTCTTTCGTAACAAGCTTGCTTGTTGGTATCTGTTTGATCGGGTTAAGTGAGATAGGATATGTGCACATAGATGAAGGGTTTCTACTGGAATAGTAGTGACAACTCGGTTAGTGGCAATCGAGGATAGGTAAGAGGTCAGCGTCGGATGGATAACGGCTGGGCATAGTGTATCGACTAACAGGGTATTCGAGCATTACCTGTATTTGTTGCATGGTTAAGGGGGTTTTACCCGGGGTGTTGGGTACAGGCTAACGGTTACTGTGGTTTTGGCCAACCACGGTTTAAGGCACGCAAAGCCACCGTTCCTCAGTGATAGTGATTACCCAACGCGGAGATGTAGTAATACTTCCGTGTTTAGCAATCGGAGATGTAGAATTACTTCCGTGCTTAGTGATTAGATAGTCAGTGGAACAATGGTTCAGTGGAACAGTGGTTCAGTGGAACAGTGGTTATGTAACACACCGATTTTTCAACCAAATTTAAAACTTTTAAAATATAAAATATATGTCTTTACAAACCGAGTATCCAAAAATATGGTTTAACTAAAACATTTGGAATAATTAGTAAGTACCAAAACCGGTGTTACAAATATATCAAAACTATAGTCTAGGGAATTAAATAAGTACACCGAGCTAATCCTTCCAAATGCTAACTACGGGCCGCTTAATCTTTAGCTCCCGAACCTGAGTACATAGTCAAAGTAAACGTAGTACGTGAGACAAATATTGTCTCGTGAGAAACATGGGTTTTAGACCCGGTTAGAAATAATTTGCAATAAAATAGTAATTAAATAATTAACAAATTGCAAATAGTCAATCAACTCTAAGGCCTGCCGTAAGTCAATCACATACGTAACGGGCCTCCCCGAAACAACTCCCCCGATATGGGTTATCTAGGTAAACTCCCCCGTTTCCGGGTTATCTATTTGCTCCCCCGTTTTCCGGGTTATCTCAAACTCCCCCGCTTTCCGGGTTATCTATTTCTCGACACACTACCCTTGCGCAGGGTGGTACCGCCCCAAGTAGGTGTCACTAACTCCCCCAACTTGTGTGGGTTATCTAGGATCCAATTGATTAGCTACCACATAACAAATCATCTACTTGGGTCAATGCCCATATCACAACTCAATCATACTAGTGGTAACTACACAATCAAGTACAATACAATTCAATTCAATTCAATGTAATTCAATTCAATTACTTACTCTATCAATTCAATCTTTTCTTTATTAAAATGATTATCTAATAAAGACTTTAAAAATCATTTCAATTATAAGAACATGGTTTACTATGTACTCAGAAAGATCACATGTACTCACCTTAGCAATGCTATCCAACAATTGTGTTCAATAACTCAATCCTTACTTCCAAATTGAGGAAGTACTTCCAATCCCAAGGTCTTCTTGACCTAACATCAATATCATTACAAAATCTAGTTATAATCCATAACTAGCTACTAATTAATCCATCTAAGCATTTCTAACCACCAAGTTCATACAACTTGGTGGAATCTCAAACCCTAGTTCAAGATTTCCCATCACCAATTCCAAATCCAACTTGTACACATTGATTACAAGTCCACAAGGAGTGTTTTACACTCAAGAAAGTTCCTCTTCCCCAAAGATGATATGGTGGGTTCCCAAAACCACCATTGTTATCCATACTAAGCTCAAAATGAAGGTAACTAAGTGAAGTAAGCAAGAATTCTTACCCTTGATGCTTAAATCCTTCAAGAAGATGAAGATTTGAGCTCCTTAGCTCCAAAAACCGCCCAAATGCTCTCAAAAACGGCTGCTCTAAGTCTAGGGTTCGTAGGTGTTATGAGCCCTAGCTTCTACACAACTTTATATACTCCAGACAGACCTCGCGCCCCGCTCTCGTTTGCCTCGCGCCGCGAGGTGACGCGGGTTGTCTTCTTGGTTGCCGCAGGAACACCTAACTCGCGCCCCGCTCGCGCCGCGAGCTCGACGCGAATCTCAACTCGAGCTCAGCGCGAGTCTCTCGCGACTGAGCTCTGAACCTACTGTTCACTCTCGCGTCTGGCTCGCGCCTGCCTCGCGCCGCGAGGGCTGTTCCAGCCAGATTCTTGGCCTTTAAACTTGTTTCCATCCAAGTTTTGACCCATACTTAGTTATACCAAGTCCCAAACATTCACTCATTCGATAAAACACAAACCGAAATGTAAACTAATATAAATGACGAAAATTCACATAAATCCCGAATAAATACACGAAATGAAAAACGTAAAATTACGGTCGTTACAACTATCTACCCCTTAAGAGGATTCCGTCCTCGGAATCGTCTCATAATCTACAAAATTCGGGTAGCGTTTCTTCATCTCATCTTTGACTTCCCAAGTCAAATTTGGCCTAAGGGAATGCTTCCACTTGACCAACACTAGCTCAATCTCTTTGTTCCTCAATTTCTTCGTTTGGGCCTCCAATATGGCCTCGGGCTCTTCAATCAACCGGGTGGGTGCATCGACCCGCAAATCTTGGAGTGGAATAATATTCTCCACTTCACCCACAAATTTCTTCAAATTACTAATATGGAAGGTGTCATGGACACCTTGCAACTCGGGTGGAAGTTCTAACTTAAATGCTTGTAAGCCGACCCGTTTCAAGATCCTAAACGGGCCTACATACCTTGGGCTCAATTTGCCCTTCTTTCCAAATCTCATCACGCCTTTCCAAGGCGACACCTTCAACATCACCATATCACCGACATTCAAGTCGTAGGGTCGCTTTTTCAAACCCGAATAACTCTTTTGGCGATCTTGTGCCACTTTCATATTCTTTTGAATTATCCCGATTTTCTCATTTGTTATTTTCACAATTTCGGGACCCGTGAGTTTTGTCTCACCCGCCTCTAACCAACAAGAAGGCGTCCGACACTTTCTCCCATACAATGCCTCAAACGGTGGCATCTTAATTGTCGAGTAACTATTGTTATATGAAAATTCAACTAACGGTAAATGTTCATCCCATTTACCGCCAAAATCCAATACACACGATCTCAACATATCTTCAACCGTTTGGATCGTTCTTTCACTTTGACCATTGGTTTGCGGATGGTAAGCCGTGCTCAATCTTAACTTTGTCCCCAACTCTTCTTGGAGTGATCTCCAAAATCTCGAGGTAAACCTCGCATCCCTATCGGACACGATGGACAATGGTACTCCATGCAAACGAACCACCTCATCAACATACAATTTTGTCAACTTCTCGAGTGGCATGGTTTCCCGAATAGCTAGGAATAACGCACTTTTCGTTAACCTATCAACAATCACCCAAATGGCGTCATGATTCCTACTCGTCTTTGGGAGACCAACAATGAAATCCATTGTGATGTCATTCCATTTCCCGGCCGGCACTTGCAACGATTGTGCAACACCATAAGGCACTTGGTGCTCGGCTTTCACTTGTGCACACGTGGCACATTTCGATATGTACTTTGCTACTCTTGACTTCATCCCGGGCCACCAGTAAATTTTCTTCAAGTCTTGATAGGTCTTTGTACTTCCGGGATGAATCGAATACTTAGACTTGTAAGCATCATTCAACAACACTTTTCGGTTTCCACCGAACTTCGGAACCCAAATCCGGCCATTCACGGTTTTTAGCCCTTGATCATTTTCCTCAAATATTTGGTCCTTTCCCAACCTCTCTTGCCTATACTCGTCCTTCCCTATCACTTCCTTTTGTGCGGTCTTTATACTTTCAATAAAGCTAGACACCACATCAATCCGCATCAACTTGGCCTTAACCGGCTTTTCATAAACTTTTCTACTCAAGGCGTCGGCTACCACGTTAGCCTTTCCTTCATGATAAACGATCTCACAATCATAGTCACTAATCAACTCGATCCACCTTCTTTGTCTCATATTCAAGTCTTTTTGTGTGAACACATACTTGAGACTTTTGTGATCCGTGTACAAAATACACCTTGTACCGTACAAGTAATGCCTCCAAATCTTTAAGGCAAAAATAATCGCCGCCAACTCCAAATCATGTGTTGTATACCTTTCTTCCGAATTCTTCAATTGTCTTGAAGCATAAGCTATCACTTTACCTCTTTGCATCAAAACACAACCAAGACCTTTATTCGAGGCATCGCTATACACCACGAAATCTTCCATACCGTCGGGTAAAGTGAGAATCGGTGCATTGCACAACTTCTCCTTCAATAAGGCAAAAGCATTCTCTTGCTTTTCCCCCCAATCAAACTTCACATCTTTTCTCGTTAACCTAGTGAGTGGGACCGCCACTCGGGAAAAATCTTCAATAAATCTTCGGTAATAACCGGCTAACCCAAGAAAACTTCTAACTTCGGTTGGAGTCTTCGGTGCTTCCCAATTCTTCACCACTTCAATCTTAGACGGGTCAACTTTTATCCCGCTTCGAGATACTACATGACCAAGAAATTGCACTTCCCGCAACCAAAATTCACATTTTGAGAATTTAGCATACAATTTTTCCCGTTTCAACACTTCTAGAGTTTGCCTCAAATGGTCTTCATGTTCTTCTTCGGTTTTGGAGAAAATAAGAATATCATCAATAAATACTATGAGAAATTTATCGAGAAAAGGTTTACAAACCCTATTCATGAGATCCATAAAAATAGCCGGGGCATTCGTCAAACCGAATGGCATAACTAAAAATTCATAATGCCCATAACGAGTTCTAAAGGCCGTCTTCTCGGTATCACCTTCTTTAACACGAACTTGATGGTAACCCGATCTCAAATCAATCTTGGAGAAGTAATCGGCTCCTTGAAGTTGATCAAATAAATCATCTATCCTTGGCAAAGGATATCGGTTCTTAATCGTCATCTTGTTAAGTTCTCGGTAATCGATACACATCCTCATCGAACCATCTTTCTTCTTCACAAATAGAACCGGTGCACCCCATGGTGACGAACTAGGACGGATAAAACCTTTATCGAGTAAATCTTGAAGTTGAGCCATCAACTCTCTCATTTCGGTTGGAGCTAAACGATACGGGGCTCGGGCAATTGGTGTCGCCCCGGGACTAAATCAATACGAAACTCGACTTGTCTCTCCGGCGGCAAACCGGGCAAGTCATCGGGAAAAACTTCGGGAAAATCTCGAATAATCTTCACATTCTCAACCGTCTTCTTTTCTTTTCTTCCATCTAGGACATAGGCTATAAATGATGCACAACCTTTCGCTAAACATTTTCTTGCCTTAATTGCGGTTAACAAGTTTGGCATACGATGTCTCTTTTCCCCATAGATGTACACCTTTTCATTTTCGGGAGATTTAATCGACACTAATTTCCTTCCACATAAAATCTTGGCTTGGTGGATTCCCAACCAATCCATCCCAATAATTACATCAAAAGCCTTAATTCCCATAGGCATCAAATCAACCTTAAACTTCTTGTTATTGATTTCTAACTCACAATTTCTATAGACATGTTGAACCATAGAGGTTTTCCCATCGGCTACTTCTATTTCATATAATTCATCAAGTGATTCTAGTGGAACCTTAAACTTAGCACCAAACTCATGAGACACGAAAGAATAAGTAGAACCCGAATCAATCAACACATAAGTGGGTATGGAGTTTATGAATAAGGTACCTGAGACGACATCATGAGTCTCCTTGGCTTCTTCTCGCGTGAGTTGGAAGGCACGCCCCTTGACTTTCAACGGCTCCGGTTTCTTGTGAGCGGTTGACACCAACGTTTCGGCTCCTTTCTTTGGACATACATTGCTATAATGCCCTTTCTCGTGACACGAGAAACACTCTACTTCATCAAGGTTCCTCACCTTGCAATCTTTAGCCTTGTGGCCAAACCGACCACACTTGAAACAACCATTGGAATCCGCCTTACACTCTCCCTTGTGGTCCCTACCACACTTCCTACATCCACCAACACTTCCTTGTTTTGACCCGCTCGGGGCAAACTTGCTTTTCTTGGATGGTCGCGAAAAACTTTCAAACTTCCTCTTCTCATTACCAACCGACCTCTCTTGCACTCTTCTCTTACTAACTTTTTCAACACTTCGGGCGACGTTGATTGCCTCATCAAGAGTGGTCGCCCTCTTCACCTCGAGTTCATACTCCCATGGTAACCCATTGGCAAACCAAACCACACGACTACGTTCGGTTGGGTAAGTACTTGACACAAACGGGAGATAACCCGTGAACTTCTTGGTATACTCATCCAAGGTCAAATTGCCTTTCTTGAAGTGCAAGAACTCTTCCAACAACTCCTCCAACTCCCTTTCGGGACAATACTTCTCTTTGAGTCTCATAGTGAACTCATCCCACGACATCTTGTAAATGGCTTTCTTCCCCAAGGTTTCATACACGGTGTCCCACCATGTAAGAGCATCATCTTTGAACAAACGTGAGGCATAAGTCACCATGTCTTCTTCTTTGCACTTGCTACTCTCAAGCACACATTCCGTTTCTCGAATCCATCGAACCGTCACTTTCGGTTCCGTACTCCCGAGATAGAAGTCGGGTCGGCATGCAAGGAATGTTTTGTAAGAACATCCTTCACGTTCAATCTTCCTCTCTTCACCACTCTCCCCATTGGAGGACTTCTCGGTCGGGTTGGTGTTTCCCGTTGACTTAGTCTTAGTGAGTTGAGGGGAATCTTCACCGTCCTCCCTCTCCTCCTCGAAAAGACGTTCCTCTTCCTCCCTTTCCTCATCATCACCACCTAAGTTCAACCGATCATTTATGATCCAGTTAACATCTTGTTGCATCACATTTCTCATATTAGTGAGCATGGATTGAATGGCCTCCATTGTTACCGGAGTATGGTTACTCCCGATACCCGAATTGGCCAATCCATTCCCATCTTGATTCAAATTCGAAGCTTGTTCCCCATCCAACAATCGACCACTTCTCGTTCTAGCCATCTTACTATAATAAGATGTCAACTCAATTAGAATCCAATAAGTTGACTAAAAAGTCAAAATTAAACATAAGAATAGCTCGAATTAAAACAATTCCCTCAATGGTCAACCCTATTCCTTAAAGGTCAACCTAACTTCCTATAGAACATAATGTCCCAAAAGCAAAGTCTAAGTCTAGGGTGGGTAACCAACCTAATTCACTTAGACTAATGCTCTGATACCAAGTTGTAACACACCGATTTTTCAACCAAATTTAAAACTTTTAAAATATAAAATATATGTCTTTACAAACCGAGTATCCAAAAATATGGTTTAACTAAAACATTTGGAATAATTAGTAAGTACCAAAACCGGTGTTACAAATATATCAAAACTATAGTCTAGGGAATTAAATAAGTACACCGAGCTAATCCTTCCAAATGCTAACTACGGGCCGCTTAATCTTTAGCTCCCGAACCTGAGTACATAGTCAAAGTAAACGTAGTACGTGAGACAAATATTGTCTCGTGAGAAACATGGGTTTTAGACCCGGTTAGAAAT
This sequence comes from Calendula officinalis, assembly GCA_963853835.1. NCBI lineage: Eukaryota > Viridiplantae > Streptophyta > Magnoliopsida > Asterales > Asteraceae > Calendula > Calendula officinalis. The sequence goes on from OY970822.1 coordinate 18,672,524, forward strand.
AATTTGCAATAAAATAGTAATTAAATAATTAACAAATTGCAAATAGTCAATCAACTCTAAGGCCTGCCGTAAGCCAATCACATACGTAACGGGCCTCCCCGAAACAACTCCCCCGATATGGGTTATCTAGGTAAACTCCCCTGTTTCCGGGTTATCTATTTGCTCCCCCATTTTCCGAGTTATCTCAAACTCCCCCGCTTTCTGGGTTATCTATTTCTCGACACACTACCCTTGCGCATGGTGGTACCGCCCCAAGTAGGTGTCACTAACTCCCCCAACTTGTGTGGGTTATCTAGGATCCAATTGATTAGCTACCACATAACAAATCATCTACTTGGGTCAATGCCCATATCACAACTCAATCATACTAGTGGTAACTACACAATCAAGTACAATACAATTCAATTCAATTCAATGTAATTCAATTCAATTACTTACTCTATCAATTCAATCTTTTCTTTATTAAAACGATTATCTAATAAAGACTCTAAAAATCATTTCAATTATAAGAACATGGTTTACTATGTACTCAGAAAGATCACATGTATTCACCTTAGCAATGATATCCAACAATTGTGTTCAATAACTCAATCCTTACTTCCAAATTGAGGAAGTACTTCCAATCCCAAGGTCTTCTTGACCTAACATCAATATCATTACAAAATCTAGTTATAATCCATAACTAGCTACTAATTAATCCATCTAAGCATTTCTAACCACCAAGTTCATACAACTTGGTGGAATCTCAAACCCTAGTTCAAGATTTCCCATCACCAATTCCAAATCCAACTTGTACACATTGATTACAAGTCCACAAGGAGTGTTTTACACTCAAGAAAGTTCATCTTCCCCAAAGATGATATGGTGGGTTCCCAAAACCACCATTGTTACCCATACTAAGCTCAAAATGAAGGTAACTAAGTGAAGTAAGCAAGAATTCTTACCCTTGATGCTTAAATCCTTCAAGAAGATGAAGATTTGAGCTCCTTAGCTCCAAAAACCGCCCAAATGCTCTAAAAAACGGCTGCTCTAAGTCTAGGGTTCGTAGGTGTTATGAGCCCTAGCTTCTACACAACTTTATATACTCCATACAGACCTAGCGCCCCGCTCGCGTTTGCCTCGCGCCGCGAGGTGACACGGGTTGTCTTCTTGGTCGCCGCAGGAACACATAACTCGCGCCCCGCTCGCGCCTGGCTCACGCCGCGAGCTCGACGCGAATCTCAACTCGAGCTCGGCGCGAGTCTCTCGCGACTGAGCTCTGAACCTACTGTTCGCTCTCGCGTCTGGCTCGCGCCGCGAGGGCTGTTCCAGCCAAATTCTTGGCCTTTAAACTTGTTTCCATCCAAGTTTTGACCCATACTTAGTTATACCAAGTCCCAAACATTCAATCATTCGATAAAATACAAACCGAAATGTAAACTAATATAAATGACGAAAATTCACATAAATCCCGAATAAATACACGAAATGAAAAACGTAAAATTACGGTCGTTACAGGTTAAGTGGTTACGAGGAGTAACAATCGTGGAGATGTTGGTGCTTGCTCGGTGAGCTTTATATAATTTGTAGATTATGTTCATTCACTTAGCTTTGTGCTAATCCCTCATTCGTTGACTCTTTTCAGGTTGATCGGTGCTTTGGACGGAATGGGTGACCAAGCTCAAATGGATATGTTTTGTAAAATGAGCCATGTCGTTAAGTGACACCGTTTAAATATCATTGTTTTGGAGTTTAATTTGGGACGTTTGGTTTGTAAACCTAAACCTAAACTATTCATTATCTTTATGCTTCCGCACGCCTTTTAAAAAAAACGCTTTCTAAATTTTGTGGTGTTACAAATATAACACATATACATAAACATATATATATCTCGTCAACATACATCTAGTCACCCTATTGTGACCTATCGATCTTGCTTTCCTAGCAATCACATCTAGTAATTCAGAACATCTCCAAATAACACATCATCTCACGTACTTATTAATCGGGGATCCCCCGCCTTAATAAGTCTTATGGTAACGACAACTGGGAATCACCAAATCTACCGTTACCCGACTTCTAGCCGGATCTCGTCCGGTAGCAAGCCTCCTATCATATGATGGTCCATGGGTCGACGCCCAATCCGCCCCATCCAAAGTGACCGGGGATCCCCCGAATCACCGCCCAATCTATCACTCATAAGCACCCGTGTTCTTAGTGTATAAACATATATACACTCGGTGTATAAGCATATATACCACCGCTTAGTGACCGGGGATCCCCCGCGTCACCACCATCTGTCTCCTATTATAACCTAAAGGTTATGTCAATCAAAGCCTTCGGCTATCACATCTATCATCAAACAAGTTAGTTATCTAAAAATAACTAAATATAATTACTTCACCATAGTGTGAACGTACCCATATAGTCCCATGGACTCGATCATAAGCAATCACATTTACTTAATTAATAAGATTCATTTCTTATTTATCAACATCATAGTCCTTTTATCTTTTCCTTGACTATTATATATATTTATTACAAGTCACACCATATTCATTTTCATATAAATTCATTCATCACTTTTATTAGTATAATGTACTGATCAATACTCTTTACTTAATATCATCATCATTAGTTTTATTAATGCATATTATTAATAAACCAAATATCATACATCATATTAATAATTAGTTATTAATCACTTTGCATTACCATGATCTCTTTCAAAATCATCAATCATTTTAGACATACTTAGATAGTCTAGTACTTACATTTCTCATCTTTTCAATCATATCTTTATTAAAAACATTTATTAATAAAGACCCATAAAAATCATATGTATTTTCAAAACTCTTTGCTATGTACCCAGTTTAAAAGTCTCATGTACTCACCTTAGCGATAGCTAAATCCACTTCGTGTTCATCAACACGAATCCTTGCTTCCCGCCTTTGGAATATCTCCAACCTTTAGCTTCTTGCAACCTATCAACATAATAATCACATTTCTAGTTATCCTTAATAACTAGATAACACATAATTTCTATTTTCATCTTTAACACCAAGTTCATCCAACTTGGTGGAAATCCCAAAATCTTAGTTCCAAGGTTTCACCAACGAAACTCAAACTCAATCACAACCCAAGGTCGACATCATTAGTCTCTAATATTAGTCTTATAACACTAATTAGTCACCAACACCCTTTTCCCCAAATTTTGGTGACATTCAAAACCCTAGGTTTAACCAATCTTAAGATTCTTACAAATCTTAAGCATACACTTGTTTTCTTTGTTAAAATACCATCTATTAAGTATATACAACCTTGATTCAACCATTAATCACAAACCCAAGAGCTAGGGTTTCAAACCCAGGCCAAGAAATCCATAGATCTAAAGCTACAAAGATCAAGGAGTGAAGATTTACCTTTAATCTCCAACTAGGAGTGAAGAATCACGATATCTGACCAAGAAATCGGCTCCAAATGAGCCAAAAATCCGACTTAAATGTTGTTCAGACCATCTTCGTGCCACGAGACCAAATCTTCGTGCCACGAAGTTCGGCGGGTTGCCCATTCGCGGCACGAATCCAAATCTTCGTGTCAGCGGCGACACGAAAACGAGTTTCTGTCTCACTTCGTGCTACGCGTCCAAATCTTCGTGCCACGAAGTTGTGCTGCACTTTTTGTATTCCTTTTCGACACGGTTTCGTCCGTAACTTTCTCGCACGATGTCCAAATGACACGAAACCAATTCCTACGTTCTTTAAACGATTTATCCTTATTTATCATATTTTTATAAAATTTATTTATTTACAAAATTCGGGTCGTTACAAGGTTCAGGTCAATGATAATTTAAATGAGTCGACCTGTCAAACCGTAGTATTTTTGTTATTCAGTTCCTTTTGCACAGATGTGTCAAATTACCATTATTTTTCATAAATATATACTAAATTTGTTTATTTCTTATCATCAATTTAGGGTTATTTAATATTGCGATTTGGTATTGATTATATGTTTTTTGTGTTTGAAAATATATTTAATCTCAAAATTAATGTTTAGCAAAAATATTTATCAATTATTTGTGTTTTTATGGCCCAAACGTAGTTGTAGAAAAATATTTAGTGAGGTTTTACTGCATTATGAAAACACAGTTAGTAAAGTTTAGTTATTTATTAACTAAACAAATAATTAGATATGACAAATATTAAAATACTAGTTATCTAATTATTGTAATTTAAAAAAGTATAATCAAAACTAAATACTATTATTTTTCATACTTGCTAACCATTACCCTTAGAGAAATGTTTAATAATAGTTAAAATGATTAATGTACAATTAAACAAGCATAACTACTCAAATGTAGTTATTATAATTCAAGCAATGGTTTCTATTAGTTAATTTACAATTAATTTAAAGGTTTTTCTAACATGTGCTCCTATGACATATGATAGAAACATTTAAATGAACCAAATGATTCCAAAAATGAACCAATAAACATTAATGATGCCTGAATTTTCTATTTTATTTTGATGTATTAAATGTTTTTTGTAATTTAACAGGAAAATTTAAGATTATTAAATGTCTATATCATGTGCCATAAGGACACATATTAGAAAAACATTATTTAAAAAAAATTTATAACCATATGGCAATGTTTAACAATTTTCTTTTGAAAATGCACAACAATTTTTAAAAAAGGTTTCGTATATTTACTGATAACTGACTCTAAAAAGAATATAAAAATTACTTAAGTGCTGTTTGATAGGAACAAAATGATTAAGTGCTGAATAATTCAACGGTCTGAATGATTAAGAGGTTTTATATAAAACTTATTTTGAATGTGAGAAACTTTTTTTATAAGAATTCTGACTGTTTAATGATTCAGCATATGTTTAAGAAAGAATGATTTAACAACTTTTTGTTGTCACATTCAGCATATACTTCATTCAGATGCGTTAAGCAAACGTACTGAATACTGAATAATTAAACATGAATGGTTTCATTAAGATGCAAACACAACCTTAATCATTATCAAAACTCTTAAACAAATATCCCAAACGCCCTAAATTCATGATGTACTTTTATCATTTCAAAGACAAAAGAACACACTCAACAATTTTTGTAACTTCACCCAAATTATATACTCAAAAGTTTTATTGCGTTGTCGTATCTTCTCTGTTATAAACCCTAGCTTTTGATCCGCTTTCGATCCAGGTACTCAATTTCTTTTATGAATCCTTCAATATATTCACAGTTGTGTGATTGTTATTTGTTTCTGTTCGTGGACGCTTTTATATGTTATATATTGCAATCAATTTTCGTTGATTACTGATTAGGTTTTTTTTTTAAATCTGATGTTCAATTTCGTTGATTCTTTGTTTGATAAATCTGTTCTTACTTACCTGATTGTTTCAATTTCTTTTTACTTAACATGGTTTTGTTAATTTACTTCGTTGAGTTTGTGTCTATGCTTATTTTTTCTGAAAACTTGAACTAGTGCTTATGCCCTTGAGTGTTTTTTGCAGCATTATTTAGTATCGAATCGATCCAACAGAAATATCTGAAAATGGATAGGATCAGCAAGCTTCCTCCAGGCATAATAGAAACCATTTTATGTCTTGTACCGATTCAAGAAGCAGCAAGAACAAGTATCCTCTCTAAAGAATGGAGGTACCATTGGATCAAAATCCCTAAACTTGCATTTATTGAAGATTCCTTTCAAGTATCAACTGATGATGGGGATGAGGGGCAATTGTTTGACCAACTAAGTCAAAGGAAAGTGATGACCAAAAGACTTAAAATTTTCAGTGCTATATTCCAAGTTCTATTAACGCACGAGGGTCCAATACACGAGTTCACTCTTTCAGTGGAGGATTTAGAATGCTCGTTTGATGTTGACCATATACTATGTCATTTCTCAAAGAAAAATACTGTCAAAAAATTAACGCTTGACTTTATGCGGGGGTGTAGGTGTAGTTTAGATTTATGTATCTTCCCAGTACATCTATTAACAGACTTATATCTCATTTCTTGTAACACTTCCTATGATCATCAAACAATATTGAATGGATTTGGTAGCCTTACAACCTTATATTTGCAAAACTTGTGGACCTCTAAAGAAACACTTCTACATATGCTATCCACTTGTCCGTTACTTAAGACTCTTGTAAGTAAGTTCTTAGTAAAATACAATATTGATCCTCCTTGATTTTCATAAAGTTTGTTCTGAATATTGTAAATTGTTGCAGGACATTAAAGATATAATTATCGGAGTCTTCGGAGATAGTAACGATTCCACTCTTAACCTATTCGAGTGTTTACCCGTGATTGAAAATCTGTCTATTTGTTTTGGTATCTTTGAGGTAATATTATCGACATTATATACTATGCAGTTATCGTGGTGCAAAATCAAATCGCAGTTACCGTGATTTTCAAGATTTATCACCACAATTTACTGTGATTTTTCCGCTATTTACCCTGATTTTTCGTGAAATTGCGCTGCATAATATTTTAGTCCGCGAACCGCGATTGCACGAAATTGACTGCATATATGATATATATAATTGATTAAATATTGAATTTTCTTTTTCTTTTGGATTATTATTAATCTTTATTTGGGTTATGACTTATGATGCAAGTGTTTTGCACAAGATGTAGTCCCAACCGCATTAGTCCACCTCAAAAAGTTATGCATAGAAGAGATTAGCTTCATCCATAAAGATGGGTTACCGATTCTTTTTCAATTAATTAGAAGCTCCCCGAAGTTGGAAAAACTTAAGCTAGAGGTAAATAACATATGTATGAATTTGTATCTAACTATACACAAATTGCTATTGTATGTATTGGATTGTGAAAATTACCTTTTGTTGTAACAAACTTTCAAAACTTACGTTTTGGTGCAAGTTCTGGAAGTTTGTTGCATCAAAATGTCATTTTCATAGTTGAATACATACAATAGCAATTCATGTATCGTATCCTCTTTGTTTTTTTATTATTATGCCAAAGTATACTAACTCAAGAAATACCAACACTTGTATAGATTTTAGATGATGAATGGGTTGAGGATGATGAGAGAAAAGAGTCTGTTACACTTGAAGATTATTCTGATATTTGGTTGGAGCATCTGGATGAATTAGAGATTAAAAATTGTTTTTACAAGAAGACTGAATTGGATTTTGTGAAGCTTATTTTGGCCAAGTCACCCGTATTGAAGAAGGTGAAGATATATCTTTACAACAAGGTTGCTAAGGATGAAGAATTGGAGATATATAGGATTTTATCGGGCTCCCCACATGTGACGTTGATGGTAGAATTTATCATAGAAGTTGTTGGGGGATCGTGCACCAACGACTCTAGATGTGTTATGTAAACAATTAAACAAACAAACTTTTGATTGCATCTGCAGCTTTGTGACTTTAGATTTTTGTTTGAGGAATGCAGATTGTGCAATTTTATGTTGATGTGCACTTGTGTTCATATTAGTTTTTGTTAAGAATTTCTTACTAATCGAAAGCTGTTTTTATGGTTATTTCATATTTGTTGCCAGTTTAGATTCACTTCTTGCTTGTGGGGTGCACATTTGTTCTTATTACTGCGAGTGTAAATAAATGCCTTCTAGACATTTTACTTGTGGTTTCGTTGCAACCTCGTATTTTTACTTGTTGAAAAGCAAATACTAACAACCATATTCACTGCCGACTGCCCAATAAAGATGCTAAATACTAGTATATTTTTACTAAAGTTATTTGGAGCGATCAAATTTAGAGAATTTCTAAGAATTATTTTGCAATGGGAGAATAAATATGAAGGTCTTTAATAGCTCATATTGTTAAGATTGTTTTCTACTTCTAAGCATATAAGCAATCAGCATTAAGAATCCTTAATGTATGTCCATGTTAGTGGGTTATATTTTTTGCCAGTGTCATTTTGCTGGTGTTAACCACCTTATTTGCACTTTTATATTTAATTAACATTAGGTACAGGTTTTGCATTTGTGCAAAACCGAGGCGAGGCGAACCGAACTGAACCGAAGACTTCGGAAAAATGTGGACTAAAAATCGGACCGAAATATGTTGGTCCGATTGGTCAAACGAATAATGTTGGTCCGATTGGTCAAACGAATCATGCTGGCGGGTTGTGCATCAAACCAAAACTGTACCAGCTATCGAACAGAGACTAGAGTCGGTATGATGGAAAAAATAGTGAGTACCTCATAAAATTAGGGAAATACTAATGGAGTAGTGGTATTTAGGCCTACCATTTAGACCTACTCATAGACCTACTTAGTGAATAAAGACACGTGTCAAAATCAAGGGATAATATTAGGAGAGATAATTAGTGGAATACACATGTCATCCTATCAAGTGGGTAGACCTATGAGTAGGTCTAAATAGTAAGACCAAATATCATTTCTCATAATGATGATAGCCCTTAGGGCATTGTTTAAGAGAAAAAATTAATGCTTTAAATTGTTGTACAACAACTATAAAAAAACGGTCCACCCTAAAAATCATTAACCGTGTTTATCATTAAATAGTTAGCAAATACCAATGTTGTAGAAATCGCTACTCGCTACCCGTTCGTTCGACGACCCTGTAACGAGTACCCGGCTATTCGGTGAGTACTCGGGGAGTACTCGGATTGGTAATTTTAATTTAGAAAATTTAGTATTTATATATATAAATTGTATAACATAAATATAGGTGTTGGTATACGTAAATTAATCTTTTAAAATCCTACTTTTCAAAGGTTTAAATAAATCAAAGCTTAAATATAAGTAGTTCAATTTAATTATTTTATTATATAAAGTAAAAAATATCATTTATTAAAATTATATAAATCCGTTGATTTATTTAAGTGACTTAAGAGCATCTCTAATTGTAGTTTTTTCTAAAGCTTATTACTATTACAATAAGTCCTTGAAAGACTTTTTACCATTGGAATATCTAGCTTTTTGAAAAACTTATTGTAAAGACTTATTATCTACTAATCTTTTAATAATTGTCTTTTTTAGTCCCCTATGTTTAATAACATGTCATTTTAAACCTTAGATATGTTATATATAAATTCTTTATTAGTTAATAAATAAATTATATAATATTTAATGTCAATTATTATAATATTATTGCTTAAGAAATTTTAAAAAATATTATATTTAGTAAGATGTCTAAAAAATTGTCAAATTATATATAGGGGTATTTATAAAACATTTGAGATAGATAAAGGTAAATTAGAAATATTGTAAAAGAAAAGGCTTTTGTAAAGATTAATCATTGGAGATGCTATTTATGAAAAGGTTTTTGATTAGTGAAATGTTGATGTGGTAAAAGTAATAAGTCTTTGTGAGGTTAACCATTGGGGATGCTCTAAGTAAAACCCACTAAGACCGGTGCCAATGGTGACGGAAACTGACGCCGTCAGTTGCTGCCAACTCAGCGCCACGTCAGCAGACAAACTAACTAACACTAAACTGACGTACCCGTGCCAACAGCACTCCGTCACTTCACCAACTTTAATTAATTTACTTTCTTTTTAATTAAAACAAAAATATAAGTAAAACATAATACTTTTATTAAAATAAAAAAAAACATTACAATAATTTAGAAACATAAAAAAAAAGAAAAAAAAATACAATAATTTAAAAACATAAATTAACGTTGGCGGAAATTTGGTGGGAGTTGCGAAATGTGGTCGACTAGTGCATTGCGAAGTCTATGATGCGTTGCTTGATCCCGTAGTTCTTTGACCATTCGAGCGTGTGTTGCAACTCTCTCATTCCACGAGCGTTGCAGCGTGTTTGCCGGGTTATCCATATACGCCTCCTCAAGTGGACACATGTTGCGACCGTTGTCCTCAATTATCATGTTGTGTAAAATTATACAACAATACATGATTCAACTTATTTTATTGACGCTATATGGTCTTGCCGGGTTTTTAAGGATTTGCCAACGACCTTGCAACACACCGAATGCTCGTTCGATATCTTTTCTTGCGGCTTCTTGATACCTTTTAAACCGAGTTTGTTGTTCAGATAGCGGATACTTAAATGTCTTCACAATGGTTTCCCATTCCGGATATATCCAGTCACCAAGATAGTATCCTTTAGTGAATTGTTGCCCGACAATGACAAAAGAAATAGTGGGAGTTCTGTCTTGCAGCAAGTCCTTGAATAAGTCTGATGCGTTAAGGACATTGATGTCGTTGCTCGAACCAGCTGGGCCGAAGTAAGCATGCCAAATCCACAAATCATAAGACGTAACCGCTTCTAGCATGATCGTTGGCTCCCCCTGGTCACCTCGTGTGTATTGGCCTTTCCATGCCACTGGACAATTCCTCCAAGGCCAGTGCATGCAATCGATGCTGCCGAGCATACCCGGAAAACCATGCACCTCAGCATGACGTTGATGTAAGCGCTCGACGTCATGCGCGTTGGGTTTTCTTAAGTACTCAGCACCAAATAGATGGAATACACATTTGACAAAATTATCCAAACAATCATACGATGTTTGTTGTCCCATGTGTAGATATTCATCAAACAAATCGGCTGAACAACCATAGGCCAATTGTCGTACAACGGATGTACTTTTTTTAAGAATATTAAAACCCGCTCTTCCGGTAGCATCGTCCCTTTGACGAAAATAAAAAAAATGCGCAGGTAAAGGAGTCTCAGAGTAGTTTGTTATACTGTCACATATACGGAGGAACAACGAACGGGCCATACGAAAACGTCGCCTAAAATAATCCAGCGGGAACGTGGGATTTTCAGCAAAGTAGTCTGCGTACAAACGCTCACCGACACCTTCACGATTTCGTGGCACATACCTTCTCGGCGCTCTGGGGATTGGATTGATCTCTTCATCGTCCTCTGTATCAGATGAAAGAGCATTCACAATGGCTTCCATTTCGGCATTGTAAGAATTGGCTATCGTCAACATAACGTCTAAATCGGAATCATATTCGATAGAGGAATCAGAAACATTAGACATTTTGTAAGTATGGTTGGGTGGGAGAAGAGAGAATTTTTTTTTGTGAAAATTTTAGAATGAGAGTGGGTATTTATAGGGATTTAAAAGGGAATATATATATATATATATATATATATATATATATATATATATATATATATATATATATATATATATATATATATATATATATGGTCCGATTCAGCGCAGAACCGTTTAAAGGCGCAGAACCGCAGAACCATCGTAACATCCAATATTTTCTATGTTATATATAAGGTATACATTTTCATACACGCTGTAACACATTTACACATCCAATGTTTCTAATTTTTTACATAAATATATTTATATATTATGTGTATAAAAAATTGGAAACATTGGATGTTAGGTTGGTTACGACGTGTATGAAAATGTACAGCTTATGTATAACATAGAAAACATTGGATGCTAGGATGGTTCTGCGGTTCTGTACCTTTAAACGGTTCTGCGCTGAATCGGGCACTATATATATATATATATATATATATATATATATATATATATATATATATATATATATATATATATATATATATATATATATATATATATATATATATATATATATATATATATATATATATATATATATATATATATATATATATATATATATATATATATATATATATATATATATAACGGTCATATGACCGTTGAAAAAAAAAGAAAAAAAAAAGAAAAATCAAAATTTACGCCACCTCGCTCGTCCGTTTGCCGACTGGCGCTCAACCGGCGGTAAGACCGGCGGTCCGTGCCAACGGCGCCGAAACCGGCGGTGCCCAACCGACGGACCGTTAGCACCGGTCTAACTATTTAACCTTATATTAAAAAGAAATTTATTTAACCATATATTAAAAAGAAATTTGTGGGCCATTTAAACCCATTTAACTAATGCCCACTAATCATTTGAATAAAAAAAAGCCCTACTTCACTTCATCTTCTTCGTGACTGTGCCGCATCTCCAATTCTCCATCTTCCTCCTGGCCAGAGAAGTACGATTACGTTTTCTTCCTTTTTTTTTTTACTAAAGCACGATACCTGCATCTCCATCTTCTTCCTTTCTTTGACCGAGTTTTGACCGAGTTGGACCTGTTTTCATTGGGTTTTGCCTGAGTTGGACCGATTTTGCCCGAGTTTTAACCATGTTTTACTTTAACCGAGTTTTTTGACTGGTTTGGACCAACTCGACTCGACACACCTACCCAGTGAGTACTCGGCCGAGTTGACCGAGTTTTACAACACCTAAAACTGAAAATATTAAATACCAAATTATTGATAAATACTCCTTCCTTCCTTCCTGTATAAACAAACACTTCTAAACCCCTTCATCACTCTAAACCCCATAGACCGTATGATGGCGGAAAGTTCTTCCACTTTGGAATCAAATACTCCCTCAGATGATTTCATCACCAACAGTATTCAACAAACCATGGATTCCCAGGTTGTTTTGATTCCCGAAGGCAGTCATGAGGTCAAATTATTGAATTCCTTACATCAAATCAACGATTCAAATGTCGAACAAAATCAGAAATTGGTTCAAAATGATGAATCTCATGTCACAAATTTCGCTAATTTATCACAAATTGAAGTTATTGATGACGGAAAACCTGAACAAGTCGAGTGTTTAGGGGGTTTGAAGAAGGAAAAAAAGCCTCGAAAAAGGGGGAAAGGATTGAAAAAACAATCGATTTTGACCAGTGATTTTGAAAGACAGAGTGTGTGTGATTGTGATAAAAGGGGTGATAAGGTAAGATTGAAGTATTTTAGGGAAGAAATTGAGGGTTTGAGGTATGTAGGTGTGGAAGAACAAAATAAGAAATGGACTGGGGTTTACTGTGCGCTGGGATCTGCTGTAGCTAAGGAGTATGATAATTTGGTAGGCACTAAGCATGATGGAGAGGGAAATTATGTGAATTTTGATCCTCGGCCTCAATTCGCCAACAAAAAAGGTACTGCTACAGGTGTATTCTTGATCTTTTAATTATCAATTTTTACTATAAAATAGTCTTGAAATGCAGTCAGTAATGTTTTTTGTGTGATTACTGTGTTGGGAAATCGTGGATATCAGCTTTTCTAGTGTTTGGATGTAGTGGAACCAATTTAGATTATTTTAGTGGTCAAATAATCAGTTTAAAAGTATCTGACGCAAGCCTGATTCTGGTTATTTGATTATTTAGTAGTCATTTTAGATGTGAATACTTAAATAATCAGAATTTGTCAAAGCTCAAACAATTAAGTATCATATGTTCAAAGAATTGGTTGATATATGGATTGGTCAACGGTTAGGTTAATAAAGGTGGTTCAGCTAATTTTGGTTAACGAACGTTCATTTTCAGCCCATTTTTTCAATTTTCAGAAAAATCATTTGCAGAGGTTCATTGCTACATGTTTATTGGGCCAGCAATAAAAAAATCAACCACCAAATAATAACTTTTTGATGGTCTATATAAAATATCTAAAAATTATATAAAAAGTTAATTAATTTTTAAAAACCGAACCATCGTTGGTTAAATCAGTTATGTGTTTTTTGTGTGACTGAATTGGTGCTGCATATTATTTCAGGCAACGAGGCTGATAATAAGATTGGTAGTGAAATGCAAAATGGAAAGCAAAAGGATAATGTAAATGGTGGTGATTTAGAATTAGAATTAGAGGAAGATTATTATGAAGATGAAGAAGAAAGTGATTCAGAATATGTAAGCATCCAACGGCCTGCATTTGTTGTGACTGGAGAGCCTGATTTTGATTCGGGACCACCACAAGATGGATTAGAATATCTTAGGAGAGTCAGGTAATGCTTTATCCTAAACCCATTTTGCCATTTTTTTAAGCATATTATTAATATCCCTTTTTGTGTATGATATTAATAGGTGGGAGGCTGAACGTATACCAAAGGTGAAAATTGCAAAAGTTGAAAAAAACGTGCTGAAGAAAGAACAAACTGTTTATATGCCTCAAATACCTGATATTGCAGTGTGTCCAGACCATTTGATGCCATCAAAAGAATGGGAAGATGTTTTTCTTGTTGACTTTTCAAACCTAAGGCTCGTAAGTTCCTTCTAATCTTTCTTTGAGTGTGTAAATTTGGGTTGTGTTTTATTTTAAACTGGTTAATTGGGCTTATTCATGTTAAGAAAATTTTATGTTCATGATCTATTAGTGAACAATTATAACAAGGTAAACGAACATAAACAAACATACATGAACTAATACAAAATAATTTTTTAAAACTATTAGATACCTGCACAAAGTAGCGGATAGTTATTGTTTCATTACAATTATAAGCAGTTGAAATTGATTTTGTAAATGTTGGGTTACATGTTTTTCAGGTTTTCAGTTCAGTGTTACATGCAATTTCACAATATTATAAGTGTTGTTTAAATTACACATGTGCTTTTATTCTGAAGTGACCTATTTTGACCCAAACCCTTTGTGACCCATTAATCAACTTTTATACTATAATTTGCTGCACATTATTTCAGGCATTATCTCAAGACGAAAATTGTGCCTCTACATTCTCTGACAAAATCGAATTTATGGATAGCGTGATTCAAGAAAATCTCGATTTATGTCAAGCAGATGATTACACCGCCACTATGATTCAAGAAAACCCTAATTCTACCCAAACAGAAGACAAAACTATCGTTTCTGATCTCCCTAATTTGCAAACCGTGGTAAATATGGAACCTGTGGCTCGAGTCACTATGCTAAGAAAACGAATTACATCAATGGAGACCAAAAGCTGTTTAAGTCGATCTGATTGTGCATGGTTGTTTGCTCTTTGTGCAGCCATTGATGCACCTTTAAATGCTGATACGAGTGCTTCAATTCGTTGTTTGTTGAGAAAATGTGCCACATTACGCGCTGAAAAAACGAGTCTTGATGATGAAGTTATAATGCTTAATATTTTGGTTACTATTTCGGGCAAGTATTTTGGACAACTGGAAACCAAATAGTTGAAGTACGAGACGGTTTTTGGTGAGGTAATGAAACGTTTGAGTTTTGATCTGAGATGAGAATTTGTTTAAAAATGGATGGTATTTATTAATTATCATGATTAGTTACAGATATGTATCAGTTTTTCTTAATCTTGTGTTGCCTTCTTTTTTTAATTATGCAAAACAGAATACTTGATCTTGAATAATCGGAATCACATAATTAACAGCAGCAATAGAAACGTGATGCAACTAACAAGCATTCATGAATTGTGATGACATTGAGATTTTAATTAAGCCGAGTTTGTTTTATTTTATACCTAGAATTTGTGTTGTTGATTTGTATACGTTGGTACTACATATTAAAGTGAAAGTGTATAAAAATTTAAGTCAACATGAAAAATGGGCTAATCCTGTAAAAAGTGTCACCCTAATTCGGGTAGATTTTGTTTAGGTAGTCGATTTTCTGTGTTAAAGTATTTTTCTCGACTCCTATCTGAAATCCAAATAAAAGAATGAAGTGGTAGCGGACAAGCGTCTAAGAATGGTTACAACAAAAGTATAGTTTTACTATATTTAATGATAAACTTTTTACATAACAAGTTGATTTGGCTCGAAGAGCATTCGGGCTTCTTTCTTTTTTTTAAGGCCAACTTGGAATTTTAGCGAGTTGAGTTTGAGCTTTTGATAGCTCAACTCGAGTTCTGTTCGAACTTTTCAACCATTATATATACGCGTGTATATAATAATATTTATATACATGTCTCTTTTTTAAGGTTTTCGAATTGAGTTTGAGTATTTATCAAACCTCATTTATATACGTGTAACTATATTTTTTTTCTCTCACGCCAAGTTGGACCACCATTCAAGTCCCCTTTAAGTGCCCGGGCATGCATTTTGAAAGTTTATTTAGCTATCGAGTCGGACCTGACTCGCTTAAAGAAAGTAATTTAAGCCAAGCTTGAGCTCGACTTATTCTAAAATCAACCAAGAAGACGCACCTTAATTACTTTGGATTTTCTAATATGTGTCCCATAGGCACATCATATTAAGGCTGAATATCTTTACGCCCATGCATTTAATTCATCAAAAAACTTTATTTTTAATTATTGTAAGAATAAAATCGGTATAACACAAAAATATTAATATCTTATTAATATAATTTTACTTTAGTTAAGGTAAAAAAAAAAAAAACAATTAAACATAAGGTAACGGCTAAACCATTCTTTTAAATTGTTGAGCCAAAAGAAAGAGAAGAAACAAAACACCCAAAAAACCATTTCCCTAAAAATTTAAAAGCGCGGCAAAGTGGCAAACCCTAACTCAGCTCCACCACTCCGTTTTCTGTCGATTTTGGGCGATTGAACTTCCGTCTCCGGTTGCTGCCGTCCACCACTGCTGCTTCTTCTTGCCTGACGCTGGTGGTTGGTTTATTAATTGCCGCATCTGCCCCGTTTTACTTCTCCAAAAACATAAACCATGTCAGATTTCTGACAGGTGTTTTTGTTTCTTACATATATGTTAAATCATCTTATATTTACTTCTCATACACTATTACACATCCTTCATTGCTGATTTTAGGTATATTTAAGCATGAATTAGTTCACATTTCCTTTTAATTTTGCCTGATTTTGTTAACACTGTTCAAAAAATGTTGTTGCAATTAACCTTTTTAGATGTATAAATAGTCAGGTAGCGTTCGAAATAATATGTTATGTGCTCTTTAATGCTTTATGTGTTCATTTTGTTTTGTGAAGATCTTCTTCGTTCAGATTTTGTTTCTTTTTGCACATTTGGAGATTTTAGGGTTGCACAACTTTAATTTGTGTTTCATCTTCGTGCTCCCAAACTAAAATGCAATATATATCTAGTCTACGCTTCCTGTTTGATTGATTGACAACTATTTTGCCAATTTCAAAATTGATAAATATGTATTAGACAGAGTTTATCTTAAACATATATGTTTATAGTAACTAAATTTGCAGCCAACAAGAATATACTCAAATGGATATGATCAGCAAGCTTCCTCCAGGCATAATAGAAACCATTTTATGTCTTTTACCAATTCAAGAAGCAGCAAGGACAAGTATTCTCTCTAAAGAATGGAGGTACCATTGGATCAAAATCCCTAAACTTGCATTTAATGAAGATACATTTCAAGTATCAACTCAATCTGAGATTTTGATTATGGAGCAAATGGTTGACCCACCAAGTCAAAGTATCAAAACAATAACCAAGCGGTCCAAAATGTTCAATGCAATACACCAAGTTCTGTTAATGCACGAGGGTCCAATAGATGAGTTTGCCCTTTCTTTATATGAATTTAACACATACATTGAGTTTGACCCTATATTATTTCATTTATCAAGGAAAAATACTCTCAAGAAATTAACGCTTGACATGATGCCTGTGTATAAGTTACCCCTATCTTTCTTCTCATTGAGCAATTTAACGGAGCTAAATCTCTCTAGTTGTGATCTTGAACATGAACCAACATTCAATGGATTTGGTAGCCTTACAACCTTATTTGTGCGCGAATTAAGGACATCAGAGAAAACACTTATGCATCTTCTATCCAGTTGTCCATTACTTAAGACTGTGAATCTAGTAAGTTTTTAATAAACTATAATATCAATCTCATGAGCTTTATATTCATCGCTTATTTGAATATTGTAATATGTTACAGAGTACAACTGTTGATTGTAGTGGCGATTCCACCATCTTTGACCTATTCAAGTGCTTACCAGTGGTAGAAAATCTCACAATTTGTCTTCTCATCGTTGATGTAATATTTATTATTTATTATCCCCATGGTATATAATTTATTCAACATGTGAATGAAAGTTTAAATCATTACTTACTAATCTTTTTTTTTTTTTTTTTGGTATGATTCAAGTGTTTTGTTCAAGACAATGTTCCTGTTCAATACAGAGTTCCTAAAGTGCTTATGACCCCATTGGTGCACCTTAGATACTTGTTTATTGACACTCTAGTGTTTATTTATAGATACGGGTTACCTTTTCTTTTTCTTTTAATTAAAAGCTCCCCAAACTTGGAGAAACTTAAGCTAGAGGTAAGTGTTAAAATCTTTATATAATAAACAAGATTAAGTTTGGTTCAAAGCTTTATTTTCACCCTCAAAAATCACTCAAGTTACGATATTGTTTTTTTTGTTGTTGCTTTAATGAAACAATTTGTGAAATGTGGTTACTATTTAGTGACTTCTCTTTTAAAGTTACTTTTTTCCCCAAGCTTGAAAAAAAAAGAAGATCACTAAATAGTAAAAAAGTTGTATTTTTTTTCCCCGTAACTTGAGTGACATAACCCCGTCTATTTACACCACAGTTTTTATTGCATTCACGACAACCATTACTGATTGTTCAGCTAACTGTAAAACTTGCATTGTGTGGTATAAAAATGAATTTTCTTTATTTTTTTCTTATGCTAAATACACAAATACGGATGCTTGTAGCTTTATGACGATTTATGCATTGATGAAACTGAGATAGGCTCCTTTACAATTGAGGATTATTCAGATATTTGGTTGGAGCATTTAAAGGAGTTAGAGATTTTGGATTTTCGCCAACAGGAGATGGAATTGGATTTTGTGAAGCTTATTTTGGCCAAATCACCCGTTTTAAAGAAGGTGAAGATATATCTCTGCAACGATGTTGCAAAGGATGAAGGGTTAGAAATTTCAAGAATTCTGTTACATTCCCCACGGGCATCACTGGTGGTACAAATCATTATTAGTCACATGCAGAATTAAGTTTTCATCTTTCATGGAATTTTGAGACAGGCTGTCTTTTGCAACTTGATTTTTGTTAGAATATTGATGTTTTATGAACGATTCCATCGTGTAAATGGAATTTTAGGCTGTCCTTTGCAACTTGAATTTCTTAAAAAAATTGTTTGTTTTATGAACGATTCCATTGTGTAAATGTTTATCAGTTCAAGTTACATATTTTGCAGGTTTATCATTTTGTGTTATATTTTGTTATGTTTAATTATACATGGTGTTATTGATAATTAATTTAATTAATATTCAGTTGTATTTTTTTAAGAGTAAATTACAGAAACATGGTTAAAATCGTGAAATAAAAGGAATGAACGGTAGAACGGGGGATATAAATACTGCTTTGGGCTGGATGAGTCATGTGCTTTGACATTCTCTATTTAAACTCTTTTTGCCTAAATTTTTTGTTGTTCATCTCGTAAAACCAATATGACACACTAGATTACCGACGAAATTGAGATCTTTGGCTAAAATTTTGTTTTATTTTTTAGTTCTCTTTACTCATATTATGATGCTACTCAACTTATCTAAATACTTTAAGTTGATGCAGGTGTAGACTTACGTTGCACCATTATTAACCTATCCGAGTGTGTACGGGTGGTTAAAATCTTCAGATTTGGTTTGGCATTGTCGAGGTAATTTTACATATCTATCCAAGTTACATATAACTGATTCGGCTTAGCATAAAAAAAATATTGGTTACTACTGACTGATGTTTGTTTTCGCTATGGTTCAAGTATTTTGCTCGAGGTAAAGTTCCAGAGAGAGATTCCAAACGCATTAGTCCAACTCAAGTGCTTGCGTACAGAATCTAACTTTTTCTTTATTCAAATATAGGTTATGACCCGTCAAAAATCACGGGTTGTCATTAAGTTTACTGAACGTATTTATTATACAAAAACTTATGTTAATTGCATGATTATTAAATAGACGATAAGAAAATGCATAATGCTTATAAAACATAAATTATAGAATATGAGCTTACAATATACAATGCTTACAGAGTATTATATAGAATTACTTTCTGGTAAATAATTCGTATGATTTTAAATATTGCTCTAATTCGGGTATTAATATTGCTTGCACCCTCTTCTTTGTACTTAACTCTCATTTGTTTTTTCTCTGTTTTGTATGTTTTTTTGTTCTCTAGCTTCTTGCTAGAGGTCTTATTTTTATAATATTTGCCGGTTCCAAAAAAAATATTATTCAGGCATTAATGATTAATTAAAAGTTAATGAACCCTACAATTGGTTATTCAAATAAACAGCCTGAAAATCACGTTAATTTATGACTCAAAAGCTGGCTTCGAATGGACGAAAAATATAAAAGAAAAGTTCCCAATGGAATGCGTTATAAGATCCCTACAATTTTAATTGTGTGGACATTAAAAAAATGATTTTTCTAACATGTGCCCCAAGACACATGTTTATGTATATTAAATAAAGTTGTGTTAAAGGAGGTCCATCATTTTTACGAAGTCCCGAGGAAAAAATCTCAATCATTGATCAATAAGATCTAATGGTCACTTTTAAAAAAAAGTATATTGGTCATTTTAAAAAAAGTATAATTTTTTTTATTTTTTATTTAAGAATCATTAATTTTTTTAATTATTATTTTTCATTAATAAACACATAATGTGATTGTGTACTGAATCACATGTGATTGTGTATTGAATCCCATGTGATTGAACTAAAATATCAAATATGATTAAGTATACAATCACATGCGATTTTACACTAAAATCACGTGTGATTGAGTACCTACACGTATTAATCAAATAAATATTATTTTTTAACGGAAAAAAAAATAAAATAAAAAAAATAAAAACTAAAAAAATTAAAAAAAAATCTAAAAGTGTCAAATGACCAAAATACCCTTTCATGTATAAAATATGTGATTAATCTTGACCATTATACCTCCTAAAACATTTCTCATATTAAATAACATAAACTTTCCATTAAAACTAAGAATGGCCAAGGTCATGGGTTCAAGTCCCGTCGTGGACGTAGGGTTTATTCCCCATAGGTGGAAGGTTCGAGGGAAGGTATACTGCCCCTTGTGGATGTCACTGTCTAGGCTCGAACCACTAACTTACTAACTGGTCGTTCAAAAAAAAAAAAGAAATGCATTTAATATATATTTTGGAAATGTAAAGTATGAACTTCATTAATGCTTAATTAGACTTTATTAGGAAACTTTAATATTAATTAACGCACCTAAACATGTGTCTGGCACATGTTAGAAAACACTAAAAATTATATACAACGCAAAAAAAGTACTAACTCCGTATCAAAATAAGTGACACACTTTCTATTTGGAGGTCTAACAAAATAAGTTATACGCTTCCAAAACTTACCTTATTTGGTAAAAAAGTGGGACTCATTCTCCACTAACTATCTACTTTAATAAAGTGAAATTACCCTTTTACCTTTAAACATCATTTATATCACTTCATTCAAAAGAAGTGAGACTCATTATCCACTAAGTATCCACTTTAATCTATTTTAAACCACTTTTCAATCTTTTGCCTCAAAACCGCAATTCTTTAAATGTATCAGGAGGGTATAATAAATATAGTATGAAGTCCAATTTGTGTTAGATATGCTATCCTTTTTATAACAATTCCAACTACATATTTGTAGAAGTAAGGCAAAACACAAATCCTTCAATAATATCAGGAATTAAAATCAAGTTTAAACCACAGCAAAAACAATAAATAAATATAAATTAGAGTCCAATAAGTACCAAATAATTCAATAAGCTGTTTTATTTTGACTTTAAAAAAGTCAAACATCTAATCTTTCTTGTATATGCATGTCTGCAATCAAAAACACAACTATGGATTCTTTAAAATACATGTCACCTTCAGTTTGAGGAACCTTTGCTACAACACAACTCACATATTATTTTGCTTGCAATTTTTCATATGATGACCAATTGATATAACATCAAAATGAAGTTAATATAATGACCACATAATATAGCTATTACCTGTAGCCTGTAGAAACTGTTCATCAACGATAACATCAAGTCCTACTGGTGAACCTAAATGGCTAAATCCAGCTATAAATTTTCACAATATCAGATTATAAAACTATCTTAATTCTTAAACCTAAAAAAGATAAAACTATTGTCTTCAAATAAGAAGCACCCTAATGATTTACATACACAATTGTTTTACCATGACTTGACATTAGGTAGCAAAAGCACCAACCATGTGAAAGAAAACAATATGTTTTTAGTTGACTCGTCCATTGAACCATAACCCGACCATCTTAATTTAAAATTAAAGCTAAAATCATCATAAATTTGGTTTGGTGCTTAGAATTCGATATAAGGATATGTTGACTATAAGTGTAACCAATTTGACTTTAATATTTAAAAAGTCAACAATATTAAATATATTTAAAAATAGTAATGAAATTTTACTGTAAATCAGGTATGTCTTAGAATTATGCTTTATGATTAGGGTTAAGGATACGGTTTTAGGGATATGTTGAATATAAAAGTCAACAATTTAACTTTAATATTTAAAAAAATAAAAAGAAATGAACTAAAGGAAATAAACAAAAAATAGTATAAAAAATATTGAGAGTAATTGTAACACAACTGAAACAGGATTAATACCTGATTGAGGTTGCAGACAAATTGGACCTTTTAAATTGGTTGCAACTGTATTAAAAAAATACAAAGAAAAGTTAAGGATAAGCATATAAACATAATACTAAAGCGGGAAAAAAAAATCATAGTCAACACAACCTTTATATACAGCAATTAGAAGGAAAAAAAAAACAATTGATAGATAAAGAAAATGAATCCGGATAACGCTTGCATCCTCTGTATTACCGCAAATATAGGTTTAAACATGATCAATGATTAAGACTGTTTTCAAAATAATGCTACAGCCTACAGAATAACCACATAAACATGTTAGAGTTAAAAACTGTATTACTGCTGCATAAGCATATAAACAAAATAAACAATGTAGCATCCAATTAATATTGCTGCATAAGCACAAATTGTAATTTTATAAAAATAATCTAAATCTGTTTGCTAAAGGCTGTAGAAGGCTGATCGAATTTTATGCTTTGCACGTACAAACAGAAAATATTTATATACCCGAAAATAATTGAGGGTATATTTCAAATTATGTTGATATCTCCGGTTTATTTTGAAAATCAGTTTGCGCATGATAATTGATACATTCTAATTAGAAAGAATTAAATTAAGAAAAATATAAAATCAATAACTTATTTAAAGGTGTGTATTAAAAGAAGCGGCCTATCATCAATTTGAATTTGAAAATCTTTATATTTTTGTTGATGATATAATTTAATAATTTGAATGAAATCATACGATAAAAAAACCTTTCTGAAAATAAACCTTAAAACTAAGGAAAACTATTAAAACATTAATAATGATTTGAGGGGGATTTTTTTTTCACGATTAATGTGGAGGTGATATGTACACTTGGGAAGGCCATCTCAAAATTAGGTTGCTTTAAAATCAGATTCTTTTTAATATTTAGGCAATTTTAACTTGTTAAATTTGCAATTTTCTTTATAATTATGTATTCATGATTATGGAACCGTAAATAATTCTAAAAAAATACTTCGTATATGACAATGTCGTGACAAATATGTAAGTTGATTTAATATTATTGATTTTTTTAGTAATATATTATAGGGAACGATATACACGCTGCTTGGTTGATTTGGTTCAATTATAATTTTAAATTTTAAAGATTAATTTGGAAACTATAATTCAGTTAAATAGGAATGTATTTTAATATAATAATTAGACTTTAATGCAGCCAAATTCGGTGTTAGTTATAAACGCATGCTGCATTGGGCGGGAAAATAAGTGTTGTGGCAATTAGAAGGCTGCCATGTGTCAAGGTGGGAGTATAGAAAAAAACGAAATATTTTGGCATTAAAAAGATTCCTAAATTTAAAAAATCTGAATATCTAAATTTTTATTAGTTTTTTAACATATTTTTAAACTCTGATTTTTAAAACTCTGATTTTTTTTAAACATATTTACAGAAATTTTTGTATTATTTCGTATTCCAATATGCAGTTTTGAAATTTGGTTATTTGCGTACGAAATTAATGCCATTAAATATTTAGTTAAGGGTCGATTATAAAACTGGAAATACCAAAAATCTTTCAATATGCAGATTTCCAAAACTGGTTAATCCCATCCGAAATTCATGAAGTGAATTATTTATTTCGTATTTAAAATGCAGTTTGTTAGTTTGGTTATTAGGATCCGATATTTATGTTTAAAAATATTTAATCAATGGTCGATTAAAAAAATAGAAATTCTAAGAAATTGTCATGTGTCATTCTGCCTCCTAAGAGGTGCCACGTGGCCATCTGAAAACCTTATTTTATTATATAATAGATATGAGTTACCTTTTCTTCTTTTAATTTAAATGGAAATGCTAATAAGTGCCCTAAGAGTAATGGTTAAGAAATTTTTATAGCTTAAATTTATTGTAAAGTACCTAATAACAAAAATCACCCCCATACATTATATTAATCAACTTTAATTAATTATGCTTTCTTTATTGTACATTAACCACTTTAATTATTTTTAACTATTGCCCTAAGAGCAATAGTTAGTAAATCCCTAATTTAAAAGCTCCTTGAAGTTGTAGAAATTTTAACAAGTCAAGCTTGAGCTATTAATGGTTTAGCTCGAGTTTTGGTCGAGCTTTTCGACCCTTATATATAAAAGATGTTTATGCACATGTTTCATGTTCAAGCTTAGTTCGAGTCTAAAATATACTCTCTCCCGTCCCTAAATAAAGTTCTCATTTCTCTTGGGCACAACTTTTTATGAGATAGTTAGTGGTGGGGTATTTGATATTACTTTTGATTAAAATATAAGGTTTGATTGGAGAGGGAAAGTATTTTAGGAGATAGTTAGTGGTGAATGTATTGACAATAATATTTTTATATTAAGTGGGCCCCTTAAGTTTGAGAAATGAGAACTTTATTTAGGGACAAAACTTGAAAATGAAAACTTTATTTAGGGACGGAGGGAGTATATACTTTTTTTGTTTTAAAATAAGTGATACAGTTTCCATTTTAGGATATTTCAAAATAAACGATATACGTTAAAACTTACCTTATTTGGTAAAAAAATAGTGAGGCCTACACCCACTTACTATCTCATTTAATATAATAAAATGACTCATTTACTTTTACTTTTAAACATTATTAACTTAACTTTATTCAAAAGTTGCGGGACTAGTCCCCCACTTAATAGGGGTGAGCGCGGTCCAGAAACCATATTGAACCAAACTGAAACCGATAGAACTGAAACCAAAAATGATGAATATTCAAAACTGAAATCGAACCGTTTACCTGTTTTCGGTTTTGGTTCGGTTCGGTTTCGGTCTGGTCCTGTCCGGTTTTGGTTTGGTTTTTCTAGCCCAAATGCTCTTCCCTTTCGGGAAACCAAGCCGAACCGAAACCGATAAAATCGTAACCGAAAACGATGAATTTTCAAAACCGAAACCAAATCGATTACATGCGGTTTCGGCTTTGATTTCAGTTCAACTTCGGTTGATTTTCAGTTCGGTTCATTTTTTTCGGTCCAAATGTTCACCCCTACGGTGGCACTACCCACTAACTATCTAATTTAATCTTATTACTCTTCATTGGAATTTTTTGCCTCAAAAAACATGAAATTCAAAATATATCACTTATTTTAAAACAGCGGAAGTATATTTCTCAAGACGGACTGAAGCACAATTCAAGTCTACTCGAGTCGAGCTTTAGCTTGATTTATTTTTATGGACATAGATAATATTTAAAAGTAAATTAATATTTGTGGTTGAAATCTCGTTTTAAAACCACCCAATTAAACATCCGTTAAACCATTTTTCTGAATTGTTGAGCCAAAATAAACTTATGAAAAATCCTAGGCCTTGTAGCCTAGTGGTATTGGGGAATCATTTAAGGTGTGATCCATGACTAAAGGTCATGAGTTCAAATCCCGTCGTGGACAAAAAAAAAAGGATTAGGTGCGTTTCAAAAAAAATAAAAAAAATAAACTTACGAAAAAGGGATAATTGCTTTTATATCCTTATAAAACTCATTAATTATTTTTATATCCTTCTCAAATTCATAAATTATCTCTATATCCTTCTAAATTTTATAATTGTCTTCAAATCCTTCCAAACCTTTAAAACATTTTTTTATGTCTAAAAACATATTTTATTATTTATTAAATCATGATATTATCAATAATACATCTAAATAAACATGTAATACATAAACAATAGATATATTGCATACTTATTTGATAATATTTGATTTTATAATGATTTAATAAATATTAAAATAGGTTTTTGGATATAAAAGTGAGTTTTAAAGATTTAGAAGTATATGAAGATAATTACAAAATTTATAAAGATATAAAGATAATTTATAAATTTGAGAAGGATATAGAAATAATTAATGAATTTTAGAAGGATATAAAAGCAATTATTCTGAACCCGAAAAATACCATTTCCCTAAAAAGTTTAAAAGCGCGGCAAAGTGGCAAACCCTAACTCTGCTCGACCACTTCGTTTTCTGGCAATTTTGGGCGATTGAACTTCCGTATACGGTCGCTGCCGTCCGCCACTGCTGCTTCTTCTTGCTGAAGCTTGTGGTTAGTTAATTAATTGCTGACTCTGCGCCGATTTTCTTCTCCAAAAACATAAACCAGGTCAGATTTCTAACAGGTGTTTTTGTTTCTTCCAAATGTTAAATCATCTTATATTTACTTCTCATACACTGTAACACATCCTTCTTTGCTGATTTAGGTAGATTTTGCGTGAATTAGTTCACATTTCCTTTTAATTTTGCCTGATTTTGTCGATACTGGTAAAAAAAATTGTTTGCAATTAACTTTTTTAGATGTATAAATAGTCACGTAGCGTTAGACAATAATATGTTATGTGCTCTTTAATGCTTTGTGTGTTCATTTTGTTTTGTGAATAGTTTCTTCGTTCTGATTTTGTTTCTTTCTCTACATTTGGAGATTTTAGGGTTGCACAACTTTAATTTGCGTTTCATCTTCGTTCTCCCAAACTAACATGCAATATATATCTACGATTCCTGTTTAATTGATTGACAGTCCAATTCCAAAATTGATAAATATGTATTAGACTGAGTTTATTTTAAACATGTATGTTTACAACAACTAACTTTGCAGCCAACAAGAATATACTCAAATGGATATGATCAGCAAGCTTCCTCCAGGCATAATAGAAACCATTTTATGTCTTGTACCAATTCAAGAAGCAGCAAGAACAAGTATCCTCTCTAAAGAATGGAGGTACCATTGGATCAAAATCCCTAAACTTGCATTTATTCAAGATACATTTCAAGTATCAACTCAATTCAAGATTTTGTGTGTGGATCCAAATGTTAACCCACCGAGTCAAAGTATGAAAATAGTAACCAAGTGGTCCAAAATTCTCTATGCTATATACCAAGTTATGTTAATGCACGAGGGTCCAATAAATGAGTTCACTCTTTCTATATGTGAATATAACTCATGCTTTGAGGTTGACCCTATATTATTTCATTTATCAAGGAAAAATACTCTCAAGAAATTAACGCTTGACATGATGTCTTTCTATGAGTTACCATTATCTTTCTTCTCCTTGAGCAATTTAACAGACCCCTAAATCTCAGTAGTTGTGCTCTTGAACATGAACCAACATTCAATGGATTTGGTAGCCTTACAACCCTGTTTTTGTACGATTTATTATTTATTATCCCCATGGTTTATAATTTATTCAACATGTGAATGGAAGTTTAAATCATTACTCACTAATCTTTTTTTTTTTGGGTATGATTCAAGTGTTTTGTTCAAGACAATGTTCCTGTTCAATACAGAGTTCCTAAAGTGCTTATGACCCCATTAGTGCACCTTAGATACTTGTTTATGGACACTCTAGTGTTTATTTATAGATACGGGCTACCTTTTCTTTTTCTTTTTATTAAAAGCTCCCCAAACTTGGAGAAACTTAAGCTAGAGGTAAGTGTTCAAATCTTTATATAATAAACAATATTTAGTATGGTTCAAAGTTTTTTTTTCACCCTAAAAAATCACTCAGGTTATGATATTGGTTTCTTTGTTGTTGCTTAAATGAAACAGTTACGAAATGTGGTTACTATGTAGCGACTTCTCTTTTAAAGTTACTTTTTTTGCGAAGCTTAAGAAAAAGATCACTAAATAGTAGAAAAGTATTATTTAAAGTATTTTTTCTGTAATTTGAGTGACATAAACCCATCTATCTACTATCCTATTTTATTTTAAGGGGGTGATTTTTACACCACAATTTTTATTGCATTTGCGACAACAATTACTTGTTGTACATTTAACTGTAAAACTTGTATTGTGTGGTATAAAAATGAATTTTATTTATTTTATTCTTATGCTAAATGCACATATACGGATGCTTGTAGCTCTTTGACGAGTCATGCCTTGAAGAATTTGAGATAGGGTCCTTTACACAAGGAATATTCAGTTATTTGGTTGGAGCATTTAAAGGAGTTAGAGATTTTGGATTTTCGCCAACAGGAGATCGCATTGGATTTTGTGAAGCTTATTTTGGCCAAATCACCTGTATTAAAGAAGGTGAAGATATATCTCTGCGACGAGGTTGCAAAGGATGAAGAGTTAGAAATTTCAAGAATTCTGTTACATTCACCACGGGCATCACCGGTGGTACAAATCATTGTTAGTCACATGCAGAATTAAGTTTTCATCTTTCATGGAATTTTGAGACAGGCTGTCTTTTGCAACTTGAATTTGTTAAAAATTGATGGTTTTATGAACGATTCCATCGTGTAAATGTTTATCAGCTCAAGTTACATATCATCACGTTTATCATTTTATGTTATATGTTTATGAAATATAAACGAAATTGACAAATTCTACCCCTAAGCATAATTTTGTTCTAACATGAAAATATAAAATTTAAAAATAGGATAGTCAACTTCCTTTAAATTTATTTACATTTTACAAGAATAAATTCCCCCCTTAGCAAATGACCACATATCCTTTCAAAATCCCAAATACCCCCTCTACCATCACTAACCAATAATATTCCTTTGGGACCCACCAAAATACCCATAACTTAAAAAAAAAACCCTCTAAAAAAATAAAATTCTCTCTCTCTCTCTCCTCGCCGGTCTCGCCACTCCTCCGGCGAAATGCCTCACTCACCCCACTTGGGGTATGGTGGCGAAGGGGGTTGCTCGCCAAATCATTGCCACATAGGCAAATTTTATTCCGGCGAGGGGAGTTCGGCGCCACCGTACCTATCTCTCTAAGTCCAATTCTGAGTTTAAGTTACATAAAAGTTAATATACGCAAGGATATTAGTAAGAAAGTTACGATCAATAGTTTGGTAAGTTTTCATTATTCACTCTAAGTTAAAACACAGTTAAAATCATTAGATGAGCCACAGGCTTCGACATTCTATCTTTAAACTCTTTTGCTTAAATTGTGTGTTCATTTTGTAGAATCTCATGAGACACACTAGATTACCGATGGGATTGAGATCTTTGGCTCAAGTACTTGTGTATATAATATTAGCTTCAAAGCCCGCCCGATTGTGCGGGCATGCTTCAAGAAATATGTAGGAAAATAACAAAAATATTGATACGGTTTATATGACATAACAATCCATAATAGTAATGATAAGTTGGTACAAATTTTGATACATGAATAAATGTTACAAGAAATTTAGAGACGAAATAAGACTTCTTTGTAAACAATCTTTATTATTGAATTAGTGTAATCGATATATTTGTCGCAACAAATAACCTTCAATTCGTTTATGTTCTTAACTCGTAATACAATGACATAAAGTTGTTCTTAACAACATAATTGCTTTTGGTTTGAATGTATACTCTGAAGGTAACTGAATTTGGTAGCAATTATATTCCTCCTTCAAACTCAGTATCACTTGGTAGCCTAATTGCAAAGTGCTATTAAAAATTTCCTTCAATATCAATGCTGATTTATACCTGCAGAAACATATGATCATATTTGATAATTAACTTTGACATTGAGTTTGAGTTATATATTCAAAAGCTTTTACTGCCATTTGAGACTCGTCTAACCAATTCTAAACTAAATCATTTAATATTTAAAATTTGGCCAATATTCGAAATGGCCACAAGATATATATACCAAAAATGTGGCTTTGAAATGACGCATTTTACAAACTGAATTTAACATATTATTAAATCTTGTTAATGGTCCTTTAGAATATTGTGTCAATTTGGATCTTAGATGTTCATCAAGAGTTAGTAATGGAGCATTATCATCTTATATAACTCATAAAAAGTAAGCATGCATGATACAAATGATTTTTTTAAGTGTGAATGGCGTCTGGTAACTGGTAAGTTAGTTGGTTTAGTGGTTGAAGTTGAAGGGTTACTACTGTAACGCCTCAAGTAATCGCCTCAAGTAATCATGTTGCTTAACTTCAACTCTTACCCCTCTCAATGCTCTGTTCACCTAAAAATTACAATTACCAAATAAGAAACTAATTATAAAATTAACTGGTTTGTACCAAAAATCAATCATTTACATGATTAAAATAGTTTAATCTGTTGAATACCTTAATATGATCTTGGTCTGAGAAATTCATTAACAAGATAAGATATCATTGATCTTCTTCACCTCATTAAGCTTTCTCAAAAAGCACCTGACCATGTCAACTCAAGCTTGGACATTATCATGTTTCTAAAAGGGATTAGAAAATTAAATAAATTATACAAAATATTAAAAAGGGATTAGAAAATTACAATGCTTGAAGTTATGGAGTTTTGATATTTGATGGGACTCCCTATTCAAGTCATTGCTTCCGAGATACGTGAAAATGTTTAATTATGTTTCGGCGTATTTACTTATGAATGGGTCGATTCCGGTTATGTTTTATGTCTAGCGGGTCAATAGATAAAAGTCAAAAGGAAATAGGTCAATTGGGTTGAGCAGGTCATGAAGTTTTCATTTTGTACATGCCAGGTCATGAATTAGTAACTGCATCCAATTTCTAAACAGGTTGAAAGGGGCCCAAAGTATAATTTTTATGGATAAAAACTCCAAATCATATTATATTTTTAACATAGGTGCAGCAAAGGCAAAAAAGTGAATACAAAAATTTATTGTATTAACCCTCTAAATTTCTTATACAAGCTTGCACATAGCGAACAACACACATCATTTTCCGATAAATTTATTCACAAATTATAAACACTAATCTTCCTCTATAACATAATAAAAGAGGAATTATATTCTACATAATAACATAATAAATGAGGGATTGTAGGTATAACTAAAGAGCGACTCTCTCATTTACATGCATACTTTGGCCATATATACTTGGGAAGAACATCATGTTGCAGAATTGATTGACCTCCATATTCCTCATGCCATCCACTACATATCAAATAAACTATCATCAAGCCATGCTTTCATTTTCCACCCATTAATGTTAAGAAAATAAACTATACAAAGAAAATAAAAAGATTCACTTGATCAATAATTAATCTCAGCAAAGTAAAAAAAAAGAAGATAAAAGTAAAATAAGAATTTGTATTTGTTCTTTATAAAGAGGGCAAACATAATAAAAAGCTTAAAGAGCTGCTTCATGACCTCAAATGTATATTGTATGCATCCAAATACAACATCACAAACCCATTACCAAATATGCAAGAGCAGTTATGCTAAAAAATAAACACAAACTTGGAAAACCTAATCTCCAATTTAAAGGCCCCAATCTCCTGATTTCCATTCAGTGCTCTGATTTCTTTATCAAATGTTAGGATTAATTTCACCTGGTTACTTCGATTACCGGTGATTTAAGAAATGTACCAGGCTATCAGCAACAAATTAAAAATGTTTGGATCCTACTTGTGTCTGAATAAGATGTTTGAATAAAATAAAATGTAGAAATAGTTTCATCATGTTGTCTGAACTCTGAAGCCAATTCATGTTATTCTTGTAGGACTTAATTTCTACCTGTGTTTGGTCATCACCCGTTGTTAAAAATGTGTGGGTTAGGTAACGGGTCAAAAAGTAATTTTTTTTGTACAATTTGGGCCCGACGGGCATTCTTAAGGTGTCTTTCGACTCTTTCCTTTATAGCTCCAATATCAATGAAATCACTATCACTATCACTATATATATATATATATATATATATATATATATACTAGGTTATGACCCGTGAAAAATCACGGGTTGTTATTAAGTTTACTCGTTTATAATATTTATTGTCAAACAACAATATATAATTAATTACATGAATATTACCTGTAGAATAAGAAAATATGTAATGCTTTTAAATGCAAATTAAATTCAGGATCCTTACAAATTATATTAACATTATAAAATTTAAGATTACGTGAAAATAAAGTGATAAATATAGTATAAGATATTAAAAAAACAATCAATTAAAATATTAATAAGTAAATGTAATTAATGTGAGCTAAGCAGTCAAACAGTCGGCATACAACAACTTCTCATATGGATGCGTATAATAAAATAGAGAAGAAGAAGATGTACCTTGAGTTACGGCAGAATGTAGTTGCAGGTTTGTAATTTTGTAGGATGATCCGTATTGTATGTTAATATTATATAGGGATGGATGGTTATATAATACAAGGATTGAAAGGTTCATTGGCGGTGTTTGTTACGGATTTTATTCTTGGTCAATTGTGTCCATAAAGCCATTCGAAAGTAAATTATGCATGTTCAAAAAATACCATATTTGAATCCCTTAATATCCGGAATTTTTGACGAAATCGTGGACAGGTGGACCAATGAGGGAATTACGGGTGGCATTTTCGGCCAATCAAATTCGTTTGTTGTGATGAGGTGTCAAAAGGTAAACATGTGTAGCCTCATATATAGGTTAAGATATATATATATATATATATATATATATGTGAAGGTTCATGCGAGAAGTGTTTTTTTTGCGAGAAATGCGAGAACTAATTCTGATCATTAGATCGAGGGATCAAAGGCTAGGATTAACAATGTCAATTTTGTAAATAAGTGAATAATAATGGTTGATTTATAAAGAGGAAAAGGGTAAAGGGGTCAATTTAACTACCAGATAATTATGGGATGACATTAATTATGTTTATATTTCATTTTCTCTCCCACATTTCACGTTTTTTTCCTCTCCATGACTCTCTCTTCTCCATTTCCCCATTCCGCCTGCAACTCCTCCATAACCGCACCTGCCGGCCGAACCAAGGCACCAGACCGCCACCATTTGACCCGGAATGGTCGAAATAAGGGGGGTACACCCTCAATTGATCGAAAATAGTCACCAAAATCGGTAGGTTCATGAAACCCTAATTCGGCCGGATCCGTGTAATCGGCGGCGCAGCCCTTTTCCGGCGGAATTTGACTTCGAGACCGATCTCATTCGACTCGGAATGCCTCCATTAGTCAAGTGTCATGTTTGGTTTGTCAAGAAAACATACAGACAGTGACGGATTTTAATGAAATTCGGCTGGAAAATCCTAGTCCGCCGCAATACGCCGGCTGCCGGACTTGCTCGTCGGGGTGATAATGGTTCTGCTCGTTTGACAACCAAGAGTTTACTTATTTGCAGATCTTTGTTAATCTCTCGTTCATCGTTGTTCATCTCTCGTTCATCTATGTTCATCTGCCGTTCATCTATGTTCATCTGCTGTTCATCTATGTTCTTATTTTTGTTCATCTATTGTGATTTTTAATAAAGTTGGTACTGGATTGGATCTTGTCGTTCATCTATGTTCACTTTGTTTAATTTTGATAAGACTTATTAATGTTGTTCACTGATGTTGAATTGATTAATGCAATTTTGGGAAGGGTTTATGTTGAATGTCCATGTATATTGTGGTGTAGTGTTCATTGAATAATGGATCAAATTTTACTGTCAATTCATACGTTTAGTAATGAATTGATTATAAACTTTTGAATGGAAATTTATTTTGAAAGGATGTTCATTTATGCATATATATAATTATTTAAAAGGTGATTCACCAATGAACGAAATTCGTCTTTCTTAAAAAACGTTCGCCGACATAATTACTTTAGAAAACACCAGTGAAGCTTTGGAAGAAGACGACATATGGTGCAGAAATTTAGATCCAAAAAAATAGCATCGGTGGTTATGGATTGATTTTTTTAATTAAGGAAATTATATTTTATGATTATTTACTAATTTCCGAAAATTAGAGTAAAGACTATAATACCCTTGAAGATTAAAAAATTAATTTGATTAGATTAGTGGCTAGGATTCGTTCTCGTACTTCTCGCAAAAAAAAGACTTCTCGCATGAACTCTCCCCTATATATATATATATATATATATATATATATATATATATATATATATATATATATATATATATATATATATATATATATATATGAGTCCCAATCTGCACGTGGTAAAACATATATTAAAACATTAAAAGGCAGGTTACCATCAATTTGTGGATTGAGAATTAACAAAAGACATGAAGATGATTGTAATATTAAAAAGTTACCTTAAGAATACCCTCAATAACATCAACACATAAAATAATTGGAATCCCTTTTTGTTGAAAATACAATTTAGCCTGATTTAAAGAACGCAAGGAAATATCGCAGCTTGAGCAGCCCACAAGACATCAAACAGGTCAACGAAGCAACAAATTGTCCAATGGGTCAATGAAAAATCAGTTTTTACATTACCTGAAATTGAGGGACTATAGACATCAGTTTATAGTTAATCATGGTATTTATAATAATAGGGATGTTAACATAAAGACCAAAATTGAATGTTTTAATGGAGAATAAGGAGCTATATAATATACGAACTACATACCTCAATGGAGAGTAAGCAATTGCCTGCCAAAGATTGTGAAATTTCATTAATGATCTAATTTTTTAATAGAACGATTTAGTAGATTTTGTAAACTAAAAATAGCAAAATATATATTTAGTAGATTGTTTGCATCATTAAACTGCTACTTTATGCAAAAACTCATACACGTCTTGACTTTTTAAGGTCCAGTACCAAAATTCAACTTCAAAATGAACCTATACATCTAAACATTAGCCATTGTTGTCTAAATACCATCAACCTGAAAAATCAAGATGACTGTTTGTCCAAAGTTTATATTCTACATGATCATCTGGATGACCTAATGTGAGACCATTCTCTCCAATAATATTTGCATTCACCAAAAAGTTTCAATGATACAATTATGCAAGCAATATTCAGCATAATTAATGAATTTGGACAACTCCAAGTAGTACCATTGGCTAATTCTCATTAGTATGAATGTAGTTATTTTTGTTTATAGAAAATCCAAATTACATATACCTACATAACGTCAAATGAAATTCATTAAATCATTCATAAATATTAGAAGAAGAAAAAAACCCTAATTGAAATTAATCGATGAAAGACATAGGAATTAAATTAAAAAAACGAAGATTTCTACTAAATCATTCATAAATAATAGAAGAAAAAAAAACCCTAATTGAAATTAATCGATGAAAGACATAGGAATTAAATTAAAAAAACGAAAATTGGAAAGAAACCTTGAATTCGAAACGAATTCGAAGATTGCAATACAAAAACTCACACTTTGAACCATAGAAATCAGAAGGAAACAAAACCTAAAAATCAAAATCAAAGCTAAAAAATTAACAAATCTTACTTGAATATTGTTTAAGAATCGTCGTTCTTGATGAATCCTATAAAATTCATGTTCTTCAAATGAATTTTCCGTATGAAAAATACGTTCATCGATTGGGGATAGAGGCTAGAGAGAATTGTGTAGGATGGAAGACCGAGTGAAAATTTTGCAGGTTTAAATTGAAGATGACAGCTATTCATGAGCCAATTACAAAATTACACATGGCATTGGCAGCCAATAGGGATGTTATAAAGTAATGAGTTTTCAAATTTAAGTTAAATATAGCCTCATATATAGAGGAAGATATAGAGGAAGATGTCTCATTTATTCAAATATATAGGTTATATTTTCTTCTTTTGATTAAAAACTTTTCGAAGTTGGATAAACTTAAACTCGAGGTAAATTAAATAATTATATTGCATCCTATTTGTTTTTATTCTTATATAAAAGGCCAAAAGGTTTGATTGTACAATCCAAATTATACACATTTTTATTAGGAAAATGATAATGACAGTCTTTATGGTTGTCAATAAGAAGGCCAAATCAAAGTAAAAACAGCATCCTGAATTTTAAGATCACTACTCTATCAATTAATGTATAAGTCTTTTATGCATGTTAGAGACATCCTCTAAAGTTGTCATTAACAAAACCCTTTATTTATTATGAGTTAATTTCCAAAATAGGCACGCACAAAAAAGACGACCTTTTCTAAAAATAATTTGTGGAAATTGGCTTTACCGAAATATACCGACTTAGATTTATTTTTTTTGTGTTATTGCGTTTGCGACCCAAACGTTTATTTTTTTTCGAACAATTTTTTCCAACCCGGAGGTTAATATAAACTAAGGGTGAACATGGTACAATATCGTATATATTTTCTTCATACCGTGTATCATACCAACTATAATTGATACGCTGATTTACCAACAATCGTGGTTGGTACAAATTGGTAATGATATATACCAACATCACAAACTTATATACAGTTAAAAAAATTAATAACAAAATAACAATGATATTTTGTCATTGTCGACCAGTTAAACATATTAACAAGTTTTCCTAACATGGAAACAAAATAAGCAAAATGATATAATATGTTACGTGAACATAATTTAGTATGATAAAGTAACAAAAAATGTAGTTATCTTGTTGTAATTGGAGTTTTGGGCAAATAGGTTGGTAGTTTGGTACAGTATATTTAAATAAAAATCATATAATATATATATCTAAGTTAGATACGGTATACCATGGTATCTAAAAATTTTGTATTATTACCATACCATGAACCAAAAAGATGCCATTCACTATCCGACCACTAACATACATCAAGGAGAGGCTTCTGAAGTGAGAGAAATGGAGAGAGAAAACGGAGAGTGGGAAATGGTACGTCGGAAAAAACCACCGGCGGTACATCGGCAAAAGGAACAGGAAGGGTGAAATCAATATCGTTTTTCTTCACCAACATTGCTGAAAATCATACGGAGGCGGATCTGCGGAAGGAATTCAAAAAATACGGTAACTTGGTTGACGTCTATATTGCAAAAAAACACAATAAATGGGGAAGACGATTTGGGTTTGTGAGGTTCGTGGGTATTACGAAATCCGTTCACATTTGAAAAGAAATTAAAGAACATTCAGATTGGAAGATACCATGTTATGGTAAATGTTGCCAGATTCGATCGTGAAAAACCCTGCATGAATGAGTTTCCTTATTCATTTACTCATAAGTTTCAGCCTACTAACAGGGCTGTTCTTTGCGGTAAATCTTTTGTTGAGGCGGTTAGTGGTGTTGCTCCTCGAAGTACTTCCCCGATCATCAAACTCTCATCTGCCAACGAAACCAGAAGGCGCTTAGCTTCTAACCAGAAGGCGCTTAGCTTCTGCCTTGGTTGGTAAAGTCGCCAACATCAATATGCTATGGAAACTTAAAGGTATGAAAAACGCTGATGGGTGCGATGAGATCAATATTAGGTATCTTGGTGGGTTCTCAGTTTTGCTTGAATTCATATCGGCGGAGAAAGCCAAAACATTTCTGATATTTGCTAAGAAAACATGGTCTAATTGGCTGGTTAATCTCATGCATTGGTCGCCTGAGTTATCTTTAAATGAAAGATTGGCATCAGTTATCGTATACGGGGTTCCCGTGCACGCTAGGTCTTCGGATGCCTTTAGTGAAATTGCAAAATCATGTGGTGAAGTTATTATTCCGGAAGAATGTGCTATAGAAAACATGAATATGGGTATTGGAAGAGTGGGTATAATTACTTCTCAACTGGCTTGGATCAACAAAGTTGAAAGGATATTAATCGACGGTAAAGAATTTCTAATAAGAATAACAGAAGACCAACTCGAGTCTTTAAGATTAACTCCTCAAACATCAACTTCTTCTAGTTGGGATTTAAACTCACAAGATGATGATAATTCAGTCCCGGTGGATGATGAGGAATTGGAAGATGGGAATCTCGTTCAAATACAGTCACCGGAAAATCATATGCCGGAAAATGCTCCGTTTGAAGTAGACGATGAAAAGAGGGGCGAAGATCAAAAGTCTCAAATGGAGACAAATCATAAAACTGTGTCAGAGGAGCCGACAAATTTACAATTCCAATTAAATGGGTTTCTCAAAGCTGTTGGGACTCTTGGGAAAACTGATAAGATGATGCACATGCCGAATGATATACCCATAGAGCAAATACAGGTGGACCAACGACAATTTTTGAATTCAAATGAAAATGAGAATAGTGAGCACTTGGTGGATGGAGCTCAATTGGCTTCTGATAGGCTTAACTCAATTAAAAATAATGATAGCATTAATGAGGAGCACGTTCTTTCAAATGAACATTTAAATTTATTGGATGAAAATATTCAACTTTTTTGCAACAAACTCGTCAAAAGGAAAAATTGCAAGATGAAAAAGAAGTTGAACACCATGAAATTCTCAAAGTTAATCCGGGAATTTGGGAAAAGTAAATCTGCGATTAGCAAGCCTCCGTCTATTGCAAGAGTGGAGCCAATGAATAATGATCCTTATCCAGCATTCGCCAAAGTTCAAAGAATAATTAAAATATTCAACCATCTTGGTTTCAACACGGATGGTAAGCAAGAGCAGATTAGAAAAATAATAGAAGCTAGAGGAGACTTTTGATTATATAGAGACGGGATGTAAAGGCGCTTATTTCTTATGGTTTGGAATTCATGGAGTTAATTTTCTTGGTATCTTGTTTCAAGCGGCGTGTGACGGTTTATCTGCAAGTGTTTGGTGTATACTTCTTTCTCTCTTTTTTTTTAAAAAGGTTGTAGGTGTCTTTTAGCGTCAAATTTTTTGGGTGTCCTTTGTCTACAAGTGTTTAGGTGTATGTTTGTTCCAACTTTTGGTTCAACATTGGTGTTGTATTTCCTTCTTCTTCTTGAAGATAGTTTTTAGTTTTAATATAATTGCCGTTCAAAAAAAAAAAAACCATACCATGATTACACAATTGGTACGATACTACCAACCAAACATGTTAACTATCAACTATTCTTGGTATGGTTGGTAACATTTGGTTGATTTTTTTCAGTACCAATTTAACACTAAAAGAGTTTATTCAACTCTTGAGAGATTTTATAGTTCCTGAACTTGAGAACAATTCTGTGATTGGAATTTGATCTGGCATTAGGTCACCCCTAATAAAAACTCATTTCAGAGTCCACCAATAAACATACGTTAAACCAGTCTTTTAAATTGTTGAGCCAAAAGAAAGAGAAGAAAAACACCCAAAAAAACCATTTCCCTAAAATATTAAAAGCGCGGCAAAGTGGCAAACCCTAACTCAGCTCCACCACTTCGTTTTCTGTCGATTTTGGGCGATTGAACTTCCGTCTACGGTTGCTGCCGTCCACCACTGCTGCTTCTTTACTGGTGGTTGGTTGACTAATTGCTGCCTCTGCGCTGATTCACATTTCCTTTTAATTTTGCGTGAGTTTGTCAATACTGTTAAAAAAAGTGTGCAATTAACTTTTTTAGATGTATAAATGGTCAAGTAGCGTGAGACAGTAATATGTTATTTTGTAATGTGAAGAGTTTCCTCGTTCTGATTTTGTTATTTCTGTACATTTGAAGATTTTAGGGTTGTACAACTTTAATTTGCGTTTCATCTTCGTGCTCCCAAACTAAAATGCAATATATGTCAAGTCTATGCTTCCTGTTTGATTGATTGACAACTATTTTGTCCAATTTCAAAATTGATAAATATGTATTAGACCGAGTTTATCTTAAACATATATGTTTATAGTAACTAAATTTGCAGCCAACAAGAATATACTCAAATGGATATGATCAGCAAGCTTCCTCCAGGCATAATAGAAACCATTTTATGTCTTTTACCAATTCAAGAAGCAGCAAGAACAAGTATTCTCTCTAAAGAATGGAGGTATCATTGGATCAAAATCCCGAAACTTGCATTTAGTGAAGATACATTTCAAGTATCAACCCAATCTGATATTTGTATTGTGGAGCAAACGGTTGACACACCAAGTCAAAGTATCAAAACAGTAACCAAGCGGTCCAAAATTTTCAATGCTATACACCAAGTTCTGTTAATGCACGAGGGTCCAATAGACGAGTTCATCCTTTCTATATATGAATATAACTCATGCATTGAGATTGATCCTATATTATTTCATTTATCAAGGAAAAATACTCTCGTTTTAAAAGTAAATTAATATTTGTGGTTGAAATCTCGTTTTAAAACCACCCAATTAAACATCCGTTAAACCATTTTTCTGAATTGTTGAGCCAAAATAAACTTATGAAAAATCCTAGGCCTTGTAGCCTAGTGGTATTGGGGAATCATTTAAGGTGTGATCCATGACTAAAGGTCATGAGTTCAAATCCCGTCGTGGACAAAAAAAAAAGGATTAGGTGCGTTTCAAAAAAAATAAAAAAAATAAACTTACGAAAAAGGGATAATTGCTTTTATATCCTTATAAAACTCATTAATTATTTTTATATCCTTCTCAAATTCATAAATTATCTCTATATCCTTCTAAATTTTATAATTGTCTTCAAATCCTTCCAAACCTTTAAAACATTTTTTTATGTCTAAAAACATATTTTATTATTTATTAAATCATGATATTATCAATAATACATCTAAATAAACATGTAATACATAAACAATAGATATATTGCATACTTATTTGATAATATTTGATTTTATAATGATTTAATAAATATTAAAATAGGTTTTTGGATATAAAAGTGAGTTTTAAAGATTTAGAAGTATATGAAGATAATTACAAAATTTATAAAGATATAAAGATAATTTATAAATTTGAGAAGGATATAGAAATAATTAATGAATTTTAGAAGGATATAAAAGCAATTATTCTGAACCCGAAAAATACCATTTCCCTAAAAAGTTTAAAAGCGCGGCAAAGTGGCAAACCCTAACTCTGCTCGACCACTTCGTTTTCTGGCAATTTTGGGCGATTGAACTTCCGTATACGGTCGCTGCCGTCCGCCACTGCTGCTTCTTCTTGCTGAAGCTTGTGGTTAGTTAATTAATTGCTGACTCTGCGCCGATTTTCTTCTCCAAAAACATAAACCAGGTCAGATTTCTAACAGGTGTTTTTGTTTCTTCCAAATGTTAAATCATCTTATATTTACTTCTCATACACTGTAACACATCCTTCTTTGCTGATTTAGGTAGATTTTGCGTGAATTAGTTCACATTTCCTTTTAATTTTGCCTGATTTTGTCGATACTGGTAAAAAAAATTGTTTGCAATTAACTTTTTTAGATGTATAAATAGTCACGTAGCGTTAGACAATAATATGTTATGTGCTCTTTAATGCTTTGTGTGTTCATTTTGTTTTGTGAATAGTTTCTTCGTTCTGATTTTGTTTCTTTCTCTACATTTGGAGATTTTAGGGTTGCACAACTTTAATTTGCGTTTCATCTTCGTTCTCCCAAACTAACATGCAATATATATCTACGATTCCTGTTTAATTGATTGACAGTCCAATTCCAAAATTGATAAATATGTATTAGACTGAGTTTATTTTAAACATGTATGTTTACAACAACTAACTTTGCAGCCAACAAGAATATACTCAAATGGATATGATCAGCAAGCTTCCTCCAGGCATAATAGAAACCATTTTATGTCTTGTACCAATTCAAGAAGCAGCAAGAACAAGTATCCTCTCTAAAGAATGGAGGTACCATTGGATCAAAATCCCTAAACTTGCATTTATTCAAGATACATTTCAAGTATCAACTCAATTCAAGATTTTGTGTGTGGATCCAAATGTTAACCCACCGAGTCAAAGTATGAAAATAGTAACCAAGTGGTCCAAAATTCTCTATGCTATATACCAAGTTATGTTAATGCACGAGGGTCCAATAAATGAGTTCACTCTTTCTATATGTGAATATAACTCATGCTTTGAGGTTGACCCTATATTATTTCATTTATCAAGGAAAAATACTCTCAAGAAATTAACGCTTGACATGATGTCTTTCTATGAGTTACCATTATCTTTCTTCTCCTTGAGCAATTTAACAGACCCCTAAATCTCAGTAGTTGTGCTCTTGAACATGAACCAACATTCAATGGATTTGGTAGCCTTACAACCCTGTTTTTGTACGATTTATTATTTATTATCCCCATGGTTTATAATTTATTCAACATGTGAATGGAAGTTTAAATCATTACTCACTAATCTTTTTTTTTTTGGGTATGATTCAAGTGTTTTGTTCAAGACAATGTTCCTGTTCAATACAGAGTTCCTAAAGTGCTTATGACCCCATTAGTGCACCTTAGATACTTGTTTATGGACACTCTAGTGTTTATTTATAGATACGGGCTACCTTTTCTTTTTCTTTTTATTAAAAGCTCCCCAAACTTGGAGAAACTTAAGCTAGAGGTAAGTGTTCAAATCTTTATATAATAAACAATATTTAGTATGGTTCAAAGTTTTTTTTTCACCCTAAAAAATCACTCAGGTTATGATATTGGTTTCTTTGTTGTTGCTTAAATGAAACAGTTACGAAATGTGGTTACTATGTAGCGACTTCTCTTTTAAAGTTACTTTTTTTGCGAAGCTTAAGAAAAAGATCACTAAATAGTAGAAAAGTATTATTTAAAGTATTTTTTCTGTAATTTGAGTGACATAAACCCATCTATCTACTATCCTATTTTATTTTAAGGGGGTGATTTTTACACCACAATTTTTATTGCATTTGCGACAACAATTACTTGTTGTACATTTAACTGTAAAACTTGTATTGTGTGGTATAAAAATGAATTTTATTTATTTTATTCTTATGCTAAATGCACATATACGGATGCTTGTAGCTCTTTGACGAGTCATGCCTTGAAGAATTTGAGATAGGGTCCTTTACACAAGGAATATTCAGTTATTTGGTTGGAGCATTTAAAGGAGTTAGAGATTTTGGATTTTCGCCAACAGGAGATCGCATTGGATTTTGTGAAGCTTATTTTGGCCAAATCACCTGTATTAAAGAAGGTGAAGATATATCTCTGCGACGAGGTTGCAAAGGATGAAGAGTTAGAAATTTCAAGAATTCTGTTACATTCACCACGGGCATCACCGGTGGTACAAATCATTGTTAGTCACATGCAGAATTAAGTTTTCATCTTTCATGGAATTTTGAGACAGGCTGTCTTTTGCAACTTGAATTTGTTAAAAATTGATGGTTTTATGAACGATTCCATCGTGTAAATGTTTATCAGCTCAAGTTACATATCATCACGTTTATCATTTTATGTTATATGTTTATGAAATATAAACGAAATTGACAAATTCTACCCCTAAGCATAATTTTGTTCTAACATGAAAATATAAAATTTAAAAATAGGATAGTCAACTTCCTTTAAATTTATTTACATTTTACAAGAATAAATTCCCCCCTTAGCAAATGACCACATATCCTTTCAAAATCCCAAATACCCCCTCTACCATCACTAACCAATAATTTAATTATCTTCATATCTTTTAAAATCTTTAAAAATTTCCTTTATGTCCAAAAACCTTTTTATTTTATTATTAAATCATTATAATAACAATAATCATTATTATCCACTATATTTATTTAAAAATTACTATATTACCCTTATACTATCTAATCTTAAACCTAAACCTAAATTAGATGATCAATTTACGTTTATTCATGGAGCGAATTAAGGTTTTGAGTGGTCGTATATCATATATTTAATTCATGAGGAGAGTTAAGTTTTTGAGTTTGGCGGCTGCACTTGTATCCTTGCTTTCGATCGTATATAATTAACACTTGCAAAAATCATTGTCAATGTTTGTTTTTTAATCTAAAAACCACTACAGTAAACATTATACTTAAACAAATCACATGAAACTAAAAAAGGGTGAAAAAGAAGACTAACATTGCCGCCGGCCAAACCAAAAATATTAATTTAGTAGCTTCTTGAATCGTAAGTAAGATATACGGCCACTAATCTTAACCTATATATGGCCCCTAATTTTAAAGAGGTTTTGACCACATGGCAAATGCAAACTCCCTCATTGGTCTAAAATGCCATGTGTAATTCGGCTATTGGTCCCCTTGATTCACCACCAATTTCGATACATTCCATCTCAAGACTCCTGCATTTATGGAAAAAAAATCGGTAAAAATGGCATATATTAAGGAGAATAATAATTTCAAAGATATCCGAATTTTATTTTATTTTTAAAAACATTACATAACAACACCATCCAATACGGTAAGTCAGCGAGGAATTCCTTAAGTCACGGGAGAATACCTATTATCTAAACCAAATTTGAATTTTTTTTAAACATCTTATATAATACCTTCCAATAGCCGAATTGAAAAACTTACAAACCATCTTCTCCCATCAGCACACTCAATTCTCTGCATCAAAGCTGCAGCATCAGGTACTATTTTCGGATTCATCACTTTATTAATTGCATATTGAAACACAGATAACGTATTTTTGATATGCATTGAACATTACAGGAATCGAGGAAAAAACTTTGTATTCTCAGAACAAACATCTTCAAAACCGCAGGTTTCCTTTAATTAAATTTGATGTTTATGTTTTACCAATTTTTTTTTCTGGTTCAATTAGCTTTTTTAAAACTATAACAGATGTATTTTTAAAACTAAACAGTAA
This sequence comes from Calendula officinalis, assembly GCA_963853835.1. Classification (NCBI taxonomy): domain Eukaryota; kingdom Viridiplantae; phylum Streptophyta; class Magnoliopsida; order Asterales; family Asteraceae; genus Calendula; species Calendula officinalis. The sequence continues at coordinate 18,717,106 of OY970822.1, forward strand.
ATTGAAAGAGTTGAACTTTTATAAAAAATATTATATGATTGAAGACCAGAAACATTTGTAGTTTATAAAAAGCTAAACTTTTAAATAATCAAGTTAAAATTTTAACTATTTTTAATTTGAGGTCCTCAAATAGTTTGACTTTATAAACAAAACCTTAAAACCGGTTCTGAAACAGTTTGACTTTTTGCAGTCAAACTGCTTTAATTTTGGAAAAAAAAAAACATGTTCAATGCATATTGGATTTATTCAAAAACAGTAATATGCGGTTCTGAAACAGTAATAAAAATCCCGCTAATAAATACATTATTAATTTTTTTAATCTTTTTTCAATTACATATTTTTTAGCATCAGTGTATATTTTTTTATGATTTCAGAACCGTTGTTAATGTTTTCGTATAAAACACATTTATTTATTTTTTTCATGAATTACTAATTCAAGCAGTTTGAATTCTAAAGTCAAACTGTTTCATGAAACCTTTTTTTACAGTTTTAAATACATTTAAAAATCAAATTTCATGAAAAAAAAATAACATCTTGGACAGTTTGACTTTTAAGGTCAAACTGTCCAATATGTTAGTATTTTCATAAAAATTTGAAGGTTAAACGTTTTTTATTAATTATTTTTGCTATGTTTACTATCCAATATGTTGTTCTTTTAATAACAGTTTAATAAATGTATTTAAAAACAAAACCTTAAAACCGGTTCTGAAACAGTTTGACTTTTTACAGTCAAACTGGTTTAATTTTGGAAAAAAAAGCATGTTCAATGCATAATTTATACAAAAACATTAATATGCGGCTCCGAAACAGTAATAAAAATCCAGCTAATAAACACATTATTAGCTTATTACATCTTTTTTCAATTACATATTTTTTAGCATCAGTGTATATTTTTTTATGATTTCAGAACTGTTGTTAATGTTTTTGTATAAAACAAAATTATTAATTTATTTTCATGAATTACTAATTCAAGAAGTCTGAATTTTAAAGTCAAACTGTTTCATGAAACCTTTTTTACAGTTTTAAATACATTTAAAAATCAAATTTCTAATAAAATAATAACATCTTGGACAGTTTGACTTTTAAAGTCAAACTGTCCAAGATGTTAGTATTTTCATAAAAATTTGAAGGTTAAACGTTTTTTATTAATTAATTTTGCTACGTTTACTATCTTGGGAATATTTTTATTGATATGTTTCATAAATTTTGAATATAAAAGTCAACCTGCTTTAATTGTTAAAAACATAAAAAAAAAAAAAGATATTTAAACCTTCAACAGTAAAAACGGTTATGAAACAGTAAAATTATTAATCTTACACTACCAAGATTTATATTATAGAAAAATACCAACTGTTTTTTAAAGATTTATATTATGAAACAGTAAAAAAGATGTTTTTATTGATGTTTTTAAAGATTTATACAAGTAATAAGTTTAGTTTGATGAAGATATGATCCATAATATTCTGTAATATATTGAGATCGACATTGTTGCAGAACTGCTATTTCCTGAAAATTAATTTATTATTTAATATGTAAAAATTTCGGTAGAAAATTGGTGTCTGTGAGGACATTTATACCTTTTGAATGTCTTCAATTTCATCTTCTCTGTAGAAAATAATGAAATTATAATAAATAATATAAGATAATTTGGAATAAGTGTGAGTAAACATGGATTATTAGAACAAAAACTCACGATTCTTCCAAATCAATGACTTTAATTGCAACCTCTTTATTAAGTTCTTTATCAAACCTGCAAATTAAACAAAAGAAGATACAACTTTTGGTATCTATAAAGTAAATGACAAAACTACCCTTCTAATTGTTAGATGCAAGTCCACAATGTACGATAAGCCTCATAGCAAAGACAATTAAACCCTAATTGCTAATCATGTTAACGATAACTGATTTTATGTAGTTGTATCTAATTGTTCATCATCAAGCTAGCTTAATGTAACTAAAATCATTATACAGAGCCGTGTTTACCACCTAATCATTGAGTTTGGTCAACCCTATTTTTTCGATTTCAAAATTCAATTAAGCATATGAGATAATCAAAATTAAGTAGTTGAAGATTGAAATTCCAGAATTTACCCCTTATAGACATCCCCAAATGATCCTCTTCCAATGAGTGCTAAATCACTAAATCGAGATCCAGCTGCCTCCATAATAGCTGCTGCATCTGCCATCTTCACTGGAAGAGTAAATCCGTTCCTTCTTCACACAATCATATGCATATCAACAAACATAATATCCGGAATTCCTCAATTTCAGCTTGAACTTAACAATGCTTACAAGCTCAGTGTCAATTCACTGTTGCTTGAAATCTGAAACATGCATTGAAGAAACAAAAGCAACGATCGCCGTAGCGATCAGCGATTACTTCGTTCGCACAATTCACGCACCTACCGAGTGAAATTAAACAGTAAACAAAAAGCGTAAACATGTTTATGAAATTGAAATCGCAATGTGCAATCGGTTAGGTGAAGCGGACGAGAGTGAATTCAGAGCAGATCGATTGATTTTGAAATTAGTAAAAGAAGAATGAAATTGAAAGCGAAAGCGATAGACTACCTTAATTTATGAAATCAGTTAGGGCTTTGCTTTGGTAGAAGGAAAAATTAGGGTTTGTGTAATGGAATTAAACAGTGAGGTGTGAAATTTCAGAGAGATGAAGAAAGGGGATCAAGATTGAAGAAAGAAACAAATGGAAAAGTTGTCTGAATCCCCTAAATATTTGGCAGAATTTATGTAAAAAAAGCCGTTATTTAGGGTACTAGGAAGGATCGAAAAAACACAACTCACACTATCCAACAACATTACAAACTCCCATTTCCATTTTATTTTTATAGATACTAACAAAAATGTAATCGGTTGGATTTTTGGTTTTGAAATTCATCACTATTGTTTTGGAAATATAATTTCGGTTTGGTTTTTGGTCCACGTTAATCCTTAAATTGTATAAATCACGACCAAAGTTCTATTAAATTAAAATTTGCAATATTTGATTTTGTAAATTTTATTAAAAAATGTGTTATCTGGTGATATATTTTATGCCTACAAATTCTGGAGAGAAACTGAAAATAACACTTCTAATATAATAAAACATGAAGATAAATGTGCTATTTGGTGATATATTTTCTGCAAAAACCGGTATTATTACATGGCCAGCTTTATGTAGTTGTATCACGAGTTAAGAACAAGAACGGATTAAAGGTCATTTGTTGTGACAGAGATGGAAATTACACTAATTTAACAGCAAATGTCGTTTACAAAGAAGTCTTATTTCGTCTATAAATTTCATGTAACATCTGTTCATGTATCAAATTCTATACAAACTCATCATTACAGCTATCGATTATTATGTCATTTAGAAAATTATTAATCTTTGTTGGTATTTTTCTACATACTAAAATTTGAAGCATACCCGCCCATCGGGCGGGTTTTGTAGCTAGTCTATATATATATATATATACGTAAACTGATCATTTAATTTACTATTTACTTTCCAGTAAAACTAAAGAAAGCATTTTATACATCTTTTGAAAATTTAAAAAACAAACTTCATTAATGTTTAACTAGTAGGGTACCCGAACAATGCGGCGGCGGGTAACCGTAACTATATTTCGAAGTGACGACAGTGACGGTGGTGGTGTCAATAGTGATGGTGATGAGTGGTGCCGACATTAGTGATGGTAGTATGTAGTGGTTTATGTAACGACCCAAAATTTGTAGATAAATAAATTTTATAAAAATATGATAAATAAGTATAAATCATTTAAAGAACGTAGGAATTGATTTCGTGTCATTTGGACATCGTATGAGAAAGTTATGGACGAAACCATGTCGAAGCAAAGGTCGAAAAGTGCAGCCTGGCCTGCACAGCCCAAGATAGCGGCGCTATCTTGGGATAGCGACGCGATATTTGGCGATTTTCACAGAAACCCGAAATAGCGAAGTCTTGAATCGCGATTACACTAACGAAGTTAACGAGAAAAAGTGAGAAGTTTGTGTGGGAAAAGAAGCAAGAAGAGGCGTTTAAATTGTTGAAGGAAAAGTTATGTAACGCGCCGATTCTCACATTACCGGATGGTATAGAAGACTTTGTGGTTTATAGTGATGCTTCGAATCAAGGGCTCGGTTGTGTGTTGATGCAAAGAGATAAAGTGATCGCGTATGCTTCGCGACAATTGAAGAATGCGGAATTGAGGTACACGACACACGACTTGGAGTTGGCGGCGATTATATTTGCCTTGAAGTTGTGGAGGCATTATTTGTATGGCACTCGGTGTACATTGTACACGGATCACAAAAGTTTGCAATACGTGTTTACTCAAAAGGATCTTAATATGCGACAAAGAAGATGGATCGAGTTGATTGCCGACTATGATTGTGAGATTGTGTATCATACGGGAAAGGCTAATGTAGTAGCCGACGCCTTGAGCCGAAAGGTTTATGAGAACCCAAACCGAGGAATTTTAACACATATAGAAGTCGTCTCGAGTATTGTCGAAAGAATCAATAATGCCCAACGAGAGGTTATGGGAAATGACGAGTAAAGACAAGAACGGTTAGGTAAGAACCAACATTTTCTCGAAAATGCACAAGGGTTGAAAACCGTAGGCGGTCGTATTTGGGTTCCTAAGTTCGGTGGTATCCGAAAAGAATTGTTGAATGATGTGCACAAATCAAAGTATTCGATTCTCCCGGGAAGTACAAAGACGTACCAAGATATGAAACAGGTTTATTGGTGGCCCGGAATGAAGGCGAGAGTGGCCAAGTACATCTCGAAGTGTGCCACGTGTGCACAAGTAAAAGCCGAGCATCAAGTACCGTATGGGGTAGCTCAATCATTGTTAGTATTGGCCGGGAAGTGGGAAGAGATAACTATGGATTTCATAGTAGGCTTGCCAAAGACGAGTAAGGGTCATGACGCCATTTGGGTCATAGTTGACCGGTTGACCAAGAGTGTGTTATTTTTAGCCATTCGGGAAACGTTGCCACTTGAGAAATTGGCTAAGTTGTATGTTGATGAGGTGGTTCAACTCCACAGGGTTCCGTTATCGATCGTATCCGATAGAGACGCGAGGTTTACCTCGAGATTTTGGCGATCTTTACAAGAAGAGTTAGGTACAAAGTTGCGGTTGAGCACGACCTATCATCCGCAAACCGACGGTCAAAGTGAAAGAACAATTCAAACGGTTGAAGATATGTTGAGATTGTGTGTGTTAGATTTCGGTGGTAAATGGGATGAACACTTACCGTTGGTCGAGTTCTCGTATAATAATAGTTATCACTCGACTATTAAGATGCCGCCTTATGAGGCGTTATATGGAAGAAAATGTAGAACCCCATCTTGTTGGTTAGAAGCGGGAGAGACGAAACTCACGGGTCCCGAGATTGTAAAAGTGACGAATGAGAAAATTGGTATAATACAAGCCAACATGAAAGCCGCCCAAAATAGACAACGAAGTTATTCGGGTTTGAAGAAAAGACCATACAACTTGGATGTCGGTGATATGGTAATGTTGAAAGTATCACCTTGGAAAGGTGTAATGCATTTTGGAAAGAAAGGGAAATTAAGTCCAAGATATGTTGGACCGTTTAAGATATTGAAAAGTGTCGGGCTTCAAGCATTTAAGTTGGAACTTCCACCCGAGCTTCAAGGTGTGCATGACACCTTTCACGTGAGTTACTTGAAGAAGTTCATCGGGGAAGTTGAAAATATTATTCCATTGCAAGAGTTGCGGGTAGATGTCTCGAACCGGTTGATTGAGGAACCTGAAGCTATACTAGAGACCAAAACGAAGAAGCTTCGAAATAAAGAGATCGAGTTGGTATTGGTCAAGTGGGATCATTCACTTGGGCCAAATTTGAATTGGGAAGTCAAGGATGAGATTCGGAAGAGATACCCGGATTTCGTGAACTATGATAAGATTCCGAGGACGGAATCTTCTTAAGGGGTAGATAGTTGTAACGACCCGAAATTTGTAGATAAATAAAGTTTATAAAAATATGATAAATAAGGATAAATCATTTAAAGAACGTAGGAATTGGTTTCGTGTCATTTAGACATCGTATGAGAAAGTTATGGACGAAACCGTGTTGAAGCAAATGTCGAAAAGTGCAGCCTGACCTGCACAGCCCAAGATAGCGGCGCTATCTTGGGATAGCGACGCGATTTTTGGCGATTTTCACAAAAACCCGAAATAGCGAAGTCTTGGATCGCGATTTTGGATCGCGGGCAGAAGATAGCGACGCGATCTATAGATCACGGCGCGATTTTGCTGTCTGATCAGCATTAAAGTCGGGAAAAGCTCATTTAATGCATATCAAAACCCTAGTTTCTCTCCCAACAACTTTGTATATGTTTTTGAGTGGAAAACACCATTTGGAGCCGATTTCTTCATCAAATCTCGTGATTCTTCACTCCTAGTTGAAGATTAAAGGTAAATCTTCACTCCTCCATCTTTGTAGCTCAAGATCTATGGATCTTGAAGCTTAGGTTTGAAACCCTAGTTCTTGGGGTTATGGGTTATGGTGAAATAAATGGTGTATACACTTAATAGATGGTGTTTTAACAAGGGAAACAAGTGTATGGTTAAGATTAGTATGAATCTTAAGGGTTGGTTAAACCTAGGGTTTGGTAAATCACCAAAATTGGGGGAATGAGATAGTAAGTGGTATCTAGAGATAAATGGATACATTATTAGTAGTATGTGATGTTGAACATCTTGTGATTATTGTATTAGGCTTTTGGTGAAGTCTTGGAAAGTTGATTGATTGTTGGAGCAAGGAAACTGTAACGACCCGAAATTTTGTATCTAATAAATAAATTGTTTAAAAATATGATAAATATGGATAAATCGTTTAAAGAACGTAGAAATTGGTTTTGTGTCGTTTGGGCACCGTATGAGAAAGTTATGGGCGAAACCGGGTCGAGACAACAACCGAAAAATGCAGCCCTGTTGCATTGAAGATTTCACGCCGCGAACCATAGTTCCCGATCGGGAACTGTCTACAGAATTTTGGGCTTTTGTACGCGATGTAGTTCACGACTAGTTAACGATCGCGAAGTATGCGTGTAGGAGGAGAGTTCGCGACGCGAACTTAGTTCACGCCGTGAACTTTGGTCGACAGCAATAAATCAGGAAAAAGCTAGGGTTTTCTCACTTTTCACTCCTCCACTTGGTGCAACCGAGATTGGAGAAGAAGGAGGTGATTTTGGTGCTCTTGAGCTTAAATCTACACCATCTTTGAGGATCTATGCATCTAAGCTAAGATCTAAGGTATATTTCATCTCCTATCTGGTTTATGAACTTGTATTGGGAAAAATTGTGATTTTGGAGTTGGTATGTGGAAGATCTTGTTAAGGGTGTTTATGGAGGGTGTAAAACACCCATAGGTAGTATGTGGATCATGTGTTCAAGTTGGATTTATGATTTGTTGGGGAAATCATGAACTAGGGTTTATGGATTTTCATCAAGCTTATGAGCTTGGTGGTTGGGGTTGATTATGATGATGTTAGATGATTTCTAGTTATGGATGATAACTAGAAATGTGATGATTATGTTGATAGGTTGCAAGGACCTAAGAGTTGAAGTTATTCCATAGGCGAGAAGCAAGGATTCGGGTTAACCAACGCGATCTGGAAAGCATTGCTAAGGTGAGTACATGAGACTTTTAAACTGGGTACATAGCAAATAGTTTTGATAATACATATGATAATTTATGGGTCTTTATTAATAAATAATTTGATAAAGATAGTGACTGAAAATGTATGAGAGTATGTAGGGTGTGATACTAGAATATGTCTAGTATGATGGACGAATTTGAGGGTAAATATGATTGATGATATTGGAAGTAGTATGATAAACTAAGTAATAATGGAATCTTTATTAATGAACCATAATAATAAAGACAAAGAGTAAAAGAATGCATATTGAGTCTTTATTAATAAATATGTATTAGTAAAGCAATTGGAGATGATTTTGTAGTAATGAGTATCTATCGGTAAGACTTACTAATAAAAGTAAAGAACGAATATATATGAAAATGATTATGAAGTGACTAGTAATAATTATGTATTATAGTCAATGGAAAGATAAAAGTATTATGATATCGATGAATAAGGAATATATCTTATGAAATAAGCAAGTATAGACCTCCTAGGGTCATAGAGGTAGAAGTAAATGTGGGTTGCTTATGATCGGGTCCGTGGGACCACACAGGTACGTTCATACTATGTTGAACTAGTTATATGTAGTTATTATTGAATAACTAACTTGGTTGATGATTTATGTGATAGCCGGAAGTTTTGATTGAAATAACTGTTGAGTTATGGTAAGTATGAGATGACGTGATGATGCGGGGGACCCCCCGGTCATGAGGTGTGGAATGAGGGGCAGTTGGGTGGATTCCCATCGACTCATCCAAGGTAGTAGTCTTGCTAACTGGACGTATTCCGGCGAGTAAGGCAGGTATCGGTAGATTGGGCGAATCCCTCTTGCTGGTATCTTGAGGCTTATTAATGGCGATGGATTTCGGTTAATAAGTTGATGTGAAGCTTACTAATGGCGATGGATTTCGGTTAGTAAGTTAATGTGATTCTAGTACATATATGTTTATGTATTAGGTATGTTTGTTCTTCTAACTAGTTCGGGGGCAACCCGATAGTTAGATATGGTTGCTAGTAGAGCATAGATTGATAGAGTCACGATAGGGTGACTAGACGGTAGTGAGATTGTTTATATATATATATATATATATATATATGTTTATATATTTATGAAATGATTATTATTATTGGGGTCTAAAACCCATGTATCTTACGAGACTATTTTGTCTCACGTACTACGTTTGTTTTGTGGCTATGTACTCAGGTACAAGTTGAAGTGATAGGAGGTTGCACTAGAAGTGGCCTAGAGATGTTTAGCTCGGGAGCTCATAGGTAGATCCCGTTTGCCTATGGTTTTCATATACTTGGTGACACCGTATTTTTGTAAACTCTGATAAGGTTTTAAAGTTTTTGTTAAACTGTATTTTGGACAATATGTCAAATACTGGGAAACTGTATTTTTAAATGATTTAAACGATATTTTAATAATACGGGTGTTACAGAAACCGGCGGAAAGAATACGGTTGGAGCATTTTGTTGTTAAGGTGAGTACGTGTGGACTTTACTGAGTACATAGCCATGAAAATACTTCTTATTACATATGTAGAGTCTATTTGATAATTGTGTAGAATTTAGTATAGAGTTAGTTATATATTGTTGAATATAGTTAACTAACTTGTTTGATGATTGATGTGATAGCCAAGGGCTTTGATGTTGAGTTATAGTAAGGATGAGACGATGTGATGATGCGGGGGATCCCCGGTCATGAGGATATGGAATGGGGAGCATTTGGGCGGATCCCCATCGGCCCTTTCCATGATAGTAGTCTTGCTAACTGGAAGTAGTCCGGCGAGTAAGGCATGTATAGGTAGATTGGGCGATTCCCTCTTGCCTTTACCTTGAAGCTTATTAATGTGGGGGATCCCCGGTTAATAAGTTAATGTGGTTCTAGTTAGTTCGGGGGCAACCCGATAACTAGATATGATTGCTAGGAAAGCAAGGATTTAGAGTCACAATAGGGTAACTAGATAGATGAACGAACTACTTGAGTGTTTATGTATATGTCTTATGATTTTTATTATTATCGGGTCTGAATCCATGTAGCTCACGAGACGTTTTTGTCTCATGTACTCCTTGTTGTTTTTGCTATGTACTCAGGTTCAGGATCGAAGGTTTAGGTACGCATGAATAGAGATGCGGGGCCTAGAGTAGAAGAACATTAGATTGGATTTATGCTTAGCTTTGGTTTTGATCTATTTTGTAACACCAAACTTTATACTCTGATTTCATACCAAATGTTTTTGTAAATCCATATTTTGGAATAGTTCTTCTATTTATGAAAATGTTATATTTTGGGAAAATGTTTTGTATTAAAATTTGAGGTGTTACAGTTTAAATATGGGTCGTTCAAATAGAGAAATGATGGTGTGAGTTTTGGTGACGATAAAGCTTATATTTATTAGTGTCTGGGATAAATCAAAGTAATCAAGTAGTTGAAGTAGTTAACACACACACCTAAGTCTCAAATGGTCACGGGTTCGATTCCCCTAAGTTGCGTTTTTATTATTTTTTGTCTTCTAAAGCATTTAAGCCTACTAATATTAGAAGGTCTTTTAGACCAAAAGACCTTCTAATAGTAGGTGTAAATGCTTTAATAGTATTATTAGTATCTGAAATAAATCAAAGTAATCAAGTAGTTGAAGTGGTTAACACAGACACCTAAGTCTCAAATGGTCACTAGATCGATTCCCCTAAGCGTTTTAATTATTTTTTGTCTCATAAAGCATTTAGGCCTACTAATATTAGAAGGTCTTAAAAATAGTACTCCCTCCGTCCCTTAATAAAGTTCTCATTTGTGTTGGGCACAATATTTTAGGAGATAGTTAGTGGTGGGGTATTTGATATTACTTTTGATTAAAATATAAGGTTTGATTGGAGAGAGAAAATGTTTTAAGAGATAGTTAGTGGTGAAAGTATTGGTAATAATATTATTATATTAAGTGGGCCCCTTATATTTGAGAAATGAGAACTTTATTTAGGGATAAAATTTGAAGGCGAAATGAGAACTTTATTTAGGGACGGAGAGAGTAGTATAGATAAGCGGTTTAAATTCATCCAAATACTTAAAAGTATTTATTAATTTTACTAAAATACAACAATCTAATTCATTATTTAAACATATAAATATTATTTATTTTTTGAGTAAACAACAAAAATGGTCCCTTTTAATTTTTTTCCCGTTTTGATATCTTCTTTGAAACATTTTGCTATTTTGGTAGTTGTGTTTCGATTTTGTTACATCCTTGGTTTCTTCTCCATTAGAAGGATGTTAGATATTTTAAAATGACTATTATACCATTTTATAACTTTGTACTTTTAAATAATTATTTGGTTAAAACTCGCGTTATGCGGTGGGCTGCGAATTATATATTCCAGGCTATTAAATATCGGTTGGTTGCATATTTTTATAACGAATCCAGTACATAAGCATCAAACTGTGTATAAAATAGAGGTAAAAAACAAGAATTAGCATTGACGTTGAAATGTTGTTCGATTACATGTTTTGATATAGGGGTTAACAAACTATATAAATTCGAAAATAATATATGTAACCATAGCTAAGATCCCATAAGTCTATATTTTAATCAAGGGAGCTCATTGCAACTTGAAGATCCTGAAGAAGGAAGTACAATACAAATAATAATTTTAAGCTTTTTCAATAATCTAAAAAAAAAAATTGGTATACAAAATATTTAATAAATTGCTTATCGTAGATCGAGTAAAAACAGAACATAGTATTATCATGGCATGATAGAGCATTAATTTTCATTTTGATGTGAATGTATAATTTCTTTCATGGCATATGTTACAGTTGCAAATCATAGATTTTGAAAAGTTTTATAATGTTTTAAAATAAAATACATTAATTTTAATTCAACAAACAGAGTCACAACCTCCAGTATGTAGAACATCATTAGTGGGATGAAGTGCTAAGCAATATACACCACTCAGATGGCCATGATAAAACTGTATAACCTTTAAAAACAACAGGACCAAAAATTAAGAAACAAATATAAAGGGAAAAAAGGATAAAGATTAGACCGCAAAATCAACCCGTGCAAAATTGGTGCTTCAGAAAGTGGTGGTTCATCAACTACCCGTTGTGGCCCATTGTTCTTAGCACATGAATAATATTAGCAACCAACTCAATACCATTAAATATACGAAGTGGGCCTGATACAACATCAACAGTTAACTGTCTCATGTATGTATGGTTTGAAGTGTGTTTCGAAAAAAGGAAACCTTTTTAAACTCATTATCTGGTGGTAGTAGTAGTAGTAGTAATAGTAGTAGTAGTAGTATATATTCCCATGAAATGCATCCCAACCGTCTTTTAAATATGATCGAACGGGAAGTGAAGCAGCACCCAAAACCACAGATCGGTTCAAAACCGAGAAGTAAAGCAGCACCCACAAACCAAAATGCTGCTAAGTACACGTGATAACAGAGAAGTAAAACATCATGTTGGAGGTGATAACAAACTATATACCAACAATGTTTTCAATGACTAAATTACAGAAGTTTCCAATGAGACTAACAATAATACCAATTAGAAAAAAGGGCCCATTTCAAAGATACGTACTGAAATATCTGGAATTTACTTATGCTTTGCCAATCGTGCTTGAAGACATCATTCTCTATAATCCTAAAAAAGAAACTGGAAAAGAATAAGTAATTGCAAAAACAACCAGAAACTTGTATACATTATATATAATTACAATTACAATTTATAAACAAATCAATCCAAACTACAGAATTCTACATAAATCCCATCTCAATTGAAAAATAATGTGGGTATAAACAAGATTAAAAAGAAGTAAACGTTTACCTGATCCTCATAAAATCGAGTACACAGAACTGATCGGATTACTATATGGGTAATCAAATATATAGACCATCGAATTGCATCAACATCGATTGGAATCAGAAACGTCTTCTAATAATTGGTTCAATAGCGACAATCTCGCCATCAGTTTAACATGAGGAGACGAAATCCCGTCCCTAATTGGACGATTTAATGACGAAAGTTTCCAATTACGCCATGGTTTAATAGAAAAAACCGTCGGAGAAAGAAGACGTTTTCTGTTTTGAAACGGCCGATTACTCATTGAATTGCCTTATGAGTTAATTAGGGGTGTTTAATAATAATTAGGGAATGATATTATGGGTCATTAAATTCGTGGCAAACAAATTAAAAAGATTCCAAAATTAATAATTAAATTAAATGATTCTATAATTAATAATTAAATTAAATAGATTCCATAATTAAAAACTAATAACTAATAATTAAATTAAATGAATTCCATAATTACACTCTTTAATAAACTGGTATTATGGACAGTCAGAAGGAGTAAGATAGAAATGTGCGATTTGTTCGGGCCGAAATTAATTTGGCCTTGTGAAATTTCAAACCATTTAATGTCCGGCAGTCATGGAGTGGAAAGCTGCTTTAATAGGGCGTGTTCGAAATATTGAACAAAGCTGTGAGTTTGACCTAGTGGTAAGAGCTTTACCTATGGAGTTTGCGCACTCGGGTTCGAGACTCGTCCAAAGCATCTTTTTAATTATTTTTCAGGAAAAATGAGCATTGCTAAATATGGCAGGTTTGAATTCAAACCTTCCTTATTTAAGAAAATATCTAAATTGCTTTATAGAGTAGTATAGATATGAATTTATTAGGAAACTTCTAGGCACATATTAAAAAAACCCTTATTTAAAAATAAATTAATATTTATTGCATAAAAAACACATTTCAAAACCCACAAGTCGAAGAACAAAGTTTAGCCTAAACAATTTAAGAACTTTCTAAACAATGGTCAGCCGGAAAGGGTTAAACAATTGTTGAGCCAAAAGAAAGATAAGAAAAAACACCAAAAAAACCATTTCCCTGAAAATTTAAAAGCGCGGCATAGTGGCAAACCCTAACTCAGCTCGATTCTGCACCGATTAACTTCTCCAAAAACATAAACGATGTCAGATTTCTAGGTGTTTTTGTTTCTTACATATATGTTAAATCATCTTATATTTACTTCTCATACACTATAACACATCCTTAATTGCTGATTTTAGGTATATTTTAGCATGAATTAGTTCACATTTCCTTCTAATTTTGCGTGATTTTGTCAATACTGTTAAAAAAAATTGTTTGCAATGAACTTTTTTAGATGTATAAATAGTCACGTAGCGTGAGACAGTAATATGCTATGTGCTCTCTAATGCTTTGTGTGTTCATTTTGTATTGTGAAGAGTTTCTTCGTTCTGAATTTGTTCTTTTCTGTACATTTGGAGATTTTAGGGCTGTACAACTTTAAGTTGCGTTTCATCTTCGTGCTCCCAAAGTAATATGCAATATATATCTATGCTTCCTGTTTGATTGATTGACAACTATATTGTCCAACTATTTTGATATATGTTTACAGTAACTAATCTTGCAGCCAACAAGAATATACTCAAATGGATATGATCAGCGAGCTTCCTCCAGGCATAATAGAAACCATTTTATGTCTTTTACCAATTCAAGATGCAGCTAGAACAAGTATCCTCTCTAAAGAATGGAGGTACCATTGGATCAAAATCCCTAAACTTGCATTTATTCAAGATACATTTCAAGTATCAACTCAATTCGACATATTGAGTGTGGAGCTAACGGTTGACCCACCAAGTCAAAGTATCAAAACAGTAACCAAGCGGTCCAAAATTTTCAATGCTATACACCAAGTTCTGTTAATGCACGAGGGTCCAATAGACGAGTTCGCCCTTTCTATATATGAATATAACTCATGTATTGAGATTGACCCTATATTATTTCATTTATCAAGGAAAAATACTCTCAAGAAATTAACGCTTGACATGATGTCTATGTATAAGTTACCCTTATCTTTCTTCTCATTGAGCAATTTAACGGAGCTAAATCTCTCTAATTGTGCTCTTCAACATGAACCAACATTCAATGGATTTGGTAGCCTTACAACCTTATTTGTTCAAGATATAGAGACCTCAGAGAAAACACTTATGCATTTTTTGTCCAATTGTCCATTACTTAAGACTGTGAATCTAGTAAGTTTATAATAAACTATAATATCAATCTCATGAGCTTTATATTCATCGCTTATTTGAATATTGTAACTTGCTGCAGAGTAGTAATGGTTCAACTATCAGTTATAGTGGCGATTCCACTGTATATGACCTATTCAAGTGCTTACCGGTGGTTGAAAATCTCACCATTTGTCTTCACATCGTCGAGGTAATATTTATTATTTATTATCCACAACCCACATGACATGGTATATAATTTATTCAACATGTGAAAGAAAGTTTTAATCATTACTTACTAACCTTCTTTTTTAATATTATTAAAGTGTTTTGTTCAAGACAATGTTCCTGTTCGATACAGAGTTCCTAAAGTGCTTATAACCCCGTTAGTGCACCTTAGATACTTGTTTTTGGACAATGTAGCGTTTATTTTTATAGATGCTCTACCTTTTGTTTTTCTTCTGATTAAAAGCTCCCCAAACTTGGAGAAACTTAAGCTAAAGGTAAGCGTGAAAATCTTCAAATAATAAACAAGATTTAGTATGCTTCAGAGCTTTTTTTTCAGCGTAAAAAATCACTCAAGTTACGATATAGTTTTGTTTGTTGTTGCTTAAATGAAACATGGTTACTAATTTGTGACTTCGCTTTTAAAGTTATTTTTCTTCGGTAGGTTGGAAAAAAATATCACTATATAGTAAAAAAGTTTGAACAAGTTATGATTAAATTCGCAACAATGGAGAACAATACTGTAACTTGAGTGACAAAAACCCATCTAGCTCGTATCCTATTTTATTTCAAAGGGGTGATTTTTACACCATAATTTTATTGCATTCACCATAACCATTACTAAATATGGTTGTACAGTTAGCTGTAAAACTTGCACTGTGTGGTGTATGAGCTAAAAATTGTGGTGTAAAAATAAAGTTTCTTTATATCATTCTTATGCTAAATACACAAATACCGATGCTTGTAGCTTTTTGACGATTCATGCATTGATGAAACTGAGATAGGGTCCTTTACACTTGAGGAATATTCAGATATTTGGTTGGAGCATTTAAAGGAGTTAGAGATTTTGGATTTTCGCCAACAGGTGACGGAATTGGATTTTGTGAAACTTATTTTGGCCAAATCACCCGTTTTAAAGAAGGTGAAGATATATCTCTGCATCGAGTTTGCAAAGGATGAATTAGGAATTTCAAGAATTCTGTTACATTCCCCACGGGCATCTCCTGGGGTACAAATCATTATTAGTCACATGAAGAATTAAGTATTCATCTTTGATGAGGGTAACTTTGAGACATGCTGTCTTTTGCAACTTTAATTTGTTAAAAATTGATGGTTTTACTAGTGATATCATGTAAATGTTTATCAGCTCAAGTTACATATCATCACATTTATCATTTTATGTTATATGTTTATGAAATATAAATTAAATGGACAAATGCTACCCTAAACATAATTTTGTTCTAACATGGAAATATCAAATTTAAGAGTAGGATAAAACTTCCTTTAGATTTATTTGCAAGATTAAATTCCTTTCCTCCCTTGAGCAAATCTATCGCGTACCCTTAAAAAATAAGTCCAGAGTTTAAGTTAATATTTGCAAGGATATTAAATAAAAGGGTTTTTTCTAACATGTGCCCCTAAGCACATGTTAGAATGCATTAACTAACATAAATTTTCTGTTATAACTCAAAAATACATTTAATACACCTTTTGAAATATAAACCATGAAGTTCATTAATGTATAATAAGACTTTATTAGGAAACTTCAATTGATTTAATGCGCATTAACATATGTCTAGGGACACATGTTAGAAAACCCTAAATAAAAAGGTTACATCAATAGTTTGGAAAGTTTTCATTATTCACTCTAAGTTAAAACCTTTGGATGAGCCACAGGCTTCGACATTCTATCTTTAAACTGTTGCTTAAATTCTGTGTTCAGTTCGTAGAAACTCATGAGACACCCTAGATTACCCATGGAATTGACATCTTTGGCTCAAATTTTGTTTTATTTTGTAGATGTCTTCACTCATAGTATGATGATACTCAACTTATCTAAATACTCTAAGTTGATGCACGGTGTAGACATATCGAGTTTGAACATTATGACGGTTCCACCATTATTAACTATCCGAGTGTTTACTGTTTACCAATGGTTGATAAACTTTATATTTGGTTTAGCATAGCTGAGGTAACTTTATATATCTATCCAAATTACATATAATTCATTCAAATTGCATAAGTTATTACTTAGTAAGAACAGTCCCAATGGTGTGCCTTCAACCTCGTCGGCGATGAGTTGGAACTCATCGGTAGAAGGATACCGTTACCGTTGGCTCTAATCTCGTCTGTTGGAAGTCGTCGCCCAACTCGTCTAGAGTATGATGAGTTTTATATCTCGTCGGTAGAAGCAAGTAGGCCCACAAGGGGCTTTATTGGAGGGCAAGGGGGTGGTTTGGGTTTTCTATTGTTTTATAATTATTTAATATTATTAGAAATGGTAATGTGACAAAACTGGTGATTAGGGATGAGTTGTTATTATCATGAACTCGTCGGTTTCTTGACACTAAGGAAGACAAGAGAGTGATGTGTTGTTGATGTGTCAAAACTGATGACTCATCGTTGTTGGGAGATACCTAATGTTTGTTTTGGCTATAGTTAAAGTATTTTGCTCAAGATAAAGTTATGAGAGACGTCAAAAGCATTAGTCCATCCATGGGGCACATTATAGTAATGTAAAATGACTTTTATGGCATTGCATTTAATTTATCAAAAATCTTCATTTTCAATTATAGTATAGGGTAGAATTGTATAACAAAAAAGTATTAACAAGGTTCTAAAAGGCGCGCCATGGCGGCGCCAAGGCGTGAGGCGCGGCGTCGACGTTACGAAACAGACCATGGCGGCTAGGCGTGGCGTGGCGTGAGATAAGGCGTGATAAGGCGCGATAAGGCGCGCCTTATGGCGAGTTTTCTTGAAGGCGGCTGTGAAAAATGAATTTTTTTTAAAAAAAATGATAAAATATATAATTATAAATTTTGATGTAATATTTTTTTATGAGTTTTATATATGAATTGTTATATAAATCAATAGATCTATATAATTTTTTTAATTTAATATACGTATATATATAAATTATATAAAAAATTTGCCGCCTTAAATCACGCCTTGAAAAACGCCATGGCCCGCTATGGCTCGCCTTGGCTGAGGCTTGATGGTGCCGCCACGCCACACCTTACGCTTTCTAGAACCTTGAGTATTAATAACTCATAAATATTATTTTACTATAATAAAGAATATTTTGATTTATTAACCATTCGTTATCATATGCCTATAGGACACGTGTTAGCAAAACCCATATAATATATCTCGTTTATTAAAATATGTGGGTTACCTTTTCTTCTTCTTTTGATTAAAAACTCTTTGAAGTCGGAGAAACTTAAACTGGTAAATTAAATAATTATATTATATCCTATTTGTTTTGATTCTTTATATCAAAGGGTTGGGTTGATTGTACAATCCAATTATGAATTTTTTATGAGTTGATTATCAAAATAGATTAAAAAAAGATTTTGATAATGATAGATCTAAGAGCTGTCAATAAAAATATTAAAATTTGTACATTAATCATAAATCTATCCCTACATTTTAAGCATAACTTATTCACTTATGAAAATACAAGTATTTAATGCACACAGTCTTAGGATTGTTATTATAAAAAGTTAGTAAATTATCTTTTCAAAATAAATAAAACTTATGTAATTTGACTTTTCCAAAATAGACTATAACTGGGTGATTCCAAGTAATAGCTAGTCATTTTTTTAGAGGTGATTCCTACCGAGCAACGTTTATCTATGTACAACAATATCATCCTAAATGACAAATTATGTATTTTCTTTCCTTTTACCAAATTTTGCATTTCACCTCTCTTTTTAAGGACATGACCATTATTTAAAATGGAATTGCTCTATATGTATAAAATTAATGTGTGCGAATCACTTCTTTTCTTTTTATCCAAATATTTTTTTTTGTCGGAACAACAATTTTTTGTCAAACCCAAATGTTAATAAAAACTCATTTCAAAATCCACCAATTAAACAAACCAGTCTTTCACTCTTTTGAATTGTTGAGCCAAAAAGAAAGAGAAGAAAAACACCCAAAAAAACCATTTCCCTAAAAAATTAAAAGCGCGGCAAAGTGGCAACCCTAACTCAGCTCCACCACTCCGTTTTCTGTCGATTTTGGGCGATTGAACTTCCGTCTACGGTTGCTGCCGTCCACCACTGCTGCTTCTTCTTCTCTGACGCTTGTGGTTGGTTGATTAATTGCCGTCTCTGCGCGGATTTACTTCTCCAAAAATATAAACCATGTCAGATTTCTAACAGTTTTTTTGGTGTTTCTTACATATATGTTAAATCATCTTATATTTACTTCTCATACACTATTACACATCCTTCATTGCTGATTTTAGGTATATTTTTGCGTGAATTAGTTCACATTTCCTTTTAATTTTGCGTGATTTTGTCGATATTGTTAAACAAAATTATTTGCAATTAACTTTTTTAGATGTATAAATAGTCACGTAGCGTTAGACAATAATATGTTATGTGCTCTTTAATGCTTTGTGTGTTCATTTTGTTTTGTGAAGAGTTTCCTCTTTCTGAATTTGTTTCTTTCTCTACATTTGGAGATTTTAGGGTTGCACAACTTTAATTTGCGTTTCATCTTCGTTCTCCCAAACTAACATGCAATATATATCTACGATTCCTCTTTAATTGATTGACAGTCCAATTCCAAAATTGATAAATATGTATTAGACTGAGTTTATTTTAAACATGTATGTTTACAACAACTAAATTTGCAGCCAACAAGAATATACTCAAATGGATATGATCAGCAAGCTTCCTCCAGGCATAATAGAAAACATTTTATGTCTTTTACCAATTCAAGAAGCGGCAAGAACAAGTATCCTCTCTAAAGAATGGAGGTACCATTGGATTAAAATCCCTAAACTTGCATTTATTGAAGATACATTTCAAGTATCCACTCAATTCGAGATTTTGTGTGTGGATCCAAATGTTAACCCACCAAGTCAAAGTATGAAAATAGTAACCAAGTGGTCCAAAATTCTCAATGCTATATACCAGGTTATGTTAATGCACGAGGGTCCAATAGATGAGTTCAGTCTTTCTATATGTGAATATAACTCATGCTTTGAGGTTGACCCTATATTATTTCATTTATCAAGGAAAAATACTCTCAAGAAATTAACGCTTGACATGATGTCTTTCTATGAGTTACCATTATCTTTCTTCTCCTTGAGCAATTTAACAGACCTAAATCTCAGTAGTTGTGCTCTTGAACATGAACCAACATTCAATGGATTTGGTAGCCTTACAACCCTGTTTTTGTACGATTTAAGGACATCAGAGAAAACACTTATGCATCTTCTATCTAGTTGTCCATTACTCAAGACCGTGACTCTAGTAAGTTCTTAATAAAATTGATTATCCATTCTATGGGCTTTTATTCATAACTTATCTGAATGTTGTATGTTGTTCTAGACTATTAGCTTCTTAAATATGAGGTATAGTGGTGATTCTACCCTCTTTGATCTATTTGAGTGTATACCGATGGTTGAAAATCTAACTATTTGTTTTGACATCATTCAGGTAATATCTATTCACATGTCTAATTCATCTTTAGAAAAAAGAAGTTTGAATAATTACTTACTAACCTTTGTTTTGGCTATGATTGAAGTGTTTTCTTCCAAAAGAAGTTCATGATCCAGACAGAGTTCCTAAAGGGCTTACAACCGCATTAGTGAACGTTAGATACTTGTGTATCGAATCTATAAGTTTTAATCACATAGATGGTTTACCTTTTCTTTTTCTTTTGATTAAAAGCTCCCCAAATCTGAAGAAACTTAAGCTAGAGGTAAGTAACATAAATCCATCTACTGGTGAAAGTCCATAAATAATAACCAATTCACCCTAAATATGTAATGATGGATAATAAAATTAAAATTGGGACGAAGGGAGTTCTATATAGTGACATGACATCTCTTTTAAAGTTACTTTTCTTCATAACTTGAAAAGATAACTAAATAGTAACCAAGTTTTATAACATTTCCTATGTGTTTTGATACTTATGCTCAATACACTTACACCCGAATACCAACATTTGTAGATTACGGATGATTCATGGTATGATGTCATTGAGTTCCTCATCTTTACACTTAAGGATTATTCAGATATTTTGTTGGTGCATCTAAAGGAATTAGAGATTTTGAGTTTTAGCCAATGGGAGAAGACGTTGGATTTTGTGATGGCCAAGTCACCCACGCTTAAGAAGGTGGCAATATCTCGATTTAATGAGATTGATAAGGAAGAATTGGAAATTTTAAGGATTCTGTTACACTCCCCACGTGCATCACCTGTGGTAGAAATCATTGTTGGAAACATGGAAACAAATTAGTTGTAAACATGGTGGTTTTGTTTAGTGTTTAGTGAAACAAACAATTGAGGTTTAATTAGGGATGGGATTTGAGACAGTTGAGGTCTTTTGCAACTTGAATTTGTTAAATGTTGATGCTTTTATTAATGATTCTATGTTTCTCGGATCTTCATATTTAATAAAAGCGTGATGTCTTTTATTTGTTAACTATAAAAGCGAGCATCTATAGGAATTACAGAGAGAATTTTGAGGAAAACAATGAACAAATATGTAGTTTTACAATTTTTTTCCAACATGTCTTGATATTACAATTTTATAATACAGAAGCAAACTCAAGAAACGTAATATAAGACTTGTTTCGTCTATGATATCATTTAAGAACGAAAACAAAATTCACAAAATAAATTTACCAACAAAATGATTCTGAATCTACAAACATTACAAGGGTACACCTTTTTTTATTTCTGTAGTGATTCATTCCATCCAAGACACATTCACACAGTGTTGACTTTGACTTTCCGGTCAACTCGAAGCGGTATCTTTCTTAACGGTTGACGGGTTAAACGGTTTCTGTTCAGCACACGTGAGAACTTCGTGGGCCCCAGCAATTTCACGACCAACACCCATTAAATCAAGATAGTACAAGTAATATGTGATGATGGTGTTCATGTCATCAATGTCACCTTTGCCACATGTGCGTTCACCATATAGGATGTTCATGGTGCAACCGAAACCGGGAAACCGGTGGGATAAAGTGTCGTTTTTGGTGGGTTTGTAGGTCCCGACCATGCAATCGTGTGGTGACGGTTGACCTTTCTTTAATGGAGTTAGCCATTGAAAGATTGCAGCTTGGAAAGCTAAAGTGGCATTTTGTTCAAGATATTCAGGGTGGTGTAAAAGATCCACATTTAAGCAGTCACCAAGGTACCCATAGTTGAAGTTCCTGAAACAACAATAAATAGATATATTATGATAAGGGTATTTTGGTAATTTCAATGATGAAAAGAAATTTGGTTTGGTTCCTACCAATATACGGGTAAAGCACCACGACCAAAATAATCAGCTCCAGGGGCACAAGGGTAAGTGTATTTGTAACTTTCATCACAGTAATCTTGCATAGGACTCATTTCTTTGTTGTAGCATAATCCCCATGCTGTGGGTCCCCCAGTAGCTACTCCATAACCACCTAAATCATTTCCAATTTTTCATTTTTAGTGACAACTTATTTCTCAAATAATCCATAAATCTGATTCAAAATTCTAGTAATTATGTAATAACTAACTTACAAGAAGTTTGACTCCCAACATGAGCAAGAAAAGCAGCAACTTCCAACATTTGTGTGGTCTTATTTCCTGTGGTACCAAACCCTAGGGGCTGGTAAATGGCTGAAGCAGTGATAAAAGACTTAAAATCCCAAAATCCAACAGCGTGTGCAACTGGAGTGTTTCTTTTTGAGAAAAGATTCTCAAATTGGTAATAATCGAAATATTGAGAAATTGTAAGATTGCAACAATATTCTGACCACCCTTTACATTCCCAACCCTGATCGCATACTTTCTTTCCTTTGACTTTTTTAACCAATACGGGTGATGTGTCACCGTTCACGATTGTAACGATCATGAAAAGTAGAGTTATCACCAAAAGAGACATGTGTTTTGTCTCCATTCTTCTTTTCTGCAAAAAAGAATAACCGGTAGGAAATTAAGTTCCTTTTCTTGTTTATTTTGACTATTTGGTCAAATTTTCTTGGATGAAATTGTAAGGACATAAATGCTAAATGGAGTATATGAGACATAAAACCATATACTCGGTATCAAAATATTGTGTCTTTTTTAAGTTAGTGATGAAAATCATGTAAAAAACACAAGAAAGTTGAATTACAATCCTGAAATGGGAAAGATCCAGATGCTAACGAATTTCTTAGGGTTTTAATTGAGATCTGTAGAAAAAACAAAGGGTTTAAGATGAAATACAATCTGAAATGAGCACAAAATAAAACAAAAAATCAATTCTTGATTATTTGGGCATTTGGTGAAATATTCTTGAAATTGCATAGATCAAATAGACCAATAGGATATAAATAGAAAAACAAAAAACAACAAGCGAATCAGCAAATTCGTTTGCTTTTAGGGGTTTATTGCAGCCACAACCTGAATTAAGCAGAAGATAAATAAACCAAAATACCAAATATAATTCAAGCTACTTTTTCTTAGTCATTTAGGATTTGTTAAACCTTTCTTATAAATGCATGAATCAGAGACACCCGTTGCTATAAAGAACAAATTATACCTATAATAATGAATCCATTAACAAAATTATTTCTTTTTTAGGGTTTTACATAAAAAAATGAGAAAAATAAAAGCTGGAAATAAAAGGGATCTGTGTAGTGTAATTACAAGAAATTAGAATGTGTAACTTACTGAGAGTGGAGACAAGATCTGAATTCGTTAGTTTGGCTGAAACGCAAATGGTTTTTGTATGAATGATCTTGGAGGTGGACTGTGTGTTTTGTGTGTGTGTGTTAGATGAAGTATGTGTGTCAAATGGAATAATAATGGGAAGGGGTGGAAATGGACGGTTGAGATTAAAAGATGAGTTTCGGTTGGGGTGTATAAATCATTGATTATTACTGTGAATTAACAGGCTGGATTTGGAACCAAGGAAACGTATTGGAAGCTTTGAATCACGACTCGCCAACTAGAGATTGTGAGAACTCGCCACCGACAGCTCACCGTTCCAATTCTCCACTCTGACTCGGTGGCTAACTCAGTGAGTTTAGTTGAATTTGGTTTGCGCTCGACCGTCGGCTGGTTTTTTGTTTTTTTAGCAATATTGTCGGTTTGTTTAAAGAGTAATGGTATATTGTCCATTTCTCTTGTTTAAAACACGTTAGTATAAAGGGACTTCGGATATTACGCAAATTTAATAATCGTCGTCTAAGAATATATTATTTGTCTTAAAAATTATTGTTACTAAAAAAAAGACATGCAGTTTAAAAAAATGCAATAATTAAAATGTACCATTGATCAAATTTTCAAAAAAAATAAATTATTGGTTGAAACTAAAAATACAATTATTTAATCATATAGTTGATGGTAAATATCGTAAAGAAATTAGAAGTTTTTAAGATGATCTTGAAGATTATATGTTTGTCATTAAAATTTTCTGATATGTATCACGAACTTATCATCAATTAATAACTAACCTCCAAAATGATAACAAATAGTAGTAGTTTTGTGTTTGTCATTAAATTTTTATTATATATATTAGGAACTTATACATTAACTAATAACTAACATCTGCATTTTAAGAATTATTCACCATATATAAAATTACAAATTGTTTATGTATATAGTTACCTTTAAAGATAACCCTAGAAATTATCGTGAACAAAACACATGTATTAATAACATCATTCGATTTTTTAAGCTATACGAGGCAACACGGCCCGTGCGATGCACGGGCTTTGTTCATGATAAAACGTTATTTGAAGGTAAATCGTATACATTGTACTGCGCTAACGGGCAAAGTACTATAAGCAAGACCGCTAACATGTTTAGGTTGATTGTGAGTACTCTACTACATAAGTAAAGTTTGTTGTAGGAAAATTCAAAGTAACAAAATCATTATTATTATTTTTATTAGCGCAACACAAAACATGTTACACATAACATATAAGTGATAATATAAAAAACTTCATGGTTTGTCTATTATAAGCAAAATTATGAATCAACAACGATATATTTACAACTAATGTCGGTTAATGCAAACATTATGTCTGGCATCTAATTGTACATTTTTTTCAAAGAGTACATAATTAAAAATTGAAATCCATAAAAATATACAAAAACATGTATCTCTGTAATAAAAATAATAACGAAATCGTTATCTAAAACAAAAATAGTATAAAAACTCTTCGTGTGTAACAAAATCAAAGATCAACAATAATATCTTTTAAGTGAGCATTGAATTTACTACTATTATTTAACATAGAATTTACTGCTATATATTTTACAAATATTTTTTAGTATAATATGTAACTTCTAGTTAAATGAAAAGATTATTATTTAACTGAATTTACTACCATTATTTATGTTATTATTTAATTGAATTTACTACTATTATTTAACATAGAATTTACAACCATTTATAAATTTTGTTGTAGTTTATAATATGTAACTTCTATTTAAATGAAAAGACTATTATTTAATTGAATTTACTACTATTATGTATGTTATTATTTAGTTTAATTTACTACTATTATTTAACATAGAATTTGCTAATATAAATTTTAGCACTACATTTAAATATCTAAGTAATTAATGCTTCTTCAAACTTGGAACTTAATTTTTATTTAATTGAATTTACTACTATTATTTATGTTATTATTTAATTTAAGGGTTTAGGGCATGAGATAGGCCTATTTAATGAACTAAAAAATACCATTTTTATTTAAAAAAACATTTAATTCATCTCAAAAATAAACTTCATTAATGATTAATAAATACGTTTATTCATTTTAAAAGGAATCTTGAAGCTCATTAAACACTTCTAATCTCATGCCCTTAGGGCATGAGTTATATAAACCCTTAATTTAATTTACCACTATTATTTAACATAGAATTTACTACTAAAAATTTTATAAATTTTGTTATAGTTTATAATATGTAACTTCTACATAAATGAAAAAACATTATTTAAATTGAATTTACTACTATTATTTATGTTATTATTTAATTTACTTTACTGCTATTATTTAACATAGAATTTACTATTATATATTCTATAAATATTTAGCACTACATTCAAATATCTATGTAATTAATGCTACTTACTCATTTTTATTTAATTGAAACTATTACTATTATTTATGTTATTATTTCTTTTAATTTACTACTTTTATTTAGCATAGAATTTACTATTATATATTTTATAAAATTTTAGCACTACAACATCAAATCAAAACCTATTAATTGGATTAAAAGTAAAATAACAAATCAAATGAACAACAATTGTAATATTTAACATGATAAGACATCCATCTTAAATAATGTGTGATAATATTACACACAATCTCATATACTATAATGATATTAGATCATTATATAATATCATCTTTATACAAAATGTATATAAACAACGAATAACAATTTTATAAATATAAAAAAAGGTTGTGTAATTTCAAACAACAACAACTAACATACTCTCTATAAAATAAAACCATAAAAAGTTCATCTCTATGACTTTTTTTTACTTCAAAAAATACAAATATAAAGTTTATGTTGTATTGACGATTAATAGCGAGGATGAATAACAAAATCCCTAAGGGTGCGTTTGGTATTGAGAATGGAATTGCAGAGAAATGATTGTTGTAACACCTCAATTTTCAAAACACCTTTTAAACATATTTTTAAATAAAAATAATACAATGTCCAATGTTCCCAAAATACGGTTTAACAAAAACCATTAAAACATTTATCAGAGTTATAAAATCCGGTGTTACAAAGATAATATCATAACCATAGGATAAACGAGAACTACCTACGAGCTCCCGAGCTATTCAACACTAGGCCACTTCTAACGCGACCCTCTAATCCAACGATCCTGAACCTGAGTACATAGCCAAAAACAAAGTAGTACGTGAGACAAAATAGTCTCGTGAGATACATGGGTTTTCGACCCATTCTCAAAAGATTTATAAAATAATATTTATAACATAAAAAAAATACTTATCCTTATCATTTCTTATTAATTCATAACTCATTTTTCCATTCATTTAACCGTATAAACTAATAAGCTTACCATAAGCTTACTCGTCATCTAATCACATACTTGTAAGTTATCTCCAAACTTACACTTTCATTATCACATATGCAACGGACCTCTCCGAAGCCAACTCTCCCGATATGGGACGTCATAGGTAAACTATCAAGGTAATTGGGAACCCCCATCTTACCGAGATTCATAAGCTCTCCCCGTTCCCGGGTCGTCATGCTCACTCATCATTGAGTGTCGTAAACTGTGACATTCTACTCTTTGCGCAGGGAGGTACCACCCCAAGTAGACGTCTCATGCTCCCCCATTTCTGGGCGGTCTTATTCCGGATTTTTCATTCACATATGAGCCTCAGCTCCTTTCATCAAATATGAGCATCAGCTCCTTTCATCACATATTAGAATACATTTATTCTAACTTATCATGCTATTCTCTTTATTAATTCATTTTAAATCTTGACTTTACCAAGTCCTTTGCTAATTTAAAACATATTTATCTTTTATCAAAATCATGTTACTTTGACTCTTATTTGACTAGAATACATGTTTATTACTAGTCCCTTAATACTTATCCTCTTAGTATTTCAATATCTACTTTTATTAGTATAATATACTAATCGATACTCATTACTTTAAAATCATTGTCTCAAGCTTTATTAATACATATTATTAATAAATCGATTATCAAGCTCTTTCAAATCATTATCTTTATTCATACATCTTATTTATAAAAACTCATTAATTACTTTTCATAATCATAATCTCTTTCAAAATCATCAATCATTTAGACATACTAAAATAGTCTATTACTAGCATTTTCTCATCATATCAATCATATCTTTATTAAAAATGTTTATTAATAAAGACTCTTAAAACATCATAGTTTTCAAAATCATTTGCTATGTACCCAGTAAAAGTCTCATGTACTCACCTTAGCCAAGCTAACTCCAAATCGTGTCCAACAACACGAATCCTTGCTTTCCAACTTGTGAAATGTCACCAATCTTTAGGTCTTCTTGACCTATCATCCATATCATCATAAAATCTAGTTATTATCCATAACTAGTTACCAATAAACCCGTAACAACATTCTTAACCACCAAGTTCATCCAACTTGGTGGAATCTCAAACCCTAGTTCAAGATTTCCATCATAAACTCAGATCCAACTTGTACACATCGATTACAAGCTTACAATGAGTGTTCTACACCCATAATTAGTCATCTTCCCCAAAGATAACATGGATGGTTCCCCAAACCACCATTTCTACCCATACAAAGTTCATAACTAGCTAGATAACATCAACAATCAAGAAATCTTACCTTTGATGTTTAGATCCTTCAAGATTGATGAAGATTTGAGCAAGGAATCACCAAAATCGCCCCTTCTCTCTCTAAAATCGGATGCCCTTCAACAATGGTAGAAATGAGTGAAAACCCTAGCTTTCCCGATTTAATACAGCTGATCTCGCAAAGTTCACGCCGTGAACAGACTTCGCGTCGCGAAGTTCGCGTGTCGTGAACACTTCGCGATCGGTAACAGGTCGTGAACTCAATGTCTGAAAACCCCAAGTCCCTGGACGGAGTTCGCGATCGCGAACTCCACTTCGCGCCGTGAACTCCACCAGTCAGCTAGGCTGCACTTTTCGGTCTTTGACTCGACCCAGTTTCGTCCATAACTTTCTCATACGGTGTCCAAACGACACGAAACCAATTCCTACGGTTCTGAAATGAATTATCCTTATTTATCATATTTTTTCCAAATTTTATTATATTCAAATTTCGGGTCGTTACAACTATCCACCCCTTAAAAGGATTCCGTCCTCGGAATCAACTCAAGGATTTCCGATCCTCATTCCACTTCCAACTTATGATTCAATAATACTTACGCAATTAATTGCCCATTTGACCCGTTATACCCCAATTGGGTCAAGGATCCAACTCGGTTTCCAATACCCGAGCGGGTCAAAATTTCACAATTCGACCTTAACATTTCCCATCATTTAACCAAACTATTTATTCCCATTGGGATGATATGACTCAATCATTACTAATAACCATTTGACCAAAATGATAGTCAACCCCTCGCTTTGACCAAACTGTCAACATTGTCTCATCTTTGACTTAACACAAAATCAACCATCTTTTTGTCAATTTCCTTACTCACTAATGATCCCATTAACCATAAATTCCTTAACAATCGACCTTACCTTCATGGTCCAAAAACAATCATACTCGATTTCTAAATCCCATACGAATTGCCCTAAGGTCAAAGTCGCACCCTTTGACTACAATTATTTCCATTAATTAATCAACCACTATCATACACACATACATGTGATACATTATGCCCTTATCCTTGACTAACCATTTTAAACGAAAGTCAAAACCCAAATTTTGACTAAAGTCAACATTCCACTAGTTGACCAACCTTGACTTATGATTAAAGTCAAACTTACCTTGCTAAATTCCACATATTCTTTATTACTAAGGCATCGCTTCTCAAGCTCTACATTTCCGTTTTCATATTTAAATTTCCTTTCTCAATTGTTCCCTTTTTCCTTGGTTTCTATTCCCACAATCGATTAACCATTTCCATTTGAACCAATATCAAATATCTAGTACTTTTTATCCTTCATCCAATTACTTATACCCTTCATAATTTCCTTCAAATATCCTTATACCATACTTGAAATTCCCGATCGCCGGCTCTAGAGCCTCAATCATATCCAATTGTGGCCTAACCACCCATAATATATCTTTCACCACTCATTGGCTTCTACCCACTTTGCTTCCTAAGGCATTCCTTTTTCATGAACCATTAATTTGTAGGCATCTCCTACACCTACTTATACTTAAACACTACCCGTGTTTTCAACCCAAGTTCTCACTTACCATAAGAATCATAATAACAACTAACCATACGGTTCTACATACGTCAGATACAAACATCATAACCCTTACATAACAAATTATACTTTAACTATCTTATCGAGATGATCGGAAAGCCTCCAATCCATCACGATCCCAAACTGTCACAATGATCAGAAAGCCTCCAATCCAAAGTGTCTCATACAATACCATTTCATCTTGCATACCATTCGTGTATGCCTCATTCGCTTAACATCATGCTATCATTTTCTTTCATAATCAACCACATTTTCTATCCACATTTTCACTTTTCCACTTACACACAATACCATACGGTATGCACAAATTCACTAACCAATTTATTTATCAATCGACCTTTACCAAACATGCTTTCTCAACATTAATATTTTTCGATCTTTCATTTACCACCGAGGTAACCACTAACACCCTTTTAATAATCCATATTTTACCGATTCACACGGTCCTTATGAGTCAACCCATTGACTCCCAACGATTCCCAACCTTGAACTATCTCATTTTTCTCTCTTTTTTTTTTTTTTTTTTTTTTTTTATTTATAAACTTTACCAATAACAAACTATTCACCCTTGCCATTGCATACGTCAACCCTGACTTGAATATCTGCACTACTTATCAGGATTCCCACCGAACACTAAGGTTCTATTTTCAAAAATCATTATTTCTATGGCTTTCCATTCATACTTTACCCGTCTTACCGAAACTTAGTACTTCACTGTACTACTACCCCTTTCTTTGAGCACAATTACTATTCTTATGATTCACCTTCCGATAATTTATAATGACATAATCCTTTCTATTCTTATTTCCCGCGACATACCGGTCGCCAACCCATAACTATACGCAAAACAACTCGGGGAGATTATCCCCCAAACTTATTTTCACATCATATCTTCCCTCTATAATTACTTCCATAGTTATATCACATAAGCACCAATTTGTGCGACATAAAAGCAATTGAATTCTAATTATCTATCAAAATTTCATAAATGCATTACCTGAAGCGGCCCCACGGGTTTCCTTCACCCGATTCCTGTTGGCGGTTGATGCTGACGTGTCGGTTCTCTTCCTTGGGCACGCACTACTAAAGTGTCCCACCTCGTGACAAGTGTAGCATTCCACTTCCTCGAGGTTCCTTACTTTGCAATCCTTTGCTCGGTGTCCTGCTCGACCACACTTGAAGCATATAGCCGAATTTGCCTTACATTCCCCATGATGATTCTTCCCACAACTTTGACAAGTTCCAATACCACTATGCTTTGACGAACTCGACCCCAATCCTTCTCTCTTTGTTAATCCCAAGCTACTACCAAACTTCTTCTTTTCTTTTCCTGATGCCGACTCTTGTGCCCTTCGCCGAAACACCCTTTCAACACTCCGAGCGGTACAAATTGCCTCATCCAACGTGGTCGCTCGCTTGACTTCCAATTCAAACTCCGGTGGTAGTCCATTCGCATACCGAACCACCTTCATACGCTCCGTAGGATAGGACTTGATTACAAACGGAAGTAATCCCGTAAACTTTTTGGTGTATTCTTCCACCGACATATTTCCCTTCTTGATGAACATAAACTCTTCTTGTAACTCTTCTAGATCTCTCTCGGGACAAAACTTTTCCTTCAACCTTCTCGTGAACTCCTCCCACGACATCTTGTACACTTTCTTCCCCAAAGTTTCATACATGGTATCCCACCATGTCAACGCTTCATCCTTCAACTGTCGGGATGCATAAATGACCATGTCTTTCTTTAAACACTTGCTACTTTCTAACACTTGCTCGGTTTCCCGAATCCAACGCATCGTGACCTTTGGTTCCGAACTTCCATAATACACTCCGGGGTTGCACGACATGAATGTCTTATAGGTGCATCCTTCTCTTTCCTCCGAATCCGAATCGTCGGTCTCTGCAGTCAATGACTTCTCTGTACGGGTCTTGCTACCCGAAGACTTACTTCCACCGCGAGATTTAGAATCATCTCGCCTATCCACATTCAAACGGTTATCGATAATCCGGTTCATATCCACATTCACCTCATCCCTCATCTGATGAAACAAATTTCTGATCGCTTCCATAGTTACCGGGGTTTGGTTTGCATCCAAACCGGAACCTTCTCCATTATTACCGGGATGAGTCGGGATTCGATTTGAATCCGTCTCATGATCTCGTGGAATCTCTCCACTTCTTGGGTTCACCATTTTCTATATCAACATATTAAACCGTCAAAATTCAAATATTGACTTATTAGTCAAACATAACCCATATAGCCCAAAACATTATCTTTTCTCTTAGGGATCGACCCTAATATACTCATACTTTACTGCCTCAACGGACTGATCAAGGACATCCTATGGAAAACATATGGTCCTACTTAGCATAGCTTAAGACTAGGGAGGTCAAACCTACCTAATTCACTTAAACTATAGCTCTGATACCAAGTTGTAACACCTCAATTTTCAAAACACCTTTTAAACATATTTTTAAATAAAAATAATACAATGTCCAATGTTCCCAAAATACGGTTTAACAAAAACCATTAAAACATTTATCAGAGTTATAAAATCCGGTGTTACAAAGATAATATCATAACCATAGGATAAACGAGAACTACCTACGAGCTCCCGAGCTATTCAACACTAGGCCACTTCTAACGCGACCCTCTAATCCAACGATCCTGAACCTGAGTACATAGCCAAAAACAAAGTAGTACGTGAGACAAAATAGTCTCGTGAGATACATGGGTTTTCGACCCATTCTCAAAAGATTTATAAAATAATATTTATAACATAAAAAAAATACTTATCCTTATCATTTCTTATTAATTCATAACTCATTTTTCCATTCATTTAACCGTATAAACTAATAAGCTTACCATAAGCTTACTCGTCATCTAATCACATACTTGTAAGTTATCTCCAAACTTACACTTTCATTATCACATATGCAACGGACCTCTCCGAAGCCAACTCTCCCGATATGGGACGTCATAGGTAAACTATCAAGGTAATTGGGAACCCCCATCTTACCGAGATTCATAAGCTCTCCCCGTTCCCGGGTCGTCATGCTCACTCATCATTGAGTGTCGTAAACTGTGACATTCTACTCTTTGCGCAGGGAGGTACCACCCCAAGTAGACGTCTCATGCTCCCCCATTTCTGGGCGGTCTTATTCCGGATTTTTCATTCACATATGAGCCTCAGCTCCTTTCATCAAATATGAGCATCAGCTCCTTTCATCACATATTAGAATACATTTATTCTAACTTATCATGCTATTCTCTTTATTAATTCATTTTAAATCTTGACTTTACCAAGTCCTTTGCTAATTTAAAACATATTTATCTTTTATCAAAATCATGTTACTTTGACTCTTATTTGACTAGAATACATGTTTATTACTAGTCCCTTAATACTTATCCTCTTAGTATTTCAATATCTACTTTTATTAGTATAATATACTAATCGATACTCATTACTTTAAAATCATTGTCTCAAGCTTTATTAATACATATTATTAATAAATCGATTATCAAGCTCTTTCAAATCATTATCTTTATTCATACATCTTATTTATAAAAACTCATTAATTACTTTTCATAATCATAATCTCTTTCAAAATCATCAATCATTTAGACATACTAAAATAGTCTATTACTAGCATTTTCTCATCATATCAATCATATCTTTATTAAAAATGTTTATTAATAAAGACTCTTAAAACATCATAGTTTTCAAAATCATTTGCTATGTACCCAGTAAAAGTCTCATGTACTCACCTTAGCCAAGCTAACTCCAAATCGTGTCCAACAACACGAATCCTTGCTTTCCAACTTGTGAAATGTCACCAATCTTTAGGTCTTCTTGACCTATCATCCATATCATCATAAAATCTAGTTATTATCCATAACTAGTTACCAATAAACCCGTAACAACATTCTTAACCACCAAGTTCATCCAACTTGGTGGAATCTCAAACCCTAGTTCAAGATTTCCATCATAAACTCAGATCCAACTTGTACACATCGATTACAAGCTTACAATGAGTGTTCTACACCCATAATTAGTCATCTTCCCCAAAGATAACATGGATGGTTCCCCAAACCACCATTTCTACCCATACAAAGTTCATAACTAGCTAGATAACATCAACAATCAAGAAATCTTACCTTTGATGTTTAGATCCTTCAAGATTGATGAAGATTTGAGCAAGGAATCACCAAAATCGCCCCTTCTCTCTCTAAAATCGGATGCCCTTCAACAATGGTAGAAATGAGTGAAAACCCTAGCTTTCCCGATTTAATACAGCTGATCTCGCAAAGTTCACGCCGTGAACAGACTTCGCGTCGCGAAGTTCGCGTGTCGTGAACACTTCGCGATCGGTAACAGGTCGTGAACTCAATGTCTGAAAACCCCAAGTCCCTGGACGGAGTTCGCGATCGCGAACTCCACTTCGCGCCGTGAACTCCACCAGTCAGCTAGGCTGCACTTTTCGGTCTTTGACTCGACCCAGTTTCGTCCATAACTTTCTCATACGGTGTCCAAACGACACGAAACCAATTCCTACGGTTCTGAAATGAATTATCCTTATTTATCATATTTTTTCCAAATTTTATTATATTCAAATTTCGGGTCGTTACAATTGTAGAGAATGGAATTGCAGAGAAAGAGAATTAGTCTGAGATTGAGAATTGAATCTTTTGTTTGGTAGCATAGAGATTTAAATTGAGAAATGTAACAAAGAATTATTTCTCTTGTTTGGTACACCAAGAAATTCAATAGAGAATTGTACCAACTTTATCATTAGCAAACAGATATTTTTTTTTTCTTTCACAACAATCATTATTAAAATACAAACCATACATTAATCTAAGCAACACATAAACAATTTGTGCTAGAAATAAAATGATTTGGATTGCAACAAATCAAAACAATTAAACATTAATTGGACTTCAATACAGTTGTCACAGGCATTCGTTTAGGTTAAATTGAAAAAGATGTATGATTTAGGCTTAAAAACAGTTCCCAACAAGAATAGATCATTGGACTTAAAAACCAAATTGGAATAGAAAATCAAAGTCATATGATAACTCATATTTTGTATTGCAATAGAAAAACCAAAGTCAACCGATTACTCATATGTTGTATTGCCACAGAACAATCAAATTGGACTTAAAAAACAGAGATCGGCAAAAATCAACAAAAAAATCAATAGAGACCGGAACTAAGAAACAGATAACGAGAGAGAGATTGAAATTAAGAACGAGACAGAGAACATTGTGTTTTGAGGATAATTCATACATGTGAGTTTCAACGAGCGAGATAGAGACAGACAGAGAACGAGAGAGATTGTCACCGGCTTGTGGAGAAGACGAGCAGCATCGCCGGATTTGTGGAGAAGACGAGCAGCATCGCCGGCTTTGTGGAGAAGACGAGCTGGAGGAACCCTCGTTGTGGAGAAGAAGAGCATCCGTCGACTGTTTTGGAGAAAGACGAGGGTTTTGAAAGAGAATCCAGTTTTCCATGTTTTTTTCGTTTCCCACTTTTTCCATTCTCTCCTTTTCCCTTCAATTAGTAGAGAATCAAAAATAGAGATTAGGAATTGCTTTTTCTCCCCTTCTCGTTCTCTCAATGCAACCAAACAAGAGATTTGATTGCCAATTCCATTTCTCACCTTCCAATTCTCTGTACCAAACACACCCTAAAGGTCTTGGTTGTTGATTCCACTTGTTAGATGTTTCTTTATTATCCACCTTCCTAAATTTCACCTCATATGCAAATGTGAAATTAGCTCCCAATTATTTCGAGATAAAACCATGAGCTCCTATCATAAACTTGAATACAATATAAACGATATTAGCAACACCACATTTGGATTATCCAAGAAAGAGAGATAAAACATAAACTTTAACAATAAAGATAATACATAAGCTTACTACTTTATTAGATGAAGGTCTCAATCCATTGTAAGCAAAAATATTTCTTTTGGATCCACCTTAAACTTGATTACAATATAAACAATATTAGCAACACCACAATTAGATTATCCAAGAAAAATAATATTTAGAGATAAAACATAAACTTAAACAATAAAGATAATACATAAGCTTACAACTTCATTAGATGAATATATCAATCCATTGTAAGCAAAAAATGTTTCTTTTGGATGCACCTTTAGCGTGTTCAAATTTTTTCAACATGAAAATGAGTATTTATAGATTCTAATGTGTACTTGAAAAGTCCTATTTTATTGAATTTTTAATTATTATCATTATTTAATTTATTTCAAAACTCTTGGTTTTACAATTTAGTAAGTTTGTTAAAACTGTTATTAAAATGAATTTATCACTATAATTTATAACTCTTGATTTTACAACTTTTGAGCTTCTCAATATTTATTAACATGATTTATTTCATATTCAATATAAAAATGGAACTCAATTTTTAATAGATGGTAATAAATGCAACTTCATCCATAAAACTCATTTTTTATATATATAGAGATATAGATTATACATATACAAACAAAAATAAGCATATATTTAACAACCACAAATATATTTAATTCATATTTTCCTACTAATTAGAGAATCGCAAGATGTGAAAAATGGCGATCAAAACCTATTAATTGGATTAAAAGTAAAATAACAAATCAGATGAACAACAATTTGTGACCATTAACATGATAAGATATCCACCTTAAATAATTGTGATAATATCATACACAATCGCATATACTATAATAATAACTATCAGATCATCATACAATATAATTTTTATACAAAATGTAAAGATGGTAATAAATGCAACTTCATCCATAAAACTCATTTTTTATATGTATAGAGATATAGATTATACATATACAAACGAAAATAAGCATATATTTAACAACCACAAATATATTTAATTCATATTTTCCTACTAATTAGAGAATCGCAAGATGTGAAAAATGGCGATCAAAACCTATTAATTGGATTAAAAGTAAAATAACAAATCAAATGAACAACAATTTGTGACCATTAACATGATAAGATATCCATCTTAAATAATTGTGATAATATCATACACAATCGCATATACTATAATAATAACTATCAGATCATCATATAATATAATTTTTATACAAAATGTAAATAAACAATGAATAACAATTTTATACGTATATACAAAAGTGGTTGTGTAATTTTAAACAAAAACAACTAACATACCCTCTATAAAACAAAATCATAAAGATTATGTTGGGTTACCAATTAATAGCGACGATAAATAATAAAAGCCTTATATATCTTTGTTGTTGACTCCATTTGTTAATTATTTCTTTTGGATGCACCTTTGGAGTGTTAAAATTTTTGCAATATGAGAATGAGTATTTATAGATGTTAATGTGTAAGATTAATAAAACTTGAAAAGTCTCTTATTTATTGAACATTATATTATTATAATTATTTATATTTATTTCAAAACTCTTGGGCTTACAATTTAATAAGTTTGTTTTTATTATTATTATATTATTAATATTAATTGCATGATATTAATTGCAACTTTAAAATTGAAACTCAATTTTTATATTTATATAGATAGATAAATCACAGCCACAATTAAAAGTAATTTAATGAAACGATCTAGTTTATTTATTGCATTGATTTAAAGACCATAACATAACTTTTATGTAATTTTCAAATTAAATGATGTTAAGCGTAGCATTAAGCTGTTTATCCTCCAAATTTCATAGTAAGTTGTATCAGATTAAGATTTGCCACTAAAAATACCTAACTTTCAATAATTTATACTCTTAGTTTTGTTAGTTGGTGACATTATTTTGAAGATTTTGTTCGGCCAATGCTTTAAATGTATGAAATAGAAAGTAATAAATAAAAATCATTTTTCTATAGGTATTTAGACAATATGTTTATTACTGTATTAAATATTAATAAAATATATTTTATTAATGTACTAAATATATCTTTCAACAGTAAATTTAAGTTAATTAAATACTTTAGACTGTGCGTAATGGGTGACCAAACTAAGTTTGGTCACCCTTGCCACTTCTGCGCCACATCAGCCCGACCAAACACATAAAAATCTCGACCAAACACACGTAACCAGGCGACCAAATCATTCTCCTTTAAAAAAACCATGTCCCCTTTGAAATTTGATCGGTCGTCTGGACGACCGATACACCCTTAGGACGTGTCGGGTTGGTGTGAGCGTAAGGAGAGGACGCGTCGCCACATCGGACGACCAAAGCTTGCGACCTTGACGTTACGGGTGTCTTATACTCTTTTTACCATACTAGATAAAGAGTAGATTACATTTTATGTTTCAAAAATAAGAAAATGAGCTAGAACCTTTAATAAATACAACATGTAAAATGCAAGTCAGACAATGATTTTGACTCGTACTGTAATTCTAACATTTAATGAGTAAATGTCGGTGACCTTTTCCGCAGATCACAGCAAAGCGTCAACCACGGTGGTGTAATTCTAAAGCAAAAGCTATTCAATTCATTTCAAATCGACTCGATTCCATTTGCACACCAAACTCTCCATCTCTCAGCATATTCTTCGCATCAACAGAATCCATTCTCGCACGATCTAGGGTTTATTTCGCGCCTCATTGTATTCATTCAACCGCCGCCAATTCAATTCCGGTCACCGGAGCTGTCAGATCTAAGGCTTATACATACCACAGCGTAATAATTTGTTCCCTCAGATCATATAATTGAGGTCAGTGTTAATTGGGTGGTTTAGCTGTATTTGATCGATCGTGTGATTAATAAGTGACGGTTTTGATTCGGAAGCTACAAGATCCGAGCTCGGAGGAGCATAATTGATCCTTTTTTTACTGGATATTGTTTTAAGATCTGATTGAATTGAGGTTTACTACAAAGTAAACTCGCTTTGTGAAGTTGTTATTAATAAGAAATGTTTTTTTGCATGTTTCCAACAGTTTAAGAGGTTGTATACCTGCTTAAAACACGTGATTTAGTGCATTCAGTCATTAATTTAGGTTATAAATCATTGATTAATGCTGTTTGTGATGTAGCGATGAATATTGATGTGTTTTTGCTGCACATTTCTGTTATAGATTTGACATTTAGAAGAACCGGAAGTGAGTAGAACAGGGAGTAGTTGGATAATGAAACAAGGGATGATAGAATGCAGTGTCTGTCATTCCAAATTGGTAAATCCGTCCGCAAAAACAGTCTCAAAGGCGTATGATCGACATCGAAGCAAGTTTTCAAAAAAGCAACGAGCACTCAATGTTTTATTGGTAGTTGGTGATTGTATGTTAGTTGGTTTACAGGTAACTAGTTTTCTTTTGCACTGATATTCTTCATAAGACTACAATAGTCAGATTTGTCATTTTGTGTATGCTTTTTTGAAAGGTGTCACATTTCTGTTCATTCAATGTAATTTTCTTAAGAGAAACTTTTGGCAGTAGATTATTCACCAATTGCTAACATTGGATCATAGACTCCTGATGCAATTTCATCATATGTTATCATTGACTTACTATTTTCATTTTCTTTTACAGCCAATTTTGGTGTACATGTCCAAGGTTGATGGGAAATTTAATTTTAGCCCCATCAGTGTTAACTTTCTGACAGAAGTTGCAAAGGTTATCTTTGCACTTGTAATGCTTCTGATTCAGGTACTTTATTTATTTATTTTATTATTTCAATTGTATCTACGCTCTGCTTTCTGTTGTTCGATTTTCTGTTATCTTTCCCTGATCTAAGTTGTTGAAGAGTTGAGCCAGAAAAATAATTCCGTACTACTTTTTGTTTATCTTTCATTTACTGTATATATATTTCATAATTTTCAGGCTAGAAATCAAAAGGTTGGAGAGAAGCCACTTCTTTCTGTCTCCAGTTTTGTACAGGTAATGCTGTCACCTTTCAGTTTTGACTTTTGAGTCAACATGTTAAAGTTTCTAATTTATTTTTCTTCTTTTATTTTTTATATTTATTTTCGCAGGCAGCTCGCAATAATGTGCTTCTTGCTGTTCCAGCATTCCTATATGCAATTAATAACTATCTAAAGTTCACAATGCAGGTAGTTATAATGTAGAATTTATTCTGATATAGTATATATTTCTAGCAGTTAACTTAAAATGTTCAGAATATTTTCTTGAAGCCTATTATCTGATATACAAATTTTCTTTTCTGTAGCTTTACTTTAATCCTGCAACTGTAAAGATGCTAAGCAATCTGAAGGTAATTATTGTTGCATTATTTGTCATTGCTAATTGTAATTTATCCCAGTTAAATTTGTTTTTTATGTTTAAATTCATCTCAGCTAAAATTGTTTTTTCCTTCTCTGTTTTCTCCATGTTCTGCAAATCTGCATATTGTTAATTTTATTTTTCTCACACAAGCTTCTCAACTAACATTAACTGATTATTTCAGGTATTGGTGATTGCTGTTCTGTTGAAGATAGTAATGAAGCGTCGCTTTTCAATAATTCAGGTATGTTTCAAGCTTATAAAGTTTATTCTTAATTTTTATTTTTTTTCTGATTTTTCTTCATGAGACCAGTTCCTATATATAATTAACTTTTTTACAAGTGTTAATTACTAATCATTATCTAAACAATATTCCTTTTCTGGTTTTTTTTTTTAATTAGTGGGAGGCTCTTGCTCTGTTGCTAATTGGAATTAGTATAAATCAAATGCGCTCATTACCTGAGGGGTCTACTGCAGTGGGTCTTCCAATTGCAATGGCTGCATATATCTATACATTTATCTTCGTAAGTTTTTTATATTATTTTATATATTTATAAATTTACGTATTTTTTTATTACCATTATTGAGGTGTTTTATGATTTAACTAACTTAAGGAGTTCAATGTACAGGTGACAGTTCCATCTATGGCATCAGTCTTCAATGAGTATGCATTGAAAAGTCAATATGATACAAGCATATACATGCAGGTGATTTTGTAAATTATATCCATGAATTACTTTATCATCATCTTCCCTTTTTAGTTGAGAACAATATTTTCTTAATGTTGTGCTCTTAATGTCCAAAACTGTTTCCCCCCCTATATTTATATAATTCATGATAATTCTTATGTAAAATTAGGGAGGATGTATATTAAATATGGGCTAGATGTGTGTGTGTGTGTGTGTGTTTGTTTGTTTGTTTATGCTGCAAGAACCAATATTTTGCGTTTTCTGAATTTTGTATCTTGTTGTCAAATTGCAGAATTTGTTTTTATATGGATATGGTGCAATATTCAACTTCTTGGGAATTCTTGTAACTGTCATTATCAAAGGTATTAACTGACATCAATATCTAGTCTTTTACTAAAAAAACTTAATTTTCTGATGATTATATTTTTCAGGTCCCGAAAGCTTTGATATCTTGAAAGGACATTCACATGCTACAATGCTTTTAATAATAAATAATGCAGCACAAGGAATTCTATCTTCATTTTTCTTCAAATATGCTGGTATGTTTAGTGTGTCAAACATTATTACAAAATTTGTATTGTTTCAGAAATAGTTTATCTTTTGCATTGGAATTACGCGTTTGGCGACTTTCGACCCGTTTCCTTCTAAGTTAAACTTTTTTGAATATTTATTTTCAACATTTAACTCGTTAAAGATATAACATGACCCGAATCGACCCATACGTAATAAATGGACTCGAATTAATGACTCTGTTGGTAAATATTTTGTCATATTTTAAAGATTAACCGTTTTTTGGCATGCAGATACAATTTTAAAGAAATACTCGTCAACAGTGGCCACGATTTTCACAGGGTTTGCATCTGCAGCTTTGTTTGGTCACACTCTGACTATAAATTTTATGCTTGGAATTTCTATTGTTTTCATCTCAATGCATCAGGTATTTTACCAACAAAATTTACCCTTGTTAATGCATTAAAACTGCTCTCAAATTTACCCTTTGTTTTTCATTTTTTTACAGTTCTTTTCACCTCTTGCCAAAGTTAAGGAAGATGAAAACGGGGTATTGGAATTGGAACCAGTTCAGAGTAATCATAGGTAATTAATTACTACCTGTTGATAAATATTGTAGCTACAGCTGGCAAAATGGGTCGGTTTAGGCAGTTTTTAGGTATGGGTCGGACTGGGTTTTGGTTGACCCAGAACTCTATTTATCAAAAAATTTGAACTTTCTTACAGTAAATTTAGTATATGGTATGTTTTGATATATTATATATATTTAAGGTCTATTTTGGTAATTATAATCTTTTGAGTGGGCTACTTCGGTAATAATTGTGTCAAAAAATGTAAAACGTAATAACCAAATAGGCCCAAAAAACTCTCTAATTACTAGATCTGGACGAAAAAAATAGTTAAGTAACAAAGTAGTCTGGTTCAAAATTTGTAATTACCAAACAGACATTAAAAAGCTATAATTACCAAAATAGATCACCACCCAAAATATATTTTTATTTTATGATATTTGCTCATTATATGATTTCGATAATAATCTAAATTTTTTTTATAAAATGATTATTATGTATTGTGAACACACTTTGTGTGACTTCGACCCTATTGATGTGTTTGACCCATTTGACGTGTTTTTTTTTTTACCTGTGAATAGGGACCAATTCATAAATATTGCAGCAGGGGCAAATGATGAGGTATAAATGCTCATTAATTGATACAAATTCAATTGTCAAAGTGACTGTTATCTTACTACTATATAAAGCATTTAGGCCTACCACATTAGGCAAGTTTAAGGAGCTCCTTAAACTTAATTTTAAGGACCTTTCCACTTTTGTTAGTTAGTTCTTTACCTTAAAAAATAATAAATCGCGGCTTATAAGATTCGAACCCAAGACATCTCCTAAGTTATCACTATGTGTTAACCACTTGCTATACATTACACTTTATTTCAAACCACTCACACTTAATACATTAGGCTGTTATTATAACCATTTATCCCAATAACATTAAATATATGATGGTGTCAATCATCAACTCTTACCAATGTCGGCACCTACCATCACTACATTTGACCATCACTAATGTCGGCACCTACCATCACTACGCACCACCACTCATCACCATCGCTATTGCCACCACCACCGTTACTATCGTCACTTTGAAATATAGTTACGGGTACCCGCCGCCGCATTGCGCGGGTACCCTGCTAGTACGTACTAAAACATGTAATTTATTCTTGTATTTAATTTCTGCAGGCTAGTCATCGTGTAGAATCTGATGAAAGACGACCTCTCCTTCCTACCTGAGTTGACCACAGAGTAAGACAGTAAGTTTTTCAAACCAGGGTTTCACCTTTTTAAATGCATCTTTATTAAAAAAAAATATCATGCTTGTAGAGGTTGTGAGTTTGACCCCTTTACCTATGAAAAGGGTCTGTTTGGGTTGTGTCGTTTTTCAAACGGGTTAAATAAAGATAAGACATAGCATAACCCGAACTGACGCGTTGAAGTAAATGGGTGAAACTTGCCACCTTTTGGTTGACACCATTAGGTTATACCAAATCGCTTGTAGAAAGACATTAACCGTGCATTTTAAATAATAATTAATAAATTAATATCTAAATCGTGTGACACTTGATGCAGATTTCTTCTTTGAAGTATTTTTCTGGTTATATTTGCACGAAGAAGGAAAAAAACCCTTTTTACGGTTTACAAGGATATCATATCATGATCATTGTGGATATCATTGGAAAAAAGTATACTCCGCTAACAACCATGCGAACAAACACAAGTTTAAATAGAGAATTTGTTGTGTTTTTGGACTTCACGATCATCATATCGTCATATATATTGTTATACATGTTAAGAAGATACATAAATCGGCAATTTATATTTGTATTGTTTACCTTCCTTTAGAGACCACCATTCATCCATTCAAATTCTGTTTGTTGTTATTATGGATTCTTTGTTTAGAAGTTCTTGTTTTTGTGTGTAAATCTAGGATGAGTTAGAAGAATTTTTGCTGTGTTTTTTTCTCTCATGTACAATGAACTTTATATTGATTATATCATATTGTATCGAGTTTTGCTTTATTATAAGCTTACGTTATTATTTAACTTTAGCTGCGCGTGAATGTGTTACAGCCTAGTGGCGTTTACAAGATTTTAAGTCTTCGGGGCAAAAATATCAGAAAAGTAGCTTTTGAATATTACCTATGTGAACATTTATCAATGAAAAAATGTTACTTCCTCCGTATCAAAATAAGTGATACACTTTTCATTTTGGGGTATCAAAATAAGTGACACTTTGAAAACTTTCCTTATTTGGTAAAAATAGTGGGACTCATTCCCACTAACTATCCACTTTAATAAAGTGAAATTACCCCTATATCATTTTAGTTTTAAAACTCATTAATATCACTTTATTCAAGAAAAGTGGAACCTATTTTTCACTAACTATGTACATTAATTTATTTTAACTTCTACTTTAATCTTTTACCTCAAAAAATATGTAAGCTAATTTGTGTCACTTATTTTGATACGGATGAAGTATTAAATATTTATCAAGGATTTATAAATATAATTTTTTTTTATTACTAATGTTTTTTTTTTTAATTTATA
Source organism: Calendula officinalis (assembly GCA_963853835.1). Lineage (NCBI taxonomy): Eukaryota > Viridiplantae > Streptophyta > Magnoliopsida > Asterales > Asteraceae > Calendula > Calendula officinalis. The sequence continues at coordinate 18,761,490 of OY970822.1, forward strand.
CTTGTCGTAAAGTAAGGAACACTTGATCAAAGGTTATCAAATGTTCTAATTTCATACACGTGGACTTTACTAATAAATTCTGCAAATTAATATCAAATGTTTTAATTTTACATGCGTGTTGATTTACCAATAAATTTAGCAAATTTATCTTTATATACAATTAGTAGTAAGAGGATACTGTTCATTACAAAGACACGAAACGGAGGGAGAAACGCACGGAACGGAGGGAGAAACAATTGATGAACAATACACTTTGTTTTTAGTAAACTTTAATATATGTAATATATATTAAAAAGGGGAAATCTTGCATGTAAGTTTAGTAAAATAGCTGGTAACACGTTGTGCCAAGCATTAAGAGGATACTGTTCATTACAAAGACACGGAACGGAGGGAGAAACGCATGGAACGGAGGGAGAAACAATTGATGAAAAATACACTTTGTTTTTAGTAAACTTTAATATATGTAATATCTATTAAAAAGGGGAAATCATGCATGTAAGTTTAGTAAAATAGCTGGTAACACGTTGTGCCAAGTTCTGCGAGGTCAAGTGTTCAAACCCCAATTTTAGCTTCTGTTTTTTAAAATCTAAAAATAATTCTTTTTGCTTTCTAACCCAAATACTGTACCGGTTTTACATTCTTAACCCAAACTTTTCAAATCTTTTTCTTTATTTAGCCCAAATATTTTAAGTTTTTTTTCTTTCTTTTTTTCTTTTTATCTTTTTTAATTTGCTTTTTCTTATAATTGAAAGATGACCAAATTAAATAAGCTTATCAGATATATTTTTCTATAAAGTTTAATGTATTTATATAAACGTCAAATTTTATACTTTTATAAGGATATATAACACAAATGAAGCTATAAATATTTTTGTTAAAAACATGTTGACCGAATAAAAGTGAATCTAAAGGGTTTTATGGTCATGAAAAAAATGTACTAATGTCACATTCCAATGTACATGTACATATAAGTTATAAATGGTTTTGATATCTTTACAAATAAATGTATATTTTAAAATACCCGCAGCAATGTGCGGAGCATGTTTTGCTCGTTAAGTACAAATTCAACACAAGTACAGAAAATATGTCACATGAAATAATGTACATGTGAATACAACAATATAAATATGCATTTCATTTTAATAAATTTATGAATTCGTGAAAAAAATGTCATCTTTAATTAATTTTTTTGGTCATATTAGTTTACTTTACTGATATAGAATATATATTACCGTATTACGAGTAATTGGATTATCAAATCTATGAATTTTTTATAGATAAAAGATATTTTTGTAGAGATGAAGGTAGGGGTGTTAACGAGTCGAGCTTTTAACGAGCTACTCGAGTTCGAGCTCGTTTATATCGAGCTCAAGCCTATACTAATTCGATCTCGAGTCGAGCTCGAACATAAAACAAGACTCGATTAATTTTACGAGTCGAGCCTAATAATTTAATACTCGACTCGGCTCGTTCGATAGCTCGTTTAATCTCGAGCCGAACGAGCCAGACGATCTTCACGAGTCGATCCTAACGAGCCGAACAAGTGTTTTATACAAGTGTCGATACAATAAGTACAAGAATATACATATATTAATAGGGGTATTGACGAGTCGACTAATTAACGAGCTTTTCGAGTTTGTAAATTAGTTATTATCAAAAAATATGGAATTATAAACGAGTATCGAGCTCGAGCTCGAACACTATATTGATATTCGAGATCAAGCTCGAGCCCAATTTTAAAAGCTTATTCGAGCTCGAGTCGAGCTCGAGCCGAGTAATTACTAAACGAGCCGAGCCCAAATTTCCTGATATTCGACTCGACTCGAATCATTACCACCCTAGATGAAGGGCAAACGAGTAAAAAAGTATACACTAAATCTTTTTAAATTGTAAAATTAATTATTTTGATTTTTTTTTATTCATCTCAAAATTTGGTTTTCACTCCATCTCAAATTAATATTTCTATTTTCCGGAAGGCATCAATCACTCCATCTCAAACTCGCATCTCTTTGAAGTGTTAGATTTTTCTAGTGTTTGGTTCTCATGTTGTACCCGTAACAATCATAAACCCTAGCCTTTGACTCCCGATCAATACGCTCATCAGGTACTAAATTATTTTATATGATTTTTTTGATATATTCACATTTGTGTGATTGTTTCTGTTCGTACACGCTCTTTTTGTGATGTTATCCAGTCCGTTATCTTTGATTACTGATTAGGTTTTCTTTTCTTCCGATTTTTGTTGTAGAAATCGGTGTTCACTGCTGTAGCAAGTTGACAGTATTCGATATGTGTAATTGGTGGATTGAATTATGGAAATATGAAGAACTAGGTTAGGTTAAGGGAATCGAAGGGTATGGTTATGTATTTCCGTTATTTTCGATAATGGAAACTGGAATTCTGTATTACTTACAAAGTTTATGGCCGTTCGGGAGTATTAAAAATGATGATCTGCGAGTATCTGATGGTTTAGTTAGGGGATTAGAGATACCAGATGAAACAAAACGGTTTGTGTTTGCATTTCGTGAACCAGAATCACAGGCAGTGATATATATACTCTGTGCTCAGAATTTATCTGAAAGATCAGCAATTGATGCTGAACGTCTTGTTAAATGTGTTAAACCAGATGCAGTTGTAGCTCAAGTGAATGAGGTTGAATTTGATGACATTCAATCGTTAGATAATGGTGATGATCAATATTCCGTTCCCACTTCTTCATTGGGAGTAATTAAAAGATGTTTTCTTCACAAAATCGGTGCAGATAAGTACGAAAATGTTGCTGGAAATTTGGTTTTGAAGGAGATCTTTGGTGTTGGATTCAATGGTCATTTTTCTGCTGCAAAACGAGTGGCTGAAGAAATTGGATCTTCATTTTTGTTACTCGAATCGCCTTTTGTGAATATAGATAACGAAAACAATCCCTCGAAAGTTGAATCAGGTAACAATTTACAAAGTTTTGTGTTACAGCCTCAAAATTTAATGCCACAAAAAGTGAGTTCTATCGTTTCATCAGGTTCAAGTAAATATCTTACTCCAGATGAGTACATTCATTCTCAGATGATTAAGTCATTATGTTCTCATTTAATTCAATTAAGTTCTGATCAGAATACAATTCCTGTTAACATCCAACCAAAAGATGATTATGAAGCCCCACAATATGCTCGTTCTGTTTATCCATTACTCGAAGATTTACATACAATATTTCAAGAAATACCTTCAATTAAAAGGGCTTTAGCTTATGCACAAAAAATGCTTCATGATGTAAGCAAAGGAGACAATATAGATACACAATCTCTCTCAGAAGTATATGCATTTCGAATTGCGGTTGAAGGATTAAGAATTGCTCTTAATGATGCTGGTCGAATGCCTATTAACAAAACCGGAAAAAGTCAACCGCAAAACGTTGACTTTTCTTCTCTCCCCTGTGAAGAAAAGTCACATGCTTTACTCGCACACGCGCTTCGTAGTCAAACGAAAGATTTCAAGTCAATAGTTGCAATTTTGGATGCTAGAACTTTGTCCGGTTTAAGGAAACATTGGAACACTGTAATCCCGCCAGATTATAAAGACACAATTGAAGAACTGGTTGCTGAGTCAGCAAAAGATGGTGAAAGTGAAACATCGAATAATAAAAAAAGAAAATTAACAAATAAACCTGTAGTAGCAGTTGGTGCAGGAGCAACAGCAGTATTAGGAGCATCATCTTTATCTAAAGTCGTTCCAGCATCAACTTTTGTAAAAATGGTCACATTCAAAATTCCATTATCATTAAAATTTATAATGACACAAACGCAAAAACTTGTGTCGATTTCAATCAGCAAAATTCTCGGTCCATCAAAAATTTTAGCACCGAATATATTCAATTCTGGTTTAAATACAACATCTTCCATGAAAGCAGCTGCATCTGCAGAGAAGATTAGAACGGTTGTTCATAGTGTGATTGCATCTGCTGAAAAAACGAGTCTTTCAGCAATGAGAACAGCTTTTTATGAAATAATGAGAAATAGGCGGGCCCGGTATAAGGCCCGCCCGATTGGTGTTCTTCCATGGGCTACATTTGGTGGCAGTGTGATTACTTGTACAGGTTTGCTTGTTTATGGTGATGGTATCGAATGTGCAGTTGAATCTGTTCCTGCTGCACAATCAATTGCTAGTTTGGGTCGAGGAATTGAAAGCTTGCAACAGGCGTCACAAGCAGTTGAAGAAAAAGAAAATTTCAGGATTCAAAAATCGATCGAATCGCTTGTTAACAGGTTTAAAAAATGGAAACTTGCTGCATGATGTAAGGTTTCTTGTTTCTTATTCGTTATGAAAATATGCATTTTTAAAGAACTAAATTTGGTTGTTTTTTTTGTATAGATGTCGAGTTTATAATAGTGATAGTACATTGGTTGAATTGGTTTATGTTAGCTTGTGAAAATTTAGAGAGAAATGGTTTACTGATGCGTTACAGTTGAATACTTAAACCATTTTCTCATCTTTTGGTAACTTGAGGTCAGAACTGTTATGAAAAGAAGTTTAAGGGTTAAACCGCAAGATGGTTAAGGTTTAGGGTTTGATCCAACATTAACCCTAAATTAAGACATGGGCATAAAAAAGATTGCAATTTCGACCCATTTACTTATGAATAGGTCAAATTTGGGGTATGTTTTATCTCTAATTGGTAAAACGAGTAAATAATAGAAATAGGTAAACAGATAACGCGGTCGAAGGTCATCCAAAGTCTATTTCTGATGCATAATCCTCCTTCAACACATTAAATAACTATTGAAATAGCAATAGCCATATGGGTACACTGAATTACAACCAAAAAGATAATATTTGAACAAAAGTGTTTCTGTTCAAGAAAACAAGCAGTTTGGGTTTACACGGGTGAGCAGGGAAGAGCTAGGTCAGTATTTGGAACTTACATATGTTTCTTTCCTTTTCATTATATTAATTTATTTCCTGCTAATTTCAATTATTTTCCAGTTTCTGATCAACCAAATGTGATCAGGAAAGACCCCTTTGACCGTGTACCCAAGGCTCCTTATTTAATTTGTCAAACATTTCAATAATTTAGATAAGATAAACAGAAAATTTGAGATGTTACATTACACCCTAACCTTCCCCCTTACACAGAATAAAACAAGATGAAAACCATTGGATATATTCTTGAAACCACATTTTGTGCTGGCAATAGATTTTATAGCCTCAACAAGAGTAACTACTGATCCACTACTCTTCGAAGCATAAGTTCATATCGTTCTCTCTTAATTAGCCAACATGTTCTTTCTTGCACCATTGAATGTAAACCCCACTGTCGTAATTTTACTTTTTCTTTTTCCTCTTTTTAGGCAAACTAAACTGCTCTTGTAGGATATACAACTTAACTATATAAGATAAGATGGGCATCCAAAAATGTAACCATCCTTCAATGACTAACTAAAACGTCTTTCCAAAACTTTTTTTCCATTTGTGTAAAAGACATTATTAATGAAAAACTCAAGTATCCTCAAGCAGCCCAGAGTTAGAAATGCAAAAAAAATATAGTTTTAACGAAGCCATCATGGGACATTCTGTAATGGCAAAGTTGCGCTTCAGCTTTGACCTCGTATAATAATATAGTTTTAAATCGTATTCAAAACCATTAACTACAGAAATGCAGCCCAACCATCAATAAAAGAGGCAAAAAAATGTCCAACCAAAAGCAGCCCAGAGTCAGAAATGCAAAAAAAAAACATTTGTTTTGACTCATTACTAAACCCACCCAAACCATCCCAATTATCCACAACCATAATTCAATAATCATATACACAACCTGCTCTAATGAACACAAAATCATTACGAAATTAACCTTATATCTACCAACTTCAAAACTGTTCCAAGTAAGAAAAAATTACCCACCAATAACATGACTCAAAACTATTTAGAGATAGTAAACTCTGCGTTAAACTTTGTACATTGACAAAACACTTCATTAGAGTAGGTTTATACTGTTATACTACCCTGCTATGCAAGAAGCAGTCAGTTATCAATTTCAAGTTTAGGCATCTTATTTGCCTTTAAACCATTCTTCCTTCTTTCTTGAATTTCACGAACATATTCCGTTATTATCACATGGAATTTGGGAGCAACTTTATTTGCAGAAGTGATGTTAGCACCGGCTCTCTTTAAGGCCCGTACAACATGTTGTTGGGCTTTCAAAAAGTGCATGCTGCAATAACAAGGTACAATCGACCGTAGCACTGGCTTCCCACAGGGTACAAGTCCTGCATGCGAGCTAAATTTAAAGAAAGAAAAAGGTAATCCTTGTTAGAATATTAGCTCAGAAATATATAGAAATCAGAAGCCAAAACAACCTAAAGATTTGCGCAATTTTCTTTCACATTGCGACTTCTACTATCGTGCAACGCATAAATACTTGTGGATTACATGTCAAATTAGATCAGATACAGGTCCAAACAAAAAATAAGAATATTTATTCAAAAAGGTAATATATTTTAATAAAAAAAATTAGCATTCCCATGGAGTTATATATACAGGTTCTCTTATATTACTTTCACTCTCCAATGAGTAACAAATTGATCAAGATCTTCTGAAATGAACAGAGTTCTTGTAGTGTAACCGAAGGAATGTGTTCAATTCAGAGTTGCACAATTATGAGAATATGATATTGAATTAATTAAAAAAGATTACTGGTGCTGCACATGTATTAAAAACTATAACCAATAAAAGATCCATAAACAAGTAAACATCATAAAACTGCAATACTTTGAAGCAGATAGAGCGATGTCTTATCTCTCCTTAAAGTAATCTCCAAGAAACATAAAGACAATTCAGCACTATTTCAGAACTCTGCTAAAACCAATAGATCATTACACGAAAGTGAACACATAACATGTACGCATAAATCAATCAACATCCAAAATTGAAGATCAAGAAAGAAGCCTTGTGTGAATTAACAATCAAATAACCTAGATTTTGAGTAATTATGAAATTCATAGACAACCACAGAAAATTGAATGTAAATGTGTATGTAAACGTAGATTGCAAACCTCCTGAGGAAAAATTCGCATGGCTTATATAGCTGTTGCTTAGGGTCCAGTAAGATATGAACATGACAGAATTTGGTCAAAGTCATGGCCTTCAAATTACAGCCATTGAAAACACACGTCAAGCTACTACAATTCCCATTCACATTCCCATTGGCTGCATCAATTCCGGTTCCTTCATCACTTCCGTCTTTAACTTGTTCCTCTTTAACCTTCTCTTTGTCGCCGTCGTTATTATCCTCTTGAAACGGACTCATACCGTATTTCCACAAATACTCTCTGTACCGAACCCTAACTTCCTCCATTAATCCCCAATAATGGTCACGATAACACTTTGAAAGTTGCTTCAGGTGGTGCGATCGTCGACGAAGAACTTGTTGACGAGATAAGTGAGTAGAATTCGAGAGATACGCCTCCTCCGGCGATGGTTTGATACCGGCTGCGGAATTGTTAGGATTTTGGTGCGGGTGGGTGGATGTAGGATCCATTGTAGAGTGATAAGGTGATGAAGAGAGTGTGTGGTGGTGGTTTCTCGGCGTATTAGAGGCCGGCGGCGGAATTGTTAGGGTTTTGGTGGCGGAGTGGAAGCCATGGTAGAGAGTGAAGTTGCCCGCGAGATTGCGAGGTGGTTTGTAACTTTAACATACCCTTAAAAGTAAGTTATAGACTAGTCCCTCAAGTAATAGCTGATCTTCCGTTTTAGTCCTTCATATTATTATCTTACATAACCAGTCCTTATGTCACTATCACTAGGGGTGTTCACTATTCGGATATAATCGGATTGTCCAATTGGACATTTTGGATCAGACTATTTGGATTGGTTTTTTGGTTTTTTGGATTGATTTGGACTTGAACCAAATTAATAGTTTGGATTTCGAATTGGATTTGGTATCCGTTGTGTAAACCTGATTGTCCAAAAAAACCGAATAGTAATATATAGTAAATTGATTTATATACTAACACTTATTGGTTTCCATTGTAAGCAATTATGGTTTCCCTTTTCTTTACATTTCTTATACTAAATTGATTTATATACTAACACTTGTTCCATTTTACATTGTATCAGTTGGTAATGTACCAATCTTTTTGGAGCTTTTGATAAAGTTGATGTCAAATTTTTTGTATATATGATTGTAAATGTTATAAGTTTTGAATTAGACTTGTTCTTATGTACAAAGTAGTTTATCATTTTGGAATTTTACATATGAACTTAATATTATTTATGTTATATACTTTTGGAATATTTTGAAAATTTTAAAGAAAAACCAAACAAATAAAACCAAACCAACCAAATTGTTATTTGGTTCGGATCGGTTTGGTTTTCGAATTACTTTGGACGGTTCGGTTTGAACTTTTGAAAACCGGATTTTATATGGTTTCACCTATTTGGATCGGACAAAACCAAACCGTCCAAACGAACACCCCTAACTATCAGACTATCAGTTATATTTGATTTAGGGCTTGTTTGTTTTTTGAGAAATTATATTTTTTTGGGTAAATTACAGTTTTTATCCCTGACCTATGGCCGATTCAGGGTTTTTGTCCCTAATCTTTTTTCTTCCGTTTTTTTGTCCCTTAAGTTTTTCAAATTCTAGAAAAAAACTCTCGTAACCCTAGAATCGTCGTCATCATCGACGGCGCTGAGTTGGCTTCTACCACTGTAATCGTTTATTCCTCGCCGGGGGTGGGGGTTGGTTGGGTTCCTTTGTACAGCTTTATCGATGGGTTTTAAGTTTAACCACCGGGAAGATTCAGAAGGATGGGTGTGGAAAATTGGGAAGTTTGATCGATCAAGGAAGGAAGAATTGTGTAAGCGTATTGATAATCCCTATCTAAAATCTGTGGAGAAGATTGCCTCTTCGTTTTTTATCACAAATTTCCCGCAGAATCTTGATAGAAGAGGTCTTTGGAAGTGGTGCATGGTGCATGGCAAGGTAGTGGATGCTTTTATTGCCAATAAGAAGACAAAGTATGGGAAACGGTTTGGTTTTATTCGATTTTTGTGAATCAAAGATGAGAAAGAGTTTGCATACAAATTGTCCCAACAATGGATGGGTTCTTATCATCTGTATGTTTCGGTATCGCGGTTCTCAAGACCTAATCATGCCAAATCGAGTAGTAGTAATGTGAATTCTTTGAACCAGGCCAAGCAATCGTACGGAAGTGTGTTGGCTGGTTCATCTAGTAACTCGATCAATGCGCAATCTAAAAGCCTTCAAGTGGGAAAGTCTATTGTTCTTAAAGATGTTGATCTAGTTCAGATTGAGGATTCAGAGATTATTGTTTTGGCCAAGGTTTCTAAGATTGATTTAATGCCTAATTTATATGCTCTTCTTGAAAATGAAGGTTTTGATAATGTGGAAATTCATCATATTGGCGGGTTCTGGGTTTGGATTGAGTTTAAATCTTCTAAATCTTGTATTAGGTTTAAGAACAAAGATTTGTCTCAGTATTTTTCTCAAGTTACTCATATTACTAGCAATTTTGTAGTTGATGGGCGTATATGTTGGGTGGAAATAGATGGGTTGCCTCTTTGCGCATGGGATTCTAACGTGTACAAAAGATTGGTTCATTATGGGGCAAGCTCATGTTTTTTGATGAGAAAGATGGTAATCCTAGTAGAGGTAAGATTTGTATTAACACAAAGGAGAAAATCTCAATTAATGAATCGGTTTTGGTTGAAGTAGAGGGTGTCTTTTATCCGATTAGAGTTGTTGAAAAAGATCTTTGACAGATTAAAATTTTAAAATCTCCAACTCAATCGGAGTCAGATTTTAGTGATGAAAATGTTGAGGATGAGATTAGTTCCATTCATGAATTTATTCAATTAGAAGAAGAGAATGATTATGTGGAAAAGTCAAATGAAGAAAAGATGGAAAAAGAGGAAACAGTAGCCCAAAAAGAAGAATTGGAAAAAGAAGCTGCAATTAATTCGGTGGATCATGTGGTGGAGTCAGTAGGGGATAAGGCGCAACTTGGTTCTCATGGGGATTCGCAAATCTCTATTGGGCAGGAGGTTGATAAAAAAGTTAATAGTGGACCATATTCGGATAAAGAGAGAAGTGTTAATGTGGAATCGGAATCCTTAAGTTGTCCTCCTGGTTTCGATAAGTGTGTATTTGCAAAAAAGGCAGGTTCTTCTAGTTGTGACACATTCTTTGCAAAAAAGAGTAAAAAGATTGTAAAAATTATTCGGGGGTGTCATCTATTATTAATTTTAAAGATAAGTTGAAATCTATTAAAGAAGGTTGTAAAAATTGGAGTAGAGAGCATAGAGAGTCTTCAAATGCTCATTATAAGGATTTGGGTAAACAACTGGAAGATATTAATATTAAGATAGAGAGCTCGTGTGCATCAAATGAAGAAAAGGTCCAAAGAAATATTTGGATAAAAGAAATCACTGATCTTGAAAAAAAGAAAAATATAGATTTGTTGCAAAAATTAAAAATTAAATGGGATGTGGAAGGGGATGAAAATTCATCTTTTTTTCATGGGTTGTTAAATCAGCGTCGTAGAACTCATTCTATCCAAGGTATTATAAATGATGGGGTTTGGGAAGTTGAGCCGGTTAAAATAAAATGTATTTTCAAAGAATACTTTCAATTAAAATTTGAAGCTTTGGAGTCACAAAGTCATTATGATCATGTGGGCAGGTCCAGAATTCATGTTGACGCATCAAGTGTATTGGAATCTCACGTGGCTTCAGATATTGAGGTCATGTGTTCGTTTGAGGAGGTAAAAAGCGCGGTTTGGAGTTGTGGTTCAGACAAAGCCCCAGGTCCAGATGGTTTGTCTTTTAAATTTATAAAAAAATATTGGAATTTTGTAAAAGATGATATTTTTAACTCCGTACAAGAATTTCTTGTTACGGGTAAGATTCCAAGGGGGTGTAATTCTTCTTTTATTACTTTAATCCCCAAAGTTTCTAATCCTGTTTTTGTTGAGGATTTTCGGCCTATTTCTCTTATTGGTATTATGTACAAGATTATTGCTAAATTATTAGCTCTAAGATTATCTAAAGTGGTTGATAAAATTATTAGCCCCGTGCAATCGGCGTTTATTAAGGGAAGACAAATTCTTGATGGTCCACTTATGGTGAATGAGATTATGGAATGGTACAAAATTAAAAGAAAAAAACTTCTTATCTTTAAAGTTGATTTTGAGAAAGCGTGCGATTCTCTTAGTTGGGAGTATCTTGATTATATGATGAATCTCCTTGGTTTTGGTATGATATGGAGAGGTTGGATCCGAGAATGTCTTAAATCGACTAAATTGTCTATTTTGCTAAATGGAAGCCCAACGGAGGAATTTTCTATGTTTCGAGGTCTACGACAAGGAGATCCGTTATCTCCTTTTTTATTTATTATTGCTATGGAAGGTTTAAATTATTGATTTCTAAGGCAATTGATGATAAACGAATTGACGGAGCTTGCGTGGTAATAATTTAAAAATCTCCCATTTATTTTATGCTGATGATGTTGTTTTCTTATCTGATTGGAATGAAAAGGCTTTAGAGGGTATTTTATGGGTCCTAAATGAATTTTATTTAAAATCAGGCCTCAAGATAAATATTCATAAATCAAATGTATATGGTACGGCTATACAAGATTCGGAAATTGATTCTCTTTGTGATAAGTTCGGTTGTGTTAAGGGTTCGATGCCGTGTATATATTTGGGAGTTAAAATCGGTGCCGACATGTCTCGTATGTCAAATTGGGAGGAAATTTTGAATCGGGTACGTGCAAAACTCTCTAAATGGAAAGCAAATATGCTTTCTATTGGAGGTAGATTAACCCTTTATCAAATCTGTGTTAGGTAGCTTGGGGATTTATTGGCTTTCAATATTCCGAGCTCCTTCTTCGTTTTTGAAGAAATTGGAACAAATTAGAGCTAAATTTTTATGGGGTTCGGTAGATAAAGAGAAAAAATTTAGTTGGGTTAAATGGGATGTATGTTTGGCGGATAGAGATAAAGGCGGGTTGGGCATTTCGAGTCTTAATGCTATAAACTTAGCTCTTTTGTCCAAATGGAGGTGGCGTTTTTTCAAAGAAAAAGATTCGTTATGGTGTAAGCTTATATTATCTATTCATGGTGATGATGGCGGATTTGAAAAACCGATTAGTAACCGGTTCAAAAAAGGTAACTGGGCTCAAATAATCGGTTCATTAAATTACCTTCATGATAATGATATTATTCCTTATAATGCGATTCGTTATAATGTTGTTAATGGGGAGGATGTTAATTTTTGGAAGGATAGGTGGGTTTGTAGTGAACCTTTATGTTCTAGATTCAACAGATTATTTCGGTTAGATTTAAACCCGTTTTGTAAAATTAGAGATAGATGGCAAAATGAAACGTGGGCATTTAATTGGAGAAGAAATATTAGAGGCGGTATAGAAGAAGAGCAGTTTATGAACTTGATGGCTCTTATTAACGAAATTAAATTGGGTGAAGGTAAAGATAAAATTGGATGGTATTTTGGAGATGTGTGTGATTATTCGGTGGGAGAAGTTAGGAGGCATATAAATGATTTTTTATTCCCCGGTATAGAAGAAAAGTCGAAATGGAGTTCGGATCTACCAATTAAAGTCAATGTATTCATTTGGAGACTAAATTTGGATCGCCTTCCTACTAGATATAACTTGTCTCGGCCTGGCATGGAGATCGAATCTATTATGTGTCCCATCTGTAATCAAGGTATGGAAACTAGTAATCATGTTTTCTTCTTGTGCTCTTTTGCTAAAGAAATTTGGTTGACTATCTCGAAGTGGTGTAATGTGAACATGAATGATTATGGGTTGTTTTTGGATTGGTATAACTCAACAGAAGGTATTTCTAGAGTTAAATATCGTCGGCAAATCATTCAAGCCATTGGTTTTACAACATGTTGGATGAAAGTTTAGGAACTCTTTATTATTTGATAGCAAGAAAATTTATAGATAGATGTAATAGATAAAATAAAGTTGTTTTCCTTTTCTTGGCTTTCCCACCGAAATCTTAAGTTTAAGGTTTCTTGGGTGGATTGGCTTTTATTTGCTTTGTAATGTTTTTATTAGTTTAGCAATTTGCTAGACTCGAGTAATATATTTGGAGTTAAAAAAAAAAGTTTTTCAAATTCTGGAAATTTGTCCTTCCGTCCAAAATCTTCCGTTAACTGACGGTTTTTTTGTCCAATTTACCAAATTACCCCTATTTTAACATTTTCTTTACATTTTTCTTTTTCTTTTATATACTTTATCTTCTCCCCAAACTAACCTGCAACATACCAAATTTTGAAGAATCAGATCCAAATGGCTTAGTTAACGATGAATCAGATCCAAATGGCATAAACCGTCTTCTCCGACATGAAACCTTCTTCTCCGGCGTAATCCATCATTTTCTCCGGCATAAAGCTATTCTGAAGATTTGGAAGAAGCTCTGTGATTCGGAAGATCTGAAGAAGATGAATCTGCGATTCTGAAGAAGAAGAAGATGCCCTTGCGATTTGAAGATCTGCGATTCTGAAGAAGAAGAAGATGCCCTTGCGATTTGAAGATCTGCGATTTTGAAGATTTGTGATTCGGAAATATCCACAGCGAGATCTGCTTGGGATTTTAAAATTAAGGTATCTGACTCTCTTCGCCGGCTGTATCTTTAAGATGGGTTTTTGATTTCTTCAGAGATCTTCTGGGTTGTTACTAAGTTTTGGTGTCTCTCACCTACTTCGATTCAAATTTATCATATGGGTTTTTGATTTCATCGAGTTGCCGGTGCAAATTTATAGGGAGGAAGAACAATGAGCTGAAATTTATTATAATTGCAACTGCAGTCGCAAGTCGCAGTTAATTTATTATAATTGAGTTCACTAACGAAGGAATTTGCCGACAAGCAATGAGAGATGGAAATTGTAAAACCAATAAGGTTTTAATTTAACTCGAAAAATTGTTTTCTTGTTAACTCGTTCTGTTGATTCTTATGGGTGTTTTTTTTTTGTGTTTGAAGTTATCGTGGTCGAAGAAACTGGTGCGAAAATGGTTTAATATTAAGAGCAAAACAGAGGAATCTCAGGCGGATAATATTGTTTGTGCAGGTGGGTTTTGTTTGAAAGTTAACATCACTTATTCTGTTCTTTTCTACTGCACACCAAGTGTTTGTTTTTGATTTAAAGTTTGCATGTTGTTTGAGGAAGAACAATGAGCTGAAATCAATGTTTCTTGCGGTTTTGATTTTGAAGGTGAAATCAATGAGCTGAAATCAATGTTTTTGAGGAAAAACAATGAGTTGCAGGTGCAAATAGGGATTAAGGTTCCTCAATTTAGGGATTAAGGTTTGTGGGTGGTGGGGAAGAAGATGAAAAAGGAAAAAATCAAAAGAGGAAAAGAAAAGGGAAAAAAGATGAAAATTCCTTTTTTTTTTTTTTTTTTTTGCATTTTTAGTCACTTAACGGTCAAAATTGGACGGAAGGACAAATTTCCAGAATTTGAAAACTTAAGGGACAAAAAAACGGAAGAAAAAGATTAGGGACAAAAACTCCGAATCGGCCATAGGTCGGGGACAAAAACTGTAATTTACCCTTTTTTTTCTACATTTTCTTCTACTTATATTTTTACTCACTTCTGTAATTAATATGTGTAATTTATTCTCTTATTATATATCGTCATTTGATTTTGACACTTATGTTAATATAGTATGTAGGAAGATTGTTGGAGCAAAACACAGATCAACTTATTACTGATGCTGCAGTTAGTACTGATCACTTAGTACTGATGGGGCAGAATTGATTAATACTGAGAAGTTGATACTGATGATACTATAACTAAGTTACTACTGATCGAGCAAAGACTGAAGATACTACTGATCATTAGTAGTTACTACTGACGAAGTATCTGGACTTACTACTGATCACCAGACTTACTACTGATGTTACATATTTACTACTGGTGATGAGTTTTACTACTGATGACGCGTTTTTGAAGAATATCAAGTCCGAGATCTTCGTATAGATAGTTATAGAATGTAAATCAATGTATATTATTATTATTCGATGTAAATCAAGTCCTAGAATAACTAGGGTAAATAGTTTAGCTTCAAGGACTATTATAAATAGTTCCTTACGAATTGTAAACGTACGTGTGTATTGTTAACTCAATAATATACATTGAAGCTTTTTGTGAAACTGTGTTCTTAATACTTTCGCATATTATTTACAGTTCATTGTTCTTAATATATTGATATAGTGTTGATCCGCTGCAACTTCTATCATCAATTAGATCTAAGGTGTTTATTAACTTGTTTATAGTTAATCGATCCTGACAAGTGGTATCAGAGCTTATTGGTTCTAGATCTACTATTTGTTAAGAACAACAAAAAGTTTTAATCTTTAAAACACACATTATTAATCATGACTGATAATAATGAAAGCACTCAGGCCAACAAAATTCCTATACTCACACCCAACAACTTTGGGATGTGGAAAAATCGTATTAAGCAATACATGCTTATTACAGATTATTCTATGTGGGAAGTTGTCCTTGAAGGAAACAAAACTGGTCCTGGTCAAGCAAGCAGCTCTGCAACTGAGGCAGACAAACTTAAATGTGAGAAGGAAAAGAAGGACAAGGGCATCGAACTCAAAACTCTAAGCACTCTATTACTGGCCATTCCTAATGATTATCAACATCTCTTTGTTGAATATGATGATGCAAAAATACTATGGGAAGCACTGGAGAAGAGATTCGTTGGGACAAAGAGCACCAAGAGGAATATGAAGTCTGTTCTCAAACAAGACTTTGAAAACTTCAAAGGAAAACCCAATGAAACACTCACTCAAGTGTTTGACATATTCAACAAACTAATTGGTGAACTTAACCAGGTTGGGGTTAAGATGGATCAAGAAGATGTCAACATGAAGTTCCTAAGATCTCTTAGTGAAGAATGGGCCATGTATACAGTGGTATATAGACAAAGAGATGCTCTAGAAGAAAAGGAGTTGGATGAACTCTATAATGATCTCAGAGTATTTGAAACTGAGGTAAACCAAAAGAACCCTTCTATTTCTTCTAATAATGCTGCATTTGTCTCTAGTACAGGTCAAGGTCAGGAAACCTCTATAGGAAAGGCTGCAGATTCTGAAGATGCTGCAAGAGAATCTTTCTTCACTAGTCATGTGCATACTGCATTGATTAGTGATGACTTGGAACAATTGAACCCAGATGATCTTGAGGAGATGGATCTTAAATGGCAGATGGCAATGCTGAGCCTAAGGACAAAAAGATTCTTAAAGAGAACTGGTAGGACAAGCCTCAACTTCAACAAAGGTGACAAAGCTGGATTTGACAAAACTAAAGTCAAATGTTACAACTGTAACAACCTTGGTCACTTTGCAAAAGAGTGTCCTCAGCCAGACAAAAGATCAAAATCAACTGCCCTTGTATCACAACAAGGACAAGGCTATGACTGGAGCTTCCAAGCAGAAGAGCATACTCAAAATCAAGCTCTCATGGCCTTTACTGACAACAAAACTGAGGTAAAACCTAAACCTTGTACTTCTGAATGTGCTAAAATTGTTAAAAACTTAGAAAAAGAAAACACTAAATTAAATGAAGATTTAGCAAAAGCAGTCAGAAGAAATCATGAGTTTGATAGTGTGATTGCTGATCAAGAACATCAAATAAAGGTGTACAAGATGATTGATCAGCGGATCAAGGAAGAATTGCTTCAAGCTGTGGATGAGAAAGAGTTCTATGAAACAAAAAATAAAGAACTAACAAGTAAATTAGAAGAATGTCAGCTTGAAATTGAACAAAATAAATTAACAATTAAAAAGTTTGAAAGAAGCACTAAAATTCTAGATGAATTAACTAATAATCAAACTACAGAAAAGGTTGTTCATGGGGTGGGATATCATGCTGTACCACCTCCACATAAATTCATTCCTCCACTTAAAAACAGTTCAGAAAGAATCATTAATGAATTAAAAACTGAAAATCAAACTGAATCTAATACTGAAACATCTGAATCAAATGATTCTTCTGATGATGAGCAATCAATTGAATTTACAATATCTCAAAGTGAATCACCAAAATCAATTGATACAAGTTTTCACACAGCTCAAAGTCCAAATGAATCTCCCAAATATAATGCAGATAATGTACCAAAATTTTTAACAAGGGGGAATGAAAGAAATAAAAAACAACTCTTAGACCAAAGAATACCTGAAGGTGCTAAAAATAAGAAATTAAGATGTGTTATATGCAATAAAATGAACCATTTAGCAAAGGATTGTCACTTCAATCCAATAAACTGCAAAGAGTTAAAAGAATTTAAAATTTTTAAACAAGGATCAAAAACTCAAAAGTTAAAAAATACTACTGGTCCTTCAGTAGTAAATACAATCAAAACTCAAATTGCTGAAACTCCAAGATTTGGAAGAAGTGCACCAAGATTTGTGCAAAACAGAAGAGTTGGCAGCCCAAAAGACAGCAATTACTTCAAGAACAATGGAAAATCCAATCAAAATACACAATATTTTAAATTTTCAAACACCAGTAGAAACTCTAACAAATTTACTAATGGTATTCACCCTCATTATAATGCTGTATGGTACCAATACAAGAATACTACTGGTAAAAACCCTAAGTTCAAAAACACTACTGCTCCTAAAACACCTTTCAAAAATACTACTGGTGTTAACCCTAAAAACACTACAGGTCATTCTAAACATGGTAAGTACCCAAATACTACTGGTCCATCAGTAGTAAAGTATTCAAAAGCTAAAAATCATGGGTATAAACCAAGATCAGTAGGAAATTCTCACACCAGTAATAACTCCAAAAGGACAGTAGTAAAACAAAACACCAGTAATAAACAAGTATGGGTACCAAAAGTCTTTAAAGTTAAATCCCCAAAAGCTTATTTCTCAAAGGATGAACCCAAGACATATAAAGCTTGGGTTCCCAAACTTAACTAATCCTTTACTCACTTGTGCAGAGCATTCAGATCCCAGAAGAAGGAAGAACATGGCACATTGATAGTGGATGCTCAAGGCACATGACTGGAAATCTGCAAATTCTTAAAGATTTCAAGTCATTTGATGGAGGATATGTGGCATTTGGTGAGAATCCCCAGGGAGGTAAGATTACAGGACAAAGGATGAAACTAGTGAACTCATAAAGAACTTAATTGTCAAACTGGAGAACACATCTGATCAAAAAGTGAAAGCCATAAGATGTGATAATGGCACAGAATTCAAAAAGGAGTACTTGGAATGAGTTTAACAGGTCAATAGCATCTGCTGTTGTCTGTCTATGCACAGACCAAGTATTCAATTTTTCTAATATGATTTTTGAAGGTATGTTGGGAAATCTTAACTCTTCAAAATTTTTAATGTATCCCATATTTATCCAACATATCATTAACATTGAATTACAAAACTTGTCAACTCCCAAAAATATTTTCATAATTCCAGAGTTGAACAAGAAAGTTTTCTCAAATATGAGAAAACAATTTAAATTTTCGGGCAAGGAAACCCCTCTGTTTCCTAATATGATCAAAGATCACACACCTATTGGAGAGGGTTCAATCAAAGATATAACCCAAATTGAACCTCAACCCACTCCATCACCCCCAAATACAGCCCAAACACCACCCCATATAGCCACTCAATCACCAACTCACTTAGAAGTCCTGAATGTGTCCCAGGAACTTGATATAAATCTGCAGAGTGCTACTCTTCACTCTGTGGAAGACCTACCAGATAAAACCAAAAATATTTCCACACTCTATAAAAGAAAGAAATCTTTAAAGGACACCAGGGGACAAATCGAGTCACACCACAGGCTCAAAGAGTTGTCCTCCAAGGAGGAGAGAGGACATGAGGGGAGGGCTTTCACTACTGATGCCCCAAAGGTGGGTGCACAGGATAGTGAAAACATCACTAAGACCCAAACCTCGGCAACTTTAAGTGATGACTCTTTTGAGGAATTACTTAAAGGACCCCGGTGCCAAGAAACCAAAAGGGGGGACATCTCTGCTTCTTCTAGGAAGAAGAGAATGTCTAAAAGACCCAATGAATCACCAAGCAGTGATGAGGGCAGATCTGAGGAATTGATGGAAAGGAAGGAAAACCTTAAAACCAATGTACCTGTTAGTAAGCCCGATGATCTTGCTAGATGGAGTGAGGGCAGTATTAAAATCACTCAATTGATGGATAAAGTGGATTCTCTTGAATCCACTGTACAAAATTGCCTTACATATTTAACAAACCAAGGGAAAACAATGGCTGCAATGAAAAGGCATGTCAACACCATCAACAGAAGAATGAGATTATATGAGCACAGGCTTTATCAACAAGCCAAAATCATCAGACAATTGAAGAAGAAGATTGATGATAGTGAGGCTCCACCAGTTGAGCTCACTAAGGGGGAGAAGGATAATATACAGACAATGATTGATGAATCTATTGCAGCAGCAGCATCCTCCCTCTTAAATTTAAAAGAAACAAATGTTGATGAAGGCCCAGAGATGATGGTTACAGAAGAAGAGCCTATTACTACTGCTACAATGGAAGAACAAGTTGAAAAGGAAATACCAGTAGTAACCTCTACTACTGATATTATAGCAGTAGTAAATGAAGAAGAAAAATTAAAAGCAGCAAATACTACTGATGCCCTATCAGTAGTAACTCCTGAAGTTACACCAGTAGTAACTACTCTGGTTACTACTGAAGAGGAAGAACTACATTTTCCAGAGCTAATTGAAAGAGAGAGACATGTCATCATTACCAAACCACCAACACCTGATCAACCACTTATCATACCTGACATTGATGATAATGTGAATTGGTTTGAGGTTGATGAGTGCTCACTTCCTCCACATCCAAAAATACTTCAACAAGATGAACTTAGATCATTTTCTCCTTCTGTAATAATAAGTGGAGTGCCATACATGAAATATATTCCACCTCCACCTTCAGCACATATTGGAAAGGGTAAGGAAATATATGATGAAGATTACCCTAACAGAGCTCTTGGTCATTACATGGTAAACAAAATAAATCTTGTTAGAGCTGATAAACAGTCTAAATGGAAGGTGAAGCATAAGAGATATTGGGAGAAGGTAGCTAAGTATCAAGCTCTTGAACAAAAGAAAGATCAAAGTATAATTCCTGTTCAAGCATCTGTTCAAACAGATGACATTCAGATAAAGGCTCAAAAAGCAGAATTCAAAAGGCTTAGAAAAGTAGAAGAAGAACATCTAAATTGTCTTGAAGATCTTGTAGCTGAATGTAAAAGAACAAAAGGTGATCTACCTGATGATATGTTTGAACAGAAGGACAACATGATTGAATATTTAAAGACAAAAGGTCACAGTGCAAAATCTTTTGGAAGAATGAAGATGATAACTATAATTGAAAAATACTGCACTGCAAAGAAGAAAGACCTGGCTGAACAAGAAGTTGAAGAATCAAAGAAAGCCAAAACTTTAATCCCAATCAGCTTAAATTTACTCAAGGCTGGTAGTGTTTCAACTGTTGGTGATACTTCAACTCCCCAATCTAAGAAACGAAAATCTGTTGATCAAGAACAAAGCTCTAAGAAGAAGTCAAAACAAATTATACATGTTCTTGAAATGCCAGTTGCTCCTCTACAGAACAATCCAATTCTTAACTGGAGAGTGATGCAGAACAATGTCATAGAGGTCATAAGGGAAGACAAAGTTGTACAGAGATTCACTGGATGGTTACCTTTAATCAGATCATGTTCTAGAAGTGATGTTATCAAGCTTCTGATTATTGGGAAACCAAGAATGACAAAGAAATCATGGAAAGAATCTGGAGCTGGATATTTAACAAAGATGATTGATGCTGCATTTTATCCAGACAATTATCCAGAACAATTTACAAATCCAGGTAATGTGTATGCTTGGAATGTCATTCCTACTGCAAATATGTACTTCTTTGAGAAATCAGGCAAAGTGTGTGAATTGTACTTATATGAGAAAGAATATCCACATTCTGAGAAGACTATGTATCAGATATTCATAAATACTTTGATGAAACCCTATGATGCTGTTATGTTCCAAAACAAACTGAATTATTTTACAAAGAGGAACAGCAGATATATTATTGAACAAAGGCTTCAACAGAATCAAAGAACTCTTGAGAAAAGAAGAAAAGAACAAGAAGAACAAAAGAAACTTGATTGATTAAAAGATGATCAATAAGTTTAGGGGGAGATTGTTGGAGCAAAACACAGATCAACTTATTACTGATGCTGCAGTTAGTACTGATCACTTAGTACTGATGGGGCAGAATTGATTAATACTGAGAAGTTGATACTGATGATACTATAACTAAGTTACTACTGATCGAGCAAAGATTGAAGATACTACTGATCATTAGTAGTTACTACTGACGATGTATCTGGACTTACTACTGATCACCAGACTTACTACTGATGTTACATATTTACTACTGGTGATGAGTTTTACTACTGATGACGCGTTTTTGAAGAATATCAAGTCCGAGATCTTCGTATAGATAGTTATAGAATGTAAATCAATGTATATTATTATTATTCGATGTAAATCAAGTCCTAGAATAACTAGGGTAAATAGTTTAGCTTCAAGGACTATTATAAATAGTTCCTTACGAATTGTAAACGTACGTGTGTATTGTTAACTCAATAATATACATTGAAGCTTTTTGTGAAACTGTGTTCTTAATACTTTCGCATATTATTTACAGTTCATTGTTCTTAATATATTGATATAGTGTTGATCCGCTGCAACTTCTATCATCAATTAGATTTAAGGTGTTTATTAACTTGTTTATAGTTAATCGATCCTGACAAAGATATCTATGAATAAATAGTAGGAAACAATACCGTTTATCTTATTTTTTTTATATTAAGTTGTATTTGATTAAAGTGTCTGTATGAATAAGTTATATATAAAGATAGATTAATGATATTGTTTGTTTTACATACTGAATGAATAATTTTAATATTTTAATTTGATTATTTTACTATTTTTTAAGGCCTAATTGTAGTACAAAATATAATTAGGTTACATATAATTTCTAGAAATAAATATTTGTGTTTTGAAACATTTATAGCCGCATGATTCCATGTAACATTTATGCTATTAGCAATAATTTCTAAACAACTAACCCAATATGATAGTCTATTACTTAACTCCGTTCCTGTGGGCTTTTGAGGAGCGGGAAAAATTGTTGGAATTCTATGAAAGAGTCTCGGGAGCGATTTTATTTTTATTAATCCCTAAATTTATATTATTGTATTGACCACTATTATTGCTCACCCCCGTCATCCATCACCACCAGTGCCAACAACTACCACTATCACTATCGTCATCAAAAAATATACTTACATGATATATGCGGTTGCATTGCACGAATACGATGCTAGTAACATGTATAATGTAATATACGTAAAGTCACAAATGCCAACAATGGGTTACAAACTTGCAACTTTAGATGACATGTTACAAATAGCCTTATATAATCCCAATTTTCATGTTGAATAATTAACAACTTCTGATGTCGTGCATATATAATCCGTCAGTGATATTAACATATGCCGATGATGTATTTTTTATCTTTAATCAACTCAACATTTTGGGTAATTCTAACAACTGTCATTGGTTTTGTTTCCATCACATAAAGATAATGATATATTTTCCGTGTTTCCTTAACACTTACATGTATTAGTTATTTAGTTTGGTATAAAAAAGATAGACTAAATTAACAAATAAAAATATATTTTCTAATACAAAAGGAAAAATTGAATTATTAAATACTTATAATCTTATATTATATGTTAGACAGCTTTAATACTTATAATATATTTTATGTACCTCGTTAAAACAAGAAAGAATATATTTTGTGCATACGCCCTTACGCACACACGATTTGACTTTTAACTGAATTATGAGCTTTATTTTCCGTTTTCTATTTGTATTTATGTATTTATAAAAAGCACACACGGATCAACAAACGATGGCGTCTAAAATAGTCACGAATTTGACACCTTTTATCCTTGTTGGTCTCGCCTTCTTCTTATTTTACAGACACCCTTCTTCTTCTATCACTCTAAACATGTCTCAAGAAACCCCTAAATCCGTTCACGAATTCACTGTTAAGGTAATTATCAATCCGTTTTTGTTGATTCTGTACTTTTGTTGTTCTAATTTTATGATTTTGATTTTGGGTTTTTGATGGTTTTAATTAAACTTGGAACTTTTAGTTCCAAATCCATGTCAAAGTAACTAAATTTGAAATTGAAAATTGATGATGAATTCTTTGAAGTTTGAGGCGTATATGACATATGGATTTAAAGTTTGTAAAGATTTCATGTACTAATGCAGTTGGGTTTTAGTTTGATTACAATATCGATATCAATTTTTGGATGTGAAATTACTTGATTTGACCTATAAAAAAGTCAAACATTTTGGGTTGTAATTGAGTTTCTTACGAGATTATTCAGGATATTCGTGGAAATGAGGTGTCCTTGAGCTCTTACAAGGGGAAGACTCTTTTGATTGTTAATGTTGCATCAAAATGGTAAATAATTTTTTTTTCTTGCCATGCTATTAAAATAGCTCAATTCTCTGTTATGCTTTAATTCATTAGCAAAATAGTTGTGAGGTAATTTCTTGTGCTGGTAATTCCACTTTCACCTCACTTTCGTTTTTCTGCATCACAGTTTTGTTACGGATGACAAAAGCCACAAAATATATTGAATAAATAAATATAGATGAAATATATGTATTTACTAGTAGTTTTTAATCAAGAAATTAAAGACCTGTCTTTTAGTCTGTTGCATCATTTTGTCATCATTAATTGTTGCCCATGTTCTTCATGATGTGTAATTGAAATTAACAGTTGCCGGTTGAGGGTGCCCATATTTCTTACTTTATTTATTATATATATGTGTGTGTGTGTGTGTCTGTGTGTGTGTGCGCGTGATGCAAGATTTTCATTATCACCACCTCCATCTCAAAATAGTCAACCTTTGACTTCTGAGCTCTAAATAAGTCATCTTTTAGTTCTGTAAAAACCTAATGATAATTCCTTTTGTGTAATTGAAACTGGCTAGTACATTAAATTATATTTTTTGGTATAGAAAATGTTGAGAACATATGTCTAACTGCTTGATTCTTACGAAATAAATCATTTTTGGCTATTTTCTCTAACCCTTTGGTTATTTGAACAGTGGATTAACAGAGTCAAACTACAAAGAATTGAATATATTGTACCAAAAATACAAAAATCAAGGTATGTTTTTCTGATTGTGCATCAAGTAGAATCGTATTTATTTTATCTTCAATATGTTTATGGTTCTGATTTATAAGAATTTAATTTTATGTTTTGTTGGCAGATTTTGAAATCTTGGCTTTTCCTTGCAACCAATTTCTTTGGCAAGAACCAGGAACAAATGAAGAAATTCAGGAAACCGTATGCACGAATTTCAAAGCTGAGTTCCCAATATTTGACAAGGTAATATTTACTTTTAAAATCCTCATTATTAGTAAGTGTTTAAATTAATCATTGCTATATAAAATGAATAAAAGGGATTATACTTACCTTTTTTTCTGATTGTTTAAGGTCTAAATAATCAGATTTAGAGTAGCAAATTAAGAAGTTACTGTAAGAAAAATTATTATTGAAAATAAAATGTAAAATTACCGACCTATAGCTAGCTTCAATCATCTAATTCTGATTATTCAAGTCGTAATTAATGAGTTTCAAAACATACGTCCAAACACCACTTTGGATGAAGTTTATAATCTAATGGTAGTCTAGTGCCTATCGATGCAAAGTGTTTTGATTATTTGTAAAATGTCTGAAATACTCTTTTGTCCTGGAATATGAGTAACGTTAACCTTTTTACATTCAATTAGACATCAAAATAACAATGATTTCACAATATCTGGGGAAAGAAAAGAGGGACAGATTTATAAATTAAATAAAAAATGTTTTTTTTGGATTTTTTGCAGGTTGAGGTAAACGGTAATAATGCAGCACCACTTTACAAATATTTAAAATCAGAAAAAGGTGGTTTTTTGCTTGATGGAATTAAATGGAATTTCACCAAGTTTTTGGTGAACAAAGAAGGAAAAGTTGTTGCAAGATACGGTCCGCGGACCCCACCTCTTGAATTCGAGGTTAGTTTAAATATAATACAAATGATATGTTTTTAATTTTTTTATAAATTCGGTTACTAACTCTTTGAAATGCTTTTTTTGATTATAAACAGAATGATATTCAAAATCTGTTGAGTTCATCATCTTCTTGAGAGATAAGGTCGTGCCTATGAATAAAGATTTTAAAAGTAATTAAATTTATTATGTTATAAAAATCTTTTTGGGCTAAAATTTTATGTCATGTTCTGAACTTTATGGGTTTTCTTTTCTTTTTTTTTTTTATTTTT
The DNA here is from genome assembly GCA_963853835.1 of Calendula officinalis. Taxonomy (NCBI): domain Eukaryota; kingdom Viridiplantae; phylum Streptophyta; class Magnoliopsida; order Asterales; family Asteraceae; genus Calendula; species Calendula officinalis. The sequence continues at coordinate 18,786,955 of OY970822.1, forward strand.
TTATTTTATATTGCAGAAGAGAGATAATGAGCAGTTGGGCGTTGTAGCTATGGTGGTTGCTTTAATGAAGGTCTATTAATGATGATTTTATTGTGTTGGTGTTATGTGTTTCTAGTTGGTGAAATAAGCAGCATTTTTTCTTACTCTTGTACTTGGAACCTATTATATATCACTCTTCCTTATCTTATAAGTTTCATTAAGTTGTTATTTCCTTTACAAACTTCGGCAAACTTATTTTTCTTTTTAAGTTTATGTTACTTATGTTCTTTCATTAAATTGTTTCATTGTAACCATTTGATGATAGCCTAGCTATAAGTATATCTAAAATGATTATTTAGAGGTGATATATTCGAATTCTTACCTTGGCAAATACAGAAATGAAAATTACTCTTTTTAACCTGTTAACAAACCCCAGACTCGTCAACCCTTTTACCCGGTTCACTTGAAATAAAAAAAAAAAAAAATTACTTATAAGTGAACCACAATCCTTTTTGGAGTGTATCAAAATAAGTGAATTACTTTAATATATTACCTTATTTGGTAAGTTTTTATATTTAAAATTACCCATTTATCTTTATTTATATATTTTTAAATACCATTAAAGGTGTGGGGCCTCATTCATTTTTATCATCCTATAAAAGCAACAAAATAGTAAAAAATGTGGGTCCACATCCATTATAGTTACACAATTTAATTTTACTAATATCTTAATACCTTATTTTGCAAAAAAAACGTGAATTTTAAAATTATTCACTTATTTTGATACGGAGGAAGTATATATTAGGGGCTTAAATGTATAAAACTGATTCTTTAGGGAGTTAATGTAATAAGGAATAAGAGTAACATCTTTTCAGTTCTCACTTCAAGAGAGAGAAAGGGATCGTCGGGATCGGAGAATAATCGGAGTGGACGACGGAATGGATTCAGATGAAGACGAGAGAATACCACTAAGCGAGAGACCGGAATGGTCCGACGTCACTCCGGTACCGCAAGACGACGGTCCTAATCCTGTTGTCCCAATTTCATACTCCGACGAGTTCGCCGAGACTATGAGCTACTTCCGAGCTGTATATTTGGCCGATGAGAGATCTCTTCGTGCTCTTCAACTTACCGCCGAAGTAATTCACTTAAACGCTGGAAATTACACGGTAACAAACACTCTATCCCTAAATGTGCGTGTTTGATTATATTTAACCCTAATTATAGTAATGGTAATTGAAGTCTACTTTGTTCGAAGTTGACTGCTGAAACTACTTTTGACTGTAAGAATTGTATTGTTGTTTCTACTTCAGTTGTCAGTTTAGAGAATTTTTCTGGTTTCACTGATCACAAGTCTGTGTATGACTTTCCATCAATTTAGTTGACTTTGATGTTGACCAAAAAAATTGTAACGAGTCTCAAACACGTATTTCCTTTTGTCTTTCGCAGGTGTGGCAATTTAGACGGTTAATAGTCGAGGCTCTCAATGCTGATCTGCATGATGAATTAAAACTCATTGATCATCTTGCTAGCAAAAGCTCAAAAAACTACCAACTATGGTAACACATTCTCCATTTATACGCTTTAGGTTTCTTTTGTATGTTACTAGCGGATAAACAAATGATGGATACTTAATTACTTGCAAGTAGTAATAATCTTATAGTGGAATTAGTGTTTTTAAATGATGATTAAATTAAAAATATTGTTATTACAGGCACCATAGGAGGTGGGTTGCTGAGAAATTGGGGACTAAAGCTGCTGATAGAGAACTTGAATTCACCAGGAAGATATTCTTAGACGATGCTAAACATTATCATGCTTGGTCTCATAGACAGGTATGCTTCACACCTTTTTAACCAATTCTTATAAAAGAAATAAAAAAAGGTTCATCACGTGTACTGCTCTGCAAGTTAGTTTATTGTAGAGGTAGAAATTTCGACCCATTTTTATATGAATGGGTCAATTAGCGTATGCTTTAATCTTTAACTGGTTAAACAAATAGCTTAAAAGATCCCCGTCAAATGGAAAGTATATCTTTAAGGGAAAATCATAAAAAATACCAGTTTTGTGGTATGTGTTGATTCTGTTGAACCAAATTGACCATTTTTTAAAGAAATTGCTGGAATCAAGTCTCTGAAAGAGTTTGAGATGTTCCAAAATATTGTGACTTTTTGAGAAATATACGGAAGATGTGAAAATAATACAAAATTAAGTTAAAAACTGAAAAATATGAAAAGTAACAAAAACTGAAACAAGTATCGACATTATCTTTTATTGAACGAAGGGGCCAAAGTCGGACACATGTCATTAACTGGTTGGAGTGTAAACCTTGAAAAAGTCTTGAAAATCTCGAATGTCTTGATTCTTTTTGAGACTTGAAGGGTCATTCCTATAATTTTTTTGAAAAGAGGTGAATTTAGTCTAACATATAAAAAAGGGTATTTTGGTGATTTTCCCTATATTTAACGCGTAAAACCCTAGACATTTTCGTTTAAATTAGATTATTATCGAAGTAATGTAGTTTTCATAATGGGTGGTGATTTGTGCATCACCTCTTTCTTACCATACACCATCAAAATGATTAATTTGACTAATTTACCCTTGTACCAAAGTATAGTTCAAAAAGAGAACATACATTAATAATACATAGTTTTCCGTAATTCCACCTTATATTTGTATCTTTTGATGTTTTTAGAAATTGTATAAGCTTCTTATTATAACAATTATATTCTGTAATGATTTTTTTTTATTTCTTTCTTTGTCCCCAGTGGGTTCTTGAGAATCTTGGAGGGTGGGAAGATGAACTTGCTTATTGTGATGAACTTCTGGGAGTCGATATTTTCAACAATTCTGCTTGGAATCAGGTATTAATTAAGTTTCTTAATCTGAAATCTTTATTCTGAATGCATGCATTTTGGTTACATTGGCATCTTTCATTAGTCTTTGTTATTCTTATTGCTACAAAAATTGTTACATATTTATGAACGGGTCAAATTGTTATTCTTATTTGGGTTATGTTTTATCTTCAAGGGGTCAAATGGGTAAGCTAAAATATTGGCTTAGTGGGGAGCATGGGTCAAACAGGTAAAAAATAAAAAATTAGCTTAAAAGAAAGGAGGTCAAACCGGTCGAAAGTCGCCAAAGTGTTTTTTCTTAATGCATGAAACCTTTTAAAATCTTTATATTAAAAGAACATTTTTATTATTGAAATAAGATCATTGTTGTAAGGAAAACAGCCAAAAAGACAATCAAAGATCTTGAATTTTACAATGTGGGTTATGAGTAATTTTCTCTCTCGTCAAAGGAAATAAAAGATAAATCATTAAAAGGCAATCATTTTTGTAGTATTTATTTTTCTCTTTATTTATAAAAGCCAAGTCATATCACTCCTATTTTTATATATATATATATTATCTTTAACAATGAGTAAATCTCACGGTGTTAAATGAAGCAGTTGTCCTAAAGTTAAAGGTTGTAACATATATTTTTAATTACAATTAGCCCGATTTAGAAATTTTCTTGAGATTACGTTTACACAATGGCCAAGTTGGACATGGATATGCCAACACATATCTTGAAAACTAAATAAATATATGTATAGAAATAGATCTCTGAATATGCCAGTGGGATTTCTTATAATAATAAAAAATATATTGGCTATTATTTGATCAAAATCTGGTTGCAACTGTGGCACATGTGGTGTGCATATTTTTGTTTGCTTGAAAAATACACACAACCATGTGCTCTCTATCTCTATTATTTTGTTTTGTCAGTCCAATTTGGCATGTGTGGTGGATTGTATACTTCCAAAACTACACATGTGCATTTCAAGTGATTCATTCATATCTTATTTTCTGCAGAGATATTTTGTAATAACTAGAAACCCTAAATTAGGCGGCATAGAAGCTACACGTGATTCTGAAGTTAGTTACACAATTAAAGACATTTTAACCAAACCAGAAAATGAAAGCCCGTGGAGATACCTTCGCGGCCTCTTCAAAAATGACATGAACTCGTTTGTAAAAGATCCCAAGGTTTCAACTGTTTGTTTGAAGGTGTTGACTTCAAAAGTCAACTGTGTGTTTGCTCTTAGCCTCGTGTTGGATCTCATCTCTCATGGTTTTGTCCCAAACCAAGAGCTCAAAAGTGCTGTAGAAGCTTTACTTCCCGAGTCAAACGGTCAAGATTTGGATGTTTTTGTAATGGTTTGTTCGGTTTTAGAGATTTTTGATCCAATGAGGGTGAATTATTGGAAATGGAGAAAGAGTAATCGTGAGTCTCAACTTGCAGAAGAAGTTGGAAACATTCATATTCATTGAAGAACATGTTGTGCTTTATATTCGGTTTTTATTGCCTTTTTAAGTTTTGTAAAACCTTGTGATTCGGCAACATGTTGTTTATTACAAGTTAAAATGTGTTGTTCAACACTTAGGAACGACTGAGATTAAACTTTATTTTTCTGTTAAAAAAACCACTTTAGCTGTTTTTAGCACGTTTAAAGACATGTTTATGACTCTCAACTTCTAAATCCGCTTTTTAGGATTAACATAATCCACTTTTCTCATTGCAAGATTTGAGGACTGAACAATTAATTTTGAGTATATTTTTCCATGATATAAAAGACGTAATTAAGCGTTAAACCTTGACCTCGACATTTTGTAACTATGTAATTATCTTTCATATAATTTTCTTTTCGAATAAAAATTAAAACACATACTTAATTGTTAAGTTTTATCTTGTACTAGGACGGTTAGTGGGGGCCGTCAATAGTCGGTTACGGTTTATTACTTGTACTATATACTGTCCATACATCATACTAGTCCTAGTCCAAGTTATTGATTATTTTAATGTTATCTTAATTTTTACCTTGCATGCAATATGTAAAGTTTGACTATACTTATGTTTTAACTCTATCAAATTTGGGTTTTTTTTTTTTCCTTTGACAAATAGTAAGAGAAAAAGATGAATACAACTTGTATTTCATGATTTTATTCCACATCATCATCATCATTCATACAACTATCAATTTTACTTGTCAAAACTCAACTCTTTTCTACAAATCACAACCTTTCACCGACGGAAATCAACTCAATTATCCATCTCCAGATCAAGAATTCCAAGGCCTCAAATTTGAAATCACAACCGCCACCCAAATTTGATGATTAAGATTCGATATTTTTGTGTCAATTTTGTTCATAGATCAATTAAGAAACTTTCTAATTGCATAATCTGACTGTGCAAGCCACTGCTTGTGCCCAATACTTGAGTCTTGCTTTCACAGCTTCAGGATGATCACCTACACAAATTTATAGCCCAATTAGACACAAACCCACATTACATTATTTTAAATAATATAAGCATGTATAGCTAAATTTATACAATAAGCATCTAAACTCAAATCACTCACCAGGACTAGAGATCTTCCAATTAGCAATCGGAGCAGGGGGCGGCGACGCCGTTTCACTCAATTGCTCCGCCGCCGTCGACGATACATCCGGCGACTTCTGTTGGTCATCTAGAAACTTCTGACTCATGGAATAACACAATTCAAGCGCAGGCAAAGTATTACAAAGTTCCGGGATTTCATCGTAACTAAACCCAAACCCTAAATCAAAACACCCTTTAAGTTCATCAAGATCTTCATCAGTCAAACTCTTTGACCTAACAAGATCATCATCATCGGTTGTTTCTACATACCCTTCAAGAAAGACTTGGTTTTTCTTCTTCTTCATGCTGTTTTTGGACCATGAATTCTCGTTCTTGAAAAACCCAGATCGGTTTTCGTGATCAATTGATCTTTCGTATGAGAATTCAAGATCTGTGTATTCTTCTTGCTGGAAGATTCTTTCAGAAATTGATGACATTGATTCATATGAATAGCTCCCCATTTGTTCTTTCTTTAATTTTGTTATTTTTGGGGTTTGTAAAAGTGGTTATGTGAGAGAGGAAAGTCGGTTTTTAAAGACTTTGAGGAGCTGTCATCTTATGGATGATTTCCATGTATGTATGTTATGCATGTGTATTATGGTCATGAATGTAATGTATTATATGTGCCATTATTGGGGAACGCATATTTCATTTTGTAAGTCTAATATTTATAAGGGTTTTGATAATAACAGCTCTTAGGATTATTACTAATATATATAATTTTTTTTACATTGATTAAAAGAGTAATATTCCTAAAATTCAGGAGATTGTCTTTTGTGTATTTTATCTTCTTAATGACAGCCCTAGGCTGTCATTATCATTTTCCTATTTAGAGCATCCCCAATGGTTAACCTTACAATACTGATTAGTTTTGCCACATCAACAATCTACTAATCAAAAACCTCTACATAAATAGCATCTCCAATGGTTAACCTTTGCAAAAGCTTTTCCTTTAACAATATTTCCAATTTATCTTTATCTATCTTAAATGTTTTATATATACCCCTTATATAATTTGACACTTTTTATAACATCTTATTACATATAATATTTTTTAAAATATCTCATACAAAAATATTATAATAATTGACATGAAATATTATATAATTTATTTATTAACTAATAAAAATATAATAAAGAATTAATGTATAATATATCTAAAGTTTAAAATGAAAAACTATTAAACATAGAGGACTAAAAAAGACAACTTTTGAAAGTATATTAAAAGTTTAGTAGAAAAAAAGTCTTTTAATAAGCTTTTAAAAAAGCTAGTCATTCCAATGGGTAAAAAGTCATCCAAAGACTTATTCAAATAGTAATAAGCTTTTAAAAAAGCTACCATTGGAGATGCTCTTATAATAAGCACCCCTGTACTTTAAATCATTGCTCAATAATTGCCAAAATTCAGTTTTTGTAACTGTGCGTGTCTGGATCAAAAGTTGTTTTTTATACTTTTACTTTGGTTAAACAAACTTTATTTTTTATTATAAAAATAAAAATAGAAGCTAAAATTACTACTTCCTCCATTGTAAAATAAGTGATACTTTCTATATTCGGGATGTTGTAGACAAGTAGGAGATGTGAACGTAATTATAGTTTGTATCCATTTTTTCATTTAATATACATAGTATTGACTTTCAAGATAATGTGAACTTAGTTAATAAATAGGCACGATTAAAAGGAGGTAGGTGCTCATGTAAATTGTCATTGACAAACTCAACAATTTAGTCAAGGGTCATATCTACTTATTTGATTAATTTTTTCATACCAACTTAATTTATTAATATTATTATTATTATTACACGTAGTAATTTTCAAATGTCAAATTTATGCTGTTAAAATTTATGATTATGTGTATTAAAGAATTTCAATCAATTTTGGGATATGAGTCTTGTTAATTTTTTAAAGGACTCGCAAGAACAATTAACTGCTTACTTACGTTTATTATATGGAAAAAAACTAGAGTTAACATCAAGACATTTCGAAATACCCTTCTATCTAGGAACAGAATCAGGTCAAGAACCAATCAAGATGTACTCGGCAAATACACAAGAATCAATTTTAGAAGAGATCGAACCGTTTATATAGTAATGTGGGTCTTACTAAATTTTTACCAAAGAATATATGTTTTCAAAGTACACCATTTATTTTGAAACATCCCAAAGCAAAGTGTATCACTTATTTTGAAACATCCCAAAATGCAACATGGAATGGTGGAAGTATATGTGTATAGAGTGTGATTTTTACACCATACTTTTTAATCTATACACAAAAATAATTGTTTTTTTATGTTTCTACAATTTGCACTGGCACTTTACAGTGTGGAGTATACATCAAAAAATTTGGTACACACATATATTTTCTATATGTATATACTACCTCTTATCACAATAAATGATACACTTTTCATCTATGAGTGTTTCAAAATAAGTGATTCTCTTTAAATTTGATATTATTTGGTAAAAAAGAAAAAAACTCATCATCCACTAAATATCCACTTTTAATACTTCATCCATTTCAAAATAAGTGATATAAATTAGAGTACACGGTTTTAGAGGCAAAAGATGATAATGAAGGTTAATTAGATTAAATTTGATAGTTAATGGAGGATGGGTCCCACATATATTGATTAAAGTGAATTTAATGATGCTTAAAAGTAAAAGTAAGGGTAGGGGTGTCTTTTCACTTTATTAAAGGAGATAGTTAGTGGGTGTGGTCCCCACTACTCTTTATCAAATATGGTAAGTTTTCAAAGTGTATCACTTATTTTGAAACACCCTAAATGGAAAGTGTATCACTTATTTTGAAACGGAGGAAGTATATTAAAATTAATTTTTTTTTTACCTTTAAACACCATTGATATTATAGTATTTAAAAGAAGTAGAACTCAATCTCTCTAATAACTATTCATTTTAATATATCTTAACCCGTAATTTAGTTTTTTTTCTTAAAAATTATAAAACCTTAAATGTATTATATAGTGATACATAGTTAGTATTATCTTATATATTATTGATTTGGAATCTTTTGATCCAAATTCCAAGGGAATTATATATTGCGTTAAGCACATCTCAAGTTAAATATTGTAAGAATATTATGAACCACAACAATAATAAATGCAATATATGTTGTAAAGTTAAGTTATCAATATTGTATTTATAATTGTAAAATACATAATGATGTAAATAAGAGATCTAAGACGAACTGCCATGCCAGCATACTTGTGCTGTCCTACCTCATCCACTTGATATTGTTTTTTCATCCATACCATCCTAATTGTGTTATTCCTAAATATATTTGAATTTGATTTTATATCATATATGATGTCCAATTTATATTTATATATAATACAATTCCCATACCACTAAATGGAAGTATGAACAGTGACTTTTTATGCTAAAATACGCCGATCTATTTAAAATATAAGGATTATATATAGAAAAAAAAAAAAAACAAATATAAATAATTGAAGATATTATTAATAATCTGAATTTCCTAAATGAAACTTTTTAAATTTCATTTAATAATTTGTTAATTTTTTAACAGAATTTAACAACGTTAGTGTTTGATGATATCATACATCTACAACTTTTTATTATGTAACTGATATGTACTTTTTTTTGTTGTTGGATAAATAATTGTTAGTTATAAAAACCAAATGAAATTATGAGAGATTTTTTAGTGTTATTCTCATATTATATTTTTTTATATATTGAACTTTTATTATTTACAATGGCAGACAATATTTTGTATATCTCAATCATTTTTTTTGTTATTAAAAAAACACCGTTTTCTTAATTTCTTGCGATTAAAAGTTTTAATAGCTCTTAAACTTTTCTAATACATACTTATAACCCTTAACTTTTTATATTTCACACTTATAGCCTCTAATATTCTATATTACTTTATTTGATGCTATAATTCTCAAAATAGGCTGAGATTAAAGCTATAATTTTCGGTACGAACAATTAAAGTTATAATTACCTAAATAAGTCACCGTTGAACGGGCTTCTGTGTGCGTTTTTTCCTAAAATATACCATTTTAGAAAATATTTTTTTTACTTCATAATTCAAAATAAAAATCAATATTACATGTATAGTAGAAAGAAAATCCATAAAAAAATGTGTTAAATGTTATTCACGAACTTCTGAAAAATAAATACTTTAAAAATCCGCAGCAACGTGCAGCCCTTGCTATACTTATATATAATGGTTGTTGATAAAAAAAAAATTAATCATTTATTTATCATAAATATTACTCTCTCATAATAAAATTATGGGCACTTTGATTCTCTTCTAACATGATTCAAATCAGGGGTGTCTTTGAGGAGGTGCAGCCGCACAATACCCATATTTAATAGGGGCCCAATTTTATATATATCTTATATATATAATATTAAAATTTAAGCTAACTTAATAATTTAATAGAAAAGAAATTTTGAAAGTCTAAATTTTTATAAAGATTTTGTATTCAGGGAGGCTCATTTGCATGTTTTCGCACAGAGTTTTCAAAATATCGCAGACGCCCCTGATTCAAATCAGAAGTTTTGAGAAGATCGTGCAAGAGCAAACATGTCAATTAAATACGATGGCAGGATATACATTGTATTTAAAAGAAAAAATTTCAAATTTATTAAGGAAAACACATATACATTGTATTCTAATAAAAAATATTTAAAAAATGTTTGTTTTATTGAGCCTCAAAGTGAACAGTCGAACATGGCATAAAAAAGAATATACTTTTCGATTGATTTTATTTTTTTTATATAAAAGCACCAAAACCCGCAAATATCTAGCTTTCATACCTGAAAGTTTAATTTAGTAAAATATAAGCGAACCAACAGAGGTTACCTGTCAGCGTTGGTGATACGTGTCCTCTTTTTTCACCTTTATACGCCGGGTCGGGTCATTTGAGGTGGTCCCATTATGACAGCTCATCAGAGAATGGATGGATGTTATACCATGGGTCAAATATGTACATACATTAGCATGCAAATACATATAATGACGCATGATTAGGTGATAGCTCCACAAGAAAAAACAAATAATTTTAAGATTGGTGCCAATGTAATCGGCTCCTTCTTCGGTTGTGTTGATGGTGCTATTGGTATGACTCTTCAGTTGTAATGTGTCCATTTTTGTTGTCTTTTATCTAAAGTGACGAGACGGAGGTAAGGTGACCCTAATATATATTTTAACAGAGTATTTGTTATTTTGTGTACGTATATTTTATAGTGGTAGAGTCCAAAAAACTGAAATAAATAAGTATTGTTGGCATAAGTTTGTCGATTGAGAATCAGTTGAAATATCAGCTACTGGTGGCACTGATCTGGCATAAACTGGAGGCATCGGTTGTGTCATGCTTGACAACAGTCTAATGGAACTTTATCATCTATATCTATTTATATATATTTTTTAGAACCACGAGTTAATAAGTTAATAGTTCGAGTCAAATAATGACATCCACAAGGGTTAGTATGTTTTCTCCCGAACTTTCACCTATGAGGAATAAACTTCACCACTTATCCACCTGAGAAAAAACCTTCAGCAAGACTCGAACTCAAAATCATATGAAGAAAAAACCCCTTAAAATTTCCTTCAAACATTTAACATACTTTTATCCCTCATTTATACAATTATTTTTCTCTCTCACCCGATAAAAAGACATGTGTATAGAGAAACGTTCAAGGAGATCCTTTATTTTAAAAGTCTTGAGTAACAAATCTCAACTATCGATCAATATAAACTAATGGTCAAGATTAATCACATATTATATACATAAAGGAGTATATTGGTCATTTGACACTTAAAAAAAATTTGATTTTTTTTTATTTTTGATTTTTTATTAAAATTTTTTTTATTGAGATGTATTTTAGTCATTTTAAAAAATTTATTTTTTTATTTTTTATTTTAAACTTTTTATTTTTTTAAAAAAAATTATTTTATTATTATTATTTTTTAAAAATTATTATTTTTTCATTAATAACAAATAATGTGATTGTATTCTGAATCACATGTGATTGCATACATTTGAGTTACATAACAATTTGTTTATATATTTATTATATGCAACATTTTTCCTTAACACCTAAACACTATCTAATGATATCTCCCTATCAATCTCGTACTATTTTGTGAGACTTCCACATCAAATGAGTAATGGTATTTAGTCCTATTATTAGAGCATCTCCAATTGTAGTTTCTTCTAAAGCTTATTACTATTCTTATAAGCCTTTGAAAGACTTTTTACCATTAGAATGTCTAGCTTTTTGAAAAGCTTACTGCAAAGACTTATTCTCTACTAACCTTTTAACCAACTTTTAATGTTTATCATTTTTAGTCCCTTATGTTTAATATCTTTTCACTTTAAACCTTAGATATATAATATATAAATTCTTTATTATATTTTTATTACTTAATAAATGAATTATATAATATTTAATGTCAATTAGTATAACATTTTTATACTAGACATTTTAAAAGATATAATATTTAGTAAGATGTCAAAAAAATATCAAATTATATATAGGGGTATTTATAAAATATTTGAGATACATAAAGGTAAATTAGAAATATTGTAAAAGAAAAAGCTTTTGGAGAGGTTAACCATTGGAGATGTTATTTATGAAAAAGTTTTTGGTTAGTGGAATGATGATGTGACAAAATTAATAAGCTTTTATGAGGTTAACCATTAGGGATGCTCTTAGTCCTACTCATTAAATAAAGACATGTGTCAAAATCAAAGGATATTATTAAGAGGAGAATTAGTGGTATGACTATGAATAGTACCAAATGATATGACTATTTTAGGAGTTGTTTGCAGAACTCAAATTTTGAGTAGAACCCAGCAGAACTCAATCTAAACTATTGATTTTTGAAATGAAATGATCATAGAAGACACATGAAGGGATTTGATGAGGGACCCTAAATATTGGTTTGCATGTATGTTATCTATGCATGTAAACATATATGTTATTGCGCATGTATGTTTTCATGTATGTATATATAAATGTTATTTGTACATTATTTGTGCATATATGTTTTTTAGTATTTTTAATACTTTACTTAATGTATATGTTTGATTTGGGTTAAATGTCATTAGTTTTGCACATTTATTAACTAAATTATGATTGACTTAGATGTGTTCTGCTGGGTTCTACCCAAAAAATGAGTTCTGCAAATAACTCTACCCACGACTATATATCAGTTTTCACATCAAATAAAAAACAATTCAAAGTTAGTTTTTAATAGAAATTTGAGGCCTTGTGTGTTCGATTAGCCTCTACATAATTAAACTTAACCCAGCACAAATGTGAGAAATTTGATTTATATATCTGTCTTATTGCGATGACCAAGCGTAAGACACGGATCTTTCTAGGGGCACACCGGGTTAGCCCGCTTTGATTTCCCTTCGGGCTCCTTATTCAAAGACTGTTCTTTATTACGGCTCTTCTGATGAGTGATACATTCGGCAAGCGCCGGTGAAGAACACAAGGAAAGCACGAGCTCGGGTATGTATATATGATCTTTTAATAATAATAAAAAATATATTAGATACCAATTACTATCAAAATTAGCCATTTACCTTATATACAATTGTGGTTCAGTATTTCGTTAATTTATTGTTCACAGATTATGACGGCAAAACATGGACGGACGTTAGTCATATTTACTAAACAATCAACTTAACAGCCGGATGAAACATTATTTATTGAAACAAACAAAATCTTAAAATATAGTTTGAAAAAAGAAGCATATGCATATTCTTTAATATATATCCTGTAACACACCGATTTTTCAACCCAATTTTAAACTTTAAAAAAAATAAAACTATAAGTCTTTACAAACCGAGTATCAAAAAAAACATGGTTTAACTAAAACATTTGGAATAATTAGAAAGTACCAAAACCGGTGTTACAAATATATCAAAACTATAGTCTAGGGAATTAAATAAGTACACCGAGCTAATCCTTCCAAATGCTAACTACTACGGGCCGCCGAATCCTTAGCTCTCGTCCTCTCGAACCTGAGTACATAGTCAAAATAAACGTAGTACGTGAGACAAGAATTGTCTCGTGAGAAACATGGGTTTTAGACCCGATTAGAAAATAATTGCAATAAATTAATAATTAAATAATTAACAAATTGCACATAGTCAATCAAACTCTAAGGCTTGCCATAAGCCAATCATTTACGTAACAGGCCTCCCCGAAACAACTCCCCCGATATGGGTGATCTAGGTAAACTCCCCCGTTTCCGGGTTATCTATTTGCTCCCCTAATTTCCGGGTTATCTATTTGCTCCCCCATTTTCCGGGTTATCTATTTCTCGACACACTACCCTTGCGCATGGTGGTACCGCCCCAAGTAGGTGTCATTAACTTCACCAACTTGTGTGGGTTATCTAGGATCCAATTGATTAGCTACCACATAACAAATCATCAACTTGGGTCAAAGCCCCATATCATAACTCAATCATACTAGTGGTAACTAAGCAAGTCAATTTACAATTCAATTCAATTAAATTCATACTCTATCAATTCAATCTTTTCTTTATTAAAAATATTTATCTAATAAAGACTCTAAAATCATTTCAATTCATAAAACATGGTTTACTATGTACTCAGAAAGATCACATGTACTTACCTTAGTGATGCTATCCAACACTTGTGTTTAATAACACAATCCTTACTTCCAAATCGAGGAAGTACTCCCAATCACAAGGTCTTCTTGACCTAACATCAATACCATCACAAGAATCTAGTTATAATCCATAACTAACTACTAATTAGTCCATCTAAACATTTCTAACCACCAAGTTCATACAACTTGGTGGAATCTCAAACCCTTGTTCAAGATTTCCATCACCAATTCCAAATCTAACTTGTACACATTGATTACAAGTCTACAAGGAGTGTTTTACACTCATAAAAGTTCATCTTCCCCAAAGATGTCATGGTGGGTTCCCAAAACCACCATTGTTACCCATACTAAGCTCAAAATGAAGGTAACTAAGTGAAATAAGCAAGAATTCTTACCCTTGATGCTTAAACCCTTCAAGATGATGAAGATTTGAGCTCTCTAGCTCCAAAAACCGTCCAAATGCTCTCAAAAACGGCTGCACTAGGTCTAGGGTTCATAGGTGTTATGAGCCCTAGCTTCTACACAACTTTTTATAGTCCAGACCAACCTCGCGCCCCACTCGCGTCTCGCTCACGCCGCGAAGTGACGCGGGATGTCTTCTTGGTCGGCGCTGGAAATCAGCCTTCGCGCCCCGCTCGCGCCTCGTTCGCGCCGCGAACTCGACGCGACTCCCGACTCGAGCTCGGCGTGAATCTCTCGCGTCCGGGCTCTGAACCTTCTGGTCAACTTCGCGCCTGGCTCGCGCCGCGAGGGCTGTTCCAACAAGATTCTTGGCCTTTAAACTTGTTTCCATCCAAATTTTGACCCATACTTGGTTATACCAAGTCCCGAACATTCACACACTCGATAAAACACAACTCGAAACATAATCTAATATAAATACTAAAAATTCGAATAAATCCCAAATACATTACACGAAAAACAAGCGTAAAATTACGGTCGTTACAACTATCTACCCCTTAAGAGGATTCTGTCCTCGGAATCGTCTCATAATCTATAAATCCGGGTAGTGTTTCATCATCTCATCTTTGACTTCCCAAGTCAAATTTGGTCCAAGGAAATGCTTCCACTTGACCAACACTAGCTCGATCTCTTTGCTCCTCAATTTCTTCGTTTGGGCCTCCAATATGGCCTCGGGCTCTTCAATCAACCGGTTGGGTGCATCGACTCGTAAATCTTGAAGTGGGATAATATTCTCCACTTCACCCAAAAATTTCTTCAAATTACTAACATGGAAGGTGTCATGGACACCTTGCAACTCGGGTGGAAGTTCTAACTTAAATGCTTGTAAGCCGACCCGTTTCAAGATCCTAAACGGGCCTACATATCTTGGGCTCAATTTGCCCTTCTTTCCAAATCTCATCACGCCTTTTCAAGGCAACACTTTCAACATCACCATATCACCGACATTCAAATCATAAGGTCGCTTTTTCAAACCCGAATAACTCTTTTGGCGATCTTGTGCCACTTTCATATTCTTTTGAATTATTCCGATTTTCTCATTTGTTATTTTCACAATCTCGGGACCCGTGAGTTTTGTCTCACCCGCCTCTAACCAACAAGAGGGCGTCCGAAATTTTCTCCCATACAATGCCTCAAACGGTGGCATTTTAATTGTCGAGTGATAACTATTGTTATATGAAAACTCAACTAACAGTAAATGTTCATCCCATTTACCACCAAAATTCAATACACACGATCTTAACATATCTTCGACCGTTTATATCGTTCTTTCACTTTGACCATCGGTTTGCGGATGGTAAGCCATGCTCAATCTCAACTTTGTTCCCAATTCTTCTTGGAGTGATCTCCAAAATCTCGAGGTAAACCTTGCATCCCGATCGGACACAATCGACAATGGTACCCCATGCAAACGAACAACTTCATTAACATACAATTTTGCCAACTTCTCGAGTGGCATGGTTTCCCGAATAGCTAGGAATAACGCACTTTTTGTTAACCTATCGACAATCACCCAAATGGCGTCATGATTTCTACTAGTCTTTGGGAGACCAACAATGAAATCCATTGTGATGTCATTCCATTTCCCGGCCGGTACTTGTAACGATTGTGCAACACCATAAGGAACTTGGTGCTCGGCTTTCACTTGTGCACACGTGGCACATTTTGATATGTACTTTGCTACCCTCGACTTCATCCCGGGCCACCAATAAATTTTCTTCAAGTCTTGATAAGTTTTTGTACTTCCGGGATGAATCAAATACTTGGACTTGTGAACATCATTTTTTTTTGAACGACAAGCATTTTATAAAGAAAGACTAGCAAGAAGCTAGACACAAAACAAGACAAGCAAGGAAATTACAAACATGACATAGGATCACTACACCACTCAACCCACTTATTCTTAAGATTACAAGAAGGAGTTCTATATTTTATCCAAAAAAACGACATAGCTTGGATGTAACCTCCTTTGGTGTAGTTGTTAAACTCCTCATTTGACCTAAAATTTTTACCGTTTCGATGTCTCCAAATCAACCAAAAATAGATGTAAAGAACACATGAAAGGCCTCTTTTTGAGAGCCCTTTATGTTAACATCAGGTAACCAATCCAGCAGCTCGATGATTGAACCAAAACCCATTAAATCAATTTTCCACCACGTGCTTATTTAATAACATCATTTAATAACACTTGTGAGCATCATTTAATAACACTTTTCGGTTTCCACCGAATTTCAGAACCCAAATCCGGCCATTTACGGTTTTTAACCCTTGAACATTTTCTTCAAATACTTGGTTCTTTCCTAACCTCTTTTGTCTATACTCGTCTTTTCCCATCACCTCCCTTTGTGCGGTTTTTATACTTTCAATAAAACTAGATACTACATCAATCCGCATCAACTTAGCCTTAACCGGTTTTTCATAAACTTTTCTACTTAAGGCGTCGACTACCACATTAGCCTTTCCTTCGTGATAAACGATTTCACAATCATAGTCACTAATCAACTCAATCCACCTTCTTTGTCTCATATTCAAGTCTTTTTGTGTAAATACATACATAAGACTTTTGTGATCCATGTACAAAATACACCTTGTACCATACAAGTAATGTCTCCAAATCTTCAAGGCAAAAATGATCGCCGCCAACTCTAAATCATGTGTTGTATACATTTCTTCCGCATTCTTTAATTGTCTTGAAGCATAAGCTATCACCTTCCCCCTTTGCATCAAGACACGACCGAGACCTTTATTCAAGGCGTCACTATACACCACGAAATCTTCCATACCATCGGGTAGAGTGAGAATCGGTGCATTGCACAACTTCTCCTTCAACAAGGCAAAAGCATATTCTTACTTTTTCCCCCATTCAAACTTCACATCTTTTCTCGTTAGTCTAGTGAGTGGGACCGCCACTCGGGAAAAATCTTCAATAAATCTTCGGTAATAACCGGCTAACCCAAGAAAGCTTCTAACTTCGGTTGGAGTTTTTGGTGCTTCCCAATTCTTCACCGCTTCAATCTTAGACGGGTCAACCTTTATCCCGCTTCGAGATAGTACATGACCAAGAAATTGAACTTCCCGCAACCAAAATTCACACTTCGAGAATTTTGCATACAAATTTTCTCGTTTCAAGACTTTCAAAGTTTGCCTCAAATGTTCTTCATGTTCTTCTTCTGTTTTGGAGAAAATAAGAATATCATCGATGAACACGATAGGAATTTGTCGAGGAATGGTTTACAAACCCTATTCATGAGATCCATAAAAATCGATGGGGCATTCGTTAGACCGAATGGCATAACCAAAAATTCATAATGACCATAACGAGTTCTAAAGGCTGTCTTCTCGGTATCACCTTCTTTGACCCGAACTTGATGTAACCCGATCTCAAATCAATCTTGGAGAAATAATCGGCTCCTTGAAGTTGATCAAATAAATCATCTATCCTTGGCAAAGGATATCGGTTCTTTATCGTCATCTTGTTAAGCTCTCGGTAATCAATACACATTCTCATCGAACCATCTTTCTTCTTCACAAATAAAACCGGTGCACCCAATGGTGACGAACTAGGACGGATAAAGCCTTTATCAAGAAAATCTTGAAGTTGAGCCATCAACTCTCTCATTTCGGTTGGAGCTAAACGATACGGGGCTCGAGCAATCGCGTCGCCCCCGGAACTAAATCAATTCGAAACTCGACTTGTCTCTCCGGTGGCAAACCGGGTAAGTCATCGGGAAAAACTTCGGGAAAATCCCGAATAATCTTCACATTCTCAACCGTCTTCTTCTATTTTCTTCCGTCTAAAACATAGGCTATAAATGATGCACATCCTTTCGATAAACACTTTCTTGCCTTAATGGCGGTTAACAAGTTTGGCATATGATGCCTCTTTTCCCCATAAATATACACCTTCTCATTCTCGAGTGACTTAATCGACACTAACTTTTTCCCACACAAAATCTTGGCTTGGTGGATTCCCAACCAATCCATCCCAATAATTACATCAAAAGCCTTAACCCCCATAGGCATCAAATCATCCTTAAACTTCTTACTATCGATTTCTAATTCACAATCTCTATAGATGTGTTGAACCATAGAGGTTTTCCCATCAGCTACTTCTTTTTCATACAAATCATCAAGTAACTCTAGTGGAACCTTAAACTTAGCACCAAATTCATGAGACACGAAAGAATAAGTAAAACCCGAATCAATCAATACATATGTGGGTATGGAGTTTATAAATAAGGTACCTGAGACGACATCGTGAGTCTCCTTGGCTTCTTCACGTGTGAGTTGGAAGGCGCACCCTTTGACTTTCAACGGCTGCGGTTTCTTGTGAGCGGTCGACACCAACGTTTCGGTTCCCTTCTTTGGGCATAAATTGTTATAGTGCCCCTTCTCATGACATGAGAAACATTCAACTTCATCAAGGCTTTTAACCTTGCAATCTCTAGCTTTGTGGCCAAAACGACCACACTTGAAACAACCATTGAAATCCGCGTTGCACTCTCCTTTGTGGTCCCTACCACACTTCCTACATCCACCAACACTTCCTTGTTTTGACCCGCTCGGGGCAAACTTGCTCTTTTTGGATGGCCCCGAAAAGCTTTCAAACTTTCTCTTCTCATTACCAACCGACCTTCTTGCACTCTTCTCTTACTAACTTTCTCAACACTTCGGGCGACATTATCGCCTCATCAAGGGTAGTCTCCCTTTTCACCTCTAGCTCATACTCCCATGGCAACTCATTAGCAAACCGAACCACACGACTACATTCGGTTGGGTAAGTACTTGACATAAACGGGAGGTATCCCGTGAACTTCTTGGTATACTCATCCAGGGTCAAATTGTCTTTCTTGAAGTGCAAGAACTCTTCCAACAACTCCTCCAACTCCCTTTCAGGACAATACTTCTCCTTGAGTCTTCTAGTGAACTCATCCCACGACATCTTGTAAATGGCTTTCTTTCCCAAAGTTTCATTCACGGTATCCCACCATGTAAGAGCATCATCTTTAAACAAACGTGAGGCATAAGTCACCATGTCTTCCTCTTTGCACTTGCTACTTGCAAGCACACGTTCCGTTTCTCGAATCCATTGAACCGTCACTTTCGGTTCCGTACTCCTGAGATAGAAGTCGGGTCGACATGCAAGGAATGTTTTGTAAGAACATCCTTCACGTTCAATCTTTCTTTCTTTTCCACTTTCCTCATTGGAGGACTTCTCGGCCGGGACACTAGCATCCGTTGACTTGGTCTTTGTGATAGGTGGGGAATCCTCACTTTCCTCCCTCTCCTCCTCAAAGAGACGTTCCTCTCCCTCCCTTTCATCATCATAACCTCCCAAGTTCAACCGATCATTTATGATCCGGTTAACGTCTTGTTGCATCACGTTTCTCATATTAGTGAGCATGGATTGAATGGCCTCCATTGTTACCGGAGTATGGTTATTCCCGATACCCGAATTGGCCAATCCATTCCCATCTTGATTCAAATTCGAAGCTTGTTCCCCATCCAACAATCGACCACTTCTCGTTCTAGCCATATTACTATAATAAGATGTCAACCCAATTAGAATCCAATCAGTTGACTAAAAAGTCAAAATTAACATAAGAATAGCTCGATTTAAAACAATTCCCTCAATGGTCAACCCTAATCCTTAAAGGTCAACCTAACTTCCTATAGAACATAATGTCCCAAAAGCAAAGTCTAAGTATAGGGTGGGTAACCAACCTAATTCACTTAGACTAATGCTCTGATACCAAGTTATAACACACCGATTTTTCAACCCAATTTAAAACTTTAAAAAAAATAAAATTATAAGTCTTTACAAACCGAGTATAAAAAAACATGGTTTAACTAAAACATTTGGAATAATTAGAAAGTACCAAAACCGGTGTTACAAATATATCAAAACTATAGTCTAGGGAATCAAATAAGTACACCGAGCTAATCCTTCCAAATGCTAACTACTACGGGCCGCCTAATCCTTAGCTCCCGAACCTGAGTACATAGTCAAAATAAACGTAGTACGTTAGACAAGAATTGTCTCGTGAGAAACATGGGTTTTAGACCCGGTTAGAAAATAATTGCAATAAATTAATAATTAAATAATTAACAAATTGCACATAGTCAATCAAACTCTAAGGCTTGCCATAAGCCAATCACTTACGTAACGGGCCTCCCCGAAACAACTCCCCCGATATGGGTGATCTAGGTAAACTCCCCCGTTTTCGGGTTATCTATTTGCTCCCCTGATTTCCGGGTTATCTATTTGCTCCCCCGTTTTTCGGGTTATCTATTTCTCGACACACTACCCTTGCCCAGGGTGGTACCGCCCCAAGTAGGTGTCACTAACTCCCCCAACTTGTGTGGGTTATCTAGGATCCAATTAATTAGCTACCACATAACAAATCATCAACTTGGGTCAAAGCCCCATATCATAACTCAATCATACTAGTGGTAACTAAGCAAGTCAATTTACAATTCAATTCAATTAAATTAAATTCATACTCTATCAATTCAATCTTTTCTTTATTAAAAATATTTATCTAATAAAGACTCTAAAATCATTTCAATTCATAAAACATGGTTTACTATGTACTCAGAAAGATCACATCTACTCACCTCAGCGATGCTATCCAACACTTGTGTTTAATAACACAATCCTTACTTCCAAATCGAGGAAGTACTCCCAATCACAAGGTCTTCTTGACCTAACATCAATACCATCACAAAAATCTAGTTATAATCCATAACTAACTACTAATTAGTCTATCTAAACATTTCTAAACACCAAGTTCATACAACTTGGTGGAATCTCAAACCCTAGTTCAAGATTTCCATCACCAATTTCAAATCTAACTTGTACACATTGATTACAAGTCTACAAGGAGTGTTTTACACTCATAAAGTTCATCTTCCACAAAGATGTCATGGTGGGTTCCCAAAACCACCATTGTTACCCATACTAAGCTCAAAATGAAGGTAACTAAGTGAAATAAGCAAGAATTCTTACCCTTGATGCTTAAACCCTTCAAGATGATGAAGATTTGAGCTCTCTAGCTCCAAAAACCGTCCAAATGCTCTCAAAAACGGCTGCACTAGGTCTAGGGTTCTAGGTGTTATGAGCCCTAGCTTCTACACAACTTTTTATAGCGCCCCGCTCGCGTCTCGCTCGCGCCGCGAAGTGACGCGGGATGTCCTCTTGGTCGCCGCTGGAAATCAGCCTTCGCGCCTCGTTCGCGCCGCGAACTCGACGCGACTCCCGACTCGAGCTCGGCGCGAGTCTCTCGCGTCCTGGCTCTGAACCTTCTGTTCAACTTCGCGCCTGCCTCGCGCCGCGAGGGCTGTTCCAGCCAGATTCTTGGCCTTTAAACTTGTTTCCATCCAAGTTTTGACCCATACTTGGTTATACCAAGTCCCGAACATTCACACACTCGATAAAACACAACTCGAAACATAATCTAATATAAATACTAAAAATTCGAATAAATACCAAATACATTACACGAAAAACAAGCGTAAAATTACGGTCGTGACATATTTAGACCTTTTATGTTTTCTATAGTTCAATATTAACCCCTCAACTATGAAAAGTATCAAAAACATTTCTCAAAGTTTAAGATATATTTCATCCATTTCAAATTACATTATACATTGTTGGTTTCACGATTTGTAAGTCAAAATATTATAATGACGGCCACATTGTATTAAATTTGATAGTAGTTGGGGATGAGATGTCGAGACCAACATCTTTCGAATAAAATGAGGTTAATTATTTAAATGAGATAGTTAGTGGATGTGAGATACAGAACTTTTTACCAAATAAGGTAAATTTTCAAATGTATTACCTATTTTGAAACACCTTAAAAAGAAAAGTGAAGGAAGTATATATTTAGCCTAATTATATACTACTAGATAATCTCTTGATACCCATGCAATATGTCGGATTAGGTTATTTGACATTTTCGATTCAAGTTATATATAAAGACAGTTCTTTATAATATAGTAGAGATAATAAATCTAATATGACATATTTATTAAAGTAACTTACACAAAAATAAAGAAAATAATTCCGCAACAACGCGCGCGGATGACCATTACACTTGTTTTAAACTATTAGATACCCTAGTTTAGAGGTGATCAAAATCAGACCCGATCCATCTTTAAAATTTTCAAATAAGCTTATTTTTTTTATTTGAAAATTACTTCTAATTGACTAATTTGACACATTAATTAATAAATTTTACGATAAATTACATCTTCATAAAACCAAATCAAGAGCACTGCATTTGAATCTCAAAATTTATAAAACCCATTAACTAACATCCTGTTAATCTTTTAACCATATTTTATTATTCGAATAAACAAAAGAAGAAGAAATAAATAAATAATATTCGATATTTTGTTTGATACAGAAGAAGAGATGTGGTGATGTAGGATTGATTGAGGGAGAGACAGTGTAAGATCCAACATACCACGTGGAGGGTCACCATCAAACACCCGTCACTACCAATCTGGTTAACCATATTTTTCTCTGTGTAACTATTTTCCAATCACACCAAATCACGTATTCATTGCACCTAGCCACCAACCAATAGAAACAACTAATTTAACATCGAAATAGATAAATAAATATTGTTGATATTGTAATATTTTAATTCCCTGCATCTATATACTTCATAAATATACATATAACATGAGTTTTAATTTCATAACTCTTGCTTAAGAAAATTTGTTATATATAAACTTTTGATTATATATAAAGAGGTTGTAATGTATATTTGTAACACGCAAACTTATCAATTGAGAATGTTGAAATAGTTCTTAAGTTGAGTAATTTTGTCATTATAAGTTTATAACAGTTGGATACTAGTTATTATTCTTAATTAGTTAATTAACTCTATGATGATAATTTAGTGGTAAGACTCACGAATGAATTTAGAAAGGTTATGGGTTGAATTTCTCATTGGCTAACATTTACCAGATGATCGGGAGAACATTAAGGTACATTCACAATATATAATAGTTAGATCATTTACATCTCGAGCATAAACTCTAACACCCCAAATGAGTTTGCTATTAACGTAAATATCATTTTATAAGTACTTTAGTAGTTAGTTGTTTAACAAATCTAGGACCTCTAATCGATCTAGAATTGTAGATTTTCTAACAGTTAATTTGATATTAATGTGCACACTAAAACTAAGTAAAGAAAAATCTCGACCGATGATTCATCATAAAAAGCCTATTTTTGTTGTATTTTATAAGGTGTCACTTGTTAACATGAAAGAACGAGAACCACATATATATATATGATGGAAAAAGTATTTGGTATGTTTGACGCTTCTAATATAGAAGGTTATATATATCATAACTATTTTATTTATTAAATTAAACATATTTTAAAGCAGACTGTATAAATATATCAAAACATATATTATGATGTATAACTGTATAAGTAATTTTTATAATGTAATTTTTTTTAGATATAAACATTCATTATAACATATTTAGATATAGATAGGTGGCAATAACCCAACAAAATAATTGTTGAGTAGTTGGGATAAGAACAAACAAACTACTAATAAAGTGACATTTCGAACAAATGTGTTTCATAACAATTAATTAATAAAAATACAATAAAATTTTACATAGAAAATTTGAAAGACAAAGTAGATTGTGACTTGTGCATCAAAAAGTGAAAACACTTTTTTTTTAATTAAGAGTAAATTGTAAAATAAGTCTAATATTTATAGCTATAGATGAATAGGTGGCAAAATCTTAATTAAATTAATGTCGAGCAGTTTGAGAAAAGAACAAACAAGTTACTAATGAATTGACATTTCGATCATATCCCCTGAGAACAAATAATTCCATGTTTTTTTAATGGCAACAAAAAGATTAGTCAAATCGAGTTTTGATAAGGGTAGTGATTTTAACACCACACAAATTACTTCACACACCACACTGTACAATATTTACAGCATAATGTACAAATATTGTAAAACAGTGATTGTGGTGTTTAGAGTACTTTATGTGGTACTAATATCACTTCCCTTTTGATAATACTATTATCCGATCCACATCAAGGCAAACTAAAATAAAATAACTAGTGAGAAACTAGAAAAATAAAAAAGTCAAAATCAAGATAAAAGAAAATTACACCAATCCGACCAGGCGACCACCTATTTGCTAAGTTACGCCTCAATCTATTTAATCCGAAAAAAATGCATGAATTTTGCTAGGAACCACCTCATCATTAATGCGGGTTGAATTAGCGATAAATACGTGTAAGCAATTGCCCTAAAAGCCTTGAGTTTATCACCTTTCAGATTGGAAGCCAACTACAACTTCTTCCCACTTCTCTATTATTATGCATCGCTCATGTAATTAGAGATGTTATTAAATATTCGAAATTCGGCTTTTCGAATTAATATAAGATATTTGAAATGTCCGACATTAGGATAGTGATTTTCAAAAT
The DNA here is from genome assembly GCA_963853835.1 of Calendula officinalis. Taxonomy (NCBI): domain Eukaryota; kingdom Viridiplantae; phylum Streptophyta; class Magnoliopsida; order Asterales; family Asteraceae; genus Calendula; species Calendula officinalis. The sequence continues at coordinate 18,811,942 of OY970822.1, forward strand.
AAAATTGGATATCCGAAATATCTGCCTTTTTTATACTATATTCGGAAAATATCTTAAATAACCGATTTTTTTTTACAATTGGATTTTTATTCGGATATCAGATATTTGAAAGCGATATCCGAATTCCGGATATCGGACTCGGATGCTAAAAATCTGTCATCCAAAATTTCGATATAAAAAATTTTAGATACCCAATTTTGAACACCATAGTTATAATTGAGCTATCAATCTTTCCATCTACTAATATAATGGCATAGAAAAAAAAAACAGTATTTAATTATGAAATTGGGTTGCATATATGGTATTTAACGGGTCGCACTGGTCATATTTCGTTGTAATGGATTATAAGGAGTCATATCAGGTTTTAATGGGTCATTGTTTGTGGTGGTGGGTTATAACTTATAATCGGTCTCAATGAGTAATGTATGCCTATAGTGGGTTTTAATGTTTGGTTTTAATATGTTATAATAATGTGTCATATGTGATTGTAATGTATTGTTGTATGTTAACCATTGATGTATAAATATAATATAAAAATGTAAGAGACTCGATATATTAGCTTTTAGAATGGTTGGTGGGTTGGACTTTACATGTCGTGAATATATGGTGAATGACCATGGCGTGAAGGGCCATGGAACACTCCCATGTTGTTCCCTTCCCTCACGGCTCTACCATTCGCACTACGATCGACCACACAGTGCTAAAAGCAAAAACACACGGTGTGCGTCATACAGACCACCACCCCTCTACATGTGATGGCTTTCCTTCAAAGTGAGATTGTGTGATTTCTTATACTTAGTAACAATTTTTATGTGGCCATAGGGACTTCATAAGTAAATATGATGATTATCCAAAGCTTTTATGTCTAGTGGCCGGTATTTATGTAAGATATAAGCATTACATACATATTATGTGTTCAAATCTAGTTATGGATAAAGATTTGGTGTCATTTAAAAAAAAATGGTAAATGTGATGATTTTATTAACAGATAACCCAAACCCGATTTCCACTTTCTATGTATATTTAAATATAGCTCAATTTGAATTATAGATAAGAACATAATTAGTTGATAAAGATAGAATTAGCTTATCATTTATTGTTGTATCAGATCCTACAATTATGGATCTTCTCATGTATATGTACTAGCAATCAACTCAATGAGAAAATAACTTTTGGTTGATTCGTTCATATGGTATCAGCCATGCAAATATCCTTCCTCCACTAAATATTTTTTGCCAACACCTCCATTTCCCGAAATGACTCATGGAGCTATCCCTTCATCTTCCGCTATTCAAACTCTTCCCCTCACAACACCCTCTCTCACAGTTGTTCAATTCCCACCCACTCTAAAATTGCTACCTACTAATCACATGAGCTGGAAAACCCAAATCGAAGCTTTACTACACGGTTTGGACCTCTACAAATTTATTGATGGCACAAACCCATCACCAAAACCAACAGTTGTTGATGGCGTTTCCACTCCCGATGCCAGTTATCCTTCTTGGTTTCGCCAAGACCGACTACTCTTTGGTGCTATTGTCGGTACACTCTCTGAATCCATTGTTCCATTAATCACTAATGCTTCCTCATCCTTAGAAGCCTGGAACATACTTTCTAGTACTTATGCAAACCCCTCTCGTGGCCACATAAAACAACTTCAACAACGTTTAAAACAAACCATCAAAACCTCTGAGCAACCCATCACCGATTACATGCAATCCATCAAAACCATCGTTGATGAATTAAGCATTTTAGGCAAAAAGATGGATGCGGAAGACATCACTGATGTCATTTTAAATGGCTTAGATTCTACTGCATACAAATCCATTATTGATGCTATTCATGCAAGGGACACTCCCATTTCCTTTCATGAACTTCATGAAAAGTTGATCAACCATGAACTTACCTTAGCTCAACAATCACCCACTACCACCACCCTTCATCAACCTGTGACAGCCTTTGCTGCCAACAAACGACCACCAAATAATAAGCCCTGGATGAATCGAAATCAAAATAACTCTCCGGGTCTTCTCCCAACCCCTCACCAACCAAATACCACCCCTCGTCAATTTCTTGGCAAATGTCAATATTGTTTTGAGAAAGGCCACTCTCTTACATATTGTAATGCTTTCAAAATCAAGTACCCCAACATTCATTTACCATCTTTACCAAGGAATACCAACAATAATCCACAAGCCCATGTTTTGACTAGCACAAATCACACTGGCAATTTCAACCAAAATTGGCTTTTTGACAGTGGTGCATCTCATCACATCACAAATGATCTCAATGCATTATCTCTTCATACACCTTATGACGGTACCGATGAACTTGTCATCGGCGGTGGTTCGTCTCTTACTATTACTCATGTTGGTTCTTTGGTTATTCAATTTTCTAATACTTCCTTTATTCTAACAAATGTTCTTTGTGTTCCTTCTATATCTAAAAACATCATTTCTATTTCCCGATTATGCATTGATAATCATATACTAATCGTATTCTATTCATTCAATTTTTTCATCAAGGACTTCAAAACCAAACAACTTCTACTCTGGGGAATGGCTAGTCGCGGGATTTACGAACTTCGTTCCACATCTCCACCTTCTGCTTTCAACACACAACTAAATAAGTCCATTCCTTGGCATCATCGGCTTGGACACCCGCATCTTCAAGTTTTACAACATTTAGCTTCTACTTTTCCTACTATTAAATCTTTAAAAAATAATTGTAATTCGTGTTGCATTAATAAAAGTCATAAGCTTCCCTTTCATAATTCATCTCTTTCATCTAATTCTCCCTTGCAATTAATTTTCTCTGATGTATGGTCCTCCCCTATTACTTCCTTTGATGGATTCAAATATTATATTATATTTGTTGATCATTTCACTAAATATACATGGCTTTACCCTTTAAAACACAAATCTGATTCTCTCACCACATTTATACGTTTTCAACAACTTGTTGAAAACTACTTTCAAACCAAAATCAAACAATTCTTCTCCGATAATGGAGGGGAATACATCAAACTTGCTTCTCACTTTGCCTCTTGTGGAATTTCCCACCTCACATCTCCTCCTCATACCCCTGAACATAATGGCTATGCCGAAAGAAGACACCGTCATATAGTTGAAACCTGTCTTTCTTTACTTTCCCACGCCAACATGCCATTAAAATTTTGGCCTTTTGCGGTCACTACCGCTACTTATCTCATTAACCGACTCCCCACTTCTACCCTCCAAAATGATTCTCCATATCTTCGTCTTTTCCATAAATCACCAAATTATGAAAAATTACGAAGTTTTGGTTGTTTAGCTTATCCTTGGTTACGTCCCTACTCAAACCACAAACTTCAACCCCGATCAAAACCTTGCATTTTTGTGGGTTACTCTTCTTCTCAAAGTGCATATCACCTCCTTGACCCGCTCACAAATAAAATCCATACATCTCGCCATATACATTTTGTTGAAAATGTATTTCCTTACACCTCCTTAACTCAAACAAACACATCACCATCTCCTAATCCCGACACTTGGCTCCACCTTAATTTCATCCCTCTCTCTCCCATTACAAACAGCAACTACATCCACCAATTTTACAAATGACACAACAAATTCCTCTCCACCTGACCCTCATATTAACCCCACCCAAAACACTCAAAATAATTCCTCCTCAAACCTTACTGGAATCCATCAATCCCCTGTACAAACTCGTCAATCACGCAAACCCAACCCAAAGTATCATAACAATGATTTTGTTCTTTATCAATCCATTATTCAACCCTTTCCCGAACCTCAAACTATTAGTCAGGCTCTCAAACAACCTCAATGGCGCAAAGCCATGCAAGAAGAACACGATGCTCTCCTTCGTAATCAAACCTGGTCACTTGTCCCGCCAGACTCTATTCCTAATCTCGTTGGTTGTAAATGGGTATTCCGGACCAAATTTAAACCTGACGGTACCGTTGATCGCCTAAAGGCACGTCTAGTTGCTAAAGGTTTTCACCAACGACCCGGTCTAGATTATATTGAAACCTTTAGTCCAATTGTTAAACCTGCATCTCTTCGTCTCATTCTTTCACTAGCCACGTCCCAAAATTGGTGCCTACGTCAACTTGACATAAACAATGCGTTCCTACAAGGCACTCTCACTGAATCTGTCTACATGTCTCAACCCCCCGGGTTCATTGATCCTTCCTTTCCAAACCATGTTTGCAAATTAAATAAAGCAATATATGGTCTCCGACAAGCATCACGTGCTTGGTACAATGAACTCAAATCCTTTCTCCTCTCTGCTCATTTTAAACCCACCATTTCTGATCCATCTCTCTTTGTTCGTCACTCCAACTCCTCTCCCATTTACGTTCTCGTTTACGTTGATGATATTATCATTACCGGACCCGACTCATCTCTTGTCTCCTCTTTTATAACTTCCCTTGCTGATCGGTTTTCACTAAAAGATTTAGGCAACCTGTCTTACTTTCTTGGAGTTGAGGTCCTCCCCCACCCTGATGGTATGTTTCTCTCTCAAAGCAAATACATCCTTGATCTTCTTACTAAAGCCAACATGCATCATTGTAAACCTGCTTCCACTCCTTTATCAACTTCGGTTCATCTAACCACCACTGATGGTACCCCTTTATCAAATCCGAAAGATTATCGTTCGTTTGTTGGGGGCCTACAATATTTATCCTTAACCCGTCCCGATGTTGCATTTGCTGTGAACAAGCTCTCACAATTCATGCACTGCCCCACCGACATTCATTGGGCAGCTCTTAAGCGTTTGTTGCGATATTTACATGGAACTCTTCATCATGGTTTATTGATACGTCACAAATCACCTTTACAGCTTCATGCTTTCACTGACGCCGACTGGGCAGGTGACAAACAAACATACCGTAGCACTACATGCTACATTGTTTATCTTGGATCTAATCCAATAGCTTGGAGTTCTAAACGTCAACCCACTTTAGCCAGATCATCAACCGAGGCAGAATTTCGGGCTGTGGCGTCAACTACAACTGAAGTACAATGGATCATCTCGATGTTGTCCGAACTTGGTTACAAATCCACGGTAACACCAACCATATATTGTGACAATCTAAGTGCTACTCACTACTCTGCCAACCCGGTTTTTCACTCAAGAATGAAACATCTAGCACTTGATTTTCATTTTGTCCGTGAAAAGGTTCAAGACGGATCGATACGGGTCACACATATAAAAGGCGATGATCAATTGGCGGATGCCCTAACCAAGCCATTACTTAAACACCGCTACTATACTCTTCTGTCCAAGATTGGACTTCTCTCACGATCGTCCATCTTGCGGGAGCATATTAACAGATAACCCAAACCCGATTTCCACTTTCTATGTATATTTAAATATAGCTCAATTTGAATTATAGATAAGAACATAATTAGTTGATAAAGATAGAATTAGCTTATCATTTATTGTTGTATCAGATCCTACAATTATGGATCTTCTCATGTATATGTACTAGCAATCAACTCAATGAGAAAATAACTTTTGGTTGATTCGTTCATAGATTTTCCAGACAGTAATTGTCTGTCACTAACTCGTTGTAAGTTTGTTAGTAGTTGGATTATGCATCCATTGGGAATCCTCTTGTGATATGTCAGAAATTTATGACCAATATTTTCCATTTTGAAATCTGCCATTTCTGCCGGTAAACCCGGTGATCGTAAATACACAAACTCATGGTAGAGGAAAACATCCTTACAAGTACAACTAAGAAGTATCACTTAAGCTACGTATAATAACAATAAATAATTAAATAAATATTTATACCTTGGCTTCTTTAACTTATACATTCAACTCTTCATATAAATATGTTTTATTGATGTTGCTGTGACAGTCTTTCTTTTGTACACAGAAATTTCACATTAAACTGATAACAACGTACCTAATCTTATAAATTTCATCATAATGTACATTTTTTCAAGCAAACAATTCCTAGCAATCCAAGTATAGCCATTAACATTAGGCAAACCCCGAAAAGCCAAACCAAACCGAGACGAGCCACTTCACGACTCCTCTCCGTTCTCAAGAAGTGATTCCGAGCCTTGACTTGTTCCCCAAGCTCTCTCCTTCCAAATCCTCTCAACTTCATCAAAAGTCAACCCTTTGGTCTCAGGCACAAACACAAACACAAACCCAAAAGCCAACACAACAATAACCGCCAAAATGAAAAAAGTCCAATCGGTCCCAACAGCATCAGCAACCGAGAGAAAACTTTGAGCAACAATCAAATTCGATACCCAATTAACCGTAGCGGACATTCCTCCACATATCCCCCTATACGATTCGGGGTATATTTCTGAGTTAACGGTCCATGGAACGGGCCCCATACCCGGTGCAAAAAACGCGATGTAAAGGGCTAGCCCGAGAACGGCGATCCAACCGACGTTTTCAACACCTGATGATTCGAGGAAGAATGCAACTGAGAGGAGGATTAAGGATAGAAAGACGCCGGATAAACTGCTCAGAGCTAATTTCCGGCGACCGAAATGGTCAATTAGGTTGATTCCGACGATCGTTCCGGCAGCATTCATTAGGGCTACTATTAGGGATAGGAGTAGGGCTAATTGGTTTGAACTGAATCCCGCCATTTGAACTATGGTTGGACTGTAGTACATCACTGTGTTGATCCCTGTGAACTGTTGAAATGCCTGCAAAACAACTAAAGTGTAAATTTACAAGTATAATTTCAATAAATATAATTTAATAAATGTTATGATTTAAGAGGTTTTATACATTAAAAATACACTTTGACAGAATCTTTGCTCGTTAGAGATAAAAGTCATAAAACATAAGTTAAGGCAAGTATGATTTATACCTGAAGACCAGCTCCAGTAAAAAATGCAAGTCTGATTTCTTTAATTCTGAAAACATCTAAATAACTGACAGCAATTTTACGTTGTTTATCTTCTTCTAATGCGTTAGAAAGCTGATCAAGTTCCTCTTCTAACCGATACGGATCATAAATTTTTGACAACACAACAACGGCCTCCGATTTGCTTTTCTATATAAAATTCAAATTATAACATAATATAAGAGACACTAATTACATAAACAATAATAATAGAACTGAAAATTTTGATTTAAAAAAGTATTTACCTTCATGTAAAGCCAACGTGGAGACTCGGGTAATAATAACATTAAAAAGAATTGAACAATAGCGGGAACGGCGGCTACTCCAAGCATCCATCTCCATGTCCCGGGAACCTGTTTAAGGGGTATTTTAGTAATTATGGACTGATAGCACAATAACTAAAGACAATCTAACCTCAGTGAAAGCAAGATTAACAAGGTAAGAAAGAAACTGTCCACCAGTAATCATAAGCACATTAGTGCTAACAAGGCCGCCCCGTATTTCAGATGGGGCTGCTTCTGCAATATACATTGGGGCAGTAACTGATGCTACACCAACACCTAACCCGACCAAAAGCCGGCCCAAAATAAGCACATACGGGTCGGGTGCAAGAGCCATCACAAATGACCCGACAGCAAAGATCACGTCAGCAAGAAGTGTGGCCCGTTTACGCCCGTATGCATCGTTTATCCAACCGCCAGCTGCTGCTCCTATCATTGCACCAACTAAAGCCATGCTAACAATCGTCTCCTGTATATGTAAAAAGTCAAGAATTATTATTATATTTTTTCTAAAAGTCAAGAATTTAACTGTAATGGAGAAAGGGATTTGGTAGATGTAGAGGTAGCAAAATGGGTGAAAGGGTCACGGGTCAAAATGGGTAAATTTTAGTATGGTTCAGGTCAGGATGCGCCGAGCTAACAACTGTCTCTTGTATATAAAAGGTTAAGAATTTAAGATTAATGGAAAAAGATGTTTGTTAGAAGCACATGTGACAAAATTGGTAACGGGTCAAAATGGGTAACACTTATGTAAGGGTTGGGTCAGGCTAACTGGCCAAGTTTGGTAACAAGAACTGTATTGTTACAATGATGAAGTAAACTTTGAGATAAAACAAGTTATGGCATATGTCATAAAAAACACCAACATATTTTAGGAGGTGTTTTGTTTTGGTAAATATAGTTTTTTTAGGTTCATTTTGGTCATTACAAGTTTTTGAGCCCGTCTACTTTGGTAATTATAGTGTTAATTAGCGTAAATTTAATAACCAAATAGGGCCAAAAACATTTTTTTTTTTTAATTTCCAGATAGGGAGGAAAAAGACTTTAATTACCAAAGTAGGCTGCTCAAACCTGTTAAACAAACCTTACAATGGGCATTAATTGACCTTATACCTGTAAGAAACTACTTTTTTCAACTGCTTCAAAATCATCACGAATGTACAAAAGGGCACCGGATATAACTCCTGAAAACAAATATTTCACCGTCAAAAAATCAAGCATGATTCTTAAGTACAACAATATATTTATATGCGGACAAATATTATCTGTAGTAACTAAGTTTGTGGGCCAGGGGATTCAAACGCGCCGAATAACGTTTAAATCAACTAACACAACAATAGAAATTGTCAGTAACCAACAACACACGATACAACGACCTCATAACAACCTCATAGTTCATATTAGCAACCAAGATAATAAAAAACTCTGTACAAATTATTTACACCTTTCTTTTAGGCGATAAAAACTACTTTTTGTATAATTCTACAAATTCTGAACTTTCTTTTGTTAGGTGTAAAGATTATTATAATTATGATTTTATACTAAATTTCCGACCATCTATACTAACCCGATAAGACAATAAAATCAAAATCAACTAAATTCATCTGAATCTTATAGTTGATGGATAATTCAGATCACAAATTTTGGATCTTATCTAATACCGACATGACTTCACCTAAAAACATGAACTTGTCAAGTAATTCAAAAGCAATACAAAACAAACAACCACATCCTAATTTATGTACACGTAACTAATAAAATTTTACATTTTGTATAACAAAACCTAAATATCAAAACAATTGGCAAGAAATAAATACACAGCTCACCACTGCATTATTTACAAATCTGCCATTGAGTATAGCATGCTCAAGACAGTAAATTTCTAATGAGACCCTGCAAATATCATACCATAAATGTCAAACATGATTGTTTGATTCACTATAATATATATACTCGCATAAACAAAATTAGGAACAAGTATAGATGCGTATCTATCAGATCTGTGAAGGAAGACCATGTAAATACCTGTATCATAACCGAAAAGAAGACCACCGATTCCAGCGACTACAGTCAAACCCAAAACATATGTGTTGCTAAAATATGTTATTTTCTTATCAACACCGGCATCTATGTACCCTGAACTACCCGGAAATGATTCGATCGTCATCGATTTTACAGGATAACGTTCACAAAGTTGCTAATTCAAAAACCCCACAACTACAAGTCAATTACGACACCGTTTTCTTATAACCAAGAGTCTGAACGCTCGCTCACACAATTCGTCAAGCACTTGGTGTGCAACAAGGGGTTTCAATTCACGAAATCCCTCTTCAGTACCAAACAAAAAAAGAATCGATCGACAGATTGCTGAAATCAATAATGACGTTTGATTATCATCAAGATTCCAAAAACTGAAATTAGGATGAATTGGTTATTGAGTTCTAGAGTTGAAAATGAGGCGGCTTTTCAGAAATCTAGCGATGACTATTGTCCTTGACTACAACTTTCCGAAAATTTGGTGAATTTGTGAGAATTGACGATCACATATGCAAGAACCCATTTTTAAAGATGTTGGTGAAGGAAAGTTATCTAAAGCGACAGGCGGGTGAGTCACCTTACATGTTCTTTTCCCTTTAATTAAATTTCCAAATTGACACTCAACCTACCAAAATCGCCCACAACATGCCCGATTTTTTTAGGCACCTAGTTGGAAAATATCCTTTTGGGTGAAAATGGAAATGGGACATTTGGTAATTCGGTTTCAAATTAATTAATATTATTATTTAATTAATTAATAGTATTATTATATATTAATTAATAATATTATTATATTAATATATAATATTATTATATTATTATATTATTAACTAATAAGATATATTATTAAATTTAAATTATAAATTATTATATTTAAATTATATATATTACTATTATATATAAATATAATATAATATAAATATATTAACTAATATAATTAATATATTAATTAATACTATCATTATTATATTAATATATATTATTATTTCAATGTTGTAAGATGGAGTATATTTTAAATTTCAGTTTATTTAAACAGTCTGCAGATGTTAAAAAACAAACAATTATTTTCTTGCAGACTGCAGACCTTTGGTCCATCTCAGAAGCTGCAGCAGCTGGCAGATGTGGTCCGCAGACAGCAGATCTTTTTGCTCTGAAAAAACAAACAGCACCTAACTATCTCCTAAAACACACTCTCTCTCCAATCAAACATTATATTTTAATCAAAAGTAATACCAAGTACCCCATCACTAGCTATCTCCTAAAAAGTTGTGTCCAAAAGAAATAATAACTTTATTTAAGGACGGAGAGAGTATATAATTTCAATCAACTTTAAATAGTGACGGATTTCGTATTGGGCATGTAGTAAGCCATGTCACTACTTGATTTTTTTATGGTATCGTATTAGAAATTTTCTTTTCTTGTTATGGTGCTATTATCGGACTAAAAACATAACCAATGGCTCAAAATAATCTTAAAAAACTTAAGTATTAATCAAAAGTTCAGTGTTTTGATAATGACAGCCCTTAAATGTATGAAAAAATTATATAATGGAGTAGTTCCTGAAATTTAGGAGTCGATTGTAGATTAAAATACAAATAATACATGTCTTTTGATAGCCCTTAAGATTCTCATTATCGAAATCAAAAAGTTTAAATCTGAAGTTGAATTTAAAATCTAAACTAAATAAAAAAACTTAAAAGTATTTGTTTGTAGGTATTTTTAGCGTTTGTTTGAGGATAATCATTATTGTATGCAAAAATACATAATAAAATTGTTTGGTAATAAAAAAGCTGTTCGTAAAGCTATCCACAACTATTGTCATTTATTTTTCGATTTCAATTTGCTACAAGACCATACACGTGTAATGGGGATAAGGAAGGCAATCATAACGATGTTTGGTCACGCGCTATGAGATATGCGTTTGAAAGGTACTTGCCTGAATGGCCATTACTTTTTGCACTGTTTTAAAACTGTTTTAAAACTCTGGTTAAACCAACTCTTCTAGTGATCTTAAGGTATTAAGGTGATTAGACATATTATATTATTTTAATTCAAATCTTGTTAAAGATAAAATTGGTGTAGAATTAATAGTGTATGTGTTAGCCGTTAGGGGTGGCAATACTACGGGTTGGGTCATAAACGGGTTGACCCGTTTGGATTCGCGGGTTGAAAATCCCAACCCAGCCTTTTTATCTAAATGGGTTGAAATCTTCAACCCAGCCTATTTATTAAACGGGTTGGGTCATAAACGGGTTGACCCAATAAAACATCAATTTATAAAAAAAAATTAGGAAAAACACACATAATTAAAGACTAACATACCAAATAAGTTAATTAGTTGTAAAATACAAACAAAATTTCTTTTAAGCCTATTGTTCAGTGAAAAGTTACTCTTTAAAAATGTTAAAAATTAAAATAGTAGTATAACATAAAAGTAAATTGAACAAATATATGAATTTTTTATATAGATTTTACGATTTAAAAATATTATATTTTTTTTTTTTTGGACCAAAACCAATTAAAAATATTATATTAGTTGAAAAGAGGTTTTCAGTTTTTTAATTTGAATTTTTTATGATATTTATTTTATGGAATTTGCTAATCATTGCCTTTAGCGTAATGATTAAGATAGTTCAAAACTATAAACTTAATGATATTCAAAGGAAGATTTATATTAGTTAACTTACAATTACTTTAAGCTAAGATTATTTTCTTAACTGTTAAGCTAATGTTTAGTTTTTCACTTATTTTAATAGTTTCTAATTTTTTTAATATCATTATATTTATTACTACTTCCGTATCAAAATAAGTGGTATGCTTTCTATTTAAGGGTGAAATAAAATAAGTGATACACTTCTAAAATTTAACTTATTTGGTAAAAAAAAGTGGGATTCAGTCTCCACTGACTATCTACTTTAATAAAGTGAAATTACCTTTTTACTCTTATTTTTAGTTTTAAACATAACTAATATCAGTTTATTGAAAAAAAATAAGACTCATTATCCACTAACTATCAATTTTAATACATTTTAAAACACTTTTTAATATTTTGCCTCAAAATCACAATTCTTCAAATGTATCACTTATTTTGATACGGAGGTAGTATATTATAAATATTTAATATTGTTATTACTTCCTTCGATTCAAAATAAGTGACACATTTTGATTTCACGATTTTTGAGACAAAATATTATAATGATGATTAAATTAGATTAATTTGATGATTAGTTGAAAATGAGTCTCACACTCTTTGAATAAAGTGAGGTTAATAATGTTTAAAAGTAGAGTAAATTACAGTTTTTGTCCCTGACATTTGGCCGATTCGGGGTTTTTGTCCCTAAACTTTTTTCTTCCGTTTTTTTGTCCTTTAAGTTTTTAAAATTCTGGAAATTTGTCTTTCCATCTATTTTTGGCCATTAACTGACGAAATTTTAGTCAATTTCCCCAAATTACCCCTATCATCATCATTATCATGAAGAAGAAAATTTGTCCTTGCTCATTATCTTCTTCATCACCGTTCAAATCAAAAACACAAACACAATCCACTTTCGGTATTTTCGTCCAAATCATCGTTCACAACTTCTTCACAAACTTACCACCACAAACACAATCAAAAAGCAATCTTCATGTTTACCATCGCCACCTCCGCCGTTCGCCACCACCATCGTTTGTCGTTCGCAACCTGATACCACCACCGTTGTTCGTCGTTCGCCACCACCGCTGTTCGCCACAATGACTAGGGTTTAGATTTGTTCAGATCCATGACGTCGGGGGCTAGGGTTCATACCAGATCTGTTCAGATCTGTGACGATGAGAATTTCGAGCAGCAAACTTCGATCGGGTAGTGGGTTTAGGAGGGTATAACAATGATGATCGGGCATGGGGTTTTGGGTTTAAGATCAAGGTTTAACTTTGTGTTATCATCATCGCTTCCTTCTAAAAGCCTCAATTTTAAAGAAGAATCAGTGGTTGTTTTCGATTTAGTTCTTCTCCGGAGAAATTTTGAAGAAGAAATTGGTTGTCTTCACTCTCTGCACCTTTTCCTTCTCCATAAAAGCCCCAATTTCTTCTTCATAAAGAAATTGGTCTGATGACTTGCAATCAGCTCGTCCATTCGCCGGAGAAGACGACCGTTCGCCGGAGACGATGTTGTGTTTTTGGTGACAGATCTGGGTGTTTTTGTGCTGCTTATGGTGATGTTCATGAATGACGATGAAGAGGTTGTTGTAGAAGATGAAGAATGGTGAAAAGGACCAAAATGCCCTCACATGCTGATATTGACGTCTTTATACATATTCGTTGTCGTCAATATCGCGTAAATTGAGCGTGTTTTTAATAAATTTCATTTGATATTACTCAATTTACTTGTTCTTGTGTATTTCAGGCCCAAAGAGGAAATATATGGCAAAAACGAGCGAAAAAAGGAGCTAAAACGGACAACGCGTGAAAATCAAGCCTTCTGGGCGCGAGTCTGGGCGCGAGCTCGACGCGAGAATGTCGCGCCGAGCTTAGGGACAGTCTGTTTAACCTCGCGTTTCTTACTCGCGTTTAGACTCCTTCTCGCGTCAGAAAAATCGAAGCAGTTTTCCAGTTCTCGCGGCGCGAGCTCGGCGCGAGCTCGGCGCGAGCTCGGCGCGAGTCGACGCGGGAATTCGTTTTTTATATCAGATTTAGTCAATATTAAGGGGGACTTCGAACGTGACTGTGTTTTTGGACGGTTGGGCGACGAAATACAGCAGTTTTCAAGAGAATTCTTCATCAAATCAAGCAATTCATTGGATTTTTATCATTTCGATCAAAACAATGTTCGGTATTTTGATATCTTTTGTACGTTTGATGATTATTAGCACTTCCATGGGCTAATAATCTTAATATTTGCTATGTTTGACAGATTCTAGGGTTATGTTTGGTTCAATTTCAGGATTTTCTATCTTGTGTTTGAACAATTGTTAATTAATGCATTAATCTTTCGGTTTACACTTTGATCTTTGTTGTCTACTTTGTTTATAGGTAACTAGTTGATTATTGACAATAATTGAATAGTTATTTCTACCCTCATCTTTTCACCCAAGTGACCTAGATGGCAATTCACTAGGAATAGGGATTGAAATTAGATTCCAATAAGTTAGGGTAAATTGAAAGTCTAACCGTAGTGACGGGAGTTCTAGGTTAGAGGGTTTAGGTGATCCAAACCTATTAAAATTAACAACCCGAGGTGTGATTAGATTACAACTTTTGAGAGAAGGAATTCCTATTAGTTGTGTCTAGTTTATTAAATGGAATTAAGAGGAATCTAGTACCGTGACCTCTAGAACATTGGAAGTAATCGGGACTTAATAACCAGACATAAACCTAGATGAAGTCAGACATAGTGAATATACTTTAATCTTTTGAAAAACAAGTTTTCTAAACCAATTCTCACTACATTTTCTAAGTATTTGTTCAATTCATTTAATCTTTACAATTCAAACAATGAAACTTTTAATCAAAATAATTAATTTGTTAACTTTTGATTATTGGATTACATAAATTGCTCCCTGAGGATCGATAACCCTAATACTTGCCTAAGCTATATTACCCACGATTAGGTATACTTGCCTATGAATGTGGTAGTCTAGATTAGTGGTATTTGGAGCTTTATTTTATAACTAGATATATCTCATCACATGCCTTGCATTTTTCGTCAGTTAACGGCCAAAAATAGACGGAAGGACAAATTTCCAGAATTTTTAAAAACTTAAAGGACAAAAAACGGAAGAAAAACGTTTAGGGACAAAAACCCGAATCGGCCAATGTTCAGGGACAAAAACTATAATTTACACTTAAAAGTAAAATATAAGGATAAAAGAGTCATTCCACTTTATTAAAGTAGATAGTTAATGGATGTGTACCCATTATTTTTTGTCAAATAGGATAGTTTTTTAAAGTATCTCACTTATTTTAAATCACTCTAAAATAATAAGTATGTCACTTATTTTGAATCGAAGCAAGTATCATGGAGTATGTATTATTATTCGGACAACAAGTTCAAATCATAAACCGATTTTAAAACGTAGCTCTTTGTACGTTTGTCCTTAACCGTCCAACTTTATACACGCGCTTTTGCCGGTAGTTTGTATCAACCGCTGATGACGTGGCAGATACAACGGTTCCTACTTGTTTCGATATCGACTAGTCTTTTATATTGGACGTACCTACTAGTTTCGCGTACACGTGGATGGATATCCAACGTTTTTGTTTTCTAAAATGTTTTCCAACAATTTATTTTCACAAAATAGGAATGCCATCTACATTGGGAATCCAATCGAGAATACAGATATGGGTGCCACTAGCTATGAAATTTTTGTCGTTAAGAAGTCGTTATCAATCTATTGTCTTGACTGTCGTTTCATAATTTTTTTTTGTTTTCTTTAAATAAAAACTAATTTGTTTATTATATAAAAGTTATATTGAATTGTAATCTGAAGAATGATTTTATATCTCGTTTAAAGTATTTGACAACCTATAATCCGAAGACTCGAGGCAATAATATGTTGAGATGACAAGTGTTATAGGTGGCATGTCAATTTTGTATGCCGTTTGAGTTATTAAAACATAAACTTGTGTCTCATATGGGTTATCAGTTATGTTGTATCATCGTTTATCATTTTGTTATGGACATATTGTTAAGCTGTTCTGACTACTAGTCAATAGAATATTGACCATAGTAAATAGCATTTAATTATCTTCAATTGTCTTTAACACCTTCATTAGTGTAATTAGGAATATAGAATAATCCTAGAGAATATGCTTGTATACTTGTACTATTTAACCTCAACATTGTAATGGAATAAACAATCAATCTTGATTACCTTTATGGTATCACAGCCTTCTCCTTCCTCTCCATTTTTTCGTAATCATTGTGTGCTTCGGCCACAATTGGCTTCGGCCACCACTGTTTGTTGTTGATCCCCATCTAAGCCTCTGCTATTCAACTTTTAGATGGGCACTCCTAACCCAAACACACCAAAAACCAACAACCTACATCCCGTCTATACCGTTACCAATATCACAAACAAGGTTCGAGTTCTTGACGAAATCAAAGTAACATACTCGTCATGGGTCAAACTTTTTCGTCTTCATGCCAAGGGCTATAAAGTCCTCACCCATATCGATGGAACCACACCACCAACCAACCCCGAAGAACTCGAACAGTGGGCTGAAATAGACGCTATTGTCTTACAATGGATCTACGGATCCCTCTCCGACGATCTCCTTACTCGAGTGCTTGAACCGGATACCACCGCGTACAAAGCATGGGTAAAAATTAAGGATCTTTTTTTGAACAACAAGGGCTCGCGTGCCGCGGCCCTCGAACATGAGTTCACCAACCTCACTTTACGTTCATCGTCTTCATTAGACGACTATTGTAAAAAATTAAAAGACTTAGCCGGTCAATTGAATGACGTTGACAACCCCGTTAACGAGCAGCGACTAGTTCTTCAACTAGTCTGTGGTCTTCCCCCGGAGTACGACACGGCCGCCGCTTACATCAACCAAACCCTACCCAATTGGGACACGGCCCGAAGCATGCTCCAATTAGAGCAGAATCGGCAAACTGCTCGTGAAAATTCCAAACCCGCAAGTGTTAGTGAAGCCAATGTTACCTCCGAACCACCACCTCCTGCTCGTAACCATCGGCAGTCGAATGCATCCCGAGGCAACAATCGTCACAATGGGAATTATTCTGGAAATCGGAATCAATCCCAAAATCGCCCCTGGCAAAACCGCAACAGTAGCAATAATCTCGGTCCAAAACCTCCATACCCACCACACCCATGGTGGCCTATGGCTCCTCCTCCATGTCCGTATCCATCACAAAATGGGTGGCGCTACCCGTGGTACCCGCAAACCCCAAACAGTTCTGCCCGGAACTCAAACCAAAACCGCATTCAAAACCGTCCAAACAACAACCAAAACAACGACTCAAGTCAAGCGAATGTAGTCGGGTCCTATGATGCACTTGACCCAACGGACATTGGAGCCGCATTTAAAGCCGTATCACTAAATCCCCACGAAGATAATGAGTGGTACATGGACACGGGTGCCACATCTCACCTCACGGGTGACGTCGGTAAACTTGAAATTTTTTCTCCTTACTCTCGAATTAAATCCATTTTTGTCGGTAACGGTAATCATATATCGGTGAACGGAACCGGAAATCATAAATTACAAACCGACCTTCGTTTAAAAGATGTCCTTTTTACACCCAATATCATTAAAAACCTCGTTTCCGTTCGCCAATTCACAATCGATAATTTTGTATCTCTTGAATTTGACCCGTTTGGTTTTTTTGTGAAGGATTACAAGAGTGGGAAGATTATTTCCCGCCACAATAGTACCGGTCCACTTTATCCGTTCACAACACCATCACCACCGCACCTTGCTCTCAACACCATGTCAACACCCGATTTATGGCATTTCCGTCCTGGTCACCCGGCCGGAAATATCATTGATTTTTTACGTAATAAGTCTATCATTGTGTTTAATAAGAGTGCTTCTAACACTCATTCGTTATGTCATTCGTGTCAAATTTCTAAACACAAACGTCTTTCATCTCACGATTCCACCACTAATACTTTATTACCGTTTGATATAATTCATTGTGACCTTTGGACGTCTCCAATAAAAAACGCCAATGGTTACAAATACTACATGGTTTTGATTGATAACTACACACAATACGTTTGGGTTTATCCCCTAAAATTTAAATCGGAAACTTTTACTCGTTTTACTCAATTTCATAACTTTGTTCAAACACAATTTAACACAAAGATTAAAAGTTTTCAATGTGACATGGGTGGTGAATTTGATAACAAACATTTTCATGACTTTGCTACTACCCATGGATTACAATTCCGTTTTTCGTGCCCGCAAACATCACCACAAAATGGAAAAGCGGAAAGAATGATTCGACGTTTAAATGAAATCATTCTTGTTCTTTTGGCACACGCCTCACTACCAACCACATTTTGGGTAGATGCCTTACACGCCGCCACATACCTTCATTACATCACCCCCACCAAAGTATTACAAAACCAAACACCCACAACCATCCTTTACCAACGCCAACCCACATACAACCACCTTCGTGTTTTTGGATGTGCATGTTACCCAAATTTATCCGCTACTCGCAATCACAAGCTCGACACCCGATCCATTCGATGTGTCTTTCTTGGATACCCCACAGACCACCGCGGGTATCGGTGTCTCGATCCTTCAACCGGAAAAATCCATATATCTAGACACGTCACCTTTGACGAAACCGTTTTCCCATTTGCCAAACCAACTCAACCTACCATCGATTATACCTTCCTTAATCCCGACACCAACCTACCTTCCACCATTACCCATTTCACCACCCCACCTACCCAACCCAACCAACACCGTACACCTCCAAACCAAACCCAACCCACACAAACAACCACCCCCACCTCCCTTCCGCCAAACACCTCAAACCCGACACCACCACCCTCCCCTCCGCCAACCACATCCAACCCGACACCACTCGCATCACTTCCGCCAACCCAAACCCACCCGACACCACCCAACTCCCCACCGCAACCTAACACACCACTGCCACCCGCAAACCAACCACCACCCCCTCAACCCGCACCAACCCATCACATGACAACCTGCTCCCAAAACCATACCATTAAACCCCCTGATCGTCTAAACCTTCACACCACCAATATATCACCAATACCCAAAAAAACCCCACCTTGCACTATTAGACCCAAATTGGAAAGATGCAATGATGGATGAATACAAAGCTTTATGTGAAAACAATACATGGGAATTAGTTCCCCGACCCACCAATGCTCACATCATTCGGTGTCTTTGGTTATATCGACACAAATTTAAATCCGATGGGTCTTTATCTCGTTACAAAGCAAGACTTGTCGTTAATGGCAAATCTCAACAAGTGGGCGTTGATTGTGATGAAACATTTAGCCCGGTGGTTAAACCCACAACAATCCGAACCGTTCTTACTCAAGTCGTTTCCCGTTCATGGTCGATTCATCAACTTGACGTGAAGAACACATTTTTACATGGGAATTTAAACGAAACGGTTTATATGCACCAACCCCCCGGTTTCGTAAATCGTACCCACCCAAATCATGTGTGCAAATTAAAAAAATCATTATACGGGCTTAAACAAGCACCCCGGGCTTGGTACCACTGATTTGCAACATTTATTACTTCCCACGGGTTTAGAAGTACCACCACCGATACATCTCTTTTCGTCTATCGTCGCGGGCAAAACATGACATATTTACTCTTATATGTAGACGATATTATTTTAACGGCATCAAATGATGCATTTTTGCAACAAGTCATAACAACACTATCAAAAGAATTCGCGATGACCGACTTGGGCAATCTACATCATTTTCTCGGCATTCAAGTCACCAAAACTAGAAGTGGTCTGTTTTTATCTCAATCACAATATGTTAATGACATACTTCAAAGAGCAAACATGACCACTTGCAACCCGGTTGCCACACCCGTTGACACATCTTCCAAACTAAGTGCAACCGCCGGTGAACCACTCAAAGATGGCACATTATATCGAAGCTTGGTCGGGGATCTCCAATACCTTACTTTCACAAGACCGGACATCACATATGCCATTCAACAAGTGTGCCTTTTCATGCATGCCCCTCGGGAGCCTCACTTTAACTTTCTCAAACGAATTCTTCGTTATTTAAAAGGAACATCTAATCAAGGTCTTCACATAAACGCGTCCAAATCACTTAGCGTTACTGCATACTCGGACGCCGATTGGGGGGCCTGCCCCGACTCTCGAAGATCAACATCGGGCTACTGCGTTTTCCTCAGGGACAACCTTGTCTCATGGTCGTCAAAGCGACAACCCACTATCTCTCGCTCTAGTGCCGAAGCCGAGTATAAAGGAGTCGCCAATGCCACCGCTGAAACAAGCTGGCTACGCAACTTACTCCTTGAACTTCATGTACCGATTACAAAAGCAATGCTCGTTTATTGCGACAACATCTCCGCAGTGTATTTATCCGACAATCCGGTACAACATCAAAGAACAAAACACGTAGAAATTGACATCCATTTTGTTCGAGACCTCGTTAAGATCGGTCGCATACGTGTTCTTCACGTCCCCACTGATCAACAGTATGCCGACATATTCACCAAGGGTCTTCCTCGGCAACTCTTTCAACGCTTCAAAAACAGTTTGTGCATTCGGTCACCTCCTGCTCCAACTGCCGGGGAGTATTAGTCAATAGAATATTGACCATAGTAAATAGCATTTAATTATCTTCAATTGTCTTTAACACCTTCATTGGTGTAATTAGGAATATAGAATAATCCTAGAGAATATGCTTGTATACTTGTACTATTTAACCTCAACATTGTAATGGAATAAGCAATCAATCTTGATTACCTTTCCTGACTACCTAAAAGCCTTGAATTACTTGAGAATGCTAGACTATTATATGGGTCTCCACAACGCATAAACATGTAACACTACCCACTACCGAAAATAGTGGCCATTACATTAGTGACAAAAATGTCAGTGACAAAAAGTACTAGCCACTACATTAGTGACAGTATTTTTCGTCATTAACATCAACAGAGCTGTTAACTGAACCAATATTAACGAAAATTAGTGACGAAAAAGTTGTCACAAATGGTGACCACTGTTGGTTGGTCACTGTTAGTGACCATTTTTGTACTCTGGTCTGTAATACAAATTGTGACGCACCTTTAGTAACGAATAGTGACCCAACAAAAAATGTCGTCACTAAACAGTGTCAATGACGACTTTTTGGCTGTTAGTGACTAAATATTTTTCGTCACTAAAGGTTTTCTCTTCTGATGTACATTGTTTGCTTACGGTAATCTCTTTGAATTGAGGTGCAAAAATTTTCGGATTGTGGCACCTATAGACCACCATATTATTTTTTTCTTTTATGTATATATTTTTCGTTACTGATACTAAGTGTACAATTTCATAAAAAATATATTACTTCCTCCGTATCAAAATAAGTGACACATTTTCTATTTTGGGGTGTATCAAAATAAGTGATACACTTTGAAAACTTTCCTTATTTGGTAAAAATAGTGGGACCCATACCCACTAACTATCCACTTTAATAAAGTAAAATTACCCTTATACCCTTACTTTTACTTTTAAAACTCATTTATCTCACTTTATTCAAGAAAAGTGGGACCCATTCTCCACTAACTATGTATTTTAATCTATTTTAACCCATACTTTAATCTTTTACCTCAAAAAATGTGTAAGCCAATTTGTGTCACTTATTTTGATACGGAGGAAGTATAAAGCATTTACCCCTTCCTTATTTAGCAAGGCTGAAAATTCAGCCAACACACTTACTTTTTTTGGAATGATTCGGGTTTTAAAAAAATTGGGCTGGCTAGATTCGAACGCGGGACTACTGAGTTGATAACATAGACCTCAACCAACCGAGCTAACTGGCTAGACTTGCTTTTACTGAGGCTTAAATCTATATGAATAAAACCCCTCCCCATGGCTAAAACCCACCGCCTAAAGGGCCAATGGAAAGCCACCGCCTCAGGGCCAATGGAAAGTCACCGCCTTATTGGCCAATGCATGCGCAAGCCATCGAGATTTTTCTTGGGCAATGAACGATTGCTTCAGAAAAGTACTATCGATCATTTTGTAAAAACTCCAACGAACTCAAATAAGCTTTCAATTTAATCGTTTTACAATAGCATCAGGTTTTGAGCATCCTTGATTTCTACAGTTTTTAAGTAACATCATCAACAATTCTTCTACATACTATAACAATGGCGGGAATAGCTTCGCTGGATCTATTGAAGAAAAAACCAAGCGTCAATGATCCAACCATACATTCTACCGGATTATACTCCGCCGCACTTGCTGGTACTTCCATCATTTATCATAATATTCTATTGTTGATGTTTTATAAGAGCGAAACGAATTAGATTTTGTAGGGCTTTATCGAAGACACAAATATTGCATCGGCTGTATCTGTTTAATTTGGAGGTTTTGTAGGGAATAGCTTTGCTGGATCTTTTTAATTTGGAGCCTTATAATCATGTTGAAGCAATAACAACATTGCGCAAGTTTACCTATTTACAGTTTTTATAATGATATATTTTTTCTATAAATTTAATTCTGTTTGCTGTTAGGTCATTTGATACGTCATGAATATTAAGTTATTAAGTCATTTGATGCGAAGCTCTTGGGATAATTAAAGTAGTAATGATTTGTATATTGTTTAAGTGTTTGTGCAGAATGCTTATTTGGTGGTTGTAGAAATTGACACTTTGTGGCATTTTTCACATGTGATAAGTCATATAAACGAAACCCTGGACTGGCTCGAGTTCTTCTGTTTATATTACATGCAGAACATGAATTGAATTGCTCAACAGCAGCAGCAAGGCATATTGCATCAAGGTAAACTTTTATGTATTTTTATAATTTTTGAAGTTTTTTATCCTAATTTTATGTTAGTATTTAAAGCAAATAAAGATTGGATTTTATGTGCATGTAGTGGTCTTTATGTATACCCAGCTCTTGATGGACCAAATGGTGCATGTACGAGGCTCTTCATGGAGGCGCGCGCAAATGATGTACAATTGTCAAAATTGGTTGGTTGGGTAACGGTTACGGTCTGGATAAAGTTGGTTGACTTGTTATGTCATTTTTAGATAGTTGATGTTTTGTGTGCGATAGACACTTGGGCTGCCAATTGGGTTCACGAAATGAGGGTTAGGTTGGAAAATGTATCAGCTTCTCAAAGAGAATATATAACATTTGTGCTCTTTTAAACATATCTTGTCATGAACCTGTAATTTAGTTACTTATAATGCTAAATTTCTCTTTTTATCTGATGCAGAAATGTTCCCTGATAATATTGGTCCCGAGCAAGAGACTAATGAAAGTTCGGTTATTAGGGACGACGAAAAAAAGAGCAATTTTTTAGTAATTCTTCAAGAAGATTACTCGGGGTGATGATTTACCAAAAACAAGATACACAAAGTGGAACAAAGTGTACTATTTTGCCTATTTTGGTAAGCCTTAATATATATATAGATTTCATGGTAGCAAATTTTGTTCAAATAAAATTATCTGGTATTAATACGTTAAAATTTTGAATTGTAATGTTTTTATAGTGGATGCATGACCTTCGAAGATGTGTACCCGATGTACCAGTTGAACTCATTGGGTCAAAATTAGGTATAATTAAATTTGTAGTTTTAATTCATAAACCTTCTAACTCAATTTAAAAAACGTGGATTATCATTGAAGCAATATAGTTTTTTTAATCGTAATTTGACAGAGTAAGTTGGTTACAAAAAAAAATTATATTTGTGGACAAATAGGATTTTAGGTCAACCCAAACTGTTTTATTTTACAAAAATAAAGTTATTTAGTCCTCCGATTTGTCACTTTCCCCCCTAATACAATGTGAATATGATTAGGTTTTATGGCAGTCTACTTTTCTAGGATGTGACGTAGTTTGTTGATATATGTCGAAGAAATAGAGAGGTTGAGCCAGAAGCGAAGAATAGCAAATGGGAATATTGGTCTAATCACCCTGTGTTTTCAGCACAATCGATACTGATTTTAGTTTGGAGCCGAGTATTTGTGTTTTTATATACCTACTGATTGAATTTTGTTCCTAAAGAATTTATTTGGTGATTTCTTAGTATTATATTTTTGTGGTTCAAATTAAATTGTGCATTTCTAAAATTGAATTGTTGGGTATGATCTTTTTGTAACTTCTTTATGTGTTTTATAAGTGATTCAAAATTATAGAAAGAGTTGGTCTGATTAAACATTCAAATTTACTTAATGTTTGTCCTTTGAATGTCGAAGATTATTACCGCCATCCATGATGATATGTCAGCTTTCAAAGTAATGTACCAACGAGTAAATATTGCTGTCGGACAACATTTGTTCGCCGCATAATATTGTTACATGGTATCCGCCGCCGCATTGCATGGATACCAGTCATAAAAAAAAATATGAACCAGATGATATAATTAGGTTGCTTCCACCCACCCACATGCATTCTATGTTCAAAAAAACAATTAATCTTTAGCTTTTGTCTATTGATCATCTTTGAACATTTTTACACTAATTGCATTTAGCATAACTCTTGAGTATTGTCGAGATGCCATCTTCCAGTCCATTCCCGTTGTCATCATCGCTGCAAACTCTGGGTAACTGATCCGACCATCCTACAAACACACACACAACCGATCAATTTAACACATTTTCGATCATGCAAAAATTAATAGTTATTTACGTCAAAAATTTGTATGATATTGATCATTTGTTACCTTGTCTAGGTCGGCGTCGTGTATGATATCATGAACTAGCTTTTCGTTGTGTGAATTTGGGTCTTCAAACAAAGATTCCTTCAATTCATCAAACTCAATGTACCCATTATGGTCCTTGTCGAAATGATGGAAAGCTTGCCGCAGATTTTCATCATTGTTGATTCGTTTCAGATGAACTGCAACCGTCATAAACTCCTCGCAGTTTAGCACCCCGTTTTCATCAAGATCAGCCTTCAAAAATTAGTATACAAATTCTAATAATCAGTATACAAATTCTAATAATTAATTAGTTATCTAGGTCAATATTGGTACTTACAGCTTCCATTAGCATCCGAACATCAGGATCATCAAGTGGTTGATCACCGATCAAACACAAACCGTCTTTGAACTCTTCAAAAGTAAGTGATCCGTTCTTGTCCTTATCCATTTCATCAAACATCTGTTTTAGTCCATGTAATTGTTCATCTGGCAAGTTTTCTGCCACCACCTAAATTCAAACCCAATTAAGGTCAACACTTTGACTTCCATATATATTAAAGGAAAAAAAGTCAATTAACTTACCCTGATGACCTTCTTTTTGAATTTGTTCATTGTAGAGAACTGTTGTATTCTTGATCGTACGTTTTCTCCCAAAGGAACGTTGGGGACCTTGTGGGCATTTTGAATCCATTGGTTCTCTATCGAAAATACCAAGGTCATATTAGCAACTTTCCATGGAATGTAAGGCCAAAAATGTAACTTATCTATATGAAAAAGGGAGTGATTTTCATACCACATCTTTTAATTTATCTACCACAATTGTAGCTTTACATGCTTGTACAGTTAGCTGTGAAACTTGTACAGTGTGGTATAAAAAGTAAAAGTTGTGATACATAAATGAATTCCCATATGAAAATGGACTCACTTTTAATTTTAATTTATTTTGGTAAAATCAATGAAACTAGTCAAACCAGTTCGAATTTCCTTAGAAATTATAACACTCCAAAATGTTGATTCATTTAGATGTAGCCAAATCTTAAGATGTAATTATGAAATAAGAACAGTCTCCACCAATTACTGTTAATCAACTGTTCACAAATACTTTTTTTTCTTTTTCATGAATAGTGATTTTTATTTGCTTATAAAATGTAATGTTATGAATACGTTATTTTATAAATATTATGTGTACTTTGTAAATCTATTGCAAAGCACTAGCATATGCTCCTCGTTTTGATATATGACCCAACTTTGTTCTATTTTGTGGTTATTTTGTAGCATATAGCTAGATGTAGATGTATGTGTCATGAGGTACATACGGAGGACTTCTTCAACGGTCAACCGTTCGTATGGGTTCTGGTCAAGCATGCCTTTTACTAGGTTTTTAGCATCCTCCGATACCCTTGGCCATGGGTCCCTTAGAAAATTTATGTCACCCATGATTATTGCTTGTGCAATTCCTTCTTCCGTTTCTGTAAAATGTTCCGTACAGATTACCAAATATGTGAGCAATTTATCTAATTATTGGCCCCTTAAAATTATGAAACTATATATACCTGCCCAAAAAGGAGGAACTCCACAAAGCAAGATGTAAAGAATGACACCAGCACTCCATATGTCGATTTCTTGTGCATAATTTCGTTTGAGTACTTCCGGTGCCATGTAATACGGGCTTCCCACAATTTCGCTAAATCTCTGGCCTACAACCAAATCAATCAGCGACCATAATAGCGACAAAGCAAGTTAGATTTGCTCATGAGAACATACATGGCTCAAAGAATATGGAGAGACCAAAGTCGATAGCTTTTAGAGATGCATTTTCGCCTTTGTGAGCGTACAAGAAGTTTTCGGGTTTTAAATCACGATGCATTACTCCATGATTATGACACACCTACAAAAGTACATATATTAACAACGAAATGCTAATAACAGTCCTAAAAATTGTCAATAACATCTTTATAATAACCTGAACAATCTCAAGAATGGTTTTGATAGAAAGGGCAGCGGCTCTTTCGGTATAATGACCTTTAGCGACGATTCGATCAAAGAGTTCACCGCCTTCACAAAGCTCCATGAGTAAATAAATTGCCTCTTTATCTTCATAAACATCTTTATAGCTCACGATATTAGGGTGAACAGGCATATGTCTCATGATAGCCACCTCTCTCCTCACATCTTCAACATCAATCTCAGCTCTCAATCTACTTTTTGATATTTTCTTGCATGCCATTTTTTCGCCCGTTGAAATGTTTTGACATTCATATGTTATCCCAAACTCACCCCTTCCGAGCTCTTTACCGAACTTGTAACGTTTGAAAATGTCTTTCCCAGCTGAGTCTTTGATGACACGAGACGGGCGCTTGTATCTTTGGGATTGATGGCGTTTGAAGGCGTGTTCGGGTTGTTCTAATTCGTCTTGCGAAATGGGTTTGACAAAGTTATTGTTTCTGGTTCTTCTTATCTGGCTTGTGTTGGAAACAGACATGCAACCCCCCATGTTGGGTGATGAATTTGATGATGGTTTTGATGGTGTAATGCAATTAGGGGTTGGATGATGGGTGGGGGGTGCAAGTTAGAAACAATCAAGCAAGATAGATTAGGGTTATTTTGAATGATATTGCAAATCACATTTTGAGGGATTGGGAACCCTGATTTTGTGGTGCAATTTTGGATTTGATGGTGAGTTTTGGAGGTTTGGGTTTTTTTCTTTCTTGTGGTAGTTTTGCATCAACACCTCCACGTGTCCCTCGTTCCATATTTTTTGTGATTTTGTTGTGGGATAAAATGCAACAGGTAGAAACCCAATGTTTATTTGATAGTTTGTGACTTTGTGTCGTTTATAAGTTTTCGTGTCACAATAATTAAATACATAGTAATAAATTAAATAGTTTGATTGACTGTCATTACATGGAAAGTAAGCACGAGATGTAGTAGAAATATTCCGGTAATAGGACCGTGGTAAGGATGTTAAATGATTTTCTATAGGTTATAAGTTTAATTCCTCACTGGATAAACAGTATCAGATGGTCAGAGAAGATTTGGTCAGGGAAGATTCGTAAACGACCACGACAATGATCAAGTCATGTATATCACTAGCAAAATTTAGTCACCCTAAAAAAGCACTCATAAACGGGTATATATATAATTTTTTAAAAGTTTTAGAAAATAATAAACCAAGTCAGTACTTAGATTCTAATTTAATAAAAAATATTCTATGAACCTACCAATATCTTAGTTATTAATGAATTGAAATTTGAGAGATTGCGGGATAAATGTTATAGTTAAAGGTGTTAGTGAATTTATGAAAAACGTTGCGGAATATATAGCGGATTTATCAACGTCATATTTAGTCACACTTTTCTATTTGAAGATAAAACATTATATTTGTGTCTAAGTTTTTACTTTTAATTGCACTCTTTTTTCTTCCAATTTTAGTGACAAATTTTCATGTGATACTATCGAGAGTGAATTCTTAATGTGCCCTTCTTCCCGGTGTTTGATTGTGGTTAAAACGTGATTGTTGTAACTTAAAATAATTATGATTTTAACTTTCGCCAAAATTATCATAATTTGGAGATTCATGTGAGATGTGATGTAATAAAACTAATTATTGGGGATAAATGTAAAAATTAGTTTTCTTCCCATTCATAACTTTAATTTAAATGATACAGTAATTATACTTTTGAAGTTGAAATGATATTTTGTCACAACTTCAAATGGGCGGCAAAATGTTCAATATGTTGTCTATTTTGTTGCTATATTTGTGTTTTTTAAAAAGTGAAAGTAGACAAGCTTTCCCCTTTAAATCGATTTAAGTATCTTTGGAAGCTAAAATTTGCTATGAAATATTTTGTAAATGCTGAACTAAAAGATTTTGAACTTAAATTTGATGTTTCCATGCATCACATATATACATTTTTTCATAACTAAAATCTATTTGAAAACTTTGGAAAACAAGCTTATAATAGAGAATGTAGAAAAATTAAAATTGGGCTTCTTTCTGGCCCAGAAAGAAGGCCCAATAAATCAAGGATTTAAATTGGTTAGCACATGATTGCTTCGTGCCGACAATTCCGGGTAAAGTTTGAGAAGACAATAAAAGGTGGTACCCTGCCATCGTTCTCACTCTCACTCCACCATTTGTATTGCCAACGCGGGAAATTGCATCGGCGGTGATCTCTGTATCCATGGCGGTTGTTCATCTCAACAGCTAGTTTCCATAACACCTCCTAGCCTACACCGTTTCAGGTTTGAACGATCTTCAATTTCAATTATTCAATCCACTATTTACAGTGAATTCGGCAAAACCTGCAAAATTCTGGTTATAAAATGTTCCGTTTCAGAGAACGATCGATAAAAAAAATTGTGTTTAATAGCTGATTTTCCGCACGCATATGTATTTCTTGTCTTCCAAAACCGATGCAAGTCATTATATCAATTTTTGTAGCGATAGTAGTGTAAATTTGAAATTGTTCGAGTATCAAAATTTGCATTTAACAAAAGTAGCTTTCAAACCTCAAACTCTTAAAAGTTCGTTCGGATGAGCTTCTCGTTAAATTTAGGCAACTTTTATTTAATCGAATTTTAAGAATTAGACTGTTGTAAGTGTAAATATTCTCATTTATTTTGACATGATTATCGGTCTGTAGTTTCCGTTTTCCAAATCGAGGTCGATCAGTAACGATTTTGTTAAAAGAAATATCAATCAGTACCACAAATAGGAAAATTAGAGTTTTAAATATAGTTGATAAATATCATGATTTAAAAAAAATCTCCGATTTTTTTATTTTTTTTTTGAACTTGATGAAAGCAAATGTTTTGGAAAAAAATTGATCCTCGTTTATTCTAATTTGGCCACTGAGCTTTAATAGTGGCGTGTAATAATGTTATTGCAAATTTTACTAGAAAATGAATTAGTATGTTTTAAGTCATCTTTTTAATCATCCAGCTGGAATTGTGGTTCAACAATCAATGTTCATGGTTGAGTTCAGTATTAAATCAGCAGTTGTTTTAAATATTGCAGACATAAGCACATACTTGACCAGATGTTGGAAGCTTCTTTACATTTTTGACTTGTTCATTTTTATTTCCTCAAGTTTTCTTGTTTGAATCGGTATTTAGTCTTGGTCAATCAATCACACTGCAATCAACCGTCTGTTGAATTTGTATACATTTGCAATTAAATTTAGTGTTTAAAATAAGGACTTATTTTAAAATGAATTCGATATTCTCTTTTGATCCTGAAGTTTGGCTTTTTCTTCTTTGCTAGCATCTTGAAAGCAGTTTGCACTTTTAGCTTTTGTTTGTTGTTTGATTTATTAATGATACCCAAACTAAAAATCATGATTTAAATCACAGTTTCCATCATCATCATCATCATGGTATGCATTATTTTAAAACAAGGAAACCCAAATTTTCGTACACAAGAAATCTTCAAATCAAGGTCAAATATCAACAAGTGCAAAGAATCATTCAAAACACATAATCGTGAAATAGGTCATGTTTCTAAATCCCGATTCAAGACTTTTGACCAAAAAAATAAGCTTGAAGATTTTGAACTTTCTGATATTTTGAGGAAAGAAGAATTACTTGACCATGATAGCTGCATGTGGTTATCTTCAGATAATTCATCCTCTCCATCCTCTTGTTATCAATATGACAGTTTATTCGGTTATAATATGGACCTTAAGATAGATGCATGGTTTATTTCTTTATTATCAACACAATCATCAAAATCTTGTGATAAAGTTTTAAGTACAGAAATTACATTTTTTGATGGTTCTAGAGTGAATCCCATGGAAGAAGCATCTTTAGTTCTTGATCAAAGAAACTATTTTGACAAAAATGTGGTTTTTCACGATGATTTAAAGGAGGAAGAAGTGGTTTCATGGCTATTAAACTCCACTGATAATGATTTTGTTAGTCCAATTAGTAATAGTTTATCTTCGATTACTGATATTAGCGATGAGAAATCACTATTTTCTTCATGTTCTAGCTCGGTTTGTTCTTCAGAAATTGTCGATTTGGAAGAATTTGGTACGGATAAACCACTTTTTTGGCCATATAATTCAGCATCCGATTGGGGATCGGTGAATAAATGGGATTTCTTTATTATGTCACCTCGTAAAAACGTTCAAAAATTTGGTAATTCACCAAAAAATCATCCAAATTCAGAAAAAGGCTGCACGAAAAGGGTATTATTCGGTACACAATCAAAATTCTCAGACCATTTGGATCTCAAAAACACAAATGTCAGAGGTAGTCCTTCAAAGTTGGAAAAATCAACTGAAAAAACAAGCAATGAGAGCAATATTATTGACAGTGGGACTAAAACACCGTATTTTTGGCCATCTAGCTGTGCATCGAAACTGGATTCAAATATCAAATGGGATTTGTTTATTATGTCTCCACATAATGATAATTACAAAATTAATAAATCACGAGTTCTTGAGGGAAAGACAGATGTGGAAAAAGGTTGTAGCAGAAGGCTCGAGTTTAGTAGTGACTTAAAATCCTCAACAGAAATTACAAAATGCACGAAAACAATAGAAGTAGAACGAGAAGAAGTCAACGGTTTGACCAAAAAACCTATGAAGAAACACAAAATAGTGTTGGAAGATCTTTTGTTAGTAGAGAAGTTAAATGCAGAGGATGCAATTGAACGGGTTTTAGGACTTGGTGAATTTGATGGTCACGAGGGTATCGAATCTGAGTTTGATAAAGACGAGTTTTCTCTTGTTCAGATTCTGTTCTGATCAAATGTTTCAGTTGGTTTTGGTGGATATTTCTTTGTGCAATTTGTAGCATTTTATCTTAGTTAAGTGATCATGTACATTTGTGAGTATGGACTAAAGATGGTCAATTTGTTGATTAGAAGTTTTTGCTAAAAGACAGTATTTTTTTTAGTTTAAAAAGATAGTTATTAGTATTAGCAACAAAACTTGGTAAGTTTCTTTCACTTTTCTTTTCTTTGAATTTTACTCTAAATCTTTCACTACTTAAAATATGAAAATATATGATTTACATGAATTATTATACCCATTGAAAGCAAAGAAAATCGAGTAACACAAAAAGTTATTCTAGCCGAGATGGTTCAACGTCCATTTCCTGTACCGAGAATTCCGTGTTCGAATCCTCGAACCGGTCACTTCTCAAACCTACCACTCAACCCGAGTCGATAGCATGAGTTCTACTGGCTTGAGTCTCCTGTCAAATTTTTACTAAATATTAAGATATAATAAACTAACTATAACATGAGTTTGTGCGGGTTTTACCCCTGCAAATTTCATTAACACGTCATAAGAAAGAATGTTACATCTTATCCCTTAGAATATATAATACATTTCTGACCCACATTATTTAGCTTAGTAGTAACACTAATCAATTATTCAAAGATTTTATATTTATTTCATTAGAATATACTTCCTCCTATTCAAAATAAGTGCTACACTTTTACTTTTACTTTTACGTTTTTTGATGCAAAATATTGTAATAGTGATTATAATAAATTAAAGATGATAATTAGTGAGGAAGGGTCCCACAATATGATTAGGAAGAATAAATTAATAATAATTAATAAAATTAAATAAGGATAAAATGATAATTTTATATACAAAAATTAATTGGAGGAAGTATAATACATTTCTGACCCACATTATTTAATGGGAAACGTGGACAAAAGAGCGACTGACTCCCGGCTCTACACGTTGGCACACCATTTCCTACCAAAATCTTGTGTCCACATTACCCTCGTTTTCCCACATATTTACCACCAGACCTAACACTGGTCACATTGACTCCAAGGGCACAACCGTCATTTAACGAACTCAAAGCCCAGGCCCGAAGCTTCTAATTCGTAATTTCTTCGATTTGGTAATTTCTTTTGACTTTGAAAAAAAAATCCCCAAATTCAAAACCCTTATTTTTCTCACCAATTGCAACCATTATTTATACTTTTTGAATTCTTTGATCTTGATCATAAATTCTATACAAGTTCCTTCAGTTAGCCATATTTTTGCATCGGCGAATCGTAGTTCAGTTCGCTGTTCGCTGGTATGTAAACTTTAATTATCCTGTTGTTCTTTAAAAAAGTTAGAGAATTTCGTATTCGGCTGAGTGAGAATTATGATCTGATTATAATTTTAGGTAATCCGTTACTGATGAAAAAATCAAATCAATAGAAATGGTTACTGAAATAATCTACTGATTTTTGTTCAGATTGTTGTATTTACTTAGATATTTACCATCTGGATCGTGGTTTTGGTGGTAATTGTTGTTTATTAAGTCAGGTCAAGCCCTTTATGGTATCAACTGTACTCCACCTCTTATTGATTTAAAATCTGTGGATAATATGTTTGTAATTAGCATGAATGTATGACTGTCATAGTTTTTGAGGCTGCATAACTATGTATTTTGAGTAATTCGAATTTGTTTTATGCAACAGAAATATATATATTGAATTGCTGATACCTATTGGATTTTGTTTCGATTTTCCGATATTAATCTATGCTAATTACAGATTTTTTTCTAACAAATTCATATCTTTTAGTATCTGCTATAATGCGGGCACCATCATTATTTGCACAATGCTTGCCTGGTTTGGCACCTGATCGGGTAGGCCAAAGCATTTCAGCTGCATCTGATAGAGAGATGCATTTTCCTTCACCTGCTGTTGAAATTGTACCTTCTAAGGTCTTCTCTATTATTTCTAATTTTTATTTTATTTTTTTTAATTTTTACATAAGTTCATTTATTCAAGTGCTTGCTATTCATATGTGCAGATGGAACACCCTTACAAATATGCTGGAGAGAGTATAGATTTGCAAGGAGTAAATGTCTTCAAGGTGCGTTATACACGGATCTTATGGCCTGTTTATCTAGTAACCACTAATATAACCATATAATTAGGTTTTGCTTAATTACAATTATTGTGATTAAGAAATCATTTTCATTGCAGGGCAGAGTTAGTGTCTCAGATATGATAGGTTTGGAATTGATGTCATCAAAATCCGATGGTAAGTTCGTTCAATCTTGCATCACTCTTCAATAATAATTATTTTTTATAATTCTGCACCAAAATGTTGCCTAATAATTGTAGTATGCTATGTGTGTATGACATGATGACATCATCAATTTTGTTAGAACTGAAATTGAGTTTGTTGCAGGATCTTCAAAATCATGGGATAGCTCATTTGATCTCGTGAACGTTCTTAAGCAAGAGATTCGGGATGCACAATTAAGTTTTAGAGGCAAAAGAGTGTTAGAGGTATTATACTATTTTACATTTTGGTAATTCATATTTAAAATTGAGTTTTGAATATAATCTCTAATTTTTTATATTCATGTAGCTTGGTTGTGGCTATGGGCTTCCAGGAATCTTTGCTTGTCTGAAGGTACATCAATCATTTTCTTTTTATATTTTTTATATTTTCCTTTGTTTTCTTCTTATACTTACATATATTTTTATGAAGTCGTAGAGGGTAAATGGGTAATTTAGTATTTCTAATTGTAATTTTTTTTATTATTTCACATCATAGGGAGCATCAGTAGTACATTTTCAAGATTTAAACGCTGAAACAATACGAACGACAACAATCCCAAATGTTTTAGCAAATCTTCAACAAGCTCAAATCAAACAAACTCAACAGCCCGAAAGTTCTCTCACTCCATCAAGACAAACTATATCTCCTACAGTTAACTTTTATGCTGGAAACTATGAAGAACTTGCAACTGTTTTATCTGTCATAGAAAACGATGTACCAGATTTATTACCCAAAACAAGAAACCTTAGTTTCTCAGAAGATGAATTTAATGATAATTGTAGTAGTCAAGATGGCAGTAGTATTATTCATGGATGTGAAAATTCTTCAAGGAGATCAAGAAAGCTTTCGGGCAGTCGGGTTTGGGAACGGGCCAGTGAAATGGATCAAAGTGGAGGATATGATGTTATTTTGATGACTGATATTCCTTATTCGGTTACTTCTTTGAAAAAGCTCTATGCTTTAATTAAAAAGGTATGTTGTTTTTTATTCCATATTTATACGCTTTTATAACTTTATTTATTTATTTTTAATCTTTTTTCATCAGTGCTTAAAACCGCCTTATGGAGTGTTATTTGTGTCTACAAAAAAACATTATGTTGGGTTCAACAGCGCTGCAAGACAACTAAGAAATCTGGTAGATGAAGAAGGCGTATTTGGTACCCATTTAATTAAAGAAAATACTGACAGAGAAATTTGGAAGTTTTTTCTTAAATAAAGATACAATCCAAACTGAAATTACAAGAAAGAATTTATTACTAATTTATTAACCTTAAACCTTTGATAAATTACATTGATTATACATATCATATGATGCTACTAACTCTGTTTCCTTCTCCAACAATGGATGCCATTCAAGATTTACTTCATTTTGCAGATGTATATGTTTAAATTTGGGAATCTTTCTTTTGTTCTTTTAAAGTGTAATTTTTTATTTTTTTTGTGTGTGTTCAAAACTCTGTTATGTTTTGCATTTGTGATGGTAATATATTGGTTTGTTGTGACGTGTTTATGTGCTGATGGGTTATATCTTTCCGGAAGATGATTAGGTGCATAACCTGCCACTAGAAACTGTACATCTTAGTGATACGTACTTTATTCGCCACAAAATTAATAATTTTTGTTTTTGTTTGTAATTTGTTGACTACTAAGTTCAACTTATTTCAACCCGAAGCTATCTATACACACATTATTTGTTATTACCAAGTATTACATGGATTCATTTATTCGATTTATCATCATCCATAAGAGGTAAAAAGTAACCTCATGAAGTGTTTAAAGCCAGATAACTTGTTTTTCTAATGAGTAGCTTTTATATTGTTTCAACAAGATAAAATCTTAATCCATAGATATATGTAGGGGTGATTATCGGGCCAAAACCGAACCGAACCGATAACGATGAATTTTCAAAACCAAACCGAACCGATAACATGTTATCGGGTTTGGTTTGGTTTCGGTCGGTTTTCGGTTCGGTTCTTTTAGGCCAAATGTTCATCCTTTTCCGAAAACCGAACCGAACAGAACCGAACCGATAACCGATAAAGATGAATTTTCAAAACCGAAACCGAACCGATAACATGTTATCGGTTTCGGTTCGGTTTGGTTTCGGTCGGTTTTCGGTTCGGTTCGGTTTTTTCGGTCCAAATGCTCACCCCTAGATATATGTCTAATAGTTGAATGTCGTTATCGCATGATATTATCTTTCCACGTCTATTTTGGGGTCCTCGTGTTCTATAATCGTATTCTCTCTATGATAAGACATGCAAATAATCCAAGCTCAAGACTATGACATTTGTTGCGGATAATATTAATAGCAGGCCCAGTTGTCTGGAAATTGCAATATATTTCTTTGCGGTAGGGAATTTGGCTGCACAAGATTTTTGGACCACTTATGTCTTTATCAATACAAGGAGGAGAAATGACTCCATCATATTCACACCAAAAATATATTTGGCCACTATGATCACACATTTAAGCCTATTCGAATTCTGTTACTTGATTTGAACCATGTGACCAATCAAATAGTTAATGATTGATAGCTAAACCCGTAAAAACTGGGTTTGATTTTTTATTTATTTTTATGTATGCCTTTTTTTATTAGCAATTTAAGGATTCAAATTGCATTTACTTTCACCTTCTTATTACAAATGATTTTATATAATTGACTAAAATTAAAATAATAAGTGAAATGAGCTTCATTGTTATGTTTGGTAACTATGTAATATTCTTTTTTGTTATTTATATAATATTATTTATAATTTATAGTGTTAATTATGGCATTATCCGGTTTCGTTATTTAATGAATGTTATAGTTTTTGACTTATAAAATAACAAACCCAAAACACCATACACTTTGAAAGAAAGCTTCAACTGCTATACATTTTAGTTTTACATCACACTCCATCCATCCCATAACCAAAACTAAAAACAGATAAAATCAAGAACAAGAGGAAAACCAAACAAAAAAGAACTCTTTTCAGAAATCTTATTTTAGGTAATAAGGTAGTTACTAGGAGAGATGACCTAACTTAACTACACAAAGGAATCAAGGTACCCGTACTGATGTCGTTTGTTATACTGTAACAAACTAGCATAAGTGCGGTCCCACACACCGATATAAAGCGTTTCATCATCTGGGCTAAGTGTCACCCCTGAAATTTCTCCAAAGAAATCAATTTCTTGCCTTTTTTCATAGTTTAGGCTTGTGTCATAAACGTGCACGAAATCTGCGGGTTCTGCTACTACCAGAAACTGCCCGTTTGAAGAGAAACGGACTGACCGAACTGCCCCCATGTTGCCCTTGAGGATTGAAACAGGGGTAGAAAGGTTTCTTAGATCCCAAACTCTGCAGGTTTTGTCTTGATTTCCTGTTGCAAATATTCTTCCGTCTGGATGCCATGCTGATGCAAATGAGTAGTCCAGGTGGCCTTCAACTGATGCCACCGTCTAAAAAAATAATAAAATAATATGATTAAAAAAAATAAAGGGTCTTGATATCAAGATTAAAAAGTTACCAAAAGAGAATACAAAACATATATGAAAAATCCCCATTAGGAGTTTGATTAGAGCGATTTAAGAGGCTAAATAACACTTTGTGGCTTGGTTGACTTTTGAGTAAAGTTTAAAGTTTGACCCATTTGACCAGAAGCATGATGACTTACTTTTCCATTGGATGAGTCAACAAGAAGTCCATCAAGATGATCTCCAACAACAGCTATAAGTTTGCGATCTGGGCTTAAAGATGAATGCTGCATGCAGTAAAATCAAATTATAAGAACGGAAATTTGTTCAAACCAAACTGATATAAACACTTTAATGAAAGTACACCTAGCAGATATTTAATCAAAAAAATTATAATTATTAAAATATGGTAGAAAATAGGTTTGTAAGAAACTCACATTGACGGGCCATGGAAAATGGAAATGGTTCATAAGCTGAAATTTCTCCATATCATATTCTCTCACTCCGCCGTCATTATTTGATGCCATAAAATGCTTTCCACCACTATAAAATTAAAAATTAAAGAACAAATTCAACGAATGAAATGGGTCAAATGGGCCAAGCGAATCTAAAACAGCCAAAAATGTATTTTTAATGCATAATGCCTCCTATGTCATTCATTCAAAAAATAGAATATATATATATATATATATATATATATATTTTTAATTAGCTAATTTTTCTAGCCATATAATATGACAATTAATTAGCAATTATCACAACCAATAGAATAAAAAATTCTTATATACTGAGCAACTAAAACAAGTCAGGAACACAACAAAAATTTCAGATTTTTTTTATAAAAACCAACTATTGACTTCCAAATTTAACAAGTAAAACTTAAAAAAAAAAAAAAAAACCTTAAGAAAAACGCTAATAGTGGTTGTAAATACCTCAAACTGTCATATATCTCAACAGCATTTGTTATGGCATTATCATCATGAGTTGTTCTTGTGCAGAAACTTACTCCCTGTTTATCCAACCTCTGCATGCATAAATTAATCACACATAATTACATACCATAATGCATGTTATAAAAACCAATAAATTTTACAATTTAGCCTAAATGAGTGTCGAATAAAATAAACTCCAAGGAGAAGAAAAATAAAAATAAAAAACAGCAAATATTTGTTTTATAAATTATACAACCTAAATTACCTTACAAGCAAGCTCTCCTTGAAAACCTCCTGCAACTAGAAAATCATCTTTGACTGCTAGTGTACTGATCTGAGTTTGTGTAAAACCTTCCAGCAAACTTCCAGCATGTTTCTAAATGGCCACAGAATATGTATTTTTATTAAGCCAATAAATTTTTAAATAAACTAAAGTAACTATAATACGGCAATTTTTTATTTTACCTCAGTTGGCGCTACATGTCCAGAGAAATTAAGTATCTCGGTCAAGTCGAAAGTCAATGATGACCAATGCATGAGTGAGTAGTTAGACATGAGATACACATCATGTTTTGAGGTAGACCATACCAGGTTTCTTAGCTACAAAATAATATGTTTATTTATTCAATTCGATTTTAATTATGTCAAATTGTTACTGACCTGAAACAAGATAAAATATAATATTTAATTACCTGGAAGTGAAGAATTGTAGGTTTGACCAATCTGGTATTGTGAAAGAATTCATAGTAGTTGCTACCCTTCTGCTTTTGTTTACATTTCTAGACATACCAACAAGGTATCCATAATAAATAAAAAAGTAACGGGAATCACATGCATGATAATATGATATACATACATACATATATATATAGGAATTAAAATTGTAAAAAGTTGTCACCTTATCAACAGCATCACCAGATAACGGGATGTTTTCATAGTTTCTGTACTGTTCAAGTCTTGTAAGTCTGTAACTTTCTCTTGTTATATTCAATCTTTCCCAAGGAATTCCTTGAATGTCTTTTCCTCTCCTTGCTTGAGCCGATGTTGTGTCTGTCACCTTTTATAAAATACTAAAAATTAACTTCCAAATGTGCACTTTAATAATCTACCCAAGCAATTTTATAGGGGCAAAATGGTAAATTTATAATTCCCGAAGTACGCATTCAATGGTTAATTATTGATCCAACGTTATATAACCCGAATTGACCCTTTTTAGGTTAATGGATCAAACTGCAATATCTAATTACCGTTCAACTGTACAAGTGCCACAATATAATTAAATGCAAAAACAGAAAGGAAAGAAAATGCAGAGAAATCAAACAAACCATTTCATAATCATCAACAACTTGATCTCCACCACCATCGCCCTCCGCATCATCCATCACAAAATCCAAAACATCTACTTCTTCTCCCATGTAATCAATTTCATCAACTTCATTATTAGGCATCCTGTAATCCCTGCATTTATCACCAAAAATCCTTTAGTATGTTCTACAATCAAACAATTTAAGTAATTCGGAAGAAAAAAAAAAACCCATTTATTTACTTAAAACACATAATTATTTCAATTTGATATGCTAACTTTACAGTTAGAAATCTTATAAATGGAACAAAAATCAGTCAAATTCAGTATCAATTCACAAACAAACACCACTTGCAACAACAAAAAATTAAAACAAACAAGATCAACTAATTAGGGCTCACATATTTTACCAACTACTGAACATAAGGCTAAAAAGTATAATAGTACGAGATGCCGAAAATTAGAGCGAATTCTTCTATATATTAAATCTACCTTCGAAATAAAATGTTTATGATGCGACTACAAAAAATATTTAGCAATTACATTAATCTATGATACGCATGTTAAAATGAAAACCTAAAGACAGAATCATGCCACACCGACAAGAAGAAAAAGAAAAAGAAAATTAATCAGAAATTGCTGAAATTAGGGATTGTGTGAGAGAAGGGATTCGGAACCGTACATGTTTATTTACGAGATGAGAAACCCTAACGAAATCGTCGTAATTTTTACTGCTTTTTGGCAGCAGATTCCAAAGGGGATGATGAATTGAATTATATTTCTGAAAAACGTAAAGAGAATTATGAACAATTCAATCTGATGATGATAATATACTAATTCGCTAAGCAAAATCTCTCTCTAAAATCAAATACAAATCTTTGAGGGTTTTCCCTGAGAATTTTACGATCGAATGATCGATCGCTCGATCTGACGAATGAATTGTTATTATTTATATTTAAAATTAATAATAATAATAATAATAATAATAATAATAATAATAATAATAATAATAATAATAATAATAATAATAATAATAATAATAATAATAATAATAATTCGTAATTGAATTGAAGGGAGGACTTGTTTCTTCATCCAAAGACGGCCTTTTGGGCTCTGACGAAGATGATTTCTCACGTTACTGGCGCATGGCACCGTTATTTCTACTTTATTATCACTAGGGATGGGATCACTTTCCGAACAGATTTGGATCTCAAATACTTATATCATATGTAATGGGTGATCACTGTTTAAATATTACCTTTGATATATCAGTGTTATGTCAGCCCGATCAAACACACAAAAAATCCCGACCAATGCCACGTATTCAGGCGACCAAACCACCTCCTTTAAAATTAAATCCCTCCCTTTGAAAATTTGACGACCAGCAGGGACACGTCGCGGAAGATGGTGCGTAAGGGGGACTGGGGAGGATGCGTTTTGGAGGAGGGACGTATGGGGGAACGTTGGATACGACACCCCCACTACTAGTCTTAAGACTTAATTTCAGATGATTAGTGGATCTGATAATTAAATCGTTACATAATACGATTTTGATTCGATTTAGGTAAATCGGATTTAGAACCGATTAGAACCAGAATAATAATTGGAGCCGGTTTCATGTCTTATACATGTAAAGTAGGGATGGGATATAGAACCGAAAACCTGAAACCATACCCGTACTGAACCGGAACCGTTTGGAACCGGATTACTAAAAAACGGTTCGGGTATCGGATCCAATATTTTTAAGAAAGCGGGTATTTTGGGTACGGGTAAATCGGGAATTTCTAAGACCCGGAACCGGAATTAATTAACTATGTATATGGAATTTGTTGTGGTATGATACTATTAATAGTGTTTGATTCATATTAATTAAACAACTATTATTTATAAATCATTATAAAATTACATGTATAAACTAAAAAATATGATACAAACACCTAAAAACGGCTCCAAATACTATTTCGGTTCCAATCGGGTCTAAACCTGATTTACCCGGAACCGAACCGGAACCGTATTCTATAAAACGGTTCGGTTCTCAGGTCTAGTAATCTTCCTAAATCGGGTCTCGGATATTTCAGGTCGGGGTCCATTCTGGTCGGTTCTGGACCCGATTCCATCCCTAATGTAAAGTTAAAATGATTTTCAAATGACAATTGTATAATAGACTTGAACCGAACACTAAAGATAGTATTATATCAACAAATTCCAAGTACATAATTAATTGAATTTCGGTTTTGAGTTTTAGACCGATTTCTTGTGTACCCGATTAAGCCGGACCCGATGTACCTGGACCCGAAAAATCCGATACCTGATTTCACGAATAAATTGGACTAGTGTCCGAACCGATTTTTAGTAATCTGATTTCAGCAGGTTCCGGTTCCGGTTCCGGTTCCGGTTCTGTACTAGTACGGGTTCGAATTTCATTGCCGTATCTCATCCCTATTTATCACTCACTGAATAATATACTTCTATATAAAATATGGTATCGACTATTCAATAATAGGTGTAAACGAGTCATACATTTAAAAAACTACTTAGATTTCGAATTTGTTTAACTTAAGGCTTCATATTATATAAGCTCGAGTTAAGCTCAAACAAAACCATTGTTCATTTATTTCACGAGTCAAATTTTTTATTTTCACGATTCAAAATTTTCGAGAAGTCGTTTAATATAGAAGCTTGAGTTAGAGAAATTTAAAGAATACATGAAACAGTTGTTACTTGTGAGGAAGCTTGACTGCCATGAAGTTCCCAAACAAATAGTAGTATAATATATTTTTATTTACTCATTTTTAACATTAGTTTTATATATATAAATCAGTTATAATTTAAAAGGTGGGCCAAATAGAAATGACTATGTTATCATTTTAACGGTGGTCATAGTTAGGACGAAAGGCGAAACAATGCTTCAAATTAAGGAAGTCATTGTAATTTTGAAAATGTTAAGGATAAAATTAGATCGGGATGATTTTTGTAATTTTTTCATTAAAAATGGAACTTACTAAATTATTCTTAAATTTTTTAATTTGTTTACATTTTAATAGTAAAATTAAACTTTATTAAAAATATTCCTTTCTATCAAACCCTGGAAAATTGTTTTCTTTATTTTTTTTATTTTCAACTCAGAAACACAGAAATCTTCTAAATATCTCTTCATTTCTTTTTCATTCATATTTTTCATCTTCTCTTTTATTTCATAATATCTCTTCATTTCTTTTCATTTATATTTTTCATCTTCTCTTTTATTTCATAATATCTCTTCATTTGTTTTCATTTATATTTTTCATCTTCTCTTTTATTTCATTTAAACTCGATAACACAACATTAGAACTCTTATTATAAAATTTATCGTGAGTATTAAATATCCTCTTTTGAAAATTCACTAACAGTTCATAAATCATAATAGGCTTAAATTGATCATTTTTACATCTTATGGCATGTTTTTTTAACAAAGTATATTAATAATGTATATAAACATATAAAAAATTCTACAGTGCAGTTCATCTATTACACTCTTTCATAATCATCCATTCATATGGTTCTATACTCATTCTATTATAATACAATGAAAGCCTTTCAAGAGTTGTTTACTTTTAGCTAATTGATTGATTATCTTATCTATGTGTCAAATGCATCTGTCTGGTTTTTTATTCAGATTGATTGCAAATTTGCAATAGAAAACTGGGAGGGATTGCATTGTCCATCGATCGTTTAATTCATCATCATCATCATCAGTCTCAAGTTGATTGCATGTCAAAATGTATGTATTATTTTCTTCTCTAATCTCTTTAGGTTTAGAGCTAGGGAAGTGATTTCAACAAGTGTTTACATTATACACAAGTAATTTTTGATAAAATTGACATTACTTTTAAATAATTTTTTGTATTAAGGTGGCGCTATTTTTTTTTTTTTCTATGTAATACATTGGTTTATGAGTAATTTCCAGATACTTAACATAAACATTATATAGGCGCTATAAGATCTCACTGGATAAGCAAAACTGGTCATGTTAGGTTACGTGATAAAGGTTACACATGTCATATCCGGGTCCGATGACATCATCCTCTCATTCCGATTAGCTAAACTGGTTATGTTCTAGTTAGGAGATATCAGAGCACCAACCAACCATATTCCGATCAAATTAAACTCCAAATTTGACGAAATTAAAATCAAAATTGCACAAAAAAGGCACATGATCCAAAGTTTCTTTATGCAATAATGCAAAGTTTTGTTCCTAAAGACTAGTTCTTTTCTTAAAGCGAAAAGAAAAGTTATATCCACCGAGCAAAAACTAGTAACTATCAACCTAACGAAATAAATGGAAGTTGAAGACAGTTATGCAAGCAAAAAGACTGAAAATTCCTTTAGAGCTTTTTGCAAAAACCCAAAAGCAGATATAAGTTTATTTACAAAATTGTCTTTTTGTTAGGCCAAACAGTAGAGTTTGATTCTGTGATATGTTCTTGTTCTTGACATGCTACAGACAAATGGACTTAATCCCCGTGTTATGTTTGACTAATTGTTCAATGTGTTTGTATATTACTATTTTTAAGGATTTAAGGAATTACTATTATGATATCATTTGGTGAAGTAAAGCAATCACTAAAAATGATATCAAATATATACGATTAATACGGCTTTCAGCAGATGATATAGAATGAGGACCTACTAAATGAACTGACCCAGTTATCTCATCCCTTAATTTGATGCTTGAAGAGCCTGAAATTATTAAAAAAAAGAAAACGTCGATTTCAGTATAAGAAATAACTAATATAAATTGCTAAAATATTGAAATCATAACTCACAATTATATTCGGTCCAACCAATTGTTTGGTTTTCGAGATCATATAAGACCAGCTTATTTGACAGTACCAAATCTGCAAAACAACATAAGGTTTTTATTCAATTATATCCGTAATGA
The DNA here is from genome assembly GCA_963853835.1 of Calendula officinalis. Lineage (NCBI taxonomy): Eukaryota > Viridiplantae > Streptophyta > Magnoliopsida > Asterales > Asteraceae > Calendula > Calendula officinalis. Next base: position 18,856,156 of record OY970822.1, read on the forward strand.
CTTAATTTTTTGACCAACACAATATAGTCTTTTAGAAGGTTTTTATTCAATTGAATATTCATCAACAAATGGGTCGAAATTGCCACCTTTGATTGTGGTGAATAAATAAATATACAATTAGTTTTATTTTCTATATTTAAATCAAGCACAAGAAGTAGTTCAATTAGTGCTGAAACTTACAATACGTAATAAAAATATATAATAATAATTATTATTATAATAATAATACAAAGCTTACCTCCCAATAAAATTGTGTCCATTGTACTTAATGAATCCATGCCATTGTTTTGCCACCCAAAACACAAGTAGTCTTCCTGCAACATTTAAATTTAAAAGATTATTGTTGATATATAAAAAAAACATTTTTTGGACAGAAAGTGTTCGAGTCAATCCAAATTGACCAGACCCACACAAAATTATGAATTTTGACCCCTTACATAAAAAAAAGTCAACTGTGAAATAAAAATGTATTGTTAAAGCGCAATATTAAAGTTTAGTCCCAGATAACCTAAAAGACCAAAGAATAAAAAGATTGCATGAATTGAGATACTTACGAATGCGAACAAATAATCATGAGGATAAACATTCAAGGACAGTGAGTTTTCAAAATAAAATGTAACTGCTGGAAATCCATCATCAACGCTGCAAATGTAGAATAAAAAACTAGAAAATTACTTTCTAAAAGTATATTTCGTTACAAATGAGTATAAAAAAACAAAATGTTCATACAAATATATAATAATCTATTATACCTTCCAGAGAATTCAAAGCATGTATATTGATCATGAAGAGTACGTAATCTTAGTTCAGGCTGCACCACAACTATCTACAGGAACAAAAAAAATACTAAAAATAAAAACAAAATATATATTGCAACTCCTAAATAAGCAAAAATTAAATTAATAGTATAATCGTATAATGCATTAGAAAAAAAATTCACCTCATTTATTAAGGACTTGTAGATTGCATCTGGAAGATAAGCCAATGTTGTGCCACTATCTATTATTGTTCTTCTTTTGTCCCCCGAATTGTGAGTATTTGATGAAAGATTTAAAAACTGGGTACCAACTTGAATTTTCATAACATTTGCAGAGTAATGAGGCCTGTAATTTTAATGGTACCAAATATTAATTTTAAAAGACCATTAAGTTTTTAGGAACTATTGATGTTACAGGTTTCAAAATTAGGAACCGTTAATTTTACAAGTATCAAAATTAGGGATCATTGTTGTTATACGTATTAAAATTTGGGACCATCCGTGTAACAAAAGAAAGTTGAGAGACGAAATCCGTAATTTCGTACAAACCACAGTCCACATGGACGATTAATGTAATTTACTTGTTAAAAAAATGGTTTATGAAGAAAGAGAGAATTGACACATACTCATCTGGAATCAAAGGTGTTGAATTAACTTTAGGTTGAACAACATGGCCAATTGCAAAAATTCCACCACCATTATCACCATCTAAACAATGTGCAAACATCTTTTTAACTTTTCCTGATGAAGCTAACTGTGAAATTATTGATGAATTTGACTTCCCAAAACCAAGAATTCCATCAAGTGCTTCATCAGAAGAACCTAGGTTTCCAGATTGTCTAGCACCACACCTGATTAAAAACAAAAACATATACAAGTATTAGGTATGTAAGTAAAAGAAAATTATATTTCTGTTTTCCAATTTGACGTAAGAATTTACAAAACATGGAATAAATGTCAAAGATGCTAATAATTGTTCAGAGCTAATTAAGAGTCTTTTAACAAGTAAATTACAGAAACTAAGAAGCAGGAATGTGTGTGTGTGTGTGTGTGTGAGAGAGAGAGAGAGAGAGAGAAAGAGAGAGATAAAAACATACCCAAATATAACACTTCCATTTGCCAACTTAGTTTCCAAATCACCTGAAACACTTGCATATTGAACAATATCCATTACAAAGTAACCAATACTGTAACTTCCATCACCATAAGTCTCGGTATATAAACAAGATGCATTTGCCTTACAACCAGTAACTGCACCACCATTGATCTCTGCACAGAACTCTTGAGAACATGTAACCATTTTCCCTGTGAACGAATCTTCTGGATCATATAGTGTAAGTTCCAGCTGTTTGAAGCATAATTAGGTAAAAAAAACTGTGAGCGTTTAAATAGATAATAACAAATTTTCTTATATATATATGAAACTAAGAAGAGATTACCCCATGATAGCCTCTCTTAGGGCACTCTCGACAATGTATACAGTTGATCCACATTATATCACTTCCAGTGTCTACTTGTACATAATATTCTTTCGGTGGTGTTCCAATTCCAATTTTAGCATAGTACAGACTGCAGAGTTTAGGTGTCAGATAATTGTCAAAGTAGTAAACAGAACATCAAAATCAAATGCAGTACACCTTTATTCTTCTATGAAATATTAAGTTATTACATTCAAATTACAGACACAAATTGTTGGTTCTTCCTTGAATTTCATTGATAAAAGTATGACATAACAGCACATAGTTCTGGTAGCTAGTTCGATTAAACCAGGCTGACCAAAGTACCATGTGGATTTTAAATCAGTAGTACTGATCATTTATTTTACTCAGATATTACGCCAGTTATCATGATGAAATCGCTGTCGCAACTTGTATTCACCCCCTAAAAGCCCTAATTCTCATGGAAAATCGAACAATTTAAAAAAAAAAAAACTAAATTCTCCAATCTTAATCGAAGAAACTAGGAATCTATAAAGCAAAATCATGTAAACTAAAATTAAAATACAAGCACAAATGAAGAGATTGTATCAACGAGTGTGTGGTTACCCGACGGCATCAGGACGACCGGTTCCACCTAGAGGTAGATCGACACCGGATGCTAGAATCTGAAGGTGACGGAGGTTATCATGAGCTTTAAAAAGACTAAGTGACCGTTCCTTTCCGGAGAATTTGGAACTCACACCGAAAACAGCACCACGGAAATCGCCATCGCTACTTACAGCCACGGAAACAGAAATCAAAACTATAAACAATGATGAGATGAAGCTTGCCATTGTAGACATGATAATTTTCGAACGGAAGTATATCGTCGATGGCGCTACTCTACGCAGGCGACGGAGCAGTAGAATTGAAGTCGGGAAAATTGGGTGAAGACGACGACTGACCCATGAGACGGCATCTTAAAGTTAATAAAAAGTTTGTCATAAAGCCACCCTCAATTCAAAAATTCGACAAAAAGTTACCCTCCACAAAAGTTTTTGCATACTTGTATACAAACTCTTTCAAAACAAATTAAATGAAAATTGTATCTCTTTCTTTTTTACTAAATATATTTGAATTTTATGCTCATATCATAATGTGATTACTCTGCTAACAAATTATATTTTCTAATTTTATTTTTTATTTATAAACTTATATTGATAAATAATGTGTTTAGAATTGTGGTTGTTTTGTGAGGTCTCTATGATCTTATAAACATAGACTTAAGTCAAACACTTAACCTAAGTCGACTGCTCAATTCGAATTCCACTCGACTTGCATATTCTGCTTTTTGTTTCCCATGAAGTACAAAACATAATAAACTAATATATTGTTTTGTTTATCAGTTCCACTAAGTCAAAATGGGTTTAACCGATTTTACCCTACCAGTAGGCAGTATGCATGAATAAGTATGTAAGAAGGATGATATGTTTTTGAGGAATGTCACAAGTTTTCAATTTTAATATTTGGTTTACAGAAATCTTGCTTCCCGGTTTGATGGTGCAACGTGTGTGGGTACCAAAAGTAGTTCTGCTATTTCTTTAATTCCTCCTGTCCGGTTTTATCGAGGTACAATTCAAACCCTACCTTTTATTTATGTCTTGCGATTTTTATAGTAACTTTGGTTCAGGGTTCAGCGCAACTAATTTTCCATTGCGTATGCGCTGAACCAACATAATAAACTACTTATTTTATTAAGTAATATTAAAGATGTCCACATATATAATAGGGAGTTAATTTTCATATCACAAATATTGATGCATATACCACATTGTACAACTATTTCTGCAGACTGTACAACTACATAAAACATTTATTGTGGTACATGAGTTAAAACATGTGGTACAAAAATCACTACCTTATATAATAAGATGGTCAATAATCTATTATTCCCTAAGAAACATAAAAAAAATATAAATTAATAGAATACAAAGCACTATATATGGATTAATCTCACAATCAAACCAGTCATATTATCACAATTTGGCTCATTCGACCAATGTATATTATCACAATATGTTCTTTATTTTATGACTCATTTGACAATTTTTATAGAACCCATTACAACTCAACTTAAAATGGATCGGGTGAAATAAACACTCAAACACAAAACCGTACTCATAGTTGATCCGATTAGGAAGGCGAGTGGAGCCCCTAAAAATTTTCCACAAGCAATTTCAAAGATGAGATGGTTCCCGTGACCCCAAGTACAAAGCCAATTGCAATAAGGAACACATTGAGAGCCAAAACAGGCTTCGAGATCTCATTCCAAAAGATCTTGAGGTAAAAAACCGATGGAAAAACAAGTACAATTGCCGAAGAAACGAGTGAACCCGTAAGGCCAAGCACGTATTGGAAGTATGGAACCGTTAGGGCCAAAACAAGGATTAGTAGTAACAAAATCGACCCGATGGTGCCCCTTATGATCATCTTGGTTTGAGACTTCATGGAATACAGAAACTGATGCTCGAGTTGCATTGCAATTGGTGCAAATTCTAGTGCGTATTTAGTCATTGGCGTCAAAACCGTCGCCCAAAGTGCGATTTTAGTGAACACGAGGCCCCGAGGCATGCTGAGGGTGATTTGGGAATTTACTTCTGGTCCAAATAGTTTGGCACCCATGAAGCCTAAGGATGTGTATAGGAAGGTTACACTTGTGAAGCTTACAATTGATACCTGAAAAAATATCAAATTATATCATTAACAAACGTGATGTGGTTTATATATGACAACATTTTTTTACACATAAGTTTATTGGTAATAATTGAGATTGTGATTTGGAGCAGATTCTACTTTTTGTGTTTTGAAAACGCAAATAATTTAAAATGAATGTTTGACAAGAATAATATGTAATAAAAATTATTATTTACGTTTTGGGCATCAAAAATGAAGTTTACGAAAAGCTTGTGAAGATGTGTTTATTGCATTTTGAAAACTGATTATTTGCATTTATCTATTAACTAAACTAATAATCAGTTTTGTCAAACACTTAAAAATTGATTATCTGATTACTGAGATTTCAAACAACATAATCAAATTCAAACATTATTTTTCATAATCACATTTTAACCGTTATCTGATTATCTATTTTATAAATACACAATGTATTAGTTATTCCAAACACCCAAAATTTAACCATAAAAAAACCTTACGTTTGCAATGAAAAATGTGACTGACATGTATAATTTGGTATTCATTCGATTCGGTTTGTAAACATGATATTAAAAAATTAAAGCCGAGTTCAGATTCTCAAATTCGTTCCCATTTATTAAAATTGTGAGAAGATTAATATGCGCTTGTTGATGGGAGAGAATATGAATATACCAACCTTGGTGAACTTGGAGGGGTCTTTCATGGCCCTATGTATATCAGGGAAAACAATATGACCACCGAAGCTGAAAATGTACAAACCCGAGATATGAGGTATGTTCCTTAGCCGGAGAGCCGGGATCACATGATTGGCCGACACACCTCCAAATAACCCGGTGCACATAACCGTCACAAAAATCAGCAACGACATCATAATGCCACCTGTCGAAAGAAACGAAATGGAGGACAAATCTCTCAGCCAGAGGCTAGGCAGGGCCACCAAAACCGCAAACACGGTTAGCACTTGAGACGTTGACAAATTATGGGCCCACGAGAACCGGACATGGGTTCCTAGGAAAACTATGTTCAGGTTGTCGTGTAAAGATATGGTGTAGGAAACAAGAGCCATGAAGATTTCCAAGTAGATGAATGCTGCTGTGATGGCTCTTCCACGGTTCCCGAAAGCATGGAGGCCGATGTCGGTGTAATTTCGTGTTTTTCGGTTGTTTTGTAGGCATTTTCCAAGAAGGTGGGAGGTGTATGCGGTTGCGATTCCGAGAGATATAAGTAAGAAACAAGAAACCCAACCTCCGTTTGCTAGTGCATATGGTGTTGAGAGTTGGCCGAGACCTGTTACACGTCAATAGCGATGGGTTAGGGTGTACTAGTTTGTCGCTAAAGGTTTTGTTAGCGATACCAAGGGATGTATAGAGATGTATCATGTACCTAGGCGCGCTCAAAAATATCCAAAAAACGGATAACTAGAAAAATATATGATACCCGAAAAATCCTGATACTTGGATTTCAGGTATCTGGATTTGTGGTATGTGAATTTCAGGTATTGGATAAGGATAGTAATTTTCTAAAATTTCGGGTATTAGGGTACGCGGTATCCGGATTTTCTTTTTCCAGTTTTTTATATATTTAATTTTGTATTCAAATATACTAAAGACTTTATTAATTATTTAATAAATTGAAGTGTGAACGGTGAATGATAGGCAAATATGGATATCTTATTCATTATCCCTTACAAATTTGTTCAATAGTCATAAATTTGTTAATTAGATAATCCATTTTTGTTAATTTTTGTTCATTAGACTATCTTCAATGGTTAACCTCACAATAACTTATTATTTCTGACAAATCAAATTTCCACTAACCAAAACCATATTCATAAAAAGTTTTCCAGTTTTTTTACTAATATTACTAATTTACCTCTATTCATCTCACATGTTTTATAAATGTCACTCATATATGTAATTTGACACTTTTTATGGCATTTATATAACTTAACATTTTTTTGAAGTTCTGGGTATCCGTTTTTGAATACCCCTAGATGAACCGGCCAGCCGTGCTTTCCTTAAACATTTTATTTTATATTTATATTTATAGAAACATGTAGGCATAATGATTATTTAAATTATTACTAAAATAACCGTGAACCTACTGATTTTAATCATAATATTGTATGTCATACAAATTTTTTGAAAGAAAGAAAAAAACTTTTATGTGAGTTTTTTCGTGAAATTCACATTTTCACGAAATTTACATTTTAAGGCTTCAAAAATTTAACTTTTCCACAGCGCATAAGTTGTTCCAAATATCTAGAATGTGTTATTGCCCATTACAATTTTTTAACAGCATAAAATATTATAAGAGTGATGTTTCGGTATTGCCATCATACCAAATTTAAGAACAAATATATATTAGTGTATGATACTACTAGAAAAAATGACAAAAATTAAAACTTATACCTATGAGCATTCCACTCATATTAACGACGGAATGAAAAAACGAACTATTGGCTTCAGCGGGATGTGCCTCCGCCTCATTTGTCGCGTTCTCAACCTCAGATTGTAACTCTTTGTGGCCAATACTATCATTATTGCATTGACACGGCTTTTTACCGCCCTCTAAACAAGTCTCACAACTATCTATCCATTTCACTGCAAAGTTCTCTCCATGAGTTGACTCGGTTGTCAACGTTTGTTCTTTAGAACCATCAGAACTCTTTGAGTTCGAAAATATCGTACATAACTTCATTTTCGTTATGTGGGTATCGTGAAAATCTCCTCAAAGTTTGGAGACAAAGAACACTAAGATTCTCTTTGTTTTGTGTTTCTTGAGTGTATATTAGACAATGATATGGGAGTTTATTTATAGGATACAAAGTAAGTGTGAAGTATACATATGAGAATCCCGCGTACGTCATCCATTGTATGACATTTTTACACATCGATAAATTAAGTTATCTGCGTGGAATCATTTTGGGTCTTTAACTTAAAATATGAAGGGATTACAATATTAATGTCTCATAAGAAAAACTTAACCATTGTTTCAACTTAGACAATAAATTACTAAGAACATATGAATTTAGTTAACAAGAAATCTAGCACATGTTCAAAAATAAAAATAAAAATCGACAAGAATGAACCTAAATGTGAGTTGGGCATATATGATCTATCAACTGCCCATCAAAAGAAATCTTGAGGGTTTTCATTCACAAGATCTTGGGTTTGAGTCTTGCTGGATGTTTTTCCTCGTATGAATATGTGGTGGGGTTTATTTCCCATATATTGGTGGAGGGTTCAATGAAAGACGTGTTGCCCCTTGTGGATATCACTGTCTAAACTCGAACCACTAACTTACTAAAATCTATTGTAAATTTGATAATTAGTTAAGTCTTTGGTGGTTGTGCATGCACAAAACCACATTTACAATTGTTTTATTCTCCTAGTATGAGCAACTTTATACCCTCCAAAAATGTCGCATCAAAACTAAAATGTAAAATTTTACACATGATTTATTGAAGTTATCTATCTATATATTATTAAATATATAAAAATGGCATATGTCCGATGTATGGTGAATTAGGTACAAAATGTAGAGGATTTATAATTAAGGAACAGTACTACCACCATTCAATATGTCCCTTAATTTTAGAAACGGGTGAAGGTTGTGCCAAGAACTACACGAGTTGGTTGATGTCGGGAATTTCAATTATTTGAGTTGAGATATGAATGAAGTGATTTTTTGGTGGGTATGAGTTATGAATGAATAGGTATTAATTTAGGATGATATGGAATGTTGAGATGGCCATGAGGTAAGTGTTTTATAATCACGACTGAATAAGTGTTTTATCCCATACCTAAATAGAGTGAATTAGGTACAAAACGTAGAGGATTATAACATTTATTTATATCATATCCTTTTTCGTCATCTCATCTCCTCTTTAGATTTTGTTATTTTATAATATGAAGTAAATGTATATATATAATGTGTGAGGTCTAAAAATATAGACTGAAATGATATTATTGGCATGTGTGTTTCTCAGTTTGTGTCGGTTCCGTGTCACGATTGGTAGCGTCTAAGGAAACAGGTGCTCCACTGTATAAGGATAACATTAAGATCATGTAACACGAAACCAAAGATGAAAATTCTTGCTGTACACGTGAAAACCTACTAAAATGTCTTATATTGGATGCCACTAAGAGAAATAGAATCAAATAAAAAGATACATATGTACGCAAGTTGCTTACAAAAAGTTTAATTCTGGCATGACGTTAATGCATCTATGTTAAGAATCCCTCTTAAATTAGTGATATTCGAAATGAAAATGATGCTAAAAGAATAATTCACTCCACATGACCCAAATTCCTGCTCTATATTCAGTTTTTCACATGTTGGATACCACCGAACCTCCTCACTTCCAACAGTACGTGCTCAACCAAACAATTCCAATTTCAGAATGCATAATTACAACAAATATTTTGATCTAATTTATACATTGTATAAGGAATATAACTGAATGAAACTAATTAGCAGCTATTAATATTGCCATATTGGTACAAATAACCATATGATGATAATCTAGTGGTAAAAACTTACGAATGATTTCTTAGAGGTTACAAGTTAGATTCATCTATGAGTAAACATCTACCATATTTCTTAGGGGAAGATTCAAAATTGATTAGGTCGTGTAATCTTGAACATAAACTCAGCCACTAGGAGAAGTACGTTATAGAAGAAAATACCCTTAGAAATATATTTGTACAAATATTAGGTTAATAAGAGTTATTTAAGTAAAAGTTATCCCATCCATCTCAATGTTATTATCTCTAGTTTTATTTTAGTTTTTATATTATAATAATTTTCCACACATATATATATGGAAAATGATAATGACAGCTCTTAAGGCTGTCATTAAGAATACAAAATAACAAAAGACAACTCCCCCTGGATTTTAGGAATATTACTTTTTTAATCAATGTACAAGCTTTTATGCATGTTAGTGACAGCCCTAAGAGCTGTCATTAACCAAACCCCATATATATATATATATAACGAATATTTATAAGCTGCTAATTTTTCTTTTTTACACTTATTAAGTCTTATAAGTTTTCAACGGAATATCTAAAATTTATTAATGATAGAATTGATTTTTTTTGAAGTTACATGCAGTACATATTTTAAATGTATGTTTTTATATTTGTGGGCAACAATGTTGACACAAATGAATAGTAATATGTTAGACTTTTAGAGTTCATCTATTCACTTTACAGGAACAAAGTATTATACTGTTAAACTTTTCAAAAGTTACTCTGACTTTTAACATTGTTTTATTGTTGCATATGAAATTGTTATTAAGTCAAGGTTCACATGTAATTGGTTAAACGACCACACGAATCCACGTAACCCATAAAAATCTACGTGTTAGGCGCAAAAAAAAATGATGTCACATGTAAGGGGCATGCTGAGTAACATTCCACATTGGACAATAAATGAATCAATAATATGTTTATAAGGGTCTTGAGCTAATCCTCCTGCAATTAGTTGGTTTTAAGATGGAACCTCACAAACTTACATGGCATCAGAGGTTCATCTGTAGTTGGTCAAACGGCCACACGGATTCCACATAACCCATAAATATCCACGTGTTAGGCTTAAAAAAAAGAACGCCACACATGATGGGGACGTGTTGAGTAATGTCCAATATTGGACAAAATGAATCTATGGCGTGGTGTTGTTTTAGGTGGCAAGCGACCACGGCGTGGATGCAAGTGGAACAACGCCCTCCTCCACACTATGATGGGTTTCATGACGAGGATGTGGCCACAATCACATAAGAGCACGTGTGTGGTGGGCAGAAAATTAGTCGGTGTGGTAGGCGTTGCCATGTAGTGGATATTGCCTTCAAAATGGTAGTTAGGTGTGATATGATGTGGTCTAAATGAAACATTTATGAAACTTGACTATTATTTAATTATTTTTAGACTAAATGATATTTAGTCCTATATTTTCTTCCTACTCATAGTTATATCAACTTCTAAACCTTTAAAACTCTTTTTTATGTCCAAAAAACACCGAATCTTGAGTTTGTCTTTGAGGTTGGAAAAACTGAGTTACGTACCTTAATGAAACAACATTAAAACTTGATCAATTATATTTAATAAAACTTAACCAAGTGTCTCTCTCTCTATGTATGAAACTATGAATGTATGTATTTATGTATGTAGAGTGAGACTTGTGTTCTAGTTAAACCAAGTAAGTTTGGGGAAATTGGAATACATAACAACTAAAGTACATTATTGATTGTTATATTAAACAAATTTCCTTTCAGGAGTTTTTCGTTCAATGCAAGCTAAGGTATACTGATTGTTACCAATTCCACATAACTTGGTAGCCCAAGCACAAGCGTTCTATTGGATTAAACATAGATCAAAGGTAAAGTGGAGAAGTAGCGATTGGGGTTTATAGTTATCGGACACAACTGCGATACGATGGTTCTGGTTGCTGCGCTGATTTGAAGCAGAGAACACATGGGCCAAGTTTTTTGGTTGTCAAGGAATTCAAGTCTTTGATGTTTTGGTGTTTTGAGATATATTGTAATTGCTAGGTGGTTGACTGGTTGTTGTTTTTTGGCCTTGTATATCTAGTTTCTTGCTAGCTATCCTCTATATTATATATATCATTTTCTCGGGAGTCTTCGGGAGGGTGATGACATTGCCGAAGCTCGATCCGTTGCTCCCTTTTGCTGTTAAAAAAAACATAACTTGGTACGTGGGAGTTGCTTGCATCAATAGCATAGCATATTAATTACATAATGATTGGAGTAACTAAACATCCATTATTGAACAATACAATCGTAGGAAATATACGTGACATATAAGAATTGTTATTAAATGGTCGCCAATTTGACACTTACTAATCGTGACATGTCTTAATACTTATAAGTGTGTAGATATTGATGATTTGTTCTTTAGTGTCAGCGTTAGACTTCTCACTCAGCACTCAAGAAGAAAAAACAAAGTCTGGGTATTGGCGTATTGCATCCATGTGTGGAATCAACATGTGAGAAGTAGCAATTCAGAAGAGTCACAAGATTTGTAAAAACAATCTATCATTCCACTAATTCTGATACTTGTTTTGATAACAATCTGATTTTTGAAATTGATTCTTTAAAACAAATAATTTTACTTGAATTTAGTACGTTTGAATGATTTAGAAAATGAACGTGAACAATTTGCTCATTTAGGTGAACAACTTGTTTATCGTATTACACAAAATGAAAATTTCGAAGCAGAAAATCTGGATTTACAAACACAGGTATCAAAATTAAAGGACCATTATGACTCTGAGATTCAAAATTTGTCTCATACAATCTCAGAAAAAGATCTTGAAATCACCAATCTTAAAAATTCTCAAAATACAATTTCAAATGATCAAAATGATAAATACTACAAATTGTATATTGATACATTTCAAGAACTTCAAATTACAAGTAATTGGTTCAAACGAAAACAGCAAGAATTTGATGAGAATGAAAAACAATTTTACTCTTTAAACATGCATATAAAAGAATTATCTACAAAATTGAATGAAAATCAGACCATTTCATCAAATGAAATAAATAACCAACAAAATGTCATAAATCAACTTCATAATGACTACACTCATTTAAATGCTCACATCAAACACCTTGAAGAATTGTTTGCCAAAAGAGGATAAACTGATCAGACCATTCAGTTGAACAAACCGAAAGAGTTCAAATATTTCAATTCCAAACAAGGGTTAGGTGCTGACAATCCAGGATATCTCAGCAAGGCGTGCGATGTGCTCCCAACGCTATATGATTACAACTACATGCAAAGAGATATCTGGCAGAGCTTTATGAGAATAACCGATGAAGAAAAAGAAATTGAGACATTCAATAGAGCAAATGAGGAGAATGCACAAATTAGTTTCAATTATACTGAACTGAATAAAACTTATGAAACTAAAAAGGCAAAATTTGAAAATGATGAATATTTTCCAATAATTACACCGGAAGATTTTGAGATTAAAGGAAATGTTGTCCTTCAACAGAAAGTGACACGAAAGATTTATATTCCATCTTTAATTCTCGAAAAGAAAATTTGCCAATTAGAAACTGAAATCGATGAAACACATAAGGCATTTGACAAAGAAAAATCAGTTTTGCAAACCACAGTTTATGAATTAGAAAATAAAATGGATGAATCACATAAATCTTTTGATGAAGAAAAATTAAAGTTGCAAATGCAAATTCAAAATTTAGAATCTCAATCATCTCATCTTCAGAAGTTTAAGAAGCCTAGTGCATCTATGAACTTAGATTCTCCTTTTACTGCAAATAATAAATGTAATAACTCCAGAACGTTTTCTCCTGTAATGGCATATTGTGATTTATATACAATCAAGAAATCTCAGGTTAATAGAGGAAATTTTAAACCTAAACCAAAATCACAAGTAAGTTCCTCTACCAAACCTAAGCCTAGGACATCCACGGTTCCACCAGACTCTGATAAGAAATTGAATGCTCTCAAACAAGTTCATAGAGGAAATTCCGCACCTAAAAGTTCCAATAAATTAGGTTCCTCTTACAAACTTAAGCATTCTCAGATGGATAAGATTAAATCAACAACCGTGTTGAAACATTCCACTCCTTCAAAGCAAATCTTTTCGAAAACTAAATCTTTAAGATACACAAGAAAATTTACTTTCATTGGCACCTTTAACAACTTTTACTCAAGTGCCAAAAACAACTCCTAAAACACCCACGATCTTCAAAGAAATATGGGTTACTAAAACTCTAAAATCGCAAATAAATCCCCGGAAATTATTTGAAACTGAAACATCAAGTTTCAGTTTTTCTTGGAATTCTACATCTTTAAATCAAATCGATACAACTTATCGATGAGTTCATTCCCACACTAACACTGTCGGACCCAAACAAATATGGGTACCAAAAGTTGTTTGATTTGTGTTTGCAGGAGAATGACTTATACACATTTCAGTGTATAACTCGAGTCTCAACATAATGGTTCTTACACACTTCCGTGTATGACCCGAGCTTCAAAGAAATGGCTTTCAAGTACATCAGCTTGAAACCCGCTCCTAACCAGTAAAATACATAACTGTAAAAACTCTTGTCCGCCCCTCTACTGCTGTTAAAAGGTACATTTCTGGTCTACTAAATTTTTCACTATCTTTATTTTGTCGAGGGGGAGAAATAATTCTAGGGGGGGAATTAGTATTTCAAGGGTATGATTTTTATCCTAACTCTTTGATTTATTCATGCTTAATTATCTTGTCAATATGTAGATCCTTGTTTGGTGATTTATGTTATATTTCCGCTGCGTTTTCTTTGATTAAAACCGTAAATCACTAACAACTTGTAAAGTACATTACGAGTAATCTAACTTTTGCAATCGTTTATTGCAGGAGGAGATGGAAAGTATGATGACCGGCATGAGATGGTGATGATCCCACGAGCACCAAGATTTTATAATTCAGTACTTTTATAGATTCAGTAAAAACAATTTTATTTTTATTGTTTGGATAATTTTTTATTTTATGTTAAAACAAAGTTTTTGGTTTTAATAAATTCGAATCCATGGTTGAATTATATTGTGTGCATGTGTGATAATTACACTAGTCAAGGTTTATGACTAGATTGTAAGTCAAATTTTTGATTTACTTTATATTTCATGTTTTATACTTGTTTGATTGTTGTATGAATGAATAATGTCTTGATGGCTCAAGGTACTTGGATACTAGTAATTAGAAGTTTTTCTAATACAAGTATTTAAGAGTTTTATGGAAGCATAAGGTTCAAAAGTTATTGAATTTAGTTAAAACATCTTAAGTAATAGTCATTACTTATGATTGTACGTTTTAAAGTATTAGAATTAGTATAGTATGATTATATTGGATATAATCAAGATAGACTTTAAGAGTATTATTACAAGTCTTTTTATACTTGTAATAAAGAATTTGATTAAGTCATAATTCCCTGATAGGAATAATTGGATATTCGTAAAATCCAAGTAAAATGACTTAGACATTAAATGAACTCTTAAAAGGGACAAACTATATTAAAGTATTTAAGAATTAAAAGTTATTATTGCAAGTCTTTTATACTTGCCACCACAGTCACGAGCTGTTGGATGCAAGTGGGTTTTCAAGAAGAAAACTGACATGGATGGGAAAGTGCATGCTTACAAAGCACGACTTGTCGCGAAGGGTTTCACGCAAACACATGGTGTGGATTATTCTGAAACCTACTCGCCAGTCGCCATGCTTAAGTCTATTAGAATTCTTATGGCCATATCAGCATATTACGACTATGAGATATGGCAAATGGATGTTAAAACCGCCTTCCTTAACGGGGAGTTGAATGAGGACGTATTCATGATACAACCGGATGGTTTTACTGATCCAAAGAATCCCGATAAAGTATGCAAATTGCTAAAATCCATTTATGGATTGAAGCAAGCATCTAGAAGTTGGAACAACACTTTGACAAAAGAATCAAAGAATTTGGTTTTGTCAAGAGTGAGATCGAGGCGTGTGTCTACACAAAATTCAGTGGGAGCATAGTAATCTTCCTAGTCTTGTATGTTGATGATATACTGCTTATAGGAAACGATATACCAACATTACAAGGAGTAAAATCCTGGTTAGGTAAATGTTTCCAGATGAAGGACTTGGGAGAAGCCGCGGTTATACTGGGTATAAAGATCTATAGAGATAGATCTAGGCGGCTTATTGGACTTAGTCAAAGTACATACATTGACAAAGTACTGAAGAGATTCAGTATGAGTGATTCCAAGAGAGGACTCATTCCAATGACACATGACATTACACTGAGCAAAGCACAGAGTCCCACATCTAGCAAGGAAATAGCTAGGATGAGTTTGGTACCATATGCTTCGGCAATTGGATCAATCATGTATGCCATGTTATGTACTAGGCCCGATATTGCTTTCTCCATAAGTCTCACAAGCAGATATCAAAAGAATCCTGGTGAACCCCATTGGGTGGCTGTCAAGAACATTCTCAAGTATTTGAGAAAGACGAAAGAAAAGTTCTTGGTCTTTGGAGGTTCGTTGGAAGAATTGCGTGTAACTGGTTACACAGATGCAAGCTTCCAAACCGACAGAGACGATTACAAATCTCAATCGGGATTTGTCTTCACACTAAACGGAGGAGCTATATCTTGGAAGAGTCAGAAACAAGATACGATAGCAGATTCGACTACAGAGGTTGAGTACATTGCCGCAAATGATGCTGGGAAAGAAGCCATTGGCTTAAGAATTTTATCGAGGATCTTAGAGTTATTGCCAGTATCTCTAGACCCATCGAAATATTCTGTGATAATAGTGGAGCAATAGCGCAAGCTGTTGAGCCAAAAGAGCATCAAAAGACCAGGCATGTACGCAGGAAATATCACCTCATACATGAGTATGTTAGAGAAGGTGATATTATAATTAAGAAAATACCAACGGATGACAACGTTGCTGACCCGTTGACAAAACCACTAGCTGGACCAAAGCATGAGAAACATGCGCACGCTATAGGCATGCAGTACCTAAATATTGGTAGCTAGTAATTTTGATTAGATACATAGACATGTTTGAAATCGACACAGTATGTAATAACATTTCGTGGGATTGAAATAGGAGGTTTTACGTAATATTTGCACAATGTCTATTCTTAACATGTTTTAAACCTATCCTTGATACACAAAGTTTTTGAGTATCTAAATTGTCTGTGGTTGCTTGAATTTAGTGGGAGCTAGATTCAAGAGTTAATACCACTATGAATATTTATCTATTTCATAGTTATTGAATAGAGAAACAAGGGTTGTTAAAATAAATATTCATAGATGTTTACAGAGTTGCTAAACATTAGACGTGACCAAAAGATCGAGATTATTTCATGGAGCCTAAGCATGAGTAATTTCGAGTAGATGTCCTCTGACCTGAGACGTTTTGGTTTGAGACACGATGACTTCTGATCTTTAACATTTATCTAACGTCACACCGTAAAAGGGTGATCATAATGAACTTGACTAAGACAGCGGAAGTCGTGGGCAAGATAACGCAAATGTCAAGATGGAATTTGCACCCTCTTTAATTAGAAGAGATATTTCATGGCCGCTTGACGATTAAGACTACTGAAATGCGTGGCCGCGCTCGGAGAATGATCAGATCGTTCGGTAATCCGTTACTACAGAAAGTCGAAATCAGAGTCGAGAAAATTCGAGTATATAGAACTAGATCCCTGCTCCATGTCTATTACTCAAATTAAGAAATATCATGATGCGAAAGGAAAATCTGTTAGTGTTATTCATTTTATGAATATTATCTCTAGATGTAAGAGTTCTTATAACCTGGTTATCCTAAATGTCTGGCTAGGGACCGCTTTATGCCAACGATGATCAGAAAGTGTTTCTTAACTTGCACAAGTGGGAGTCTGAAGGATTTATGTACACAGATAAGTACACTTGTCATCGTGTCCAATGTTATAAGACACTAAAGGGTCACACCGCTAGACACCCAAAATAAAAATAAAAGGGTCACCGTGTCCAATGTTATAAGACACTAAAGGGTCACCGTGTCCAATGTTAAATATATTTCAGCATAGAGTCTAAAATATATTATTGCAAGTCTTTTATACTTGTACTATTATAACATAGATATTAAATAATAATAAAAAATCCAAGAGTGACGAAACAAGAACATTGTATAAATCAAACATCATTTTCTTTTGATTCTACAAATCTAACACCAAAGCTTGTATACAAGCTTTTAATTTTAGTGTATACGATGTATCTAACTAACAAACGATATATATGAATCTTAAATAATAAACTTGTCAAAACTATATATTCTTTGTGTATGAAACAGATAAATATGAAACTTAAATAACAAGGTTGTCAAAACTATATTCTTTCGTGTATGAAACAAAAATTGCAATTACTCCATGGTCGGGGGAGGAAATGGGGAATAGATTCTGAATACTCCACCTAATTATGTGTTTGAATCAAATCTTTCCTAAATCCGCCTAAATATATCGTTTATAAGAACTATTTTGATTCACAAGCATAAGGGGAATAAAGAATTACCCATCACACCATCAAAAAGCCAGTTGGGCGATCCAAGAAAATGAAAATAATCAAAATTTAAACATTTGATAAAATAACGACAAAGTGGGTTATAAAATCATCTAAAAGCCAGTTTATGATGCTTTAAACATACATCGTTGATTATAACACCACCTTAAGGCTTAAGACAATATATTAGGAAAAAGTACCAGTTTAAAATCCATTATGAAAAATCACCCAACACAAGTTATGAAAGTTCATACAAAAAAAATGGTTGTCATCTTAACCCCTTCGAGAGCATCAAATTCTGGCACTCAACCCAGGAACCGAAGGATCAATCTTGATTAACTGCCAAATCAAAATGAGAAGTGAGGTATTATGATAGAAATTATAAAAACCTGAGCAATAATCATAAACATTGATAAGAAACGAAAAGGCACCGGTAAACATATAGTCTAATGCTATTTAAAAAAAGATAAGACCGTATATAATAGGCCACAAAATGCATTTTAGTACCCTGAACTTAAAAAATGGTTCATTTAATACTCTGACTTATTAATTTGATCGCGCTTTCTTACATGATTTATATCCATTATAACTTTCGACGAATTATAAAATATAAGTTCATCTCAATGTACTAGAAGCAAATGACATGAGAATTCAAGACCAAATTAGTGAGTCAGACTATCTTTCGAACTTCAGAGTACCATGTTGCACCTTTAATAGTTCAGAGTAATAGAAGACTATTTGAACCAAATTCAGGGTACTAAAAAGTATTTTGACCTATATAATATTCCATATTAACTAGAACTCACCTTAATACTGCTTTTCTCATTCTTTGCAAGCCTCTTTCTCTTTGGTCTCCCATTAACATGAGGAGATACAAGACTTCTAACAAATATAGGGGCGCCAGTAAACTCGTGAGTCCTCCAGCACCGCATACCATGAGTGAATGAACGCTTGTTTGGAATATAATTCTTCAATATTTTGAAGCAGACTGCAGCTTCATGCTTGATCAGGCAATCTTTATCCACCCTTTCCCAAGATCGCTTAATGTCGTCATTATTCTTCTTGTTCATTACCCATATGTCATTATAAAGACATTTAGTATTAAATATGCATATGCATTCATCCATAATCCCCAAATGGTGAGCATTATCAGAATGATAGCTCACATCATCAGGTTGAGGGATTTCCTTAAATTCTTCGGAAGATAGATCAAAAGAAAGAATTACTTTCTTCATATGTTGGTCCTTCATGAACCAGTGAACACCCCCATTGCATAACATACCTAATCCATTAATAAAGCTATACTTCACATCTCCAATTACTTTCCAAACATTTGATTTCAAACTTAACACTTGAAAATATGTCTCATCCTCACCATTCTGGAACCCTAATATAACCTTGAAATCATCTGCGGATGAATCATAACCAAAGCCCCAACATAATGACCTCATCGTGTCAATTTTTTGGGGAGTTTTCAGTTTCTTCACCTCTCTAATGGAAGGATTAATTACTAAAACTTCAGCGTTCAAAGTAGATACGCATACGAGGCCATTGGAAGAACCAATAAGACGACAATTATGCTTAACTTCAAAGTGAGGGAGGACATACAAGAAGCTAGAAACAGCCACAATGATCCTTCTATGTCCAAAGTCATTACTTTTGCGATCACTTTGATAACTAAAGTTCATATGGTTTTTAATGAAATTAGGACTGGAGATCAAAGATTGCCATGACTTACAAACGCTCTTGCATCTGATGAGATCCTCTACGCCCATTTTTAACAGTATCTGCTCATGCATATCAGCGGCAAGCTCTGCCATTGAAACCCTAGTTCTGGTAGGATCGCCAAACCGATATGGAAAAGAGATGATCGAGTGAATGACGGTTAATATTCCAGGGATATAAATAAAAAAATTCAAAAAAAAATTCCCTCCCAAGTTATTATTAATCAAAATTTCCCTCCTATAATTATATTTCGATCTTATATCCCGCGATTTTCCGGCAATTTTTACGCCCAATTGCCCACTGAATCCTCGCTGCGGTTATCGGAAATCAAGCTTCCTGTCCGGGTAACGTAAATTTTTGAGGGTTTTTTTTTTTTGGTACGGCTCTATCACCGGACTAAAGAAACCCAAATAGCTCAAACTCAAAGCAATTTTAAAACAACTCAAATATTGGTCAATTAAAAACCCAAATCTTAACTTAAAATCTAACACACATTAAAAAACACGTGTCTCGTAGGTTTCTTAGCTTTTATGTTTATTGAATTAATAGTCAGGCTTTGGTCCCGTAGCTCTTTCAGCTCTAGTTGCTGTTGATGAATAGGATAAAGTTAAATTATTTAAGAAATGAACTCATAACATCTAGCGTTTGTAGTCCAACGGTTAGGATAATTGCCTTCCAAGCAATAGACCCGGGTTCGACTCCCGGCAAACGCATTTTAGATTTTCTTTTTTTTTAACATCATTTACGTGGAATATTTAGTTTGAGGACTGAAAAATATACTTACAAAAACTACATACAAACTCAGTTACTCGTGTCATTGATGAACTGCATGACAAGGGTATCCCACACCCACTATATATAAATATGCTCATTTGCATTTAATTCTTCTTGATTTTCAAACTCATGTAATTCAGCATTTCTTCCCTTGAAATTGAAATTAAAATTTGCTGTTCAATTGTTTTGACTTTTGAGCAAAAATTCAGAAAGTGGGGACAAAAACGAATCGTCATCAGTGACTTCATAATCTTCCCTTGCTTCAGTGTCAGCGTCATAGTTTACCCAATCCGGATACTATTATATACTCCCCCGTCCCAGAAAAAACTTCCTATTTGAGATAGGCACAAGTTTTTAGGTGATAGTTAGTGGTGTGGTCATTGATAATAATTTTAATTGAAATATAAGATTGATTTGGAGAGAGAAAGATGATTAGTGGATAGTTAGTAATAGGGTCCTTAATAATAATAGTATTTTATTTAAGTGAGAAGTTTTTTGTGGGATAAAAATTCAGGATGAAATGAGAAGTTTTTTGTGGGACAGGAGTATTCATTACTATTAGGCAAATTCTGATCGAGAAACAACAATGGCGTCTCTAGTGCCAAAATTGAAACTAGGTTCACAAGGTCTAGTTGTTTCAGCACAAGGATTGGGTTGTATGGGTATGACCGGCAGCTACGGACTCCCCAAACCCGAATCCGAAATGATCAAGCTCATCCACCACGCTATTGAATCCGGTGTCACCTTCCTTGATACCTCCGACGTCTACGGCCCTCACACCAACGAAATCCTCGTCGGCAAGGTAAGAAACAAGCTTCTGATTGGTCGATCAGAATCGTTAGTTAGGGTTCCTTATTTTAATTTCAATTTTGGGAATATGAAACTTTTTGCAGGCTTTGAAAGAAGGAGGATTCAGAGATAAAGTTCAAATTGCTACGAAATTTGGAATCCGTTGGATTGATGGAAAGCAGGACATATGTGGTGATCCGGCTTATGTCCGATCAGCTTGTGAAGCTAGCTTGAAGAGACTTGATATTGATTGTATTGATCTTTATTACGTTCATCGGATTGACACTCGTGTACCAATTGAAATCACGGTTAGTCACTCTTTCTTTTCGCTCGCTCAAATTTGGGCAAAATTCTTTCAATTCTAAATTTGTTTGAGCTGTTTCTAATTTCCACACTTGTATGTGACAAATTGTAACAAAAAGATGGGAGAGCTGAAGAAACTGGTAGAAGAAGGAAAAGTGAAGTATGTAGGATTATCAGAAGCATGTGGTTCAACAATTAGAAGAGCCCATGCTGTTCATCCAATAACAGCTGTACAAAATGAGTGGTCTTTATGGTCAAGAGATTTAGAGGATGAAATTGTTCCTACTTGCAGGTGATCTTCAGATGTTTTGATCTAATCTCAGTATGACATAACACTAATCCATATAGACTTAATTATCTTGTTTAATGGTGAATATTATGGTATGTTTTGCAGAGAACTTGGCATTGGGATTGTTCCTTATAGTCCAATTGGCAGGGGATTCTTTGCTGTCGGTCCTACATTGGTCGAAAACTTAATTGAGGGCGACTTCAGAAAGGTATATTCATATGTGTGTGTGTGTGTTCGATGACGCGACCTTCAAAATGAATAATATAAATATTGGAAAATTATTATATAGTTAAAATAAGAGTGTGGTTCCATCTTGAAAGCTTTTGGTCAGCACCATGAACTGATTTGTCCCTTATTTGCTCCATTGATTTAAATTGAACTGAATTAAGTCGCTTACTTGTTTTAACCACACATAATCAAAGTATTATGAGTCTATGACCTTAAATAATCAGAATTATGAAGTTTTTTTTGCCTCTAACCTATTGCAATAAAACTTAGTGTAGAAATTTCCAAGGTTTCAAAACGTGGACCACAACAAGACGATATTTGAGCGAGTGAATGAGATGGCTACAAGGAAAAGGTGCACACCGGCTCAACTAGCACTAGCGTGGGTCCACCACCAAGGAACCGATGTGGTCCCAATACCAGGGACCACAAAGTTTGAGAATTTTAACCAAAACATTGGGGCTTTGAATGTGAAGCTTACACCAGAGGAAATTGTTGAGCTTGAGTCGTTTGCTTCAAATGATGCTGTGAAGGGTGAAAGGCATGCGTTCATGCACAGTACTTGGATAAATTCCGAGACTCCACCATTGTTATCTTGGAAGTAGTTAATTGTTTGATAATGTCATAAAACTGAATAAGAAGAATGTTGAATGATTAAGAAGTTGTATTGAATGAAAAGCAGTGTCATGTAACTCATGGTAGTATATCTTGTATCGGTATTCACTATAATAATAAGTATACATACATACATACATACATCATTCGGTGTGAAATAACTGTTTTAACCACCGATTCTTCTTAGTAATTACACTGGACATCCTCGTGGTATCTAATTTTTCCCTATTTCATCCTTACACCACATGAAATGACTAAATGCCCTCATCTTAGTATTTTTAAGTTATTTCTAATTTTCTTCTACGTAATGCCCTTTTTTAAATCTCATTAATCACCACCCACCTCGACATCTTCTTCTCCGGGAACAAAAACCATGCATTTGCGACGACAACTACGGGTGGACCACCACCCACCAAATGAAAGTTGAACCAACTGGATCATATCCTTCGCAACCATAACTTTTTCCGGCAACCCATCTCCAACCATAACGGCTTTCTGTAACACGGGTAAATTTAAATGGGAAATTTACGTGTTATGCTATTGTTTATTTGTCACATTCCATACCTTTCCATTGTGATCCACTACATTTTGTTATTGTAGACCTTCGTTCGCGATGATCCTTTGCTGCCTACTTTGCCTTTGCTTATTGGTGAACCTCTAAAAGCTGCCCTTCTAAGTTAGCCCATCTATAAACCTCTAAAGACTCTACAATCGTGTCAGTCGATTCGCTCATGTAACTCATCTAAAACTTAGAAAACAGAAAAAGGAGACACACCATGTCATCTCGCTGAACCTACTTCGCTATTAGCAGCTAATCGCACTACGAAGAAGATGCGGATGAATCACCAAAGTTTAAGCTTTAAGCCGCTAAGGCGAATAGGACGAATGAAGGCGAGCAAGAAGCAGCTAACTTTACACAGAAGGACTGCTTATTAGATTCCGGAATCTCCTATAACCATATTTTCCCCATCCCTGATGATGAAATGGATAGTTTAGCTAATTGATGTGCCACCCTCTTACCATTCTTATGAGTATCCGCATTCAATTAGAAACTTAAAAAGAAGAAATTATAACTTTAATATCATCCACAATGTGTCCAATGCTAGGCTCGGGTCTTGTTGGAGCACGGCTCCCACATTGCACTGCATGTCTCCACATCTATTCGGTAAAAGAAAGCTTCCAATGCTAGCTTCATTCCATAGTAGACAGCCAGGCTTAGACAACTCCAGCATCCGTGGCGTGGAAATGACTCTTTGACATAGCTGAAAAGATGGTGCCAATTCAGTCCCTTAGTCCTACACCTAATCCAGATGCCTTAACCTCCTTTCAAAGAGCTCTATCACAATTGACTTTAAAGCAGTCATTCGAGGCAAAAGGGAAAGGAAGCTAAAACTATCTTCCCCCGAAAAGTTAATTTACTTCCTGAACGACAAGTGGCACCGCAGGCGAAGAGATAGCGTTCAATGAATCAGATAATTTCTTTTCATTAAATAACCTAAAAATTCTTTATATAGGTTGTCACGAGTCTAGTTGAGTCAAGATGCGTGTCGAGATGAGTTGAGTAAACCTTGTTCCAGTTCCTTCTGTTTTAGTTGCTTGTGTGCTTTACTCTATCTTATTGCTCGGATCACGAATTTCTCTTATCGATAATGAGTTATTCGCCTTCAGAAGTAAGGTCGGGTAGGAACGAGAAGTGGGTGTGGTCATTGAGTTAGCCCAAAGGGGGAGCCATCCTCTCGGGAAAGGGACAGGAGCGCCTGGCGAAACCAGACTCTATCTATCCATTCTGCCTCAGATCCAATCAGACTGCACTGACGAAAGAACAATGTCCGCCCTGATCACCCATGTGACAGATGGTGACTCCTTCATCGCATCCTTTGCTGAGGTAGAGTGCCTGTAAGAGAAAGAAGAGCTTACTAAGCCAAAAAGCTGAATATAGAGCCAAACATGCGGTTTTTTCTCGTCAAGCAGCAATCAAATCCTGGGAAAAAGGTAGGGTAGAATCGTCGAGTCGTCTAGCACCGTTCCCTGCCTCAACTCCACAATCACAATCATTTGTGAATAAAAAAAGGTGGTTTGCTGTTGTCCCCGGCATTGGAAAGACCTGACAAAGAATCCTTATATTGGGAAATGTCCTATATGGAGGTTTTTTTTATGATTGTTGACGTACTGACTCATGCTCATGATCCGCTTATGGTGGTTCGGCTTGCTTCTCTGTTGGCATTTCCTAGACCCAAGACCGACTAATATTATAATACTGCATGCAGAATGGATAGCACAGGTCGGAGGGGAAGAAGAAGGGAAGAGTACAATGGAAGGGGCCTAGGAAGATGTTCAACAACCATCTCCTTTCCGTCCAGAATGTAGTGTAGAAAAGCAAAGAATCTTTCCTGCTTCAGAGCTATTCAGAGCTAATAGGATAGGTATTCTATTTGAAATAAGGGGGCTACCCTAAGGTGGGATAGTGTGTCAGTAAACACGCAGTGGTTAAGGGCATAGACCTCTAGACAGGACAGATTAAATTGTGGGTTCCACCCGCTTCCAATCGAGTTTTATAGATTCCGATAGAGTCACCGCTCGCTTTTGCTTTTGACAAGATGCCCTAGTCCTTTTGGTAAGCGTAAGCATTTCGTAAGCAGAAAAAACTAGATATTAAACTCCCGGTATCAGTTACAATGCTCACTATTACGGATCCCACGACGACAGCTCCCGCTGAAGCAATTGTTGCTGCGGAGGTAGCTAAATTACCTATCCGTTATAGACGGAAAAGGCATGCTGTGGCGGACTTAAATAAACCTTAGTTTTAAAAAAATTATTGGTGGACCAGAAAGAAATTATTGACCTTGATATAACCCTTTTTATACCGGAGTAAATGAAGACTCCTAGAATGGCACGCACGAAGAAGCCTACTCAGAGTAGGAATCCCACACATTATAAAAAAAGGAAAATGGACCTGCAACTACCTTAGACTTTCTTTAAGGAAGATTGCAAATAAGAGCTGATCCTATAATTGTAATAGTAAGATTAGGATCCCGACTCATCTGTAAATTTAAGGCATATAAGGTAAATACATAGATCTAGGTAAACTTACGTATACTATACCTATACGGATTCTTTCTCTTATGAAAAGGAAAACTACGGGATAGCTATGCCGCTGTAAAAAAGACATATTTATGGATATGTACTAAGCCAGCTCTTTATACTAAGGCATATCAAAAAATGGGGTTCGATATAGGGAGTCTTTGTTGTTTACTGTTTACTTTACCTGTACCCAGCTTAAAGAACTGTGCCATAAATTCATAAGAACTGCTATTTGTAGAGCTTCTATAGCTTCGAGCCCTTTAGTTCGTTATCAAGCGTATAGCTTAGAGGGTGATCGCTGGCCACAAACTTGCAAGAGTCAGCTATTTGTTCACATTCAAGCATTCGTTCCCCACGTTCGAGCTAGTCGAATCAGTACTTATTGTTATACCGTTCGCGCCCCTCAGAGCCACTTAACTCGCTTTCAAGAATAAAAATCTTGCTTCCAATTAATAGACTGAAATGAAAACTTTTAAAGATGTTATGGAGGGTTTAAAAGTCATCGGTGCTGGAACTGCTACAATTGCTTTAGCTGGAGCTGCAGTCGGAATTGGAAAGATATTCAGTTCGTTGATCCATTCAGTAGCACGGAGTCCGTAATTTGATACTAAAACAAAATTGTTTGGTTATGCCATTTTAGGCTTTGCTCTCACGGAAGCCATTGCCTTGTTTGCTCTTACGATGGCCTTTCTGATCTTATTCGTATTCTGAGATTCGCTACCGTCAGTAGCCTTCCTCCCAAGGCGAGCGAAGTGACGTGAGGTGAGCGTCTGAGTGAGTTGAGTGAGGAAGTGAGGGCCCTGAGGAAGCGGAGGGAGCGAAAACTGGATCGGGTTTCACTGTTGTGTTAGTTAATGCCCAACCACCTTCAAGAAGGCAAAGAAGTCAACTTCATAACCTTTTCCATTATCAGTAGCAGCAGTGGACGAATCGAGACAATAAAAATACAGGTAGGAATCTGCTTATCTACTTGCCTTTCAACCTCAGAGCATTCAGTTCAGGTACCGCAGCGGTCGACGACTTGGCTGGGGCAGATCTTCACTCATTATCCTTCTTCGAACCTTTTGGTATGTATTGCCCCCTAACTATAGATCAGATCCAATAGACGAGAAAGAAAATTCCGCACTGCTGCTGAGTCGTCGGACTTATCCACCAAGGGATTCGTGGAATTTCTGTGGATTGCGTTGGGGGAAATCTACCAAAGCTAGGCAGATAGATAGACTCCTTTCCCCCTGCTAAGGGAGAGCAAGAAAGATAAAAAGTCTTGTTTTTTAACCAGCGCCCCCTTTTGGGTATGCAGGTACTAAGAGTCCTCTCACTACCAACCGGCAGACATCATCTGGCTGGGTCTTGCCGGTATCAACAACGATAAAGAAACTACCAAATGGAAACAGCAACTAACTATGGCTCTTGGTGGGCCCAGACAACGTCCTAGGCGTAGGGGAGATCGGAGCAACAGGTAACGCCTAGACGACTTATTCCTGGGCTGCAGTAAGTAGATCGAGAGGTCGTTTCGCCCCTTGTCCCCGAATATGGGTAATATGTTCTCATACAATGTTGCTCCAATCTGACCTAGCTGGCGAGCGATCCCATTTCGCGACAGAGAACAAGACAGCAAGCGAGCGTACCTTTTTTCGCTTCTTCTCCACCAAGCACGGAAGTTTAAGGATAACTGTAGGTCGGTGGCTACCTAAGGAAACTCCGATTCGATCTGCCGCCCGGCTGGGAAGCATCTACCTCATCCCGATCACAAGGAGAGGTTCACTATGATGGGGGGTACTTCTTTTTTGCCCTTCCAGAAAGAATGAAATGCATAGGGGACCATCCTTTTGTTGTGGCATGCTCCTCAGATTTACGGATTCACACGGGGCCTCAGGCCCTACTTAGTTGACTGGCAATGAAAAAGGCTTGCGAAACTAAGTAGGGCCTTTTGAATTGATTGAATCTTAAGTAGTCTATCAGTGGTGCAAAGCTAATTGCCCCTTTTCAGTAGGGGGCGAAAGGTTAGACCTTAGAAAGTCAGCGAACAGCGGTTCTTCTATGTAGGTATGGCGTTCCCCCTTGACTCTCCTAACGTCGAGCTAAGTGATTTCGTAACCTTTTCGTAGCGTAGTAGAATGAAGGCTACGCACCGACGCTCTCTTTTCTATTAGCCTAAGCGTCTTCGCTAACTCGCTCGCCTACTATACCCTACTATATCACTTTTAGGGTAGGCTAAGCTAACTCAGCCGCTTACTTCTACTAATGTAGGGCTAAATAGTTTTCTTTTTAAAATAACCAATTTTAATTATTGCGAACCTATAGGTCCTTAGTAGCGTTGACAAAGAAGAACAGCCGGTTAAAAGACAACGAATCTTTTTATTTATATCTGAATTATATATATTTTTATATATAATAATTAAGAATAATTCTTATTTTAGGCCAGCTTGACAAGCTACCCTTCCTCTTGATCTGAGGTGCGAAGATCAAGATATCTTTTTTATGACTTCCATTCCACTTATCGATCCCGGCCCAGAAAAGTGACCGACCAGGGCCCTATTGATGAATGAAAGAAAGGCTTTATGAGCCCTGTAAGCCCACACCTGTGTAGAGTGGATCGTTCAACACCTGCGGCACAAACCCATTTTTGACCTATTGGTCCTAGTATCATAGGCGACCGAACGGCCGCCCCCTAATTACTAGACCGACCTGCTATAATAATTCCATAAACACCTAGCGAAGATATGGCAAACAAATAAAGTAGCCCTATGTTCGGATCTGACAATACCATACCATAATCAAAAGGTACAACGGCCCGAGCGACCAGACTTAACATAAATGTAGCCACTGGAGCCATTCTAAAAAGGGAGAAATTTGCACTACTTGGTGAAATAGGTTCTTTTATAATCAATTTAAAACCATCTGCTAGAGGTTGTAACAATCCAAACGATCCCACTACATCAGGACCCTTTCAACGTTGCACAAAAGCCATTACTTTACGTTCAGCTAGCACTAAAAAGGCTACTCCTAGTAGAAGTGGTAGAATTATTCCAAGTATTTCAGCTGGAACTGCTATGTACATTTTCTATTTTCTATTCACTCATGATCTGGCCTAGTCGACCCTATCATGATATTTCACTCATGATCTGGCCTGGTCGACCCAATCATGATATTGAAGGATGGGACCTTTTCTCGAAAAAGAAAGGAGATTCTATTTATTCTTCCAAGCCCTTCTTAGAAGATGCAGTCAGTAAGCTCTCACTTATCTTCTTCATTTACGAAAATAGATAGATAAGAAAAGATGTCAGCCTCTCTTTTCTCGCGGAACACTCACTTAATGGGGCTATTTGAATTGGAAGACAACGACAAAAGTGAAATAAGGAGGTCTATATCGTTGATCGATGTCAATGGACCAAGAAATCTGTCCTTTGCTGAAAGCTCATAGGGTAAGAAGAATTGAAAGGTAGGTTTTGTCAGTGATTAAATGGAAAGGTCAGCTGGAGTGAAAACCAATCAAACTCAGAAAGATAGGTAGATCGAGCGCGCTGAGGGAAATTCGAGAGATCCGGAGACATGGCCACTACTGGCCTACGGTCCTTGCAGATTACATAGCACATGCTAAGAGATGCGATGCCTGCCAGAGGTATGCAAGAATCCAGCGCAAGCCGGCTCCCGAGTTATACCCGATTATAAAGCCTTGGCCATTTCGAGGGTGGGCCATGGATATCATCGGAAAGATCTATCCCAGATCTTAAAGAGGTCATACTTTTATCCTAGTAGTAGCTACGGCCCAGCCTTCTCCACCTTCTGCCCTGGGTAGAAGCCGAGCCTCCCCAGAATGTGACTTCTACGGAGGTAATAAGGGTCAGGTATATATTACTGTTATTCGTCCAGATATTGCTTATGCAGTTCATGTAGTGAGTCAATTTGTGTATGCTTCTACCGGTCCCCGTCACGGCGTTAGGAGACATTCATTGGGTAATTCCGCAGAAGACCACACAGGCCATAGGTAACGGCTCTTATGCATTGCCAGCAGAAATAAATCCAGAGACCGTCCTCCCTATCGCCCGCCCAATGCTTACTATCGAGATTGGTTCGTCGGGCTTTACTCCCATTCCAAAGTTTCTTCCACATCCCTCGCAATCATGGAAGATCTCGAGAAAATTGTGATTATATGTAACTTGAAATCCTAAAACAACCTTGTGTAACACGGGTCTATAAACTAAACACTTTATATAATAATAGAGGTAGGTACATTTAAAAAAGAAATAATTATCAAAATAGATCAAATCAAGCGTTCAATTTCCATCTAAGACTGATAGACTTCAATCTTTTCAAAATAGATTGTGCGACTAGTCGACTCCATAGAGCAATACTAACTTTGCGCAGATTTAAGTTTGAGCAGTACTAAGTTTTGATAACAGTAATAATTAACGAGCAGTATTAACAAGATTGAGCATTACTAAATTGGACATATGGTCGCGTTCTAGTGGGGTAGCACGATGATTTTAGTCCACAGTCTTTTTGACTAAGTTTTGATAACATGGATTCTTGGTTTTCATTTGATCTAGAGTTAATTACATAAATGGTCCTTTAAGATTATACCAAATTGCAAGTTTGGTCCTAATATTTTAATTTCGACAAGTGTAGTCCTTTATGTTTACCAATTTTGCACGTTTGATCCTTTAGGCCAAACAGTGTTAAATTTTTCTGTTAAAGCCCCCCATTTGCAATGCACATGAGGGTAAAATAGTCATTTTATCATTTATGTACAACCATTCAAACATAAATTACAAACATTTATCATTATACAATTAAAGTTGCACAATGTACAACCAATCTCCTCTCTCTCCATCTTCTTCTCCATTATCAAGCATTGCACAAAACCTGCAAATCCTACCCCCAAGCCAATAAACACAACTTGCACTCCCTTTCTGATTTTCAGGATAAGAAATGGATTTCTGTTGATGAAACATAACACCCACAAAACACACAACACAACACACGTGTCATTTCTCCATATACGAAAACAACTCCAATCCAAACAGATCTAGGATTAACGGTGCACGAAGCCAGAAATGAAGCGATCGAGAAGAACTCAGCGACTGTTCTTTTTCACGATGAAAGTTATCACTTTCGCCACAGCTTCCAGCTTCGTCACCGCCGCCAATGGCGTCTTCGTCGTTGCGCCACCACCATAGCTTCAAGAATCGAAACCCATGTTCAATAATCAATCTAAATCGGTCAGATTCAAGAAAAAATTCGTTTTAATCTATACGTTCGAAACCCGATATATAAGAAAAAAAATCATTTTGATGTTCTTTCAAAACTCCGATGCAAGAATCGATTTTAATGCTTGGACATGCGGAATCGCCATTTGATCAGATGGATACGGAGGTACACCAGGCGATTCGGAAGAACGGTTATGGGAGGAAATCGCCGGCGATTTCAAAAAAATTTCATCAGATATGTACAATCGCCATTTCAAGTGGTTTCAGAATCTCCATGTATGTACAATCGCCATTTCATCAGATGTAATTTAAGGATTTCAAAATAATTTTGATTTTTAGGTAAAGATTTGAGCAGTTTAGGGTTTTGATTTTGGGGAAAAAGATGAAGTGGATATATTTAAGTGGGTGTGTGTAATGCATGGATAGTTGTACATTTATTTTATTTTTATTTTTTTGTAAAAATTAAATGGGAAAATACAAAAATACCCTTATGTGAATTACACATGAGGTCACTTAACAGGATAATTTAACACCGTTTGGCCTAAAGGACCAAACGTGCAAAATCGGTAAACATAAAGGACTACACTTGTCGAAATTATAAGATTAGGACCAAACTTGCAATTTGATATAATCTTAAAGGACCATTTGTGTAATTAACTCTTTGATCTATTTTAAGAAATCACCCTTTATAAAAAAAAAAAACTCAAGGGGCCAAAGCTTGTCTTTACTCTTTACATGGATAAAAACTGAAATTAAGCCTAAAGAACAAGGTCCAAACATGTAATTTACTCAAATAAATGACAACATGACAAAACGAATCTAGTCTACGAAGACTCGTTCATCAACTTCCTTGCTTCGATGCCAGAGTCAAAGCAAGGTTTCTGCAATTCAGGATCTACCAAGCCATATACTTTCCGATCGACAAATAATAATGGCGTCGGAGTTGCCAAAACTGAAATTAGGTTCACAAGGCCTAGTTGTTTCATCACAGGGATTAGGTTTAGGGAGCTACAGCCGGAAACCCGAACATCACATGATCAAGCTCATCCAGCACGCCATCAATTCCGGCGTCACTTTCCTTGATACTTCCGACGTCTACGGCCCTCACACCAGCGAAATCCTTATTGGCAAGGTAAGTAACGGCGCTGTACTAATTAGTCGATCTGATTCGTTAGCT
Source organism: Calendula officinalis (assembly GCA_963853835.1). NCBI lineage: Eukaryota > Viridiplantae > Streptophyta > Magnoliopsida > Asterales > Asteraceae > Calendula > Calendula officinalis. The sequence goes on from OY970822.1 coordinate 18,888,306, forward strand.
CAGGGACTTGAAACTTTTTTCAGGCTTTGAAAGCAGGAGGATTGAGGGAGAAAGTTCAAATTGCTACCAAATTTGGAATCCGATGGATCGATGGGAAACAGGAGGCATGTGGTGATCCTGCGTATGTCCGATTAGCTTGTGAAGCTAGCTTGAAGAGACTTGATATTGACTGTATTGATCTCTATTACGCTCATAGGATCGACACACGTGTTCCAATCGAAATCACGGTTCGTCCCCTTGCTTTTATTAGGGAAAATAATTTGTAGTGGAATTTAGGTTTTCCTGACACTTGTTTATATGAAAAAAATTCAATAATAAGATGGGGGAGCTGAAGAAACTGGTAGAGGAAGGGAAAGTGAAGTATGTAGGATTATCAGAAGCATGTGGTTCAACAATTAGAAGAGCTCATGCTGTTCATCCAATAACAGCAGTACAGAATGAGTGGTCTTTATGGTCAAGAGATTTAGAGGATGAAATTGTTCCTACTTGCAGGTGATCATGGAGAAGTTTTCATGTTATTTTATGCTAATTCAAGTATCACACAACATACAGAGTGATTTGATGATGATGTTTTGCAGAGAACTAGGCATTGGTATTGTTGCTTATAGTCCTATTGGCAGGGGATTCCTGGCTTCCGGTCCTAAATTGGTCCAAAACATGATAGAGAGTGACTTCAGGAAGGTATGCGTGTGTGTGTATATGTAGATATAGTCATATAGATATACATAACTTTAGGTTCTACTAAAATTGAAAAATCTATTGCAGAATATGCCAAGGTTTCAAAATGTGGATGACAATAAGACTGTATTTGAGCGGGTGAATGAGATGGCTACAAGGAAAGGGTGCACCGCGGCTCAACTAGCACTAGCGTGGGTCCATCACCAAGGAACCGATGTGGTCCCAATTCCAGGGACCACAAACTTTGACAACTTTAACCAAAACATTGGAGCTTTGAATGTAAAGCTAACACAAAATGAGATTAAAGAAGTTGAATCGTTTGCTTCAAGTGATATTGTGAAAGGTGAAAGACATGCATACATGCAAATGACTTGGATAAATTCTGAGACTCCATTGTCATCTTGGAAACGTAACTAAGTTGTTTATCGATAATATTAAATAGAAAATGCATTTTGATTCATCAAGAGTAGTTTTGGAAGTTTGTCTATAGGGGATGTCGAACAAAATGTTATGTTTGATAGGATATAGTTGAATGTATCTTAGTATCATCGTATGTATTATCTTGGACCTCTTGGTACTATGTCTTGTTTTGGAGTTTAATGATGAAAAGCAAATGTTCATAGTCTTTTGCTTTCCAGTTTTGTAAAGTTGTATGTCTTGTTTTGTTATTCAAGTTGTATGAACAATATCTAGTCGTCTAGTTTATATAGTGGTATGACAACGTTTTTCTTCGTATCATCGTATGTAATATCTAGGTACTATGTCTTGTTTTGTTATTCAAGTTGTATGAACAAGTATATCTAGTTGTCTAGTTTAGTTAGACCACTCTCGACTATGATATTCCAGTTTTTGGCAAATAAATGCTTCGGTAACTGACACACTTTTACAGTTATACTATATCACTTCACTTGATTTTTTTATATAAAATACTCATAAAACATATCAATACCCAAGAAAATACCCCACATTCTCTTTTCTTTACATTTTTGGCAAACCGAAACAGCACTACAAACGCTTAAACCTTTCAAATCGTGTAATTGTTTCGTGTTTTTGGGTAACATGACACGATTCTTTTTTTCAAACCGAACACAACACGACGTAAAGTCGTCCTTTTTTGTTTGTTTGTTGCTAACACGAACACGACCCAATAAAAAATGATAAATACGACAAACACGACAACATGAGATAAATTACAAAAATATCAAATTGCTTACTTTATATATATGCTTAAAACCGACCAACATAACAAAAACAACAAAATATAACATAAATTACTAGTAAATATTCCCAAAATTATAATGTCAAATTTGTGTTAATTTATGAACCCGAATACAATACTTGGAGTGTATTTTACAACAGGCACGAATTCAAATTTCAATTTTAATTTCATTTTATTGAACTTTTTCATTTGTATCAGATTTTAACAACCTACCGACCCAATCCACACCAGCTTGCGAATGGTCTCTGTCCAAGAAAGCCCAAGTGAAGGGGAACTGATACTACTTCAAAAGAAATTTCAAAATGAAGACGATAAATGAGAGATGTACCTGTGACTGAGTGAGTGGGGCGATATCATCAACTTCATTCATTGCCACAACAAGCAAGCAGGCAGATCGAGCAGAACAAATCAATTACAGCGAAATGGTAGAATATAATCCATCATCGAACCCTAAATCTCTAAATCCCCCCTCTAATGGTGCCGTTGTCGTTTCTCTTCAACCACAACCACCGGTTGCTCGCTGGTTCCCACCGCGACCGTCCATCAGAGTCACCACCGAGTTCGACAGCGACACATCTCTCTTTCTAAACAAGGTATCCTGCAAGTTGTTCGATAGTCTTGCGAAGCTCAAGCTGTGCTTTCAGAACAACAACAGAGGACATCTCTCTGATCCTCAATTGACCTTAACCTCTAAACATCTCACCTGTCACTACGACCTCAATGAACACAATGCTCTCCTCAAGGGCAATTTCGAGATTGCTCCTGGTTTGCAGCTTACTGCTGCTCATGATGTTAAGGTAGCCAATTCCTCCATCTACCGTTTTTCCCTCAATTCACTCACATATGCACAACCTAAGATGCTATTCTGCCATAAACACATATCTGATGTGTTCAATTCCGTTTAATTTGAATTTCTATCGATCATATTATGCGATTGTTTATGGATTCTTTCAGGCGCAAGTAGGAGAAGTGACGATGGTTGCTGATCTTGCTCCTGCTTGTAAACTTGAGTTGAGTTCTACACTTCCATCTGCTGGTTTGGTGAGTATGCCATAACATAAATCTGAATTATTCCTTATTTGTGTTACCGTATAAATAAAAGGATCTTGTATTTCGTTGTTGGTGTTACAGCCAAAAGCAACCCTAAGATTTCCCTTTGGTGAAGTGTCATTAGAGGAAAATGAGGATCAGGAAGAGGAGGATGTAGCTCCAAAGATGTCAGTTAGTGGGATATTCAAAGGTCAAGTTCTTAATGGAATTTGCAATGCTCAGTATTGGGATGAAAATTTGAATTTAAGATATATCTACAAGGTACACAGATGCATTCTGCTTGTTTTCATAGTCTTAATGGCTCAATATCTGAAGTTTTTTTTATGTTATATGAATTCTTTTTTGCAGGATGAGGAGATGACTCTTATCCCAAGAATTTCTCTGCCTTCAAATGCATTATCAATTGCATTCAAGCGTCGATTCGGTCCTTCTAATAAGTTGAGGTGAGCCCAGGGTTTGAATTTTAAAAGTGTTCTTATCGTAATACTACCAAAAATATACAATCATATTATTCAGGGAAGTGATGATATGCTTAATTGTGCGTTCTATGAGCAACTGATGCATGAAATGTATGCAGTATACATCATTCTTCTAGTTTATAAGTTGATGATGGTTAAGAATGATATTGAGTTGCAGAGCTTAGAACTTGATGATTAAACCATTTAGAAAATATTTCACGTTATGAATTACAGGTTATTAGATAGGCTGCTTATTGCTTAATAGGAAGGAAAAATTATATAGATAATTCATGTATTGCTGCTTAGTTTTTCGTAATATTATCTCTGCTCAATCTGGACAACAATTTCAATCTTTTTTGCTCTATGCCATTCTGCATATATAATATCAGAGTACAAACAGCTATCTGATGTTCTTAAAATATGTTATGTATTTCAGTTACTTGTACAACTTTGATACAAATTACTGGAATGCTGTTTATAAACACACGGTTGGCAAGGAGTATAAAGTCAAAGCTGGTTATGACTCAGAAGTACGATTAGGTTGGGCATCTTTGTGGGTAAGTTTCATCTATAAGCCAACTACAATGTTTTTTTCCTTTTTTTTTTCATACAGAAATTGGCCTTTTAGTAACCATTATTGAATACTGTAGTGATTATTCCTCACAGGCTAAAAACATTTAGGCTAATTTTCTATCCTTATTCTTCGGCTAGAATATTAATGTGTGTATTCTACATAAAATCATTTTACGACTCGTTATATAACATACATATTTTCAACTGGTGTCTCGACTCATAAGAATGAATAAGTGATATAATATATAGATACCCGGCTCGATATAATATTAAAAAAAATGCCAAAATACAATGTTGAAGTTGCATTGTGTTGGTATAACCCTAATGATAAGAGTGTAAAATGACGCAAGTAGCCCTGCCTCCTCAAGTAAGTGCATATATATATGTTGAAAATGTTCAGCTTGCGAGTGAAGTGACAGTCATTAGTCAATTTGCTTGTGAAAAAGTCAACCTTATATTTGAAAATACATTTGGATTTGGTTGTAGATTGGTGATGAAGATGGGAAAGCAAAAACAGCACCAATGAAGATGAAAGTGCAAGTGATGGTTCAAGTACCACAAGATGATATACAATCGTCTGCTTTAATGTTCCGTGTCAAAAAGAGGTGGGACATTTGACTTCTATATATTGCATGCTTTATTTATATGCATAGTTTGTTATGGAAAGTTAGTGACACGTACTCTGGCTTAATTATGTATATTACTTTTTTTTTTTATAAACTTTATTGTTGTGGATCATTTAGTTAATTCAGAAATCTGCTATTAGACCCCGTTTTGTGCTGCTGCTGTGGATTTTTACTTTAGTATGTGGGTGAGTTTGTTCCAATTATAATGGGGTTGATTGCTCAAAATAAGTGGGACAGCTTAATTAAAATCAAACTTGCTTCTTCCAATTTGAAAATAAGTGATATATCTTGATAATTTACCTTATTTAGTAAAGGTAGTAAGATACTCATTAATTGTCTCCTTGACTTCTTTACTTTTACTTTTAAATATAATTAATCTCATTTTATTTAAAATTACAAGACTTAACTTTCATTTGTGCATACTTTAAAATTTTGTCTCATCAGTTAATGCTAAATATACGTCCATTTTCTTTCTATATCTTTACTTTCTTAGTTTCGCATATATGTCATTTTTTAAACGAAAATCTTAAAAAATTGAAACATGCAAGTGTTTCACATGACTTGTGCCTATTCCAAACTAGTATATATGTTCATTAACTACGAAGTTTAATATTAATCAAGCTTTAAAGATAATTATCATAAGTAAATTGTAAGTTTAGTTATATGGACCGTGCACGATCTGCCAACTTCAGAAACTATCATATCATTATGTCAATTTTATAATGCATGAAATAAGCACAACTAAGAATCAAATCCAATTATATTTATATAATGGATAAGATAAACACATTTAAAGTTAAAAATTGGGTGTGGCGATCATTGATTCATACGTGTCTAACTTAAATTATGTTTAACAGTTAAATTAATTTAGACATATGATAAAATCAATAATTTTAGGAGAAATTCCATGTAATGGATTATGTATGTATTAGATTTGACTTTTAAACCAATCATCACTCGATCATCTTTAATAAACTTTTAAAGGGTATTCTCGTTATAAATGTTATTTGGGTGGGTGAGTTTTACTCGAGATATGCAACCTAACCATTGTCATGGCTGTTTCCGAACATTTTCCTTGCCATCTGGTAAATGTAGTGATGGATCAAACACGTGACTGCTAGAAAATCATTAAGAAGCTTTTACCATTAGAGCATGATCTCCAGATTATTCATCATTAAAAGATTACGACTGGCCTCCAAAACTTAATTAGTAGAAACAACAATTCACAAGCTAGTTATTTCCATCATATATTTATATAATAAAAGTAACATGAGACTAATCATTTTTATAATTATTCTTTCTCCTCTTTCATCATCATATTTCATATCATTCCGTTGACTATTCAATGATCTCCCCAACTTTTTATTCTCTAATAACGAACTATATATATCTATATCATGCACAGTCATTCCTTACATCTCCCATATATGCCAGCTTCATCAGACATATACATATAACATGAAAACTATAGTTTTTCTTTTGGTCACTGCATTTGTGTCATTACGTGCAACAGAAGCTAATGTTACATACAACGTGACAAGTTATGGAGCAAAAGGAGATGGTAAAACAGATTCCTCCAAGGCTTTTTTAAGCGCTTGGTCAACTGCATGTAACTCTACCAAATCAGCCACCATTTACGTCCCCAGTGGGACCTTCTTACTTGCAACTGCCATCACTTTTGCTGGTGAAAGATGCCAAAGCAGTTCCATCATGATCAAAATTTACGGCACCCTTGTGGCTCCTTCTAATTATGACGTCATTGCCCACTCTGGTGACTGGATCAGATTCCATCGAGTCAACCATCTTACTATCTCTGGTGGGACCCTTGATGCCAAAGGTGCCTCTCTTTGGTCCTGCAAAACCTCCCAAAAAAGCTGCCCCAAAGGAGCTACGGTATAAAATTTAATACATAACTCAAACTTTAGTACTTCCTCCGTATCAAAATAAGTTACACAAATTGGCTTACACGTTTTTTGAGGTAAAAGATTAAAGTAAGGGTTAAAATAGATTAAAGTACATAGTTAGTGGAGAATGAGTCCCACTTTTCTTGAATAAAGTGATATTAATGAGTTTTAAAAGTAAAAGTAAGGGTATAAGGGTAATTTGACTTTATTAAAGTGGATAGTTAGTGGGTATGGGTCCCACTATTTTTACCAAATAAGGAAAGTTTTCAAAGTGTCACTTATTTTGATACATCCTAAAATGGAAAGTGTGTCACTTATTTTGATACGGAGGAAGTGTATAAAATTTCACGTACATATGTAGATGATATCTTCCATACATACATGTATTGATGTATATTACGACGGAGTAATAAACTACAAGGAAAGTGTCATTTACCGACAAATAATTTAGTGACACAAAGCATTTAGTGACACTTTACAAAAAAATATAAGTATAAGGTTATGATTTAGGGTTAGTGACACTCTTTATGAAACAAATCTATTTACTAACTCCATTTTTATCATTATATATAGGCCTTTAGCAACGATACTCTTCCTCACATTTGTTTATAGAAGTATGTTGGTAAACATCACCAAACTTTGTGACCGTTTCTTTTTACTTTAGTGACATGTTTTATACATTTAGTAACACTTTCTGGAGTCGTGACAAGACATTCAATTTTCTTGTAATGATACACCCATGGATATTTTTAATTAAAAGGATATTATTCTCATCATAACGGGCTCCTGAGAGTGGCTTGGTTGTTTCCAAACCTTTCTCTGGTAGATATTTATCCGAAAAGGGATCAACACATGACTTCTAGAAATTATTTGGAAGCTTATCACTAGAACGTAACAAGATGGTTGATACATACATGAATATAAAAGATTGAATTGTATGATTAGCTTAATAATTAACTAGTGGTACATTATGTAGACACTGGGAATCTACAACTCAAAGAACGTTTTGATAAGTGGGTTGAAGTCGGTAAACAGCCAAATGTTCCACATTCTTATAGACGCATGCACCAATGTGAAGCTACAAGGAGTGAGCATTTCAGCATCTGGTGTGAGTCCAAACACAGATGGAATCCATTTAATTTCATCGACAGATGTCACAATCTCCAGTTCCAAAATTGCAACAGGGGATGATTGTATCTCTATAGGTCCAGGCAATAGTAATCTCTGGATAGAGAAGGTTGCATGTGGGCCAGGTCACGGCATCAGGTAATATAATTAAGAGTAAATTACACTAATGGCCCTTTAAGGCTGTACCATATTAGTAGTAGTAGTATTTGATCATTTAGTTTCATAAATTACACTGACAGTCCTTATTTCTGAAATCATTGATACGTTTGATCCTTTAACGTTTATTTCTCCGTCGGTCACGTATGATGCACGAAGGAAAGGGAAAAGGGCAGATTTACCCCCTCGTGCATCACACGTGACCATTCTTGACGGGAAAAATTAACATCTAAGGACCAAACGTGTTGATAGTTTCAGAAATAAGGAATATTAGTGTAATTTATAAAACTAAATGAGCAAATATGTAATATGGTACAAAACTAAAGGACCATTGGTGTAATTTACTCTACAATTAATTACATCATTAATTAATTAAAGGACAATATTTGTTTGAAAAAGGTAATAGTATATTAACCTGAATGTACTTTTGTTGGGCACTATGCAGCATTGGAAGTCTGGGGTGGGAATTGGATGAACCTGGTGTGCAAAACATAACTGTAACAACCGCAACATTTAGAGGAACTGAAAATGGTGTAAGAATAAAGACATGGGCAAGGGCTAGCCATGGATTTGTAAAAGGTGTTGCTTTCCAGCATGTAACCATGGTTAATGTCCAAAATCCTATTATCATTGAGCAAAGGTACTGCCCGGAGGATAATAACTGCCCGAATCAGGTATCGGGCATCAAGATCAGTGATGTGGTGTACGAGGATATTCATGGGACATCGGCTAGTAAAGTGGCGGTTAAATTGGACTGTAGTCAAGGAAACCCGTGCAGTGGAATAAGATTACAAGATGTGAATCTTAATTATGTTAGTGGAGATGGGAAACAATCACAACCAGCACTCTCATCTTGCGCGAATGCTGCTGGGACTGCTTCTGGTGTACTTAACCCTACAAGTTGTCTCTAGTTAAGATTTCATAAATCAATTGCTTTGTAAACAAGAAAAACATAAAAATGGTCAATTTGATGATTTGGTAGATTAAATAATTAAATATAAACGGGTCAAATAGTGAATTGTATAATGTAAAACACGTCAATGGGCCGGTAAACTGCAGAAAAAAGTTACAGTATTAAAATTGTGATAAAGCTTACTACAACAATAATAAAAATCTATACAAAAGAAAAGTAAGATACAACTTACTCCATTATAATACTTCAACTATAGACCTAGTTAGTCTCTTGATCCTTACGACAAAATGACTTTCTATGGTAAGTTTGGATTTTATGTACGCTGGTCGCAAGAATTTGAAGGTCATATTCAAATTACCAAAAAAACCATAAAACTTCAAAATTGTATAATTAAAAGCAATAATAATGTAATTTGTGTTTAGTTTCACAATGAGTTACATGAATGTAAACATAATCAAGAATGGACCATGTATGAATACATAAAGGTAAAAACTTAGGCCCCTGGATCCTGTTCATGGCACCTATTGAACACCCATGTGGTCGGCCCTGTATGTACTAAATACCAACACATGTTCGATACATAATATTACGAGTATGTTTGGTAAAACTTATTGGTAGCTAAAGATTTTATATAGGTGTGTTTGACAAAGTAGTATATTAGAATGATATTTTATGTATTAATTATACTTTGATACATTTAGAATTAAATAACTATATAAGATTAAGAGAGAATATATATAAAAGGTAATTAATAAGTTTTTGTTAATTGTTCAAAAAATATAACTTTTTAGTTAATTAGTACATCCATGTTGCGATGAAGCGGATCGGCCAAAATACGGTGCTCGCATTTGTTATCCAACAAAACACTTTTGTGTTGCTGCCAATCTCCTTCTTGTTCGTGAATAGGTTAAACCCATAGATTTATCCACCACACGTTTCAACTTCCATAAATCCTTACACACACCCGCACGTATTCTTCCTTTGATTCAATTCTTGTTTGTTGCGGCTGAAATGGGGAAGAATCAAGCGTACAAAGCGATGCAGAGATCAAGAGTCGGCTCGACCTCCGGCGGCCCCGACGATGTCGAGGACGGCATGGTTCGTACCCTTCCATTCCATTCCATTCCTTTATGTATTATATAATTCAATCTTCAAATACGCAGACTCAATTTGAAAATTAGGTCAAAAAGATCAAACTTTTAGGGCATAATTGCTTGTTTCTCTTAGCTAAATTCACCCACTATATGAGTAGCACCTGCTCGTAATAGTTACCTTTCAACTGCCGATTCATTTTTTTCTCTTTCTCATAAGTAGATTTGTGCATAAATTTCATATTTCTGTTTAGAAGATAAGGCTATCCTGTTTGTTCAGTATATATTATGAATTGCAAGCAAGCTCTGAAGATAATTCCTATTAGATTGATTACATTTGTTAGTAAATAAGCATCAGTGGTTTGCAAGTGTGGTGGCCCAGATTCCCTAAGTTTAAAAATGTATCCACATTTTTTTTCTGTTTCTCACAAACATATTTTCATTTCATATTTGTAAAAATGTATTTAATTCATCATGTTATACGTAGTTGTGTATTGTTAATACTTAATAATAATAGTAATAAATGAGGGAATTTGTATTTCCTGTATATTTTCTGATTAAGAGAGTCGCAGGTGGATGGTTCATTTCATTCACCAGAGTGGCATGCAGCTCGTATGGCCAGCCTCAAAACTTCTCATACAGTTACTTGGGAAGAGTACAAAAAGAAGCAAAAGGTAATATTCCATCTATATTAAATCCAAATGTGCTTCAATTTTTTTTTTAATTTCAGTTGATTGTACAGTTGATATATGTATATACAAATCACAGATAAAAGTATATAATTCTTATTATTAGGAAGAAGAAATGAAAAAGGGGGAGTTAGAAGCTGACAAAGATAAAATGATGAGAGAATATCGGGCTCAACTAGATGCAGAAAGGGCCAGCAAGCTGGCCCATGGAAGAAACCACTCAAAAACTAAATCTAGTCATAGAAAGGGTATGCATTTGTAGCAGCATCTTTTATGCATGTTTTTGTTATCTAATCTGATACTGTTTCACCTTGTAGATAGAAAGGATAAAGATCTTAAGAAACGTACCAACAAGAAGAGAAAGGTTAGTTTTTTGCCATGATAATAGCATTAAAAATGTTTATGTAATGTATTTTTAGAGGTGAGGAATGATTATTTTGGGTCGGTTTTTATACTGACCACTAGTTTCTTTGTTTGGCATGTATATAGCATACAAGGAAATCGTCTGAATCTAGCTCATCATCTGAATATTCAAGTAGTGATGAAAGTGATGATGATACCAGAGAATCAAAAAGGTCAAGGTCAAAGTCAAAGTCAAGGTCTAGAAAGAGGAAAGAAAAAAGACATAGGTCAAAATCGAAGCATTTGAGCAGTAATGAAGAAGAAGCAGAAGATGGACCTTTGCCGCTTTCCAGGTTCTTTGGGAGCACAAAAACCTGATTTTATGTTTCATTTTTAAATCGTGTAATGCCATCTGTTTGTGACCTCTTAATTAATACATGAGGATAATGATATGATTATGTTTTAACTGTGAATTAGGCCAAGTTTGATACTTTTGTGGTTTGTAGACTCGTAATCAGTATTGTCTTGTTGAGGTTAGGTGTAATTGCAGAGGCTACTGTTTTTTCTTAATTTTCATTGGCAACATACACTTTTCTTCAAGCCAAATTTACAAATATGGTCACGGGAAACAACCAACTATTCTGTTTTAGTTACAAGACTGGTGTATGAAACCATTAAGGAAAATGCTAAATATTAACTCAAGGGCAATGCATAAGAAACTTTTTTTTGGCTTAAATTAGTTGTAAATTAATAAAAAACCACCCCTTGAATTCACCTTTGAGTAGTTATGCTTTCTTAATTGACCATTTAAACCACATTTAACCAAAGCGATGGTTAACAAATCCCTAATATTAATAATAGTAAATGACATAAGACATCACATGTCTCATAAAGGACAACTAGTTGCATGTTTTGGTAGGTTTACATGAAAAACAAAAACAATATTAACATGAAATCTCTATTCTTTTAAGTAAAGAAAACTAAACTAAATAAGACGATGAATAAAATAACTAGGAATAATATCATCATCAACTGCCCCTTCATACCAGCCTTCTTCATTACCATACCCACTTTTTTCTGCACAGTATCAGAACATCAAATACTAAACAGATATAAATAAATTACAAAAATAATCTTTACTTGAACAAAGTCGAGACGATTTGATGTACCATCCATCTCCATACCCAATTCTTCCATAATCTGGTCCTGAAACATTAATCATATCCATATATATAAAATAAAAGCGGCAATTAAACATTAAACACAAGACCAGCAGCCAAACCTGAGTCAACAGTTCTTCATGTATAGTAAGACCAACATGTCCAATCCTTTGAATGCTTTCACTCATTTCATCCAGTTCTTCATCTTGTTTCCTTCAAAAACCATACAAAATATATCTAATAAAAGTTATAGGCAAAATGGTTAATTAATTAATTCATTTACTTAATGAGAAGCATTTGTCTGTCTGATTCAGATGAGACAAAATCATCATTATGTTCAGCAATATACTGGTTGCTTCTATCTTGCTGTTGATTATGTGGCATCCTTAGTAGTTCTCGGCGGTCCCCACTCTTATTTGAAACACCAACTGCTTTTTTCACATTGCCCACCTGATTAAATGATGAAATTAATCAGAAGTGTTCAATAATAAATTTATTTAAACTGGTGAAAATGATGTAAACGTATGTGCGAATAAACGTATTTAAGAACCTGAGTTCGGGCAATTGCAGTCCATTTTTTTCTTTTTCCAAGCTCGATTTCGTTAATGCCAAACCATGAAGGATCTCTTGATGCAACTGAAATCGTTTTCTCTAATTCATCTACCTTACTATCAGGAAATCAACATTCAGAAAACAAAACTGAATAAATAAGTATTCATTTAACTAATTTCCTAAGTCAAAGTATACCTGCCATTCAATGCTATCACAGTTTTCAAGGAGCTCCTTCGTAAGATGCTTGTGTTCTTCAGTACTGGTAGGATTGTTTTCCCATTTGTGAAAACTAAACTGCAACTTGTCAATCTAAGCATCAAATTTCATCATCAGATGGCTGGGTTCGAATCATAAAAATAAATATAAGTAAAAACAAACATACAGATTCTTGAATCTCCTCCTTTACAATGTAAAATGGATCTTGTGTTGATGACATGTTTGAGTCAAGTGTACATAAGATTCACTGGACATAACAAAGATCATATTCGTTAGTCTAAGGATTCAATAAGAAACAGAGATTCACACACACAATAAAGAAGATATAAAAGCTAAATTTGGCCCTCATATCCACATGAATGAAACCCTAAGAGAAGCTACTTGATCCTAATCCGATGATGATCAAACGATACACTAATTCGATCTGAATTATGAGTTCACATCTTTGTAAAGTGCTAACGAACAACTGAAATCGACCGCCATATACTAAAATATGTCATAAAATTACTTAAATCAAAGAACTTTTAGTCTTTCTTGATTACAACAAAAAATAAGTCTAACATAAGAAAAATGAAATTGGAATTGTATTTGTAAGAAAATATGGATAATTATAAAACCCTAACCTTGAAGAATAAGAAATTGTCGGCCAGCACCTGAACAACGATCATCTGTATGTGTCTCTGAAGTAGATAAAAGAAAGAGCAAAAAGATGCCAGACCCGACTTCGTAGCCAAGTTAAACCGATTTCGACCCGAATATTTAAAGGGGCATGACTTCATGGGGGTTAGAATATTTAAATAAAAGAAAAGAAAAGAAAGTAAGAAAATAGAAGAGAAGAGAAAATAAGAAAATAATTTTTTTTATTGTGTCCCGAATCAGATAGAAAAGAAAAGAAAATCATTAATTTTTGTGTTCCCAAGTTGGAGAGAAAGGAAAAATATTAGCAAATTTACAATTTTATCCTTAAAATATAAACAAATTAGGTAATATTAGGGGTAATTTAGTAATTGGAAAGAGTTTTAATTAATTAAAATTTCTCTTCACTCCAAATCTTCCCACTTTTGGGAGGAAGATTAGGAGAGAAAAAATAACTCAAATTTCTTTCCTCTTCTCTTTCTTTCTTTTAAAAAAATATTCTGGAACACAAAATATATTGATATTAACGTTTTTAGACACGTTCAAACCCGTCAATATCGTCTATTTTGAGTACGTTTTAGAAGCAAATACATGTGATATTACTCAATTATGTGTTTATTTTACATTTCAGGCGATATAGCGAAAGAGGTGTCAAAAACGGGCCAAAAGATGAAGAAAAATACAAGATTTCAGCCGAAAAAGAGTTCCCGATCGTGAACTGATCGTGAACTATTCACGATCAGTCACCAAAGTCCCTGTATGGTTTTCACGCTCGTTACCAAGAGTTACCGATCGGGAAGTATTAAAAACGAAAGTTCACGACGCGAACTATAGTTCGCGCCGTGAACTATGCGTGTGCGGTCGTGGTTTTATAGCAGATCAAAGGAAAATGTTCAGTTATCTTTTCATCTAGTGTGTTTTTGGGCAGTTACTTGGACGAATTTGGGAGCATTTCATCAAGGAATTCTTCAAGTTTATAGCAATCATTGATTCTCAAACATTTTGGATTAAGTCTATGGTTGTAATTCTACTCTTAATTTCTTGTTTGTTGATTTCTAACATGTCTATGTGCTAGTAATCTTTATATTCACTATGTTTGGATGATTCTAGGATTAAGTATGGTTTAATTTTAGGGTTTGTTTGTGTTCAAAACAATTGTTGAAGTTTAGTTACTCTTCTTGGTTTAATTTATGAGTTTTCGTTTCTTTATCATTGGTAATTGATTAAATTAGATATTGACAACATTTGGTTCAATTGATTACTTCCCCAACTTTTCATTATGACCTAGTTGGTAATTCACTAGAAATAGGGATTAGAGACAAGATTCCAATAAGTTAGATTAAACAAGAAGTTCAACCCTAGTAATGAAAATTCTAGGTTAGAGGTCTTAGTTAATTCAAGACGGTAATTTCAACAAATAGAAGTGTGATTAGTTATAGCTTTTGAGAGAAGAAATTCCTATTAGTTGTAATTAGTTTATTAAATGGGATTGAGAGAAATCTAATACCGTGACTTCTAGAACATTAAACTAGCCGGTGCTCAATAACCATTCCATACATAGTGAATATCCCTTAAATCTCATTTCAATCGTTCAAATTTGCATTTCTTGTCATTTCAAATATTAATTACATTTCATATAAGCCAAAACATGAACAAAAATCTTTTCTTGATTAATTCTTTAACTTTCTTTACTTGGATTACATAAACTGTTCCCTGTGGATTCGATAACCCGAAATACTTACCTAGCCTATATTACCCACGATTAGGTATACTTGCCTATGAATGTGGTAATCTAGATTAGTGGTACTTAGGAGACATAATTTTATAACTAGATCAAACACATCATATATTTTCTCTTCTTTCTAAATCTTTTCTTTTCCCTCCAAATCATTCCTCTGGAACACAGTGTTAAGGTTAAACATTTATCAAACAGAAGTAGTAAGGAAATGTTTAGAAAGAGTCACCATAATAATTGGATCGCCTAAGCTCAACCACTTTGAAGAACATAAATACCATTTAAATACAAGTAAACTTCAAAGGGATGTTTTTTTAATTTCTTTTTTTTTTTTTTTTTTTGTGAAGAAATGTATGTTTTAGCTTATTTTACATGGCCTTGTTAGTTACTAGTAAGACATTCGTTTAATGCGGCGACTGGAACTCTATAACTATATTTTGAGGTAACGACAGTGATTGTGGTAATGGCAGTTTGATAGTGGTTAGTGGTGGTGCATAATGACGATAGGTAGCAGTTGTAGTGATTGTGATGGTGGTGAGTAGCGGAAGTGTAGTGGTCAATATAATAACATAAATGTTGTATGTTCAAGTTATAATAAAGCTATAGTGTGATACAGTGACATGCAAGTGAAGTATCATATTCATATCTCATGTTAAAACCCCGGCCACCTCATGATTCCCAACCGTTAGGCGAGTCAAAATGTGCTCTCATCGACTACTCTTGGAGGTTGGGTTGCCGGTCGATCAAACTTTTTGCTCCAAATAAAACTAAACTTACATGCAGAGTAACTAAAGCAATGCTCAAATATAGATCTCAAGAAAAAAGACCAGTTACAACTCCAACCATATAACTAAAATCCGCATGTTTTTTTTGTCAACACCACAACCCACCCACTCAGCACATCAAAAAGGTGGAAACAAATTAAAAATAGATATAGGAAAAAGAAATACAACAATGAAATGAATAGAAAATGAAATGTAGTATTTAAACAGTTGAAAGGCTAGCCCTAATCCCAAGTTCATAGGGATCAGCATAATAATAAAGCTTAATCCGGTTTGATAAAGAAAGGCCTGTAGCCAGCAGGCGGCCTTGTGAGTCGGAATCATCGTCATCATCTGCAAATGATGTAACATCTCCAACTAATCTGAAGCTGACTCTGCGAGAAGTCAACTGTCTAGGAAAGTCAAAGTACATGGGTGTCCCACTCCTCACTTCTGGTAATCGGTATTCTGCTATTACCACCATGTTCCGATTCTCCTGCATACATAAAATACATTACTCTAATACCATTCTTGTTTAAATAATATATTAGCAGCTACTGAAAGTATAACCAGAATTTCCTTTTCTTTATTTTAAATAGGACAAAGGCCTATTGGTTATACTTTCAATATTTATATATGATGTGAAGAGAATTGTGGTTGGTACCTGCAAAACAGAAACTTGAAGGTATAGGACAGCTGTATATACGAATCTATCTTCCCAAACAACTGGTGAGTTGTTCAAATTCATATTCAAATCATCAGGTGAATGAGTAACTTGAGGTTTTATTGCACTAAAACCATCAACCCGAAATCCTGCCAACATTGGTGAAGCTGGAGATAAATATTGTTCCAATACCAAATCATTATCAAATAACCTCTCTGCCTCAACCGGAACCTACAAAAACAAGAAAATATATATAATTAGCCTTTTTTTTGTAATTTTATAAATTTCTGGCATAAATTTGGTCGGAACTGGTATAAATATGAAAGTTCTAATAGATGGGTGGGCAATAATGAATAAAGTTGAAAACTTGGGTCGTAAAATTAAAGATGATTTAATATATCATACATAATTTATAAGTAATAGGTATTTGATTGTACCTTGAATCTGTTGAGTGATGGAGGTTTTTCCAACCAATTTCTTATGCTAATCTGGTCAGAATTTTGTGGTGATGAATCTGTTTTCACGGGATTTCCAACTATAATAAATCTTTTTGCATGCAAACATGGATCACTTTCTAATGGTAAAGATGAAGTCCTTGAAAAAGGGTTTTCATCCAATGATAAAAGATCAAAATTAGCAGAACTTGAACTTGAAATGCCAGCTTTTCCTTTTTGGATACTTAGTTTAATCCAAATCATGCGACAACGAACAGGGCTTTTAAAAGAAAAGTTGATGTGTCTCGGGTTACCGGGCTTTTCGGACCCACAAAGTTCAGGTGATGATGTCATGATTGACCCAACATCCCATTTTCCCATAATTGTTCTTTCTTCTTTGTTTATTTTATTGCTTGACCATATTTGAACCTGCATAATAAGTTATTTAACATTAAAAATTAAAAGTATTTTAATAAAATGACAAATTTACTTACAGTTGGAGAATCAGAAACCGAATAACCACAGGGGCTAAGAACAAGGATAACACCCGAAACATTAGAAAGATTTCCAAGAACAATTCCAAATTCAACAGAAGAAGTTTTACAAGAAGCTTTCCAGTATGATTCTTTTGATACAGAATCAAAAGGTGCAATTAATGATAAAATCGGTGCTGAATCTGCTGCAGATTCAACCTAAAAATTACAATAATTTAATTCATCAGATAAGCAAAGTATCATGTTACTTAAATCCATAATATTGAATAAAACTCTAACCGAGTGAAGAATGCTGCCAAACGGGAATTCAGCTAATGATTCTTTTCCTTTTAGTAACTGCTGCAAGAAATTAACGCCATTTGAGTCAGATTTCATAATTCTTCTAGAAAGATAATCTTTTCCCACCACTTGTTCTACAGCTTTATAAGCACCAAAATCAGATCGATTACTTCTTCTTTGACTAACTAAAACCCTAACATAATCCAAAATCAATGCATCAAGAATAGTATCATGACAACAAGATTTACAAATCACCCCCTCTGCTGATGTCATCGAACGAGTTGCTGAATCATTATAATTCCCCAAAAGTAAAGCTCCTTTACCAGCGCAACAAACCCTACAAACTTTTCGTCTGCATTCATTACATGTAAAAATCGATGTTTGTACAGAATCTGATGTTACAGATTCTGCACGAATTTGGCATAGGGGCCCGCAACAACCTTCATCAATTTTATTTATATTCCAAAAATCAATGTCGATATTGTTATTATCTTCGGTTGAATCAAGACCAATTGCACGAATTGTTTTATCTTCTAAATAAGTGTGACCAAGAATCGCGAGTGTATTTGCAGCTTTGCATAATAAATTTATGTAAGATTCTTCAAGTAATGTGTTAGGGTTTATAGTAGCTGGATCGATTCCAATTGATAATAAAGCTCTATCACGATCAGCAGCAGATAGATTCAGGTGAAATCGTTCGATTTCTAGTTTCATGGCTTTTACAAACCCTAACTTTTTAGCCTGCAAATTCATTAAATTAATTATTAAACCCTAAAAGAAACTTTTTTGCATATGCAATAACAAAACCAAATGATGGAATAACATACCGAATTTGAAGCAGTCAACTTTTTAAAACAGCTTAAATACTGCTGGGGCCCACTTTCTGTTAAAACTTTATCGTGTGCAGAAACCTTAATCGGTTCACTTGCTTCATGAGCCTCATGAATCGGTTCACTTGGTTCATGGGCCTCATGAAACGGGTTAAGAAATGGATCATGAAAAGCAGTTTCTGGGACTGGTTGTGAAATGGGTCCTGAGATGATGTCATCGCCTGATAAAAGGTCTACCCAACTGCTGGTGGAATTTTCATATTTGACAGGTGGCAATATGTCATTGGTTAAGGATGGTGCAGAGGGATAACTGTTTAAATCAGACGGAAAATTGTTGGTATCTTTTTTTATTTTATTGATATGTTCCCATAATATCATTCCTGGGCCATCAGATGTAAATAAGTCTCTCCATGGAAGTGAGATTCCAAGTATTTCTACCTGTTATATATAATACAGTAAAAGACAAATCAAATAGAAATTAAATCAAACTTGTTTATCAAATAAACTGGAAAAGATAAGTAGTTGCTAGTTATTATATTTTGTATAAAATATAAAAAATTGTATAAAATATGAGACGGGTCAAATGTGTCGTACGAGCTATAAAAACCAACTTAAGACATAAAATTATGGGATGATTTCATAAACGTCCTTGCAAACTTCTAATGTTACATATATATATCCTTGCAAACTTCATCATTACGTATATATCCTTCCAAAACTCCAAAATTCTCACATATATCCTTTTGCCTAATTTAATAATATTTAAATCATTTAATAATTTAAAAAAAACATAAATTTTAATTGAAATTAATGGTAAAATACCTAAATACCCTTGAAGAAAGAATATGCAGTTGTCAAGTTTGCCAAGAAAATAACCTTGACGAAAGACAAAATCCTTCACCTTTAAGGGTATTTAGGGTATTTTACCATTAATTTACATTAGGATTAATGCATTAAAATTTTATATGATTTAAAATATTATTAAATTAGGTAAAAGGATATATGTGAGAATTTTGAAGTTTTGGAAGGATATATATGTAATAATGAAGTTTGCAAGGATATATACGTAATATTAAAAGTTTGCAAGGACGAATATGAAATTATCACTAAAATTATAGTATATTAATAACATAATGTCAATTTTAGCTTTAGTACATTTAATATACTAACAGTGTTGAGAAACTTGAAAGAATTAAAAAATTAGTAAATATTAAATGTTTACTTTTGAAACTGGGAAATTATTCTAAAGCAAATTAAATAATTCTTATAAATATTTGAGGTTAAAAGAATTAATGGATTATATATAATCAAAGTGTAAGAAATAATGTTGTAAAATTAATTAGAAAAGTTAAAAATATACCTCACCGAGTGTCATTGGTGTTCTGGATGTGACAGCAGGATAGAAAGTGAGTACAACCACACGTGTAAGAAAATCCAACTCACCTTCCAATTCTTCAAAATCATACAAAAATGGAAGATTAGTTGTATCTTGTGCATGTAAACGTGTACCAGCTCCTGTAACAGCCATATCTTCAGCACTAGTGGGCCCCGGTACAGGTATTGTAATGTTTGTCCCATTAGCACATTGAGGAATAGATGCTCCCTGTAAACAAACATTAATCATTCATTTAACTATTTTAATTAAGCTAAAAATTGGTATTTAAAAAAGATTAATTTGACCTCAACAACGAGTTTAAGCCCGTCTAAATCACGGCCCGTTCTCACATCAACTCTTGATGGAAAAGTTGAAGTATCTGCGCCATGTGAAATTGTCAGAAGAATCTGACAAACATGACAGGGTTCACCTAGATGTATAAATAGCTCCATTACATCTGCTCCTTGTGGGGAAACCTATACAATTAAATAATTAAGATTGTAATTTTAATTTCTAATTAGAATAAATTGCAAAAGTGGTTGATAAGCCCATACCAATCCTAGTATACCAAAGGAAACACAAGAAAAGAACCACACAAGCAAGGAACGAAGAGGAGCAGTAATTAGTTATTTACATGTTTATTTTAATTACTTTATTTAGCAAACTTTGTTTTATTCCTAGTATACAACATGGGGTGAGCACTCATTCTTAGTGGGGGACAAGATCCCTTGTCGGTGAGGTGGCAGTCATTCCCTCCATGTTGGGTAGTATTTATGCTTTCTGTTTTAGAGTATGGATGATCAGAGAATTTTGTTTTGAAACCTTGGAGAGACCCTCCTCTAGAATGAAGGGAATTATCCCCATCTTTTGATCTTTGTTTATTGTTGATCCGTTATTCCACTGTTCCATTAATTAGTAATCCTTGATAGCTAGTAAAGGCTATCAATTGGTATCAGAGCGATGGCGGGACCAGGGAAGGATGTAGCTGCAAACAAACGACTAGAAACGGTGGAGGATTTGGTTGAACAGTTGAGGAATCAATTGCAGACCCAAGGTTTTAATATACGGAATCGAGCCTCGAGGCGTTTTTCTTTTGCCTCACGAAGCGTAAGCCTCGAGGCGACCCGAGGCGGAAAATAATTAGATATATTTTTATTATTTTATATATATATTAGATATATCATATAATCTTAGGTAAATATTTTAAAAACTGAGCCCAACTCATTTAAATAATTACTGTACTAACCCATTTAAATAATTAATAAGCCCATTCTAGTCTTTCATTTATCAATTTTATTTAAAGATGGCCCAGCCCAGCTCATTTAAACTATTAAAATTAGGCATTTAGTTTAAAACATAAAAAAAATTAGGGTTTAGGACAAATGACGCCTCCTGCCTCCTGCGTTCCATCTCTCTCCTGCGATCTATCTTCTTCCAGCGTTCCATCTCCTTCCTCCGCCGCCGTTCACGGCCGTTCACCGCCGTTCACCACCAGGTAAGTTCATCTTTCTCCTACGTATCACGAGGCGTACGTATCATGTTCGTTTTTTCTCTATCTCGCCTCAAGGCGCGCCTCATTGCGTACGATTCAAACGCTTTTTAAAACCATGTGCAGACCAACACACAACAAGTTCAACATCAGACGGCTGATATTGAATATTTGAAGCTGCACATGGAAAAGGGCAACCAGTGCATTGAAGAAATGAAACTGGGCCAAGATGAAGTGAAAGCTGCCTTGTCTAAGCTTCTTGAGAGAAGTGAGGTCAGCAACCCTCCGCCCAGAGGAATGTTTGGCACACCCGGTGGGACTCCGGTTGTCCAACCCATCCTACAAGCTACCGAAAAGAGGAAAGAAGCTGAAGCCACCGGATTTCAAAATTTCCGGTAAGGGAGGAGCCGGCGGCTCCGGAGCGGGAGCTTACCGGTCGTCGTTTGGGTCAGGCCTGGGTGGTTCGAACCTAGTCTTCGGATCGTTGGAACCCCAATTTCAGCAACGAGAACAAGGCAGAGGGAGATTTGAATACCGCACCAGGAAGATCGATATGCCAACCTTTGATGGCAACGATCCCGACGGATGAAAATTACAGGCGGAGAGATACTTCGCAATTTATCAGCTGTTGAACGATGAGAAGATCGAGGCCGCCGTTCTCAGCCTGAGCGGTGACGCCTTGTCATGGTTCCGGTGGTCCAACAAGCAACAACCTCTGAATACGTGGGAGGAAATGAAAGACCTCTTCCTCAAGAAATTCCGTTCGATTCGAGGAGGAGATCTATATGAACAATGGTCGTCCGTCGAGCAAACCGGCTCCGCCGAGGATTACGTTCGCAGGTTTGTGGAGTTGGCAGCGCCGTTAGAAGGTGTGACTTTGGGCTCCCAACGAATTGGGCCGGGCTATGGAGTTAGCCCAACAAATAGAAGAAAAAAACAAGGCAATTAAGTCCAGTGGATTTGCCTTCCCTAATTCACGAACTAACACTTCTAGGGCTGGTGGGTCTTTCTGGTCCAACAACAACAATGACCACTCGTCCACTCGTACCGGCAATTTCTACCGGAGGAATACCGGAGAAGACCGTCCCCTGACGGAAGCCCAAATCAATGAGAAGAGATCTCGAGGATTGTGCTACAAATGTGACGAAAAATGGCACAAAAATCACAAGTGCAAGTCTCAAATTAATGTTATTTTGATAGACGATGAAGAAGGCGGCGAATCGAATCCAGACGACAATCCGGATACCGACGAACCATTGCTAGTGGAAAATGCCGAGGTTAGTGACCCCATTGAAATATC